>OZ035882.1:102057289-103301636 GCA_964034835.1 Muscina levida | reverse complement strand
GTCGACTCTTTGTCCGTTGAATCAAATAACTTGGTTTTGTTCTCATTTATTACCAGATCAACTTCCGCTAACTGCTTTTCAATGGTCGAAAAGGCCGCAGTAACATTCCGCAATTCACGGCCAATGTTAATTATATCTTCAGCATACGCGAGCAGCATGTGACTTTCATTAAAGATGGTATTATACGCATGATCATCTCCATTACGATGTTAATGAGATCGCATGACTGACTATAGCCTTGTCTGAAGCTTCGTCAGTATCATCCCGCAAAGTTGTATCAGCTTCGAGGGGATACCAAACTCAGCCATAGCATCTAATAATTTCGATAAACAGATGGTAGGTGTCGATCTGCATTTCTTGGGTCTTCTCCAGGATTTGTCTGAGTGTGAATATCTGGTCGGTCCTAGGTCTAAAACCACACTGATAAGGTCCAATCAGGTTCGCCAGAATTAGACTTGCCAGATTTAAAATTGTAAAATTCTTGACATTCACCTAAAATTTTCTTGATTTTGAAAAAAAATCTTGACAAATAAAAACACTCATACGTTAGATGTTTTACATACTTCAGTTTAATTTATTTTATTATAAAAGTATAATTTCATATAAAAAGTATACAAAACATTAAAAAATCAATTACAGATATTCCAGTCAGTTAACTGACTGATAAATACCCTTATCTTATGTATGATATTACTTAAGTCTCGAGTTATTGAAACTAAACGATTTTTAAATGAAATTACTTATGTATTAAAATTTTTAAGCTTGAGTAGCGTAAACGTTTGGAGATAGGACTCTCGGTCGTATGACCAGACTTTTACTGAAAGGTTGTTACACCGTTTCAAGAGTTACAGTGAAAAAGTGTTAATGAAATTGCCAACAAATGTAGAATTATTATTTTAAATTTCTGGACATATTGTAATTTTGTATGGGGTTACCGAAAGAGTCTTTTACGCACAAAAATCTCTAAAGAATTCATAGTTTCTAATCGGTTGGATGAAACACTTAAGTTTCTCAAGTTTCACCTATAAATGCAAAATATTAAAAGTGATTTTTTTTAAGTTTTGAGAAGTTTATATTTGAATTTGTTGAAAATATATTCCATATATATGCCCCAGCAGGGGCAGTACAAAGAGTCAGATTTGTATTTGCAGGATAACGTGGAATAAACTTTTTATGTTTGTCACTACAGAGATAGTGACAAACGTTTAAATTTCCCAAGGTTTTTCTTTTAAACTGACCAAATTTAAGCATTCTCCACTTGTCGGTTTGGATTTAATGTAAGAAATGTAAATTTTCCAAAAATTGGTCATTTTCATTGGGATTAATCAGGGTTCGGCCGATATAGTCCATATTCATTCCGGGGTCCAAATTTTATTACATGTTTTAATTCAGTGTACCAAATGGAAGTTTGTCTACTATCACCCCTTACCTAAGGTTGAGGGTGTAAAAAATATAGTGGGAACACTGATGTCAATTTTATTATTTTACAACTTAGTGTTATTATTAAGTTTAATACTTCGAAGCACAAAATGAGAAAAATTACGAGTTGACATTACGTCGCTGACCTGACATTGTTTCTGTACGGCTTTCTAAAACCATTAAGGATTATCTCTACAAATATAAAACGGTGGCGATCTTTAACCGATTAATCTAAAATTTGGGTTTATACGACCGGAGCTTCTGCTTGAAATTGGCTGTTTAATGTTGTCAAATTAAACAGTGCAACAGTAAAAAAATACAAGAACTTGATAGTATAGGTTTGATTCTTTTATCGACGGGAAATAAAACCCTATACTCAGTTTGGCGAGATTTGTGACCAATTTTTTTTATGGACCTCAAAAGATTCTTAAAATCAGGGAGTCCCTCGAAAAAAGGCGTCATCAGTTTTTGTCCAACAGCTAACTCACACTTCGTGATAGCGCTAAACTCTATTCGGCAATAATGTAGCTGTTACTTATGCGCACTAACTTTATTAACTATTAATGTCACAAATGCTGGTTATTCCTGCCCTTTTGCTAAAAAAAAAATTGAAGAAGAAATTATTATTGTTTCACTTTTTTGAACATTACTTTGAGTGAGTCCAAATTTTTCACCAACAATGTTCGCGAAAATTGTAGCCATGGTAAAGTTGAAGAACTTTCGTGAACATATCAATACAATCTGAACATGTCTAGGCAACCTAAATAGCTCATAAAGTCCACTATGATACCGGTTTTTCGAACCTTTACGCATTTGTAAGCCAGTTATGTGGTTGAATTTAAACCGATTTTAAGTTTCTCAGCTGATTTTGAAATAAGACAATGCTGCCTTTCCAACGGTATATATAGTTTTATTGATTACTTGTAATATATGTCTGTTTTTTACATCGAAATCAAACTGTTGTGATTTATTTGCTATTTTTTAAGTTTGAAGGAGTTTGTAGCCACTATTTTATAAGGACACCCTAATATTCACCATTTTATTCAGAAAGTGCACGTTTTCACGAGTTAAAGATCGATTAACAAATAGTTAAGTTATTCATGTTTTCCGAAGGACGCCTATATTGCCAACTTCTTGTATTGTACAAAAAGTTTTCATTTGTTGCATAGTGTTATTAGTGTTCAATAACGAGGCGAAAATCACTTAGATTTTTGAACGAAAACTTTTCATAATAATATGTCTATGAATTGTTCATTTCATTTAAAAAAAAAAATATTTGCGTTTTTTTCGATTGGTCTGTAAAAATCTTGACAAAACTTATTTTTTCTTGACGAGCATTAAAAATTCTTGTAAATCAAGAAAAATCAAGATCGTCTGGCAATCCTAGCCAGAATGGGCTTTAGTCATTCACATAACACTATACAGGGCCTTTAATGCGATAGGTAAAAGGCTGATCCCGTGATAATTGGTACACCCACTTTGATCGCCTTTCTTAAGCACGGGACATAGAATACTCAGATTCCAATCATCGGGCATGCACTCCCTGAGCCAAATCGTGTTTATAAGCTGGTGCATACACGTTACCAGCTCATCGCAGTTCATCGGCTGCCGCAGTTTTATTATTTGTAAGCCTTGCGATCGCCGTGCAGATTTCGTTTTGGCTCGGTGGTGGACAATGTATTCCGTCGTCGATGATTAGTGTGATTTTGGCACTTATACTGCCTTCGGAAACGAGCAGAAAACGAAAGTGTTCCCTCCATTTTTGCAGCAGCTCTAAGTGTCCGTGAACAGATTTCCGACTATGTCCTTACGGGTGGGAAACTCTGTTCTAAAACTTTTGCTTTTTACCTTTTGGTAGAGCTTTCGGCCTTTACCACTATCCCTGTAATTTTCGATATCCTGGCTCTCTCCTTTATTAAGTAGGCGCTTCTTCCGCCTGAAGAGGCGTGTCATCTCCCTCCTCTTCTCATTATAATTCTCCGTCACCGGACGCGTTGCCATTGGCTGCAGTTTTTCTTTGTATGCAGCATCCATTTCCTCAGACATTTCGCAACATTCATTATCGTACCAGGGCTTTTCATAACCCAGTACGGCACTGGTCATAGATTTCGCAATATACTGCCACTGTGTGTCGGGGACCGGCCGTGGTATAGGTTATATGGTATATGTTTAGAACACGCGACTACTTTGCGCTAGATCCCGGGTTCGATTACCGCCTCCAGTCATCTACATTTTTCTTTCATTGCCGGCCCCCTCGCATTATAAGTGTCAAGTCAATCACCATGTCTAGTAAAAGCTTCTCAAACAGTGACGTTCGCATTCGTCGATAAACAAGTAGGTGCCGTGAGTTGTGAATCTCAAAATAGAAAGCGTGTTAATTCACAACAACGTGGGAAGCTATCGCATACCTCATTTATGGGGTGTAATGAGAAATTAAGTTTTAAGTTTAAATGTGTCGGGAACATCAGAACTATGGAGGTTTGTTTGAAGTAATTGAGAGAGTTGGTTAGAGTAGGCATTTGCTATCTCGGTGGTATGCAGCTTTGTGATGTCTAGCTTCCTTTGTGTTTGGTCTTCAGTACTACTTAATTGCGTGCGTACCTTGGCTGCTAATAAGTGGGATTGGAGTCAATATTTGCACCGCGCATCACACGCACATCCATAACACTTGAGACATGTCTTCCATTAATTACAACGTGATCAATCTGGTTTCTTGCAATTTGATCGGGAAATATCCAAGTTGTCTTGTGGATATCTTTATGTGGGAATCTAGTTCCACTCACAACCATGTTTCTTGCCGATGCGAAGCTAACCAGTCCGATTCTGTTATCGGAGGTGTTGTTGTGCATCTTACCGTCCTATTTTAGCAATAACTTCTCTTAAAATCATTTAAATGTCATGAGCAGGGAAGCGGTCATATATCTTCTCCAGAAAATTTACTGAACGTTCATTTACTGAAAAACAAGTACTGAAATTTCAGTCAGGTGAACAAACTGATAATTGCTCTCACTCTATGATATATGATACTGACTGATAAATGGTGTACCCTTTGATTGAGACTTTAATTTCGAATCTACTTTAAATTTATTAACTCACAAAGTTATTTGTTCTAATTATAACATATATCTATACTATTCCGTAGCAATTGATATTTATATGCTTCACTTGCATTGTTTCTTCCCACAGGTCTCATTGCAATGATGCTGGTGCTGACAATCTTCTACGACATCCCTCAACTGAACTTGGGTCAACTGTTCACCGAAAGTGCAAATGGAGAAACTGAAAAATTACGTCTATCTGGCAACAATGCCACTTGTTATTCAGGTCCCTCCGGCCTCTATATGCCGCAACGTAACGAAGACACACGGCGGGCCGTGGTGCGCATACGTCCACACGGTGATGACTCACCCAGTCCAGATGAAGCACCCTCATCCTCCTCCCAAAGTCGAGATTTGCGTTTGCCATAAGAGGATAAGTCATCCCTATGCATAATAGCCTAACAAGGGCTAAAGGGAGCGAGCGAGAGAGAGTGAAAAGAGATGGGCTCTAATGGCCCTTGGCTTACAGGTCTCATATGCATACAACAACTACTACTACTACATACATAAACCTAACTACCACAACTGCATACTACTACTACTACATAACTCGTTTTTAAGTAAAATTATATCAAATATGGACAAAATGAAAATATCATATCCTGGAAAATTATACAAAAGAAACTCCCAACCACAAAACAGGAGAACCTGACCTTAACGGCATAGTATGTGCTAGTGCTATTTATATAGCGAATATCTATCTACATATACAAGTGGCGCGAAACATTACCTGTAGACCTAAAAACGATTTTAGATGTTAAAAATTCTCATACAATTCGCTCAGACAATTTGTATTCCTAGTGGAGGACGTAACCGACTTATAGAGCGGATTTAGGGAAAACGCTTTAGATGAAATTGTTGAATGTAAGATAGTTGTTGAGTAGTAATGAATGTAGTGGATATAATATATATATATATCAATATTAAGTCCACCCCAGTCGCGTCCGCTAAGTCCAATAGTAATATTGTAAGCGTCCTAGGTAAGCTATATATGTGATTTTGTTTTTGCATTAAAAAGTATGACTTTTCCTGCGAATATTGGGGTATTATATGAGTTTTGGCCAAATTTATAAAAAAAATACATATAATAATGCTTAGGGGATTATCGGTGTAGTTAAAAAACTTACCCTTGCCAGAAAACAATAACATTTTTAAGTACTCAACTTTATGTTTAAATTTCAATATGACAAAAGCTGCATTTTCAGCATATAAATGCTCAGTTTAACACATCGTCGCTACGCCAACCAAATCAGTTGAGTAATTTTTCAAAATTTTCTTTTGCAATTTTTTAAAGCTCTTGTGGTTATACGTCGACCCTTAAATCCCTTTCGCGATATCTTGATTGGTTTCGAAGTTATCAAGAATTGAAATGTATAAAATATATGAAAAATGTTCCAAAATAAACAAGTTTTTTGGCTTTCCTGAAAAGTAATTAAAAAACACATGACTGTTTTGGTCGGCACAGCGACGACATTTGAATTTCAATCTATATTTTTAAATTTTCGAATACAAAATAAAATCCAACAGGGTGTTTAAAATTGCGAACATTTTTTAGTGTGAATACAAGAGTCCAGCACTAGTGCTCATGAAACGGTTTCAAGCCTATTTATTTTTTTCCAGCGCATCTATTTGTTTTGATTGTGCGAACAAGCGATGTACACTAAACATAACATAAGTGCACAACCGCACCTTTGGCATAAGAAAACTTGGAAGTTATATTTATACTACTAGTTTCTGCAAACAATTTATATTTAATACTTTTAATTATTACATGATAAGACTGACTTTTGCTTCCTTCACTTCTTTTCATTTAGCATTCTATGATTGGCTGTGCCATCATTTTGTTACATATTGTTTAATAAAATAAATTCTATATTGTAATGAGTTGTCAGCAAGTTCCTATATTCGAAAGTTTGATCAGCCAGCGAGTGTTTCAGGCATTGTTTTACAAAACAGTGTTTTTTAAATATTATATGCACAACAATAAATGATTCAAAACAAAATTTGTTTGTACCGTTTTGTTTTACACTTTGTAAATGAGTGTATCGTCGCCTATTATGCCATGAAAGCTGCTTAGTCCAGGACGAAAAGGTACAAAAAGCTAAAATTTCCTGCCTCAGAAATGCCAATCAAGTCGTCATTATAATGTTAACCTTGTGTTTCCCTATCCTGACGTTGAATGTTCTCCTGTTGGTCTGTGGGACAATATCCATTTCTTGTAGGCATTCCCTATCCTCTGCATGTGGACACTTATATGAAACTTCCTTTGTTGTTTTAGTGGGTAATTATCAGACATCCTTTCTCTTTTCACTGGATAATTTGTCAATTGCCGATTCATATAATTATATTACATGATTGGGTTAATTCATCTACTTCGGTTTTTACTGGAAGTTTTGGGGCATACGGTCCAGGTGGGGTGTTATTATAATATGCCTGTCTATCTTTCACAAATCTGTTTATTTTCCTAGATATTGTTCATTGACATGCTGTTTAGTCCAGGAAGGAGGAAAATTTTAAAATGTCCTGCCTTAGAATTACCATTCAAATCGGCATTATCGTGTGTTTCCCTATTCCGACGTTGAATGTCATCCTGTTGGTCTGTGGCATAATATCCATTTCATATTGGAATTTCCTGTCCTCTACATGTAGCCTATTTATATGGAACATCCTTTGTTGTTTTAACGGGTAATTATCAGACATCATTCTCCTTTTCACTGGATAATTTGTCAACGGCCGATTCATATAATTTATTTATATTACGTGATTGGGTCGATCCATCTACTTCGGTTTTTACTAGATGTTTTGGGGCAAACGCCTATATATAATACGCCTATCTGGAACATACCTGTCTTTCACAAATCTATTCATTTTCCTAGAAGTTGTTCATTTGCACGTCCATAGAATTATTAGCATTGTTATGTAAAGTACTGCATCGGAAATTCAAGATCAGAATCTCGAGGCAGGATGAATATGCTTCGGGGAGAGTCTTAGGTTTTTGTATAACTAGGATCTTCGACAAATCTCAATCGGTCAAAGCTGCGACGGTTTCCTGTAAGTGTGTCTCGAAAAAAATTTTGTTTATTATAAGAAAAAATTAACACAATCCGGAGCCTGGATATGTCCCTTAAGTCAGCTTCCGTTCGTGGAGCTCACAATGGTTCAGGTTGAAATCGATGCTGGATCTGGATTTGCAACTGAATATAAACTATTCTGTTTATTGATAGACTGTTTTGTCTTTCAATAGATTTTTATTTGTCTTTTTCTACTGAAAATATCGTTGTCTTGTCTTACCTCTCATTCTGTGGATTGCAATTGATTTTCCATATAGAGAAATGTAGCTCTTAAATTTGCTACTGAATTTGTTGTCATTACTTCATTCATTACGATTTTACTTTTAATTGTCAAGTTAATTGACCCGCCGTTGTTTATGATTGGTTTCTTTGCAGGGTTTCTACCCTACAGCAGGGATTTGGTTTGTTTCTGTTGCTTATCCCCTTGAAAGTTCCGTCATGTTATAGTTAATGTCAGTAATTGCCTGATTAATGCCTTTTGACGCAGTATCTGTATGTGATCCTTTGGATCTGATTTTATCGCTATTCGAAGGACAATGTTACAACATTCATATTTACTTGCAGTCAAGTAGTTCTTTAACGTGTTGCGTTTGCATTTTTTACATCCGAAGTTTTTGTTTACTTTGTTGCTTTGTTCAGAACAATGTGAACATGTACTTTTTTTTCAAGACAGCCAATCTGCTGTACAGAGGCTTTATTTGCCCATGAAGGGCATTTATGGAGCCCGTTAGTTTTTTCTACATATATTCTCCATTCCCTTATAAATTCAAAAACACTTACCTTACGGATCACGCCAAGTGGTTACCAAGTTCATATTTAATTTTATTTAATATGGCCTTTAAAATTAAAAAATTTAACTACTGAACTTTTGATTAAGAAACTGTATTTATTTTGTTTTATTTTTTGTTGGGCATATTTTATTCCCATGCAATTAGAATTAATATTTTATATTCAAATACAGTCGAAACTCTCTATAACGAATTCCAAGGGACTGGATATTTACTTTGCTATAAAGAAAATTCGTTAGAAAAGAAAAATAATTTTGTTCCTTTTAACATTTTTTATTTGTAGTAGTCAGTTATTTTGGTTTAAAGTAAATTTTTCCACTTTTCTTCTTCAATATAGTTTTCTAATACTTTTAGAGAAGTAAACAGTATTTGGTACGTTGGTTTTCATTTCCAAATAGGTACGGAAACCTTCAACTGATGAAGACAGTTGTGCATATGTGGGTAACGGTTTCACAATATCGGCAGATTCTTCTTCGTATTCATCTGAATCTGTTAAAAGAAAAGGCAAACTGATAGCGACTGCAAGAAATGTGAGAGATGGTAATGATTCCAGTTGTCACTTGCATAGTAAAGTGGTTCCCCAAAATACACTTTCAATTTGAATAAATTCGTTATATGGAGATTGAAAACGCTTCAATCTTAAAGTTACGGTCGCAAAAATGCTTCGTTATAAGGAAATATTCGCTATAGAGAAATTCGTTATATGGAGATTATAATACACTCAAAGTAGACCCAAAACACAGTGTTCTTATAATTGCTTCGCAATAAAGAAAACTTCGTTATATAGGAGTTCGTTATAGAGAGTATCCGTTTTTGGGTGTATTACACAATGCAATATTTGATTTTTGGACTCAATTCTGAGAACTGCACGTGAAAGTACGTCCAAAAAGAAGAAGTTCTGCATCATTCGTTTTGTAAAGTTACATGCCATAATAATTTAATATTGATTTGAAGATAGTAAGTATCCTATAGGGGAATTTATCACGTTTTAGGCTATTTTGTTTGACATAATTCGAGAATCACTAGTCCGATTTAGCTGAAACAAATTTAAAAAAATTAAGAATTACAATTCCTTTAATCTGTTCATATAACGTTTGCCCTACATAAGCAACAGTTTCACTTTTCCATTCATCAAATGATTTATTTGTACTCCGTGGCGTATGATTTACGTGGAATACTACTTATGATAATCATACGCCACCATATCTATATATAAATATAGTGTGAAAAATGTAAAGTAATTCATCATTGCTCAATTTTTTTTTCAGTTGTTCGTAATTGCCACGAGATGGTTTATGTGGAAGAAAATTTTGGGAAAATCTTCCGGAAAAGTCGGGAAATTGGAAAAATCGATAATTGCTTTTTTTATGGAATTTTGTGTGCAATTGTTACGAATGGCTTTTCTAAAGGAAAAATAAAAAACTTTGTTGAAAAATTCGAACCTTTTTTTTTTTCGACGAAATTTTGCTTATATCGTTTGGTTTAATAATTTTTGACGATGTAACTATGAAAAATTTCGGATAGTTACTCCGAAATGACTTTCCGTATGAAAAATATAGAAAAATTCTCGGTGGGTAACTCGGAAAATTGCGGAAAAACTCGAAAAATTTAGGATTTTTTCAGCAAAATTTTGCATTTTATCGCTGGATTTGATAAAAAAAACGCAAATTGAATTTTTGTATAAAATTTTGTGTGCAATTGTTCCGTAGTGGTTTTTCGAATGGAAAATTAGAAAATTTTGGTTAGAAAATTATGGAAAAATACCAAAAATTTGAATTTTGTTTTCGACGAAATTTTAAATGTGAAAAATTTCGGATAATCATTCCGAAATGACTTTTCGAATGGAAAAATAGAAAAATTTCGAAAAATTTTCTTGATTTGATGATTTCAGAAGACATAAAAGTGGAATATTCGTTGTGCTGCTTGGACAATTTCGGATTATTGTGAAATCTATATGTTCACGGGACCGGCCGTGGCATAGTGGTTAGAACACGCGACTACCATGCGAGAGATCGCAGGTTCAAACCTGGCTCCAGTCATCTTAAAAGAAAAAAATAAATAAAATTTTCTTTCATTGTCGGATCCCCTCGAATGTTGTTTGACAGCAACTTCGCAGTATTAAGCGTCGATTCAATCGTCGTGTCTAGTAAGAGCTTCTCAAAAACAGTGACGTTCGCATTCGTCGATAAATAAGTAGGTGCCGTTAGTTGTGTATCTAAAAATAGAAAGCGTGTTAATTCACAACAACGCGAGAAGCTATCCCATACCTCATTCATGGGGTGCAAAGGGAAATTAAGTTTTTTTTTTTTTTTATATGTTCATCAAGTGGCCCATTTTGCTCCATTTTATTTTCAATTGTTCGTAATTGGTAGGTTGTTTTTATGCAAGAACATTTTGGGAAAATCCTTCGATAAAGTCGGGAAATTAGTAAAGGTTAATTGAGGTCAAAGACTTTTGAATTAAAAAAAATGGTCTGCCACAGACAATATATCATACTTTAATATCTCAATGTAAATACTGAAGTTATGTCAAATTTAAAAAGGTGACCCCTACGGTCTGCAACAATGAATTTATAAAAGCATTTTTTTAATAGTTGTGCTGAAATTATCGAAAAACTTTCTTAGCAAAAGTTTTATAATTCTTCGCGAGCTATAAATTTCTAACATTAGGGTGATAGGAAACGAGATCGGACTGTAAACATGGATGATATAATGAAAAAACTAAAAAGGCGACCCCTACGATCGGGAAAAAAAAATGTTTTTAAATGTGCTTGGAACAATACTTTATATTCGCTGGTGTACGGTGCGCTTTTTTTATGAGTCTGTGAGGTGATACTGTCTAATGTGCATGCTCATGTGCGGCAATCTGCTGTCGACATTGGGAATGCCAGCGCCAAATCGTTCGATGCAAGATGCATTTGATAGCGAATTTTACGGGAGCAAGACTATAATCGAGATGAAATGACCGAAAGAGTTCGAACAAATGTTCCGCTGTTAAATGCCGAGTACAAGAACGTGTACGATTCGCTGATGAAGGTTGATGACCATAGGCATTTACTTTCTCGATGCTCAGGGTGGGACAGACACGACATTTTTTTTATTGATTCAGGCAACAATACAGTCAACATCTCAAACAACGTTGGCCGCTGTCATGGCTGATGAATCTTCTCACGGTTGAAATGCCAAAGTACACAATGACCAAGAATTCGGCAACATCGAAATTGATGCGAGAATGCAAAATCAACATTTGGGTTGAATGAAACGACTTTGTGGGGCTATGATTTGGTCCCCAAATCTACTGCTGATTTACTTAAACCATGCTTGAAATCGTCGTCAATGTCATGAAGTTGAAATTTACCACGAACATGAGAGTCGCATTGCCGAACCTCCCATCGTCTGCTGAATTCTCGAGACAACTGCTGGCGCTTGGCAATGGCCTAATTCGTGTTGATGTTTCGACTGAATTGATATCGTTTCCCGAGTTCGCTTCGTCGGAAGAGCACCTCATCACATTGCACAAAATTATAAAAATCTCGATTTGATTAATTACGAGCGCTGGAGAACTGCATTCGTACAAATATGTTTACAGCGTGACCAACGAGGATGAAGCGACTAACAATCCGGCCAAATTTTTCAACTCGCTTAATGTGTCACATAATTTACAGATGAAGGGGGATCGATCATAATCATATTGCGGAATCTGAATCAACCGAAATTGTGCAACGGTACGCGGTTGTCTGTCGAGAATCTGATAACGTAACGTAACGTAATTTCCCTTTGCACCCCATGAATGAGGTATGGGATAGCTTCTCGCGTTGTTGTGAATTAACACGCTTTGTATTTTTAGATTCACAACTAACGGCACCTACTTGTTTATCGACGAATGCGAACGTCAATGTTTGAGAAGCTCTTACTAGACACGCCGATTGACTCGACACTTAATACTGCGAAGTTACTGTCAACAACATTCGAGGGGAGCCGACAATGAAAGAAACAATTTTTTAAGATGACTGGAGCCAGGTTTGAACCAACGATCTCCCGCATGGTAGTCGCGTGTTCTAACCACTATGCCACGGCCGGTCCCAAAGAATCTGATAACCAAGTGATTTAATCGACGATCATCAAGGACACATTCAAAGAAGAGGAAGTCCTTATCTTACGAATTCTGATTATTCCAACAGATCATCCTTTCCAATTCCCCGTTCAGTTGGCTTTGGCGATGACAATCAATAAATCGCAATTAGATGTATGTGGGATTAATCTCGATGTTCTCTGTTTTTCGTGCGGTCAGCTGAACGTTGCCTTTTAGCGTTTTAGAGAACCGCCTTCGTTGTTTGTTTTTGCGGCGGAAAACTAATCGAAAAACATTTTTTATCATACCACTCTCTACTGAGTTTATCTGAAGGCATTAAATTGGGGCGAAACGAAGTTCGCCGGGTGCGCTAGTAACAATATAACAAAAGAGCCTAAAACGTGGCAAATTTCCCTATACGATACTTACTAACATCAAATCGATATTAATGTGACATGTAACTTGACAAAACGAATGATGTAGAACTTCTTCTTTTTGGGGCTCCATTCACGTGCAGTTCTCAGAATTGGGTCCCAAAATTCTGTGTTGTACTGTGTAATTTTAACTTTCTCTAAAAAAAAAATGCTGCACAATCGCGTCCGATTTGGTCACCGTACTATGTATTTGGCCTAATCGTTGCAATATCAAATTTCAGCAAATGCAATATTCAATATTGGTGGATACCGTGGGATATAGCTGAATATGGTGGTTTCGCTACATTCAGCAATGTCAGCATTAAGTATAGTTTTATCCAACATGTCTTGTTTGCAATATTAAAAACAAAAACATGTATTGAAAAAAAAATAAATAGGCTTAAAGCTGTTTCAAGACCACTTGTGCAGGTCTCTAATAAGTATATGCAAATCTTAATCTGACCTCACAGTAATTTTAGTAATTATTTAAAATCTTAATCTGAAGATATTTGTCATTTTCCATAAAGTTTTGAGAAAGATATTCAATAACTGGAAAAAGCACGAAGAGTAGAAATCTTAGTTAAACAGTTGAAAACCTTCTAATCCAATTAATTTAATGTTAAATGTCATCTATTGGTAAAAAAAACGGCATCCAATTAAATTTTATTTAATTTTTTAATGTCAAATTTAAGATTGAAAGCTTTTGCCTTCAGGTTGCTGTTATTTTTATAACTTTTAATAAGATACCTACCTTTTTTTGCTAAAAATTCAAAATTTTATAACATATTACTTTAATTTATTTTAATCTTAACCCATTTGGAAAATATTGTTTTTAAGTAAATAATTTTTATTTGAAACCGAAATAAACAATAGCATAAAAAAATTGTAATGTTCCTTTGGAAGTAAAGATCAACTTGTTTTTACAAAGTTGCATCAAAAATAATTACAAAATACCCCACCTGCAGAAAATAGTTATAATGAATTACCTTCATTAACTTATTTCGAATGTGACAGATTAGTGCAATGGATTTAAACTTTAAATATAAAGTATTCTACTTTTATTAGAAACTAATGTCAACATGAGCAAATTTAGGCTTACAAGATAGTTATTCTCCATATATTTATTTAATACTTTTAGTTATTTATAGACTCTGCGGTGTTACTACACTTTGAATTTTTAACAAATATTGTTAAATTACATTAGTAGACACTTCTTTATTTATTTTAAATTGTTAACCGAGGTGCAGTAATGCAGAGTCAAGGGTACAAATATTTAAAGCTCCTAAATTGTAATCCCAGCAAGCATCGTGTTCCATTCCCCAATATTATCATTGATTTCATTCCAAATTTGCATAAATTTAAATATTTTGTAATTTTTTTAATTCGCATAAACATCGGTTCATATATATGTATGTACAATCGAATCTCAACGCCAGCTCCCCCTCCCCCCAAATCACTTCGTATATACATACATAACTTTTACTATTACGAATTGTTAAGTATCCGGCAATAAATGTTAAAGTTATTACAAATTTTATTTATACTTCAGTTATTAAATATTTTAACATAATTTAAAATTATTGAGACATATTTAAGGAATTCTACAATAAAAAAAAGAAAGAAATAAAACGTAAAAACTATTTAAACAAAAAAAAAAAACAAAACCATAAACAATAAATATACAACATAAGGGCAAAAAAAAACAACCACAATATATTAAATTTATAAAAAATAACATTATTTATATACAATAAAATTAAAACACCAGAATACTCGAGAAGAAATGTTAACACCATGAAAACTCCAACAAATCAAGGGATGTCAAACTTGAAATGAACAAAGTTGATGTAATTTATTAAAGAAAAAAAATTTAGTAATTTTAAATAGGGCTGTATTAGTGAAATAAAATGCATGGAATTAGATCCTGCTGTAAGGACCAATGCCTATTACTGTAACACCCTTGTGCTTTAACAATCGAGAATGAAACAATTAATTCTTTTACTTCTTAATTGGCAGCAGCAACAGAAAAGAATTCCAAGCGCTTCGGTCTTTGCGCTCCATAGAAAGTTAGTCACACCAAGTGTAGATAACAACTCTTTATCGAGTTTATTAACGAAAACCTTTCGAGCTGGAACATTTTCATTCATTCGTACAACGTATTCAAGCCAGAGCATTCGGTCTATTTCAACGCGATTGACTACGTCGATACCGTTGTACAGCTCATACAGCCCATGATTCACGGTACTCGCCGTTAACGATGATGGGTCCAAATATTTTGCGAAGTATTTTTCTCTCGAAGACTCCCAGAATAGATTGATCCGCCTATGTCATTACCAAGGATTCTGCCCTGCAGAGCAAAACAGGTAGGATCAGAGTCGGGAAGAGTTGGATCATTGTTCTTCGTGAGAGTACTTTGTTATTAAAACGCTTGCTTAGCGCATAGTAGCAGCGGTGTACCATCAATACTCGTCTCTTGATTTCCAGGCTGGCATTAATATTTTTGTTTACGGCGGAGCCAAGGTAGACAAAATCATCTACCACTTCAAAGTTATAGTTGTTAAAGTTCACTCAGTGTCCCAGACGAGTGGACTCATTGTTCGTTGAAACAAATAACTTGGTTTTGTCCTCGTTTATCACCAGACCCACTTCCGCCGACTGCTTTTCAATGCTCGAAAAGGCCGCAGTAACATCCCGCAGTCCTCGACCAATGATATTTATATCATCGTCATACGCGAGCAGCATGTGACTTTTGTTAAAGATGGTACCAGTCCTGTTTACTGCAGCCTTCCGCATGATCATCTCCATTACGATCTTATAGAGATCGCAGAACAGACTATCGCCATGCCTAAAGCCTCGCTTGGTAGAAAATGACTCTGTCAGAGTTTTGCCAATTTTCACTTAAGACTTCGTGTCAGTCAGTCATCCCGCAAAGTCGAATTAGCTTCGCGGGAATACCAAACTCAGCCATAGCATCCAACAATTTCTGTCGTATCGGACTGTCGAATGCAGCTTTGTAATCGATGAACAGATGGTAGGTGTCGATCTGCATTTCCTGGGTCTTCTCCAGAATTTGTCGTGGTGTGAATATCTCGTCGGTCGTAAATCTACCAGGTCTGAAGCCACACTGATAAGGTCCAATCAAGTTTGCCAGAATGGGCTTTAGTCTTTCACATAAAACACTAGACAGGACCTTGTAAAATGCTGATCCCGCGAATGTTGGTACGGCCTCATCCTTGGATCGTATTTCTTGAGCACGGGACATAGGACACTTAGATTCCAATCTTCGGGCAGGCACTCCCTGATCCAAATCGTGTTTATGAGCTGGTGCATGCATCACCTTGCTCATCGCCGCCGGCTTTAAAAAGATCTGCCAGCATTCCATCGGCCCCCGCAGTTTTATTATTTTTAAGCCTTGCGATCGCCGTGCTGATCTTGTTTTTGCTCGTTGGTGGACAATCTACTCCATCGTCGATGCACACTCTGAGTGTCCGTGATCAGATATCCGTCTCTGTCTTTACAGGTGGGGCTCTCTGTGCCAAAACCTTTGCTTTTTACCTTTTGGTAGAACTTTCGAGCTTTACCTCTATCTCTGTAGTTTTCGATATCCTGGCTCTCTCTTTTCTTCCAGAGACGCTTTTTCCGCTTGAACAGGCGTTTTATCTCTCCCCTCTTCTCATTATAACACTCCGTCACCGGACGCGTTGCCATTGGCTGCAGTTTTGCCTTGTATATATCATCCATTTCCTTAGACATTCCGCGACATTCATCATCGTACCAGGGCTTGTCCGAGCGTTGTTTTTCATAACTCAATACGGTCGCTACGGCAGTGCTCATAGAATTCGCAATATGCCGCCACTATGTTTCGGGAACATCAGAACTATGGGGTTTGTTTGAAGTAATTGAGAGTTGGTTGGAGAAGGCATTGGCTATCTCTTTGGTCCTTTTCCTTTTCAACGATAAGAAAACTGCACTAACATCCTGCCGATTTCGGACAAAGATGTCTAATATAGACATTGTCTATATCATCGGCATAGGCAGTTGCATGTGTTTCTTGTGGAATATGGTGCTAGACATGTTGACACCAGCCTTTCTCATCACCTTCTCCATAACTATATTCCACATATAGTGCACAGGACACCCTGCCTGGAACTCTTTCCGTATGGTATGGTCCAGAGAGATCCTAATCAAACTTAACCGAGGATTTAGGAGGAGCAGTCTTCTTAAAAGAGTACATCTGCAAAAGCGTATTAATTTTGCATGAATACCAAAGGTTCATAGAGTCTATTCCTTAAAGAAGAGTCGAAGGCAGCTTTGTATTCGACAAAGAGGCGGTAGGTGTCGATCTGCTTTTCATAAGTTTTTTACACAATTTGTCGTAAGGTGAATATTTGATCCATCGCAGATTTGCCAGGTTACGCCGGCAGCGAACACCTCAATGCGTTTAGACGCCATGAGAGATTCACGTTCTGGACAGGAACTATGGTCATGCCAAAATTCTGAACTTAATCAATGTGCGGTGTCATACGAATTTCACTGCACCAGAACCTGTTTCGATCCGGGTATTATAAGGAACATCCAGTATAGATCCTACTATTATAATAATTATAATATCCTACACTTTGGCAAAGATGTCATTCTAATTTTCACGGACGGCTCGGAATTAAGATAAAGAGCGGCCTGTATAATCTTTGCAGAGGAGTTGAATTTGGAACTAGGTTATTGTGGGTTATTGGGCGGCAATATTAATATACTTACTGATAGTAAAGGCGGCTATCCCTCACATGGGTTCCAGGACATGGGGACATATATGGTAACCAAAGGACCGATACATTGGCAAAGGCTGCCGCCACCGTGAATTCGGGCGAAGTTTACGGTCACATTGATGTTTCTCTCATAAGGAGAAAGATGGGTGAGAGAACCCACTTGCACAGCGACCAAACAGATTTGGCCTACCATGGATAAACAAGGCACACAATTTGTGCTTAGTCCATCTGAGAAATATTATAGCTGCAACAACCCTCACATGCCGGTTGCAAAACACGCTGAGAGTTTGAAAATTCCCTAGAACGATTATTGTACAAGTTGCAATGATGAGGAAGAAGAGGAGACTACGGAGCATCTTCTATGTCCCTGCCCTGCTCTTGATAACCTGAGATATGAAAATTTTGGTCATCCGACACTTCTAGACAATATCTGTCTATCAGTAGGAGATTTGCAAAACATTTATGTCTTCATCAGAACAACGAAATGGCTTGAGAGCGCAGTTGACCGAACCTACACTAGGACCCAAATGAGCTATGCTGAACGCGACTGTTGAATTGACCTAACCTAACCTAAATAATTACTAATAAGGTCCAATTAGTTTTTCTACAATTGGTTTTAAACGTTTACACAATATGCTCTAAAGGACCTTGTACGCAATTGGTGATAGACTTATTCTTCGGTAGTTTTTACATTCACCACGAGCTCTTTTCTTGTATATGGAACATAACACATTCTGAGACTCCTATTCCCGGCCATACTCTCCTCTAGTCGGATGTTCTCCATGCGTTGGTGCTTTCTCCTAACCAGCAGGAGCGGGTTCCTCTGGAGTAGTAGCCGTATTCAGTAAATTGCTGAAATATTCTCTGCATACATTTAGTACGTTATCCGGGTCTGTCACTAGCTGACCATCGCTGTCCTTGCAGGAGAATGCTGTTCCATGCATTCTCGTCTTAACTTTCTAGTAGCATTTCGCATTTGTTCGCACCCCTGAACACTCGTACGTCTACAACACTAGATGCGTTTTTCGAATACCTGATTTAGTAAAATACCGCGTTAACCGGTTTTGCAAAATAAAACTAAATATGAAATTAAATATGAGTAAATCTGAAAACATGTGAATCATATTTTTAATAAATTACATCTTAAAGATACCATTCCCTGGTTGACATTAGATTTGGTGCAAAATCATTACTAATATAACAAAAAAAAAATACACATCTTATATTTTATGCACTTGTTGTTGAATTTTGTATTTACAAACAGAAACGAAAACAAAGAAAAACAAAACTAAATGTCAAATTTTTTAAATTCATTTAACGATATTATTATCTATGGTTTCATTTCATTCATTCCATATTGTATGTGTGTGACCAAGTCGTAAAATTATTTTCTATACCGTCCATTCGATCTCTATAACTATCCTTTTATTTGGACAATGTTAACCTACAGTTGTTATCGATAATTTTCAATATGTATTTTTCAATCAATTTACTATTAACTCAATAACCAAACTCGATCATCCGGCTTAGCCATATAGATATAGATAATGATCAATGTCGACGTAATTTTATTAACTCGCAAAGCTGAAATTATTGTAAATATTGACAAGCCTAACATATGTAATATTACAACAGATCCTTTGATTTCATATCATTCCACACGCCTTTCCAAATCAAAATGTATTATACAACAAATAAATTAACTAAACAAATATTTATACCTATGATGTATGTATATGTTGTAAGCAAACAATATTGGATATACATACATACATACATTGCAAATTATTTAAAACGAAACAAAAAATCCAATTTGATTTTATGAACAATTTTACTCACACGATAAAGCGAAATCCTAACAAAAAAAACAAAACTAAACAAAACAAAGCAACAATAACAACATTGTATAATGGAATATTGGCATTTGTGTAAAACGATATTGAAAACTATATGGAAACATACAAAAAAAAAAACAAATATACTCGTACTATGTATTTATGTAAAATAAAATATCGAATTGTAGATTGTAGTAAAAATCTATTGGAATTTTGTGTTATTTTCTTGTGGCACTGATATAGGTAAGTTTACATTTGACTTATTTTTGCAAGGATAATGTTAATGTTAATGGACCGGCCGTGGCATAGTGGTTAGAACACGCGACTACCATGCGGGAGACCGCAGGTTCAAACCTGGCTCCAGTCATCTTAAAAGAAAAATAAAATTTTCTTTCATTGTCGGCTCCCCTCGAATGTTGTTGACAGCAACTTCGCAGTATTAAGCGTCGATCCAATCGCCGTGTCTAGTAAGAGCTTCTCAAACAGTGACGTTCGCATTCGTCGATAAACAAGTAGGTGCCGTTAGTTGTGAATCTAAAAATAGAAAGCGTGTTAATTCACAACAACGCGAGAAGCTATCCCATACCTCATTAATGGGGTGCAAAGGGAAATTAAGTAAGTAAGTAATGTTAATATTATTTTTACTAACGGATCACTTATTTACTTACTATAGTGGACAATTACAACTTACAAATGTGGTGCTCTAATTAGAAGCTTGAAGTATTACAGAATTCTACACGGTACCACTAGGTACTTCCAATGAAGTCTGGGTCTCCCTGCACTACGCCATCGTGGTAAAGCTCATTCAGCTCACGGTAGCCGGCATCATACTCAATATATGTTGTCGGAGTACTTTTCTTTTTTCTCTTAGTTTAGTTTAGTTTAGTTTGATTTTATTTGGTATCCTGCACAACAAGAATAAATCTTATAATTACAGTACAGGAATTTTAATTATCAGAGTATCATTGGAAATGAGGGTACAATTAATAATAATATATATATATAAAACATAATATAGGTTTTTTTTTTTGTAATTTACTTACTACGTGGAACATTTAATTGTTTATTTACTGGTTACATTACAATTAAACTTGAAAAAAAATAGACAAAATTAATAACATTTAATATGAATTTAAATTAATATGCGATCAAAGAGTTTATAATATTCATAAACATGTTTTTTAAATTGATTTGCGTTGCTGATTAATTGAAGGTTATGTGGTAGTGAATTCCAAAGACGTATGGAGTGTATGGAGAATTGCCATTCAGATGTTAGATTATGATGCAGAAAAGGAATTAATTTGTTACCCCGGTTGGAACGTGTAAAATATAGGTATTTAAAAAGGTAGGATGGCTTACGCGTGAAAATTACTTTATGAAGAAATATTAGAGTTTTAATATTTAACAAGTTTTCAAAAGAAACACCATAAAGTAATTTAACCTGATGCGAAACAGAATCAAATCTCCTTAAACCGTATATATATCTGATAACGTTGTTGAATACGACATTTAACCTCTTTTTGCTGCTCGAATCACAATTTGCGAAAAATAGTCCAGGTAGAATATACGATTTTGCCAGTAGTACTCGGATATCGAATGGAGTGTGGGATTGGGTTGACCATAAGCCCTGAGCTTACAATTAGAGGTGGAGAACTATCGATAGTGGGCACCATCGATAGTGGACGATAGTAAATTTAAAACCATCGATAGTGGTCGATAGTCATAGTAGAAAAATTTTTTTTTATGTATTTCTTTAATTTTTTTTCTTTAATATTTTTTTATTTCATCCATAAATTTTGATTTACGAATAATAGGACGTTCACATTGTCCTCGGTAAGCCTTGTTCGCCTCTCGCAAACAATTTGTCCAGCCTTGCTAAACGCCCTTTCCGACTCTACGGACGTTGCAGGGATGCAAAGGTATTTTAAAATCAAATTTTTTAAAAGAGGGAAATCCATCTGGTTAACCTGCAAGTATATTAAAAATAATAATTTAATATCTGAGTAACAATAACATATTTATTTTTTAATTTTACCTTGAACCACACAAGAGGATCGATGTCCTGGCTGGCTATGCCTCTCTCCAGGTATTGCCTCTTCATGATAATCGAATGCGAGCGCGAGTTTCCCCGTTTACTACTGGTTCGTTGATCCAAAAATTCAAAAAAAGAACCAGAGTCATGAGATTCGGTGCTTGCTTTTTCCTCCAAGCTACTAGGGGTGTCTTTGTTGCATAGACTCGCCAACTCATTCTCAAAAAACGTTGCTGCTTGCGCAGCATTGGAATCGTGTTGAAACCCATCTTTTTTAAAACGAGGATCCAATATTGTGGCTATCCTTGGGAAAGTTCGCTGTTCATATACCGATAAACGCTTTGAAATCGACCAGAGTACGAAAATAAACAAAACGAAACTTTTGCTTTCTTTTTGTTTTGTACTTTGCAGTGAGTAAAACAAAAACAAAACATAAACAATGTGAACGATTGTGCCCACTTAGTTTTGTTTTGTTTTTGCGTGTGAGAGTAAACTGTACACTATTATAAACGTACGCAGTTGGAAAGGGAATGCATGAGAACAATATTGAAACGTTTCGAGAATAAAAGTTTGACAAACGTTTCACTCATTATAGTTGAGAATGTACTAGAGCAGAGTTAACCAAATTAAACAAAAGCGATATATATAACTTTTGTTTTCCACTGAAATTGAAAGAGAGATTTTAAGGTTTTTTTGTTGTTTTGTTGATGTTTATTTAGACTATAATAGTAATTTGAAGAAAAAGAAAATAAAAGGCAATCCACAGAAATAAGACAAAATTCAAGCGAATTCAATAATTTTTATACACTTTAAACTTAAAACTATTAATCATATATAAAATCAGCATTTGACTTTACTAGCAAAATATGCTCTAAATTTGTGGAGCTTAGATTATTACGCTGATCGGCTAGTATGTATTTTAGTGACGAAAATAGCCTCTCAACACTTACTTGAGTACAAGGTATTCCCAATACCACGTGAGCTACCTCGGTTAAATGATTTTTCTGATTGTTCCAATAATCTATAACGTTTTCGTTGATCCCCAATCGGCTTTGCCTCTCATAGATTAAAATATCTTGATCGATTTGTTGGGCTGTTGTTAAAATGTTGTTGTTAGAAACTTGATCGAAAGCCTTGAAATAATTCTCAAGCGCATCCTGTATAATGCCGGAAGCAGGGGAAGATGCAAATGTATCTGACAATGTTGTGCTACCATTCGTCTCTGCCGATTGCAGTGTGGTTTTTGTATCATTTTCTGCGGAGTATAAATGAGATTTTAACGTTACGAAATAAAGTTGTTAGTGTAAAAAAGTTTACCTTTAAGAAATAATCGACGTGTATGTAACTGCTTTATACAAGTCTTTGCTATCGCACACTGATCAGACGCCAGACAGACTTTTATCCTCGGATCAAGGAAAACAGCGGTTACAAATAAATCGTTTTTAAACAGCTTGGCTTTTCGTCTATTCAAACTTTCATTTAAATATAATTTTAAGTTAGAGTTTGGAAGATTTTGCAATTCTATTGCTATATTGGTAATTTCAATATTAAGATCACTATATATCAAATTTTCTGATTGTAATTTTTTCGATGCTGTATAAACTACTTTAAACACTTTTAAAAACTCCTCAGCGAAACTCCAAATTTCGTAGGATGCACCAAAAAAAAGTATTATCATTTGTTATAGGTTCTATGAATTCCCTTAGCTCCATCAATCTTTCTAGCATAAGATACGTAGAATTCCATCTGGTAATGTTGTCCAATATCGGCATTTTGTAGTTTCCTTTTTTTAGTAAATTGAGGTATGATTGTGTTCTCAGTTTTTTTACAATCGTTCTGATAACTTCAAGTTTTTCCTTAATGTCTGTAGACTTCATCACATCTATCACACACAATTGAAGAGTGTGAGCTCCACATCGGATATTAGTTATGCCATCCATTGACAAATCTAAGTCCATACATATAAAATCTGCCTCTCCAGAATCTTCATTTGAGCTATTGCTTATGCCGTCATTTAAATCACTTACAGCTTTTACCATGTTTGCTCCATTGTCTGTTGTTATTGTGACCACTTGATTCAAATTTATATCGTATGCAGTGAGGACTACCAGTATTATATTTTTTAAATACTCGCTTGTGTGCCGTTGAATTAATTGTTTTATGGCTAGTGTTTTTACTATTACACTTTTGTTTTTTATAAATTGTACATTCACACCTAGAACACTTATAGATAATCTAGAGGCTGCATCAATTTTCAAAGAAATTAATCTTCCGCGAAGTTCTTCACTTATTTCTCTTTTTAAATTTATTGAAAATTCAGCAATATTTGTCATAATATTGTGCTCATTTAATTTTATATTGAGTCCGTTGAGTATAGGATTGACAATGATTTTGAATGGCCGGTCTTCTGCCAAACGGAGAGGTCTGCCGCATTTAGTAAATAACTCTATAAATGCCAGTTGTAAATGTTTTCTGTTAACTGTACAAGACAATTTGACTGTTTCACTTTTTGATTTTTTACAAATGTCATCACTTTTCTTTTTAAGATAAATGTCATAAATACTACTATGAAAATTTTTTAAATGCCGCTCCAGGTTTCCAGCATGTACATTTAATAATTTGTCATTACATTTTCCATTTTTGCAAATAACATGTTCATCATTTTCAGTTTCAAAAAAACCACGCAACAAATCATTTTTCGGACGAGGCATTGTCTTTTCTCTACAAGTCAATTACGAACTAAATGAAACACACAAAAAAATACGTTTCTGCATTTGTTTTGTACTCAAATGTAAGATTCAAACGGTAAATAAAAGCATGAAGATGAGTGAAACTCTAATTGTTTTGTTTCGCTCATTCTCTCTTGAAAAGTTTTTGTTTTGTATTTTGCTTTTGCACAAAACTCTAAAAAAAAATTGAAAAGTTTTTGACATTCTGTAAACGTTTGCGAAATGTTTTGTTTATTTTCGTGCACTGAAATCGACTGCAATAAAACATTTTTTTAGCGATTCTCCTACAGAAGTTTCTAATGGAACAGCCCGAAGTTTGCAAGAAAGCCCATATGTCAGCGGTATTATTAGTGAAACCGTCACGTAGGTACCTCCAGAAATTTTTTCGGTTACCTGATGAAAATATGTCAATATTTTTTCAATATCTTTAAAAATATTGATTTCATCAGCAGTAAATGGCATCGGCGCATTTGTTGTGGACAACAAAACTGTAGCAATGGATTCGTGTGTTGCCAATAAACGCTCTATTATGAAGTAGAAGCTGTTCCATCTTGTTGGCGTTTCCTGCAACAGAGTATAAGCAAAGTGCTCTTGAGCTATTATAAATTTCTCGTTGGCAATTGAACTTTGCTTAAAAAATCGGACAATGGCCTTGCATTTTGTGAACAATGCTTTTGTCGAATCCTTGTCATGTTGTTTAAGTCCATCCTGGACCACCAAATTTATGGTGTGAGCAAAGCATGGAAGGTTCCGAATTTGTAGTATCTCGCACGCTTTCAGCATAGAGCTGGCATTGTCTGTCACCACACAAACTGTTTTTATCCAGGATGTTCCAAAAACCCAATATGTCCTTTAAAGTGTTAGCAATATTTTGGGCACTATGATTGGTAACATCTGCTAATTTTCGGGTTGCTAAAGATGCCGTTTTCATACTAAAATCTTGGATGAAGTGATATGTGACAGTTATAAAACAAGCATTTGCACTTGATGTCCACAAATCACATGTAACCGCAATGGCTGCAACGCCCTCCAAAATCGATGCCAGTTTAGCCGACGTCTCTTTATACAGATCCCGCATTAGCACATCTCGTAATTGCGTACGGGTTGGAAGCTTGTATCAGGGATCCAGTATCTTAGAGTACTTAACGAATCCTTCGTTCTCCACTATATTGAATGGCTGCACATCTTTGGCAACCATTTCTGTCAACGCTCTATCAATATCTTTTTTTCGCGTCGAGTTAGCGTCATATAGGATTGCTCTTTTAAAATATGAAGCCACAGATCGCATACTAGAATTACAACTGCTGCTACCGGATGTCAACACTTCGTTATCCACTGTGCTAGAGTCTGGTGCCTGGTTTTGTAAGTCTGGGTGGAATCTCTTCAAGTGATCGTGCAAGTTTGTGGTGTTGCCGCTTGTCTTGTATTCCTTATCGCACTTCAAGCATTTCACAAACTTTTTGTCGTCAGACCTTTTAAAGTATTTCCAGACCTCAGAAAACTTGTTTTTTTTCGCAGAAGTTGGTTTTTTTGTTGCGGAATCATTTTCGGAGTCCGTGCTGCTGGAATCGCAAGCAGGCGTGGAAGTCTGACGCTTACCTTAAATCAGATACAAATATTGCTAAAATACATTCTAATATTTAAAGAATATGTTATGAATATTACCCTTTTGAAGGAAGCGATCCATTTTCTAATTAGGTTTTTTTTTTAAATTTAAATGTTAATTTATTAATTTTTTTGGTTTGCCAAGCGACGCCACAACTCAAAAGTGCCCAACATTTTTCAGTGGTGTGTAAACTAAACTATCGTGATACTATCGACCACTATCGAGACTTTAAACCACCGATAGTGAGCTAGGTCGATAGTGTCTAACCATCGATAGTGCCATCGATAGTTCTCCACCTCTACTTACAATATGTTTGCCCTACAACAGAATTAATGTGACTCGACCAACTTAACGTTTTGTTGAAAGTGATCCTAAGGTTTTTAGCCTGAGTTACTATTTCAATCCTTACACCATTAATTACAATATTTATATCAGAATAGTTGGGAGCTGCAGTTCTATTGTGAATTAAAAGACATTTTGATTTGCTTGGATTAAGACAAAGTCCATTTCTTGTATGTCCGTTGTCGTAAGCTTCCACGATTCGGCAGCATAGAACTTAAAAAAAACTTAATTTCCATTTAAACCCCATGAATAAGGTATGTGATGCTTCTCGCGTTGTTGTAAATTAACACGCTTTCTATTTTAGATTCACAACAGACGTCACCTACTTGCTTATCGCCGATTGCGAACATCACTGCTTGAGAAGTTTCTACTAGACATGCCTCTTACACAGTACAACACATGATTTTGGGATTCAATTCTAAGAAGTTCTGCATCATTTGTTTTGTCAAGTTACATGCCATAAAAGTTTAATATCGATTTGAAGTTAGTAAGTATCGCATAGGGGAATTTGTCACGCTCTAGGCTCCCCTCAACTTTTGGGGCTATTTTCAAGTGCAGTTCTCTAAATAGAGTCCCAAATCAATGAGCTGAAAAATGTTGTACTGTGTTATACTGCGAAGTTGTTCGGCAACATGGAGGGGGCCGGCAATAGGAGAAAAATTTAGATGACTGGAGCCGGGAATCGAACCACGGACCTCTCGCATGGTAGTCGCGTGTTGTAACCACTATGCCACGGCCGGACCCAGCATACAACAGAACGGGTAAATTAACATCTATTCTCATTATTTTTCTTGTTGACGAAAGATCCGAAATAGGTAAATCCATCTAATACCTCAAAATAATAATTGTCAACGTTCACGATGCTTCACCATCGAGAGGACCCAGGACACTATCACCCTGCCTGAGGGTTCAGAGTGATATTTACCAATCTAAATCGAGGATTTGCTGTTTTCCAAGGTACATTTGCAAAGTCGAATTAGCTTTGCAGGAATACCAAACTAGAAATAGACTATATGAGGCTATATGTCTATTCCTTATCGGAGAGTCGAAAGCAGCTTTGTAGTCGATATAGAGGTGGTAGGTGTCGATCTGCTTTTCATGAGTTTTTTTCAGGATTTGTCGTAAAGTGAATATTTGATACGTCGTAGATTTGCCAGGTCTAAACCGCACTGATAAGGTCAAATTAGTTTTTCTACTCGAAAGGACCTTGTACGCAATTGGTAATAGGCTTTTTCTACGGTAGTTCTTACACTCACTACGATCTTCTTCTTGTATATGGGACATAACAGACTGAGGCTCCAATCCCTAGACATGCTCTCCTCTACCTATCGGCTCCAGCAGCTTTGTTATTTTTAAGGCGGGATATTGCTACACATATTTCGCTCTGGCTCGAAGGTGGACAGTTAATACCATAGTCATGGGTTGGAACTGGATCTTCTGAAGCGGTATCCGAAATATTCTCTAATGGATCAAAATGGAATATTTGAGAGAGGTAAACTAATTATATATTAATTACACTGTGAGACAAATGGTAGGGGTCAGTGATCGGGAAGGGTTCAAACTACCGGGGAAAGTTATATCGGTACCCGGCGTTTCATATAGGGGAAATTGGTGGTCTTTTTTTTGACATAACTCGAGAACCACTAGTCCGATTTTGCCCAGCGAAACGCCGGGCCACGTATAACTTGTTTTTGACCGTTATAACATTTCCCGTTGGTTTCATCCCATCCCGATTTTGACTGTCGCATAGTGTTATTAATCATAAAATTTATTCTTTTGTTTTCCTGCATACCGATACTTTTACTTAAAATTTGTACACAAGCCTCTATAAGTCTATAATTTTAAACATATAAGGCATAGAGTAAAACTCTTAGATATGGTACGTTTGGGTCAAAGTTCACTGTAATTAATCGTACATAAATATGGATTGATGGGACATATTCTTATTTGAGTTTTCTGCTCGTTATTCAATTGGGAATAACACTAATATCTCACGTGTTCTCCGGGATATGCCACTGAACATCCGTTCGGTAGTAACATATGTGAGAAGGCGCTATGTTGAATTTCCACCGATGCGTTTTAGGGAGTGGGTAGCGGAAGTTACTGAAGCTTAACACAAAGACTCTCTTGATGGCTTTGGCAGCCCCAAGAAACTAGGATCGGGCGAGGTGGCCTAATAAGCCACTTTCCTTAAATAGAAAACTATTATGAAAATATGAAGAAAAGAAAAACCAAGAATTCCCAAATGGCGACGACCCTGCAAACGTTATAAGGTACAGAAATGGCGGATGTCTCCGACAAATACAAGGCTGACATTACCGCCATACAGGAAATGAGATGGGCGGGATAGGGATGCACGCGACGAAAGAACTATGCCATCTTTTACGGCTGCCATGCAGATAGACACGAATTTGGATGTCGGCAAGAGACTTCAACATCTGGTCTAACCCAGTAAGTGACGAAAGATTGACATTAGACATTACGCTAATTTGTGTGCACGCCCCGACGGAAGACAAAGACGAGGACATTAAATATACATTCTATGAGCGCCTGGAGGAGATATATGACCGATGCCCTGCTCATAACATTGAAATTGTTCTGGGAGATTTTAATGCTAAATTAGGAAGGGAAGGTGCTCTTGGTTCAGCAGTCGAAAAATTCAGTCTACACAACAACACCTCTGATAACGGTTTTGGACTGGTTAGCTTCGCGTCGGCAAGAAACATGGTACTGAGAGAAACCAAATTCTCGCATAAAGATATCCACAAGGCATCCAGGTTGCCCCAATCAAAATACAAGAAATCAGATTGATTACGTGGTAATTGATGGAAGGCATGTTTCAAGTGTTATGGGCGTGCGTGTGATTCGCGGTGCAAATATTGCCTCGGATTACCACCTAGTTGCAGCCAAGGTACGCACAACATTAAATAGTGCTAATAACGCTCGAAAACAATCGCAGAGGAAGCTAGACATCACAAAGCTGCATACCACCGAGATAGCCAATGCCTACTCCAACCAGAGAGCCAGGATTCGAAAACTACAGGGATAGAGGTGAAGCCCGAAAGTTCTACCAAAAGGTAAAAAGTAAAGGTTTCGGACCAGGGATCTCCACCTGTAAGGACGGAGACGGAAATCTGGTCACTGACATTCAGAGTGTGCTGCAAATATGGAGGGAACACTTTCGATATCTACTCGTTTCCGAAGGCAGCATAAGTGACGCAATCACACCAATCATTGACGATGGAGAAGACTGTCCACCACCGAGCAAAAACGAGATCAGCACGGCTTAAAAATGTTAAAGCTGCGGGAGCCGATGGACTGCCGGCAGAGCTTTTTAAAGCCGGCGGCGATGAGCTAGTAACATGCATGCACCAGCTCAAAAACACGATTTGGCTCAGGGAGTGCATTCCTTATGATTGGAATCTGAGTGTCCTATGTCCCGTGCTTAAGAAAGGCTCAGCCTTTTATCCAAAGGATCAGTCTTTTACCCATCGCTTACAAGGCCCTGTCTAGTGTGTTATGTGAAAGACTAAAGACCATCCTAGCGAACCTGATTGAACCTTATCAGTGTGGCTCTAGACCAGGTAAATTCAAGACCGACCAGATATTTACACTACGATCAATCCTAGAGAATCTCTAAGAGATGGCCGCTTGTTCGGCAAATATCAATTGTAAATAGTTATATAACCAACCATTGACAGCGATAGATATTTTAGTAACACTAAATTATGCATAAGAAAGGTAATTGTCCACGTTGTGCATTACCAGTAGTTAGATAAATGGAACATTTAAATTAATGCATTTAAATTAATTAATACAAAGCTGCATTCGACAGTCCGATACGACAGAAATTGTTGGATGCTATGACTGAGTTTGGTATTCCCGCGAAGCTTATTCGACTTTGCGGGATGACACTGACTGACACGAAGTCTTCAGTGGAAATTGGCAAAAATCTGTCAGAGCCATTTTCTACCAAGCAAGGCATTAGACAATGCGATAGTCTGTCCTGCGACCACTTTAAAATCGTAATGGAGATGAGCATGCGGAAGACCGCAGTAAACAGAAATGGTACCATCTTCAACAAAAGTCACATGTTGCTCGCGTATGCTGATGATATAGATATTATTGGACGTGGATTGCGAGATGTTACTGCGGCTTTTTCGAGCATTGAAAATCAGTCGGCTGAAGTGGGTCTGGTGGTAAACGAGGACAAAACCAAGTTATTTGTTTCAACGAACAAAGAGTCCACTCGTCTGAGACGCTGCGTGAACGTTGACAACTATAACTTTGAAGTGGTAGATGACTTTTCTACCTTGGCTTCGCCATAAACAAAAATAATAATGTCAGTCTGGAAATCAAAATATGAGTATTGATCGCAAACCGCTGTTACTATGCGCTAAGCAAGCGATTTAACGACAAAGCGCTCTCTCGAAGAACAAAGATCCAGCTCTACCCATCATCGTTAACGGCGAGTACCGTCGTCGAATGAATCATGAGCTGTATGAGCTGTACAACGACATCGACGCAGTCAAGCGCGTTCAAATAGACCGAATGCGCTGGCTCGCTGGACAAAACGGTCCGGCTCGAAAAGTCTTCGGCAATAAACTCGATGGGCGGCGCAGGAGGGGGCGACCAAAACTCCGATGGATGGACCAGGTGAAAGAGCTGTTAAGTAAGCTTGGTGTGACGAACTATCTACGGAGCGCAAAAGACCGAAGCGCTTGGAATACTTTTCTACGTGCGGCTACTGATGTATACATTCCTGTTGTTGCTGCCATTAAAGAAGAAGAGCATGGTTTTGGTTGTCTGAGGGTTTGTCAGTTATTATAAAGTAATTAAACGGACCAAAATTAAATGTCTTCCAGCTGACCGTTGGAAAGTTATTGGAGAAATAGTGTTTTCACAAAAAATAGGTCATATTGTATGGGAGGTACCACTAGGGGTGGGGCTATTCTGCCCATTTACAATTCTATTACTTTATTATGGAAGATATTAACACTGGTAAATCCACATAAGGATTAGTTAAGGTTCACTCTAGTTATCCTTGCCACCAGTCAGACAGACGCACCTGGCTCAGTCGTCTTTAAAAGTCCTAAAACGAATTTGGTCTTAAAATACATGTAAGACATTAAAGGAGACGTGTTACTCCTTTAATGCCTTACACTTTTTCTCGTATCAAATTATATATACCAGCATACCCATACTCGTTCGTATGCGGTGTACTACATAGCAGTACCGGTGTAGCTCTCTGGTAACCACCAGTCAATACCCAACCGAAAATGATATGCTAAACAATACCAAATAAAACACAAACACACAACGTTTTGAATTTCAAAATGTGAATTTTATTCTTTTCTTTTTCGGTAATATTTTTGTTCACTTATCAATTTAACTTAAATTCTTACATACATATGATTTATACTTTTTGTTTTGTTTGTTTTTTTTTAATTTTTTGTTTCGCGCTTTTGTAATTGGATTCTTTTCATATTTTATTTAATTTTTGTTTTGTTTTTTCTTTTCTTCTGTATATTTTTTGTATTAATTACGCTTACGTGGGGAGTTGTTTAATTTGTATGACAAGGTTAACTAAGGATTAAAACAGGGTTAACGGGGGGTGTAGACACATCGCTTGTTTATATTATATTATCATCCATATACGACGTATATATGTATTTTAATGCTGCTGTTAATATTTATAATAAATTTCTATTTTAAAAAAATGGCGGCGCTCATTATCGTCTTCCATCTGCAGATGATTTTTTTTAATGTTAAGTTAATCTTAAGGTTTAATTACTGTTGATGGCTTCATGTTTTGTTTTTGTGATCAAGCCAGCCAATCATTTTTAATTGTTTTACTAAGGTTGCTGTAAGTTGAGGGAGGGGGGAATGGGATTTTTTTGGGGCGGCCAATAGTTTGACAACATTGTCAAATTGTTTAAATGTCATTTGTAATGCCGGTAATGATGTTCTTCAGCTGCCTTTGCTAGTATTATTTATATGTTTGTCATTATATACTTTGTATTTCGGATTTCTAAAATGCATACATACATACATCATGATCCAGGTTAAAAATTTATCAATAATTTTCGATTTTATTTTATTTTGTTATTAGCGAACACACATCATTTATTTTAGTTATTTTGCAATTATTAAATGATCAGCATTTGTTTGTTACTTTATATATATATCAATGTTTCTCAATCTATTTATAAGTATTTATATATATAAATATTTTGTATTTTAATTTTTATTATTTTTCATATTATTTTTATTTTAAATATTAAATTATTTTCTACTTTTGTTCAATGTGTGACGATTTTTTGTGTGATTATAGATTATGCGATTTAAAAGAATTTTTAAGTCAATTTATATTTTTTATGTGTTGATAGAATTATTTTTGTGTTGTTGTTTCCTGCTTTCATTAAAAACTAATAGAATTATTAATTTTTATGTTAATTATATATAACTGATATTAGACGCAGATTAACGATCACTTAGTGTTTAGTTTACTCTTAATGGTTACAATTAGGGATGAGATTTAGGATCGTATTAATAGTAGTAGATCGCATTTATCGAATTTTAAAAATTTTAAATTTTTTCCGTCTTTTAAATAATTTATAATTATGGGGTTTAAACAAATCAAACGACATCTGATTGCAGTAAGAGAAACATATTAATTGAAATCGAAAATCGATCACTTATGAACAACAGTTGAAATCCTGATACATATAGTATTAAATACTTTAAATTACTTAATTTTGTCTGTTTGGCAATTTACTAAAAAAAACAAAAAAATTTGAAATATGGCTAAAGAAATGAAATGTATATGAAATGTAATGCTATACAAATAATGATTTCGATAAATGAATGTATTGGGAAATACGATTGATGCAGAATTCATTTATAAAGAAGAAAGGTAGACTTTAATTCTAGATGTCATTTAATCTCCATCCACGAGCAGACCTAATCGAAAGATTTTCTAAACTGTTGACCGAGTTGAAATTCGAACCGGCAACGGTTCGCCGTTCCCTTTTCGTCATTGTCTTGAGACTTATCAGCTGCGTCGCATAAACGAACTCAGCTGCCCGGTTTCTTGCTCGCAACCTTCTAATTTAAAACTAAACTGGTAAATTACACAGTGCAACATTTCTAAGGTCATCGTCTGGTGCCGCCTTCGTACCCAGATATTTTTGAAGTATATACCGAGACTAAAAAAATCCCCAAAGGATTTGGCCCCATTACATCGAAACATTTTTTTATGGATACTCCAATATTTTCACCCCAACACAATTTTTTTATCATTTTTACAGAGTCCATATTTCATAAACTGTTCGGAATTCTTTCCTTTTGCCTTTGGCAAAGTTGTAGATCTAAACCAGAGCAAAAAAAGTCTCAAACAGACCGACCCAAAAAAATTGCATCCAGTGCATAAAAATTGCAAAAATATGGGAAAAAAGGAAATTTTTTTATGAAGTTTTCCACACAAAATGTATTTCGTTGTACTCCGAGGCGTATGAATTATGTGGAATATTACTTGTTATAATCATAATTTTATGGTGAAAATATCATGAAAAAATAGCCTTTTTTCTCATATTTTTACAATTTTCATGCACTAGATGCAATTTTTTTGGGTCGGTCTATTTGAGACTTTTTTTTGCTCTGGTTTAGATCTACAACTTTGCCGAAGAGGAAAGAAAAAATTCCGAACAGTTTATGAAATATGGACTCCCTAAAAATGGTCACAAAATCGTATGGCGGTGAAAATATTGGAGTATCCATAACAAAATTTTTCGATGTAATGGGGCCAAATCCTTTGGGGATTTTTTTAGTCTCGGTATATACTTCAAAAATAGCTGGGTACGAAGGCGGCACCAATTTATGTGTTGCACTGTGTTATTAAACAATCAGTTTGATAACTCAACAAACTTGACGCAAAAAGTAGTTTATAACAGATTGTATGGAGTGAGTGATAGTACAAGTGTACATATCGCACTGTGGGCATGAAAAAGGACATTTAGACTTAATCACTTACTCCTTTTGTATATAATTAAATATCATTAACATTAATTTAATATTCTCAAAAAAAAACAATAAAAATCAATATATGTTTTAAATGCGGAAATTTGTAATTATAAATCATTAAAAATCAGAAAATATCAATTGAAATAAGAAATTTTACTTGAAATTCGGAAAAAAGTTATATTGAAAAAAAATTGGATATTATAATTTTCAAAATAGTTTCGGAGAACGTACTTCAATTTAAATTAAGGAAACATTAAGTGAAACCCAAAAGTATAAAGCATTCAATAGAAGTTTAGAGTTTTTAGTTACAGTTTAGCGGCCTTATTCATAAAAACTTATAAGAGGTTTATAAACCTTTTTTAAGCAATTTTCGAGAAAACAATATTCATAAACGATTCACATCTTCAATAAGTTAAAGTAGAGTTTTCTCTACTGTAAGCGTGCTATACAGGCCTGTTCTGAAAATCACAAATCACAAAAGTGATTTGAAATCACAAAAATGGTGTTCTGCACACCAAACTTTTTCAAATTTTGTGATTTCAAACCGGTCACCTAAGCACCTATCGATTTCAAATCACATGTTTATTTTTACAAGTACTTTTATGGGAATTTAAAAATAAATTGCTTAATTTATTAACAACATGTGTTATTTCTTAATTTATGTAGTAAAATTACACATTTAACGCAATAAATGCGTTAAAATTAACAATTTTTTGAGACACTACCTTTTGTGTATCTGTTTTGTGAATTTGTTTGTGATTTGTTAGTGATGTGCTTGAGATTTCGTTTTGCTTGAGGTCATCAGCTGATTTAGATTTAATCAATGCCTTTTTCTCTTCCTTGTGCGTTCGTTGTTTAATTGCGTCCTTCGCAAATTTTCCAGAGCAAAAAATATAGCACCCGGCATTTGACTTTAATCTTTTCTTTCTTTTTTAACTTAGAAACGTAGAAATTTCTACTCACTTGAGTAATCTTAATTAAATCACAACAAAATAAATTAAAAAATCAGGTGTTTTATTGTGATTTCGAAAAATTCAAATCACAGGAAAAAATCACACGTGTGATTTCAAAACGTGTGATTTCAAAACGGCATGTGATATTAAATCACGTGATTTACAGAACAGACCTGATAACTTGACGTTTGCACAATTTATTGTATATTTATGAATTTCAGATCTTTATTTTGAGTTTTTCGGCATTTTTCCTGTTGGAAAGAGTTGTTGCATGTATTCATTGTGTAGGAAATTTTCTTCTTAATCATTGCGCACATAGAAAAGTATCTAAATAGACACTTTTCATTCATGTATTCCATATTATAATTTTTACTTAACGTCTTTCTTATCGTCATGAAAAGCGTAGTCAATGAAAAATTTAGCTACAATAATGTTCATAGTTATTATAAGTGGAAGTACATGTTTAGTATCCGATTACAAAGCTTTTGTATCCGATTATAAAGCTTTTTGTATACATCATTAACGACCAATAAGAGTCGGCGTTGCCACCGGAATACATTAGGCTGAAGGACTGATAACAAAGGTTTATGAATACAATTTCTTATTAAAGGTTTTTTAGAGCTAAACAATACTTTAGCTAGAGAACGCTTCATATCCACTTTAGAAATTTTTTATGAATATGGCCGTAGAAATTTTACAAATGGTAATTTAATGGTTGCGTCACTTGTCAAATCGATTACCGTATTTTTCACCCACATTAAAATTGTGGACGTCGAATTTTGTTTTGTATTTTCGTATTTAAAATAGTAGTACAGTACTAGCTGATATTTTCTAGAATAATACTAGTTCTTAATTTCAATAACCTTTTTTGAAGTGGTTCCAAACAATCAACTACCGCCCGACTAGAATTTCTGAACTAGTTCTATTCTAGTACAAAAAGTACAATTCCCCCAAGCCTAGGGCAACTACGTGTTAAATGAGACAGTTGCTTGTAAGAAAGGTGAACTAGTTCACTGTCCTCTGGAGAACTAGTCTTTTTCTCTACTGGGTACATATTAAAAAATTTTGGAAAATTTTTTTAAATTCTTCTTACTTTGGCCTGGATTGAGGAAATGCAAATTTTTTATAATGGCTTGCTGTAATGTTTTACATTTCGCAACCAATTAGTACGATTTTTAAATATTTGTAATAAAAAAAGCATTTTTAAGAAAAAACCCACCTTTCGATATTTCCGATATCACTATTTCTATATCATTACAATTTACTAAATCAGGAAACTGGTTATAGTCATTACAAATTCTACGGAAGGGAAAAGAATTCGCATAATTTGTTTTATAAAAATTTAAAGATATTGGGTAAATGTGTCTAGAGAATCTACAAGGGACATTGAAATTTACATTCGAAAGTAGAATTTACGAATCAAGATCACCATCCAAAAGTTTCCACACAAATGAAAACCCAAGCATAGTCCTTCAACTCGCCAGAGTAGGTAGTCTAATGAGTTTTAATCTACTCTCATACGAAGGCAAATTAGCGTCACATATCCAACCAAAACCACAAAGGCATTAAAAAAAATTTAGAAAATATTTTTATAGGGTGTGAAGATAGGGCATAGGTATGTTTAAGAAAAATGTTCGGAGGGAAATACTAGTGAGGGTCGGTCAGACATTTTACCCCTCTTGGAGACACCATGGAAGCAGCAGGTGCTAATTTCATAAAAGAGTATGAAAAATAAAAAAATGTATGGGGACTACGCTAAGGCTTGAAGATGCGGGCTAGATATGTGCTGAGAAAGTTTTGGGGTTGCAAAAATATATCATACATTACACCCCTCTAGGGTCGACTCCGGGGCAGATAGAGTGGTGAGAGCAAATTTTATATAAAAAAATTCTGTATGGGGGCCCTTAGGCGGTGAAGATGGAGGGTATGTATGTTTGGGAAAAATGTTAGGGGTGAAAAATTACACGTGGTCGTTCATACATTTGAACACCCAAGGGGCGATTACGGGGCAGTTGTGGGGCTTGCTGCGAATTTTCCCCCAAATACGATAAGTTTCTCATTAAAAACCGGGGGCTCGATTTTGATTTTAGACCCATGGTTTCTTGGACAAATTTTCTTACAATTCATCGCAGATTACGATTTTGATAACAGCTTGGGCATTTTTTTTCTCCAAACAAATTGACCCACTCTAATGTACATAGTTTTGAAACAATATCAAGTCACTTACTGACAATTTGATTTTAAACATTGTCACGTCCAGGGATCAAACATGTCTTCTTCAGTTAGGTAACACTGATCAACAAGGGTTTTTTTCTTGTGTTGCATTCCGTGTTTCTAAGGGTTTTTGTCATGGGAAATTCAAATTCGAAATCAGAATTTTGCTATCAGGCATAGTTTTTTTGTTATTTAAAAATAAGTTTTGTTTTCCATTAATAATTTGTTTGGAGGCGATTGCAGAAAAATTTAGAAGAAATAGGTGGCAACAGCTTGTTCGGCTGCAATTACTTACTTACTTAAGTGGCCAATTACAATTTACGAAACGTAGTTCATAAATTTGAGGCCTGAAGTAATAAAGAATTCCACTCTCTTCGGTCTTCTGCGTGTGTTCTCCAGTTAGTCCTACCAGATGGTGGCACGTCGCCTACCACTTGGTCCCTGCTCTGCGTCATCCTTCAGATTCGCCTTCAAACACCTTTCTCGCTGGAGCATTTACATCCATCCTGGCAACATGTCCCAGCCATCGAAGTCGTTGGATTCTGACTCTTTTAGCTACGTCGATGTCGTGGTAAAGCTCATACAGCTTATGGTTCATCCGATGGCGAAACTCGCCTTCGACACAGATAGGTCCATATATTTTTCGGAGTACTTTTCTCTCGAATACTCCCAGGTTTTGTATGTCCGTTGTAGTAGGCACCCATGATTCGGCAGCATACAACAGAACAGGTAAGATAAGCACCCGGTATAGTTGTTTCTTAGTATTCCGAGATAAGGTGGTGTTACTAAAGTGCTGCCAAAGTCCGTCGACTGCAATTATCATTCTATTTTATTTTATTATCAACCTATTCTCTTTTTAATATTCTACGTAAACCTGGGATGCAACATGTCCTAGAAAGTGTATTTTTTCACCCTCTTTTGGATTTCTTCCATAAATGCTGCAGCAACGAGTCCGATGAACATAGTGAAAGATTCCACAAAGACATTCAACTTTAGAAAAGTATTACGAAGGAAAGTATGCCTAATGCCTAAAAAATGCCTACTATGCTCGCAGACTGCTGCTGGAATATTTTACGAGACTGCAAGGATATTCAGCATAAAATAAAGAAATAACGTTATTGTTGAACGCACCGTTCAACCAGGCCTCAGTGTCAACATTAGTTTTAAGTACTTTTTATATCTAAATTCAACTCATCTTATTTGGTACCTTTTAAAGAGAATATTTGTTACAAATTGAGTAGTTTTTGTTTTCACTCATATTGATCTCTCACTCTTTTGTATTACCGCAAGAAGCGGATTTTCTGTATTGTTAGTTTTTAAGTTTCAAATTGAACTTCAATAAAATAAGTTGTATGAATTCAAGAGGAATTCGATTTGCCTTTTCATTAATTTGGAAAAATCCTTTATAAGTAAAATAAGGCCTCCTAGTTCACGACCAGGAGCCAACAGTTATTAACTAAGAAAAAAAAACATATTTGGTTTTCTTATTTTTCATATTTAAGCTCCTAGTATCGGTTTTTGTATTTAGAAAAAATTCTGTTGGATCAAATAAAGTTTTCATTACATTTATGCAAAATGTATTTTAATGCAACATAAAGAAAGTAGAAAAAATTCAATTCCATATTTCTAAAAAAAAAACTGTGCCTGACGAAGAAATCATTATATTAATTACCATAGGAATCACAATTCAGATACCCAGAAAAATGAAAAAAATTGTAGAACAGTGTAATCTATGTTGCTCACAGGGCTTCATTTTACTTGACATTCATGTCATTGACATTTTACTTGACTTGCAATACCGCTATGTAAAGGCCGTATTATTTTATCATTACTTCCAAAAATCTTTGATTCTTTTATAAAAAATTAATAATAATAATACATATCGTTTTTAAACATATCTTCGCTTATTTGTTGCAAGACCGGCATAAGTCAAAAAATCGATTCTGTACAAAACGCTTTAGAATAGAGGAAATCATATAGTTCTGTAGCGGAGTGTATAAAATATATTAATATGAATTTTTTACACAACATTAAGCAATTCTACATCATTACCTCAAATTACATTTTGTAACTTCATGATTATAACTGATTTTCAACGCCATAATATCCAGTTTAATTTAAAATAAATTCCAACACATCTGTTAATTTTTTAATCTTATGAAATTTTAACATAATATCAAGAAGTTTTTTTGCTTTCTAATATTTTAAATATGTTATAATTTAATTTACAAATAATGTAAATTGTGGTCAGGAATTATTAATGGACTCTACATATTTTAGTCAAGTTATTTTTATCCCATAACAATGCACTTTAAAATCGCACCTGGCATGCATTTCAATAGTAGCCCTCTGTCAGTTTCATAAACATCTTGTGATTCGTTTCTGCATTTTGTTATTTTATTTATTTATATTTTCAAAGTATATACGTTTAATGTTATTATATTAAAATCTTAGTAGCTTTAAAGATTCCACATAATTTATTTTGTTGTTACTTTATTAATATTAAAATTGATTGAATTTTTATTATTAGATTGGTATTATAATTATAGTTAAATGTCATGTTTATATTTTGTTGTCGTAATACCATCAGCAGGGAGAAGAGGAGGATGTGTAAATTTATTTATATATATATGAAAAAAAAAACTTGTTTTCTTTACTATTTTCAATATTTCTCTACAATTACGGATTTCTCTGATAGTATTAGATTTGCCTGTGGTTACAATACATGTCTATTTCTTTCAACTTAGTTCAAGAGTTTGATTGTTGAAAAATACATTCTAAGGAATTAAACAAAAAATAATAAAATAAAAAACGAACGCGAACATTATATTAATTTTGTATAAATTTATATAATATAAAAAAAAACACTTATATAAACATAAAAGTTGTATCATTTCTTTTTGTTAACATACATTTATATAATATAATAATCAAACACCAAAAGAAAATTATGATGACATGAAAGCAAATACAAAAAAAAATGGGTCAAATAAACAAAAAATATAAAAGAGAAGCATTTTATCCAGTTGTAATTATCAGCCGTTATGTTCCAACTTAAAATTAAGAGAAAAGAAAAGAATAAAGTCGACAATATAATCACATTAAATATATATACACAATAAATGATTCAACGTTTCAGAAACAGATATCGATTATGAATACATACAAGCAAAGTAAAACATAAACATAATACGGTTACATCACATGGAAACTAATTTGGAAAGTTTTGTGAACGCATGACACAGTTTAAACATACAATCTCTAAATATATTACATTTGTAACAAAACTTTATAATTTTCAAACCTTCTATTAGGGCCAGTAGGATGGTAAGAAAACCACCAAAACATATTAATAACAAAAAACACCGGAATGGAGCTGTTGTTCACAGTGAAAATAGAAATAATATATATCTCTTAGTAAACAAATCCAGTGGTCAAAACAAAATTTGTAGATTTCCTTAGAGAGATACATTGTAATTCCCTTTGAAATATGTTCAAACATCTTCCTGAAAATTAGAATCATTGATCTTATTATTAAAATAAAACATTTCGTCAGAGGGTTACGCTTACTACCTTCACCCTGACACAACAAACTGAATGTATTCAGAGGAAAAAAAATTAATTTGCATCTTTTATTGCATTTTTCTCCTTTATAAAAGTTACATTTCACTGATAATGTTATACACTATAGTCGTCCTACACACTGGATAAAATGCTTGCAACACAAAAGTCTATGAATGATATTTCTTACAATTTAAACTTACATTCTAGGGGGTGTTTAGTTTTAAGGGCGGGTCGGGGGGTCAGTTTTCATTTAAATGACATATTTACGTTGATATAATAAAAAAAAATATGTACATTAAATGCACAACTAAACGAACTCTATATAAAAATTAACTTACATTTAATATTGTTAAAGATCCAAAACAATGGACAAATTATACATAAAGATATTTGTACGCCTAAACGTCCGTACATTTTAAAGTTTGCTTAATTTTCATTCATTATTATATCTTAAGAAATATGAGAAATATTACACAAGAATTTTGAAATTATTATATACGTAAGAAAAATAAAACACGAGCAGCAGGAAGGTGGTTGGTGGCTCTTACTACATACTAAATATATTCGTAGACTTGAAAATGGGACTGTTAATGAATAGTTGACGAAGACATAAAAAGAAAACACAAAAGTAGATCGGCTCAAACTTAAGATTAGTGACTTAACCTAAGAGAGGAGTTTACCTTTAAGTAAATCATTCTTCATGCAAGTTTTAATGTTTGTTTTATGAAAACTCTTAAATTCATTTTCGACTTCGAGGAGGAGTATGATTACCACCATTAGTAGTGGTAATAGTAGCACCACCGTCACCATCACCACAAGTAGCACCATCACTGCCGTTGGCAGACATTTGTGCAGAAGAGCAGTTAGGGTTTGAGGTGTTTGGTGCTGTCGTTACACTTATTTCCGAAGCTTTAATATCACTGCTGATTGCACTGGCAGCAATAGCTTCTTCCTTCTCCAGTGAAACATTTTCAGATGCTGAAAATATTTACATATTCACAGGAAAACCATTTTACACTTGAAATAGATTTTTTATTCGATATTAAATTGATGCTTTGTGATTATGGATGAAGTGAATTGGTCAATGAAGCGAATACTCATATTATTGTGAATGTTTTGTAAGTGTATGAGTGGATTTCCTTTAGAATAAGCACAAGTATGGGTTGGTCTTAATGTGTGATCACAAATCATCGTAAATTTTGCAAAGAAATGTATTCTACATAACGTAGGGTAACTCATATTCCTTAGGTTGAGATCAATCTCAAAATATTGCCAAAACATGTCACTTTCTATCGCGTAAAGCATTGTGCGCATGCACAATGGAAAAAGAAGATGAATTTTGATCAATACATATTTGTTGTTAGGACACTATGAAGCTTTATGATGTGACAAAAACATGGATCTCTGGCAGACACACGCTTTTTACTTTCTCGACTTACTCTTGGTTTTATTTGGAGCTTTTGTTGTACTACTTGTTGAGGTTGTTGCTGGTCTTTTGGCTGGTGGCGGGGTTTCTTCGGAAGAGCCGACTTCGGTTAGAGATTTTCTTTTGGCAGCTCTTTCGCCGCGCGTAGCTTTCGAAGTAGACGGTGAAGGTGTGGGTGTGGCCTGTACATCGAAGCGAAAAGAAAAAAAAAACAACAACATTTTTATTACAGTCCATATAGTCTCTCTTACAACATTAACTTACTTTTTGAGGTACGCTTCTAGATCTAGATGTTGTCGGTGTTATGGGCGACGCAGCTCTGGCCTTAGCTAAAGGCGACCTTTGTGCTCGTGGCGTCGATTTCGACGCACTGGTATTTAGAGAAGAACGCTTTTGTGTTGGTTTATATTCCGCATCTGATTCATAATCATCGGAAGTCTCCTCCTCATCGTCGTCATCGTCATCGCTGTCGCTTGATTTCTTCTTCTTACGCTTTACTAAAGTTTTTCGTTTCTTAGTGGGTGATTTGCGCGCACTTGTAGACGTAGCAGTCGCTGCTAAGCTGCGTTTACGTTTAAAACCCGCCGTAGTTGTGGGTGTTTGTGATGCAGGTTTTACTACCGACGAGGCATGGGAGTTTCCTCTACGAGGCTTTCTACCAGCACCTGTAGGACCAGAGCTTACTCCACTTTGATCGTCAGCATTAGTTAACGATTTCTTTTCGATTTGAGATTCATCTTTGAATAGTGAAATATCAACTGAAATAAAATAAAGTCAAAATATGAATAAGTGAGTTTTACTATTTTAAAATATGGCTTTAATATTATCAACAACAAAAATGCTAACTTTGTACTAAAATTTTATTTAAATAGGCGTTACTAAAACATCTTGTTGTGCAATACGTGCGTGACTTTTAAAAGCCCCTATCGTCCAGAGCTCTGTTAACAACAGCGTCCGTAGGACTCTACAAATCCATTTGGAAAATAAAGAGAGAAAGGCTTGCTGGCGGGTGTTTAACTAATTTCTGAAACAAGGTTCACTTATGGGTGACACTTTAAATAATGATCTTGGCTTTGGCTCAGGTAAACTTCCTGGCTTGAACTGATGTAGTGACCTATAATATCTGAAAACAGTGGTGTAAAGGTCCGTTTTGTTTAGGAATAACATTGAAGCTGTCACAGCAACAACTATGAAAATCTTACTCTTACAACTTTTACTACTTACTCTTTTTTCTAATGCCACCTCCTTCAGTCATTAGAAAAAAGATCAGCTATTATATACAAATGTTTAATTTTCCTGCAGAAAACTTTAAAAACGAAATAAATTATCCTACGAAATGAATGGTATGCTTCTAAATTTAGTTATTTCCTTTCATTCACTTGATTATGCTACAGAAAACTTACGTCCATCCGGATTTTCCTCAGTTAATTCTGGCCTAGGTACCAAACCCTTCTCCACATCGATTGCCTTTTTGAGTATACTTTCAATGCGCGTCTTTTCCGTTTTGGGCAAACGCATGTGTCCCTTATCGATACGCTTCAGCTCGACTGTAGTCAGGACACATTCAATATCAGTATGATCATAGAAATCTGGGATATATACATTGCTATCCTTAGGATCTTCGGAAAGCCAACGAATACTTATGCGCGGAGATGTGCGATACACGTTTTGCATCGTTTGGCACAAGTAAAATGTGCCCTCAGCATTGCGTACGGCCATGTATTCGTTTTTGTAGAAAACTATCAAACGGTCTTCGTTTGACATGGGCTTGGGCGAATTCGAGGCCTCGCTGGCGGATAGTTTGGTAATAAAGGCTAATTCAGGAAGTGGACTTTGGTAGAGGATCGTCTTGAGACGATGACGCTTTGACTTGCGATCTAATGCATCGTCTTTCGGCGTAGAAGGAGTGGTATCTGAAGCGTAAGACTCGACCGTTGATTTACGTTTAATGCGAGCTGCAGATGGTTTAATTTTTTCAGTGACTTTCTCTGGCGTTTTAGCCTCGCTTGGTATTGTTGTGGGCTTGGTCTTTACCACCTTAAGTGGACGACTTTGTTTCTTTACAGGTGTTACCGTTGTCGCAACTGCAGCTGAAGCAGTTGTATCAACTACATCTTGAACAACATCACTTGCCACCACCAATTTTGAAGCGTTAATGTCCGCCGCCTTGACAGTTGCAACAACTTCTGACTTTCCTCCAGCGATTTTTAAAGGTAATACCTTTGGCGGATCTTCGTTTTCCTTTGGAGTGTCCTTCAACGGGGTAGTAACCGCTGACGTTTCAGTACTACATAAAATTGTTGTAGACTTTTTCTCCGCGTCCTTTTCTTCAGCTGTTGCCTTAACAGTCTTATGGTGGAGTTTAGTTTTTTGATCTGTGTTTTGATTAGATTTCTCCGCCGTCGCTTCCAACACTTTTTCAACTACCTTAGCGGCGACACTGGGCAATGAGTTTTCTGTGTCAGCTGTTTTTGTTTGATCTACTTTAGCGGCCAAGGGTTGAATAGTGGTCCCGTTATTTTCACATTTTTTATCGATCGTTTCCTCTTTTTTGTCCTCCGATTTCTTATCACTGACTTTGTCCTCAATGGGGTTCTTCACATCATTCTGAATATCAGATGTTTTAACGTTAGGTTCTTTTATTGCAGGAGCTTCAACAGGCAAAGACGCTGCAGCTGTTTCGGATGATGTTGGAAGTTTAACTTCCTTATTTGCTTCAAGTTTCTAAAAAAATAAACAGAGATGAATTATTACAATGTACAAACAACTTTTATTCGTTAAGGAGAACAAAAAATACTCTAGCCAAATAAATTTATAATAAATTGATATAGATAGATATAGAGAACTAGTAACAAAAGTAACTACTAGTATAAGAATATAAAAATATTATACATACCTCTGCTATGGTCGCCTTGGCATCCTCCGTTACGACAACCGGGGGTTTACTATTATTCTTGGGCTCTTCCTCAATGCTAGCAATTCCCAGTTTAGCTGTTTTAGCTTCTGCATTAGTTTTTGCAGCAACTTCTACAACAGCTTCCACTTTATTTTGATCTGTTGGCTTTGTTTCTGGTTTAACCGCAGCGTTTGATTTAATATCATTTGATGCTTCAGCTGCTGGTGTCGTTGGCTTGCCAACAGAAGGAGCTTTTATTTCAATCTTCTTGTCAGCAACTGGTTTATCAGCCTCCTTTTTGCTGGGTTCGGAGACTGTGGCGACAATAGTATTTGTTCCTGTGTTGGAGGATTTATGGTCTTCCGACTTAGGTTTCTCCAGAACTTTATCAGGAATATTTGTTTTCGCCAGAGCCTCAGGTGTTGCTGATGCTGATGGTGGTGCTGAGGCAACAGTTGGTGCTGGCGCTGGTGGGTTCAAACTACCGCTAACAGGAGCAGCCACAGGCTGCTGAGCTGCAGCACTTATTGTAGGGGTGGTGGTGGTGTTGGATGCAGTCAGTGGTGCTTGTGTTGTTGCTGATGGTGCTTTTTGTGGCGAAGCCGTGGTGGCGGTAGCTCCTGTGCTAGTAGCCGTTTGTGTGGTATTAGCCCCTAATTTGTTGCCAACTATTGCCATGGTGGCTGCTGTTGGCGTTTGCTTTGTTAGTTGAACCGGTGTGGACTGAGGCGATTTGAGAGCTGCCCCAGTAGCTGCCGTCTCCACATTTGCTCCTGCTTTAGCTGGACTAGTTGCCGCATTGTTAAAGGCATTGCTACCACCAACATATGAGCCTTTTGGTAAATTCTGTGTATGGCTAGCAGCCGACGAATGGGAGCCCTTAGCACCCCCAGTATTTTGGGGTGGTGTGAATTTATTCTGCTGATGAGCAGCACTTGGCGCTGACGTTGTGGGTGGTTTAGATGGTGTCAATGATATGGATGGCGGCGGTTGAGACGTCTGATGTTTGTTGGGACCCGCAGCCGCTGTGTTGACTGACGCCTTTTGATGTGCGGATGCAATCGATGGAGGGATTACGCCTCCGCCAATATTTGCACCGGAAACCGGAGTAATTTGTGTGTTGGGTGGTAGGTTAGGAGGTTTCATTTGATTTGTCAGTGGTGGTGGTGGCGGTGGTGTAGCCGAACTTAGTTTATTACCACTGGCCGCTGCTTGAGCAGCAGCAGCTGAAAGATATCGCTGTTGAAACTGCTGCACTGCAGCCACAGTCGAGAGAGCATTTTGTTGCTGCTGATGATGTTTCTGCTGTTGCTGCTGCTGTTGGTGGGACATACCGCCACCACCAGTAGTAGGCGGCGGAGGGACTCCTTGCGGTACTCCGCCCTGTTGCTGTGGCAAATGAGTACCGCCGCCCTGTTGGTTGCCGCCTTGTGCGTGCTGATGCATTTGCTTGGCCTGCATTTGGTACTGGAAGGCCTGCAACTGTTGCACGAAGTTTGTGGGCAAAGCTTGAAGTGTTTGCTGCAGCTGATTTAATGTTGGAGTCGCACCTGGATTGCCGTTTGCCGTTTGCTGATACGTCTTATTCAAAAGTTCAGCAGCTCCGGGTGTGCGGGTCAAGGCCAACGGTTCGCCGCTGCCACCTCCACCACCACCACCGCCTCCAACTCCTGGCCCACCGCCAGCTCCGCCAGCGCCTACGCCTACACCGCCTCCACTCATGTTATGATGCTGCTGTTGCTGTTGTTGCTGATGCTGTTGTTGTTGTTGCATCTGCTGTTGAAATTGTAAGAATTGGTGTTGTTGCTTTAACATATTTTGAATCCGCTGCTGTTGGAGGAATGCGTTTAAATCTGCCTGCGACGACTGCGGCAGAGGATTTTGGCCATGGACAAAATTTTGCATTTGTTGTTGGATGCCCGCAAATGTTTTTGCGACCTGTGGCATATTGTTGGGACCATTGGGTGGAGCTCCACTACCACCCATGCCACTGCCACCAGGTCCAGGCGGTTTTTGATTGTAACTCATCTTGACATCCAATCAGGATAAAATAAATTCCTTAACAACTGCAAGTTAGAAAAGAGGTAACACAAAAAAACCATTAAAATATGTAAAGCAGTAATAAAATTATACTAAAATTTATTCAAAATATAATAGAATTTGGGCATGTCGAGCCCTAACCGCCAAAAAGACGTAAGCACCATGGGCCGTCTGTTTCTGCACCTCTGAAAAGGTTTTCCACTTTGATTGACACAGATCGATTTTTTTTTTATAAAAATCGATAAAATGCAATTTATACATAATCAATTTCACGGCAATACTTATTCCTAAAACAAAGATTTTTTTTTAAAAAAAAAATCCTTCCCTTGTAAAATTTGGTTATTGGCGTTTGCGTCCTTTTGGTGGTTAAGGCTCGATATATTAGTTTTCGATATAAATTATACAAGAATCGATACCGACTGTGTCTAATTTTTTAGAATAATATATAAATAATATATAAGACTATATATAAACAGATTTACAACAATGAGCAAGGAAATAGGATATCTGGCGACAAAATATAATCATATCAGTTAAGCCATTTACAGGCCTAATGTACTCCGCTTTACTACCGATAACTACAACTCCGTTGTGTGGGGAAATACATTCAATTGTGCAACGATCCCCATTACTATCAAAATTCTCTGCCATAGTGAAATCTACCATTAACTAATACTACAAGGTGTCGGACACATTTTAATCACTACTTTGTAATACATCCGTCATCGTAAGATCAATATTTATAACTGTTCAATTAATTTAATCTTTCATCGAAAATGTAGAATTGTATATCAATAGATTTAAATCTTTATTTGTTAGGGTACTAAGCCGTGTGACCCCTGTGAGATCGGTCACTATCCTGAACCTTATCGATGATTTGTGACGTAGCAACCTTAATTGGAGAACCCAAACTAAGTGCATAATAAGTGAATGTGTCGGATGATCAAGGTACGAAGGTATATCAAATTTGATAAGAGAAAAAAATGCAACGGATTAAAATAAACATTTGACTATTTTTTAAACAATTGAGGCATTTGTATGGCTGGTTGGACCGAATAATCGTCTATGAACAGAGGTAGTAAATGTAAAAAAAAAACACACACAAAATTAAAATATTGTGCAAAAAAAAACTTAAATATTGCCCAAAATTAGTTTTTGACAGCGGCGCTACCACTCCTGCATATGTAAATAAAGCATTATAACAGTAAAAACATTTATTTTTAAATAAAGCTAACAATAGCGGTTGAGGGTTATTTTTATTTTTAACAAATTTTTGGTGGCAATGTTTTGAGGTGCCAAGTTGCCTTATTTTAAATTAAAATTTAAGCATTCTTTAATTTGGTAGACGCTTCATCAAAATACGTTTTCTTTGCACTTGTTTAACTTCAAATATCCCAACCATTAGGAGCATAATCGATATGAAAATACAAAAAAAATAAACATGTCTCTATAATGTTATCATGAAGTGTCATACATATGATTTTTGCCATTCCGCCTACTTCTCCAGTGTTTTGTCCTTCAATTCAAACGTAATTTACTTTCTCCACTGTCATATAAACGTCTGGCAGACAGACCTATTAGAAGAATAGCAATGTAAGTAAATTGTAATGTTCGCAAAGCTCAAAATAGTCTAGTTTGTATTACCACAACAACACAAACATCAACAAAACCGGGAGCAACCTGTGCCTGTGTGCGCTTAGGTGGGATACATATGTATGCCCAGAGTGAGTAACCTTAACAACCATTTCCACAGTGCTATGTGTTTGTTTTACTCTCTTGCCCATTTTGTACTCAATCGCATCATTTCTCTCACTGGGAGATGTTGTGGCTGGTACTCTTTGGCCAACGCACTGGGTGTAAAGTAATTCCCAAATGATGACGTACATCGTCTCTGTCCACATGTTCATCCATGTCACATTTGTATGTACATATGTCGAGATTTATTTAACCAACTATTAATGCCAATAACACAACGAACGACCAACACTGATTACTAAATCATTAGTGTCATGTCTAGCTAGCGAAGACGCTGCTGGCTGCTCCGCATATAACACACAAATATTGACGTTTAAATGAATGGACTCTTACTCTTACAAATTGGCTTTATTGCCAAACTTCATAAACTAACACTCGCTCGCTGCTGCTGCAAACAGAGGCCCATTCATTGAAATACATATTCGACGCTGTCGTCGTCGACAATAGCGTCAACTTTGTCCGTCCATACAGTAATGTAAAGTATACAATACAATGTACATATTTGCAACGATGTCTAAAATGTATTTTGCACGTTCAACGAACTTTTGTTTATATATATATACATACATACATATAAAGATATAGTTTCTTGTTTTCTTCATTTCTCCGCATTTCTATTGTAATAAGCACTATTATTTTGGTTGAGACACTTCCTCCAACGTCATTTTGGTTTCGTTGGTCAAAAAGCGATATGTTGTGTGTGTGTGTTTATACTTTATGTTGTTGTTATTTAATATAGGGAAAGAAGGCAGAGAATTAATGGGTCAAAACATGAATAACAATAGGATATAAATGCAATGTACGATTTTAATGCAATATACTTGTAGCAATGAAATATAATAAATAAAGGACCCGTTATTATGTATGTCGCAGTCACGTCGAATCTTTGTCGTTTTTTAAATATTGTATTGCAGACATCGTTTGTTAAACTGAAATACGACATGTACTTGCTCCTATCATGTTTTTCTTCTTCAGATGATGAAAAATTCTTAACACTACACATTTCCAGTAATTGTTACTCATTTTATTCAATTAAAAAAAATAATTGAATGTTGTCGAAAGTCGACTACGACATACGTCATAACGGGGAATGTCCTAATACATCAAAATTGTATTATGGTCGAAATGTTGCAGAACTTACATTACAAATCATTGATAAGTATAAAAGTTTTCCCGCTATGTTTGCAAAGGCAAGGAAAAAAGTTTAAGCACTTTAAAATTTTTCGGACTCGAGAATTCGCTGAATTCGATTTAAAATTGTGGCAGACCATGGCCATGATTCCCTGTAAGAAAACTATAGTACATAACTGATTCCACCTAGTTCTTCATAGACTTGTAAATTATGGCTGAAATGCAATATATGGGGTAGGTGCCCGAAAACAAACAAATATTTCGAATTATTTCTATTCGAATTGGTCCCCAAACATCGGAATAAGAGGTCAAAAATGGACCCTTGGGTTCTATGATGACTCTCTATTTCCAGACGAATCCAACTCCCCAGGAACGAGTTAGACCCATTTTTGTTGGGTTACTATCGTATGTGTTAAGACGATGAGATGACCCACTTTAAGATGACCCCCTTTTTCCAGACGAATCCAGCTCACCTGGAACGAGTTAGACCTATTTTTGTTATGTTACTATCGTCTGTGTTAAGACAAGTGATATTCAAAAAAAAAAACAAAAAAAAACATATCAAGCTGTTTCATTAACAACAAATTTGTTAGTGTTATATGCCCAAAAATTTAACAATTTCAATTTATATATATAATCCACCCTTCCTGGATGCATGTACTTTTTTATATTATTTTGCTGGAGAGGCCCACCCACTTGCTTGTTACTGCGCACACCAAATTATTTGCTGCAAAATAAATTTGAACATTGTAGACATTTTAAACTTGCTACAATAATTCATATGAAGAAATGCATGCAACCCACATTTAGGCAGGTTAAATGCATTTGGGAGAACATGTTAGGGAAAGTAACCCCTTACTCTCGCTCATTAGATAAAAGAGGCCCATGTTTCCAGAAACTCTCACCGTTATCGCCGACTCTTTTTCTATGATAATCAAAAGGATACAGCTTAGTGGGCTGATGATGACAGACGGAAGGTGGCTATGGTACTGGTTGGTTGTTGGTTGTTTCCGCTCTATCTTACGCCAACATTACAAGATGTTATGTAAAAAAAAAAATATTTTCCCCAATTGAGATAAGCCTGCTCAACAAAACATACAAGCAAAAAAGTAAATAAAAAAAATTAAATGACGAAAAATAGGAAGAATGAATGAGCGAATAAACTACCCGGCATCCTTCCTTGGTGACACAGAAAAATGTATAAAAAAATCAATGATTACATTTTATACGTTTAGTCTTATATTATTATATGTTGTCGTTTTTATCGTTGGTTGCATTTAGGCGGGAACACTTTTATGGGATAATAATTTTAAATGCATTAATATGTGGGTCATGATGCCATAACTTTTTTGCAATGCCTTTATTCGTTGTTTGCTTATGTTAATGCCGCTGAATGCTGTAGGGTATACAATACACTTTACATACAAAATGATAGGGTTTTGGAACTTACGGAACTTATCTTTTTTTTAATATGAATTATTCAATTAATTAAATTTAAAAACCAAAAATATATCAACTTGTGAGAAAACTACACATTTGCACTATTATGTCAGTGAGTACACCATTCATAGTTCTGATCCAGTACAACATGAATCTAAATACCAAAGTTCTTTTACAATCTAAAAATTTTGTTTTACGATTAAAAACCAGGATTTTTGGTACTATCCTCACTTGTAAGCTTTTGGCTTATTTACAATTGCTTAACGGTTTTTGAAAGAAGAATCTCAAATGTTGCAAAGTTATAAAGATAATTTGTCATTTACTTCTGTTTTTTCCTCAATAACGCAAACTTATAGTAATTTCTAAATTAAGAAGCCTTAAGCTGTCGCAAGAAGAAAAGTATTTCAAGTGTTTCGGTTTCTTGCGCTACGTAAATAGTTCGTCACACCAAGTTGTATGATGATCCCAAATTAAAGTCCTGTTTGTGATTGTACACTGAGTTTAGGAGTTAACGGTTCTTGGTTTTTATCGACCTCTTCGCACTCATTTTAATGTGAAAGTTTAATTATGGCCAAACCAATATCAAACGAAAGCATTTGACGTCACAATTTTTTAACAGTGGTTTGAAATTTGATATTTTTGGTCAAATGTCGAACCAAACGGAAAATCATGTGTAAAAATTCATTTGGGAAAGTGTATGTTCTCGGAGACCTGTATTACAATTTTGCGGAGTGGCCTTCGATAGCTCAGTGGAAGCGACGTAGACTACCAATCCGAAGGTGCCGGGTTCGATTTCCGGACGGAAGTTGTGTGAAATGGATTTTGTTGACAGCTGGCAGGGCAGATAGCTATTTCGATGGTTGCCAAACCATCATCATCAGTGCCGTTTGCTGTGCCTTCTCCACTCATTATCACAACCTTAAGTGTTAAAAGCTTCACACAATCAATGTGAAGCTTACACACACCGGTGCGAAAATGGTATCAACGAAGACAACGTCAACACAATCCACACAAGCTCTTGTTTATGCTTTGTCCATCGGACAAAATAGCATAAAATTGTTTTTGGCATAAAATGCCAACCCAGTGTACCTCCCGTGTATGTATTCTCTTGTTTATTTTTTTTTTTTTTTTCGATCTGTGCAGAATATGAATATGTTTTTCATTGTTCGGTTTAAGAACATTTCACACAACTCTTGTAAAAACAAATTCTATTAGCAATAATAGAATAGATCTTAAACCGAACAATGAAAAACATATTCAAAAACAAATATTTTTAATATTTTACATGTAAACATTTTTGTGAATATGGGTAAATCAAAACAAATTAGAATGGAAGCAACAATGCGATACTTAGAAAATTTAAAAAAAAAATCCTCTAAAGTGCAATTAAAAAAGATGAGAAAATGAGTTCATCCATTAAAATCTATCGCAATTTTCAAAATCAAATCGAAAGTTAATAGAAATCATCTAAAGTGTAAAAATAGCGCGATAAAGAAGTTGAGAAGATGTTACTGCAAATTTGCAAAAATCAAATCTAAATTTTGCGCTTTTTCTCAAGCATTTCCCAAATGCACTAAATGCTCAAATGACGACTATATTTAATAATTTTCCTCACTTTACAGTACTGTGGTTTTAAATTTTTGAGACTACATGAGTTAATCTTTATCAATAAGTTGACGGGAAGAAATGTCGCTCGATAAATGTCTCGTGTTAAGTAATAAAAAAAACTAGAAAAAAACTAATGTCCATATAACAACAAGACATATACAAATATAAAGACAAAGAAACCTATAGTAGTTTAAAAAATTTAATTAAAAACAAAAACAGAGTTTAGCATTTCTCTATATGCATTAAAAAATAATTTCTATTTATTGTCGCATTCGCCATCGCTAGTTTTTTTCCTTATATTTTACAAACAACAAATCCACAAAAGCTGAATTAGCACGAAGCTAAAATGCTGTCGGAAAATGTAAACATGCTTAAAAAATCTAACGATTTCGTTATATTTTCGCTTTATGAGGGTACGAATTTAGCGTTCGCACTCCTAGATATGCCCATATATATAGTATTATATATATTCGTACTTTCTTTTCGTGATGACAACTACCGTGGATACGGCTTTAGCTACACCTTTGCCTACGCCCAGGTAATTTCACCAGCTATAAAAAATTTGCAAACTTGTTTATAATTCACGCATTAGTAAGTTGTTGTAAAGATGGTTTAATAAATTACTTGCTTATTTTTAAATTTTAGAACTGGAGCCGTTAACCGGCTGATTGAACACACGTGTTACTTCCATTTTTTAATTTAGATGGTACTAGTTAAATCTTAAATTCGATTTAGTTTAGGACTTTTAATAACAACTTTCAACTTAGGGTGAGAATTTGAAAATATGTCATATACAATTGCATACCTATAAATCATAAATCTACATTAAATTATTATTCAATGGGGTGTCTGGTGACAAGTTTGATAACATTTGTATAAGCAATGTATACGCATCTGTCAAACATTACATTCACACACACTTAACAACTGAGATTGGGCAAATGAATGGATACAACATGTTGGAACAACCCAAGAGAAAACAAGCTTTGACTTATTTCTAAACGGATACAAATAAACTTTGCGCGATACCGAAGAAAGACACAACAAATATAAATTGGACGCAAAAAAAACGGGAATATTTTCAAATCTGTTCACAGAAAATACATCGAGTGAACAAAAAGCAGCACAACATTTAACAATAAATCATTCGGACCCAAAAAGTGAGTTTAGTGTTTTTTTTCATTGCGTCTTTTGACTTTTTTAGGTAGAAAAACAAAACACAAACATTCGCTCATACTCACACACACGCACGCACACATATCTATGTGTGATGTCTATGATGTGGCGCGGCAATTGAAGGAGATGATGATGGAGCACAAAACGGAGAAACATATACACAATACCACAAACAAATACACGCGCGCGTTACCAACTAAGCATGCCATTGCAAAAAAAAAACACGCTCATACAAACATACGGCGGAGCCAAAACCCCCACCAAAACATAAAATGCTAAAGCGTCAATGTGGATCACTTCAATAAAACACTATCTAACACACACACAGACACTGATAAAACAGAAATACCAAAGAGGAAAGAAGAGAATTGGAGGTTGAAAAGCAATGGCAAGCAACGCGTTCCATTTTGGCCTGCGTCAATGTGGCTAAAGTGGTCGCGCGCATTTTTTTCATTCGTAATTGGAGGTGTAATCACTTCTAAAGGCAATAATAAAAACAACAATTAAGTATTACAACTTACATCCTCACGTTATCCGTTTATTTCGTTGATCCACTCAATAACAATAATCAGCTTCACTTCACAGATCCTTTGTATGACCAATATATAAATTTTAACAAGCGCAAATCTATTGCCGGCTTCTTTTAGTCGAGCACAAAACTTCTCTTTATAGTTTTCAAGTTTAATTTGACTGTTTTTCTGCGGTTTCTTATGGCGTTTATTGCCGTCAAATTTTTGTCCCGTCTTTAGTGCACTTAACAAAACAATTACTATTTTCTTAATTCTCCTCCTCTGATGCTTCTTCTTCTTGTTCGTGTTAATAGTGTTTGATTATTACGTTGTTCTTCATTATTCGCTTCTCTGCCGTTTGATTCTATTCAACATACAAATTCACATACGCACACATACACGAACAAATATATACATAACTGCTGCGGCATCAATGTGCGAGGAAGAGGAAAAATGTTTAACTCGAATTATTCACACACGAATTGCACCCATAGAACACTGTACTTTGTTAAGATTTTATTGTTTACACATTGCCCTTGGGTTAAATTACATTTCAGTGTAGTTTTCAGTGGTTATACATTAATATTAATGTAAAAATATTTATATTTTCCTTCACCGAGACGTGAAAACGAAATTTTTTCAGAAAAATCCGAAAGCACACGAGTAACGCGCAGTATTGCCAATCACTGACATTAGGTAACACAGGGTTGCATATGGTGCACACAGGCATGTTCAAAGACGCTGCATAGAAGAGCGTTCATGGTAGGTAACGCAAAATAACTAAGGTGGCCATGCGTGAAAGGAACGACAAAGGGTAAAGTACACTGAAAAACATATTAAGCCTGTTTATGCTGACACAAGTAGATCAGATTTTAGTTTAATACAGAGACCGTAACTGTTATAAGTTTTATTTATAAAAGTCCCTCTGTAAGAGTTATTTTCTGATTTTTATTTTATCTCTCCGAACATAAGACTTATTTTTGATTTATATTTTAAAAGTCCCAAAATAACAATTATTTCTGATTTATATTTTATCGCTCAGAAATATGAGTTATTTTTGATTTCTATTTTAAAAGTCCCACAATAATAATTATTGAAGACTTTTTGAAATAGAAATCAAAAATAAAAATCATTCAATGAGTTTTTCAAATCAAAATCGAAAATAAAAATCAGCCTGAGACTTATATTTTTTCTGATGAAATATAAAACTCACTTGAAGACTTTTAATTTTTATTTGTTCAAATAAAAGTCTTTTGGTTCAATCGATATGCAAACAATATTTATATTCTGGCCAAAATAATTACAATTGTGGGACGTTCGGACCATATTTAACTCATAGCTACACAATGCAACGAAAAAACAATGGTTTTTACCATCACCCTTAGGGATGAAGGTATATGTATATCATTTGTTACAAATAAAAGTTTAACGCATTAAAGGAAACGTGTTAGACCCCAAGTATCTTAAGGCCATTGAGCCATGTCCGTCTGTTTGGCTAGCTGGATGGGTCGTGGGCAGGATAACTCGAGTAAACTTTAACTGATCATTATGAAAATGTGCCAGCATTTTTAAGTTAAGTAGACAAACCCATAGATGACCGAATCATTTGACACACTCCTTCTTGTACCTCCCATATGAATGACCAAATTTGTTCCTTAGTTCTACAGGCATATTTTTTCTGTTATTAGAGTGAATTGTGTCAAATTTTGGACAAGGTAGTTGAATAATAGTTGAATATAATTCTATTTTGAATTTTTCTGTGTATTTGGAAAGGAGAGACTATGGCCTTTCCAAATCTATATATATGTATGTAACCTGTCATAAACTTTTGGTTTTTTTTTTTAATTTTGAAGAAGTTTTTAGCCAAAACTTTTTTGCATTATCCTAATGTTTAATATATCGTTCAGAAAGTGCACACTGTCATGATTAAACGCATACTTGTTTATAAAAATCGGTTAACAAATCGTTAAGTTATTTATAATTTTCAAGGAATCTGGGGGATAATTACATTTGGTCGGAGAATAAATGCGATCTAACCCAAAAAAATGTTAAAAAGATCCCTCTGGCGTTAAAAATAAATGTCAAAAATGGATTCCTTGACCCCAAAAACAGTAATTTACCTGTGATATCATTTAACATTTTTGTTTAAAGTAACAAGAATCCCATTCAAAATGACCCAATCCCCAGAAATAGTTAATTTCTATACATGAAGACTTTTTGAAAGTATATTTAGCTCACTAGCAATTTCTTCGATTGACTGCAACTTCACCACCGATTTGTTTTATATATAAAATCCCTTCTAATACAATACAAATGATTCTTGGTTGAATAAAGAATCAGCTTCAGAGGACAAGAGTTCTATAGTACCTCTGAGCATCCCAATGAAGCTATGATGCTCTTGTGAAACGATCCTTTGGGATTAACGCGAATAACGTCTTCAAGCTGAAATACCGGCAAATACTTAGGATTGATAAAGCATGCATTTGGTTGCATTTGCGAACTTGTAAAACGGTGTTGCGTGAGATGGTACACACCTGCCAATTAGATAATTTTTTTCGAGGTTAAACAATTTTGCACCCTTTTTTCGCGAACTATAAGTGAACACTTAGTCCAATTATTTTAAGCTAAACTTGCTCGTCTCGTTGAGCTGATCAAAATCATATATACATTTCTTTTATTACAAAAAACAATAATGACGATATCAGCAAAAGACTTTTATTTCAGGCCTGAAGAAATAAAAATCATTAGGTGAGTTTTAAATTTTGTTTTGAAAAATATAAGTCTTTGATTGATTTTTATTTTTCGTTTGGCAAAATAAAACTCACTTCGTAATTTTTATTTCAAAAAGTTTTCAATAACTCTTATTCAAAGACTCAAAAAATTTAAATCAACAATAACTCTTATTTATTGAGGGATAGAATATAAATCAAAAATAACTCTTATTTGATGAGCGATATAATAAAAATCAAAAATAAGTGTTATTTGGGACTTTTATAATAAAAATCACAAAATAAAAGTTTATTGCGAAATTCTACAGAGGGAGTAAAAACCAAACCAATGGTGTACTTAAAATAATTTTAGCACATTTCCTTCACATGGATTTTTTTTAGTTGTAAAATCGATCAATAACAGTTATTTTCGGTCCCTGGTTTAATATCGAATTATAAAACCCTGATCGTTAATACTGGTATTAATTGATTTTTTTAAATTTGACTCTTACGTCGTTGTAGCCGTCGATGCATAATTATTGCTGCCGATAACATATTTCGTAAAAGTAGGTAGTGGTGAAAAAAAATAATGTCAGTTTGCTATAACTATGTGGCTCGTATTTTGTACACTTGCATGTGTTTAAAATAATATCAATTTTATTTAAAATGTCAAGCCTTCATGAGTTTCCTAAGCCAGCGGCATGAAGCTATATATAAATTTGTCGTGTATGTGTTACGCAATGTGTGTTTATGTAAGTACTTTTTCGTATAGATAACTACTCAAATTGTTGGAAATCTTATTATTCTATTCGAAAGAGAAATCTATAAGATATGTACTCGATTTGCAATGTTAATAGATTTATGGCAGGAAAATATTGCAGGTTTACAAGGCGACTGGAAAAATTGTGAGCTATACAACAGCTGACAATGCTCAAAGCTGCAGTGTAAAACTACTTTTTGGAATTTGGCATATTTAGTTCAATATGCGAAATGCTTTTTGGAGTAAGCGCGAATGCTTTAAACTAATTGGAATAATCATTTATTAAAATTTTGGCAAAAATGTAAATTTTTTTGTCCGTCCATGTTGTTTGGCATTTTTTTCAATAAATGTAAACAAACAACGAAAATGGTGGTTACTGGAACAACATTATTGAGAAAAATCACTTGAATTCAGTTATTTCAGAGTGCATTATTCCCCATCTTTCATGGACGCGAAAATGTGCTAACATCTTTTCAACAACAAAATACATGTACAAATTTAAGCATGTTGACCGCATCTTTCAAATATGCGGAATAATGCGAAAATATGCTAAATGCGCCTCGGTGTAAAAATGCTATACTTTTGTATATGTGTTTTAAACGTGGAATGATTCAGAAAAGAGATACTCAATTGTTACCCATCGCACACTTTCTTGCGGCAAATAAATGCCAGCCACGTCGCACATTTTTTTACGACTATATATGGAATTTTTTCTTATGAAGTGCGGATCTTTAGTCTTTCGTGGTTTTAACTAGGGATGTAACGAATGTGCTTTAGCGAATGCGAACGCGAATATTGGAATATTTTTTTTGCGAAAGCGAATACTTACTTTTGGTTTTTGCGAATGCAAAAGCGAATATTCCAAAATTGTTTAGCGAATGTCAAAAAATGGTTTACGTAAACGAATAATTTAGTTTCATTCCTACTGTCTGCCTTTTCAAATAAAAATATGTCTTGCAGTTAAGTAATTAAACATAAAATATTTATTTCAAAGTAAAACAAAAATATATATAATTCTCAGAAATTCATTCTTTTAGGTAACTAAACAATAATTTTATTTACATTCGAAAACTTTGACGTATTCAGTATTCAAAGTTTAGTAGAGCCAAGTTGCATTTAACAAAAAAAAAAGCTTCGCTGCTTTTTCGCTATGCATAAGTCCGGATCCTCTAAACAACTGTTCGCTGAGGACACTTCCCGGAGGCGTAGCTAAGAACTGGCGTGCCAAAGGTACTAACTTTTGGTATTTCGTGCTGTTTCGTTTCCACCACAATACAGAATCTACTGAAATAAGATTTTTTTTTTCTTTATTGTATTCAGCTAACAATTTTTTTTTCATGAGAGACTGAAAACGTGACTTTCGGCCTGAGTTACTTGTATTTAAGACATTATTACTTGTATCGCATATGCGAATGCGAACGTTCGTTACATCCCTAGTTTTAACAGATAATTAATAAAAAAAATGACGTAAGTAAAGTAAGTAATTTTTTTTAAATAAGTCTAAAGGCTGAAACACATAGAAAGCCTCGCATTCCTGTCATGCTTTCTTTGCAAGCATCAGCCTCGCTTTTAAAATTTCTAAAACACATTAGCGGCATACTTTATACGCTTATCCAATCATATGTTTGTCGCTAAACACAATATTGGACATCAGTTTTATCGTATATGCAATGTTTTCCTGAAACATCATAAAATTCATATAATGTAATAACATTTTTTTTTGTTCTTTTGTCTGTTTGCACAAAATAAACTACACAATCAGCTGTTTTCAAATGTCAATGCCGGCGATGCCTACAAAATTTTTAATTTTTGTAAACTTTGCGCCTCGCTTGCGCCTGATGCTTTGGAGCATGCTTTTTATGTGTGCGGATTCGTAAGAACGAATGTAATAAAAAAAATTTGACATATGCTTGATGCGAGGAAAGAAAGAAACGCTTTCTATGTGTTTCAGCCTTAACATCACAGACAGGCGATAGCGTTAATGCGCATTAGCAGATTTAACACTGTCACAATTTATCAAAGACAACAACCAAGTCATACAATTACAACAACAATTTATATTGAGGTATATGCATAGTAGTAGTATGAGCTAAATAAAATAAATGGTTGACAAACACCTGTATTCAAACAAACAGCTGTTTACTAAAAGCAGAAACTGTCGTCTGTCAGGGTAAAATTTTAATTTGCATTAGTGAATTCTTAGTGCGCATTAACGCTGTCGTCTGTCTAGGGTATAACAGATTTATCTTCTAATAAAATAATATGTAATATATGGCTGAGTGACAGTCAGCGGCCATTTTAGGCTTTGAGATAATTTCGCAAATTTCTTAAAAAATATTATATGCGTATATTGTTATCTAGAGTGTCTAGAGTCTATGAATAATGCGCAATCAATTTTCTAATTTTATATAAAATTTCAAAACTTAAATGACGGTTTGGAGCTTCAATCATATTTGAACGCTGCTAACAATCATTCAAAACTGATGAATTTTTGACTGTCAAAAATGATTGCTAATATGAATCTCACTGTTCACTGTTTAGTGACAGCAAATAACAGAGTGATTCTAATGAAATATTTTTTTTTGTTTATAGAGGAGTAAACATATGTCTATTGTATAAAAACAACAGTAGATTCGGAAGTTTTGTTTTCAATCGCCAACAACAAAAGGATCATCATGAGTTCTCAGAGCCCCCAGAAAATCGAATTGCCCAATGAAGAGCTCGACTGGATTCAAATGCATCAGGAATATGGATCAGTTTTACCGGAAACGACCAAAGAGAAAATGGCACGTAAAATTAAGGAGAACCCTCTCGTGCCGATTGGTAGGAATTTCACAATTATATAAGAAATTAAACTAAAACGGAGCAAAGTTAAACAGTAATATGACGTCAATCATTATTTACAGGTTGTCTTGTCACTGCCAGTGCCTTGAGTTATGGCCTGTACAATTTCCGCACCGGTAATCGCAGAATGTCACAGATGATGATGAGAGCTCGTGTTATTGCTCAGGGGTTTACAGTGGCTGCATTGATAGGCGGTGTGGCCATGACCTATGGCAAGAAGGGCTGATTGTTGACAATAACCCATTCATGAAGGCAGGATCTTCCCACCATAAGACGTAGCTTATGAAGCTATATTAATGTGTTTAGTTTGTATTTAGTGTGTTTAAGGTTGCAAACTTTTGAATAAACAAGTGTATTTATAATAAACATTTTGGCTGAACTGGCATGACTTATGGCAAAAGTGGCCACCGGGAGTGCTGATAGATTTACAGAAGCCTATCAACGATTTTATTAGAATTAATGGCACCATGTTGTGACAATGTTCATAGATATACTCATGCTATGAGATTGTCTCCTATCTGGTTTTTAAGTGTCTTACAGAAAAGTTAACACTTATTTTTCATAGGCTAGCATAATGAAGAACTTTTTGTGGTTTATACATACATTAAGAAATGGGAGATGAAAGAACGCAACAAGAAAACAACAGCTGATTACTTATGTAAGAGTTACCAGATAGTTTTTTTGTATGTCAAAAATAAACCACACTACCATTGGCGGGATTTGCGTTTAAATTACACAGGATTTGCCATACGTTATCGTACACAGGAAAAAATGATTTCAAATGATTTTCAAATTTTCGGCCGATTGCCAAACAAATTTGGACAAATTTACATTGAACATATTTATAGTTATTTCTGTGAATGCATATAAATAAAAAGATAAAAACATTTTTTGTATAAATGCTAACCGAAAATCAAAAAGTTCGAGCATATCGTCGCTGCGCCGACCAAAACAGTCATATATTTTTCAATTACTTTTCAGTAGAGCGATAAAACTTGTTACTTTTGGAACTTTTCTCATATATTGAACACCTAACTGTATAAAAAATTCTAAACCAATCAAGATATCGCGAAAGGGATTTAAGGGTCGGTAAACGATGGAAGAGCTTTAAAAAATGCAATATTTTTTTTTTTTTTTTTGCAATTTTGTATTCATTGTAGGTTTGATTTGTGTGACGTAGGTAATAATAAATTGGTCAATATCACACTTGGTATTTTTTCTGTTTGATAACTGCGAGTGGCTTTAACAGCAGTGTTACCAGGTTTTAGATTACACTAAACCAAATCATTTGATTGTAAATATGTACATACATTCGAGGGGTATTGGCGCTCAGGACCACTGAAAGGAGGTCGGCCAAAGATTACTTTAATACGAAGACAAAAAAAAAATACATTTGAGGTTCACTTGCGGAATAATAAAATTTTAATTTGTGTATTTTGTATCGTAGTGCCTCCCGTGATGACCCGGAACATGTGCCGATTGTGTGCTAACTCCAGCAGTGACCACAAAAATCTTTACGAACCAAGTGGTCGACCCAATGAAGACTATGAAATAACAGTAAAATATTTCCCGACAAAGGTATGTATGTGGTAAAGATATAGGTACTATTGAATTTTGCACGTGACTTGGTAAATAATCAAATTTTATTAACCTTAAAGTATTTGGAGCAGCGTCCGGACATCGACAATGCTGTAGTGTGCTTTAAATGTTGGGACCATGTTTTTGCATTTTACAACTTCCAGTTGTCAGTGACTCACATACAGAACACTCTTAGACAGACAGAACAAAAACTTGGAGCAGATGGTGAAGAGGCGGTTGATGTTCCAGATGGCGGCGATAGGAACAGCAAAAGCCACTTAAAGTTCATAGAAGAAATGACCACATGTGAGACCACATTACCGTTAATGAACGTGGATGTCCCACAAGCTACACAAGAAGATGCGAGCAATTGCCCTGTAGATTCATCTACTGGCGAAGAGCGAAATATAAAACAACACGATGACTGGGACATATCCTTGTCGGATTTGGAGGACATTGAATTTGAATTTAGCTCGGATAATGAATCGTCTGAAGAAATAGAAATTGCCAATCAAGAATCATATACTGAAGAAAAGAGGTCATCTCCAAGTGAACTAGCTCCTACAAAACCAGAACCTCTTTATAGGACTATACTAAAAGATTTCATAGCTCTTTATATTCGCGATATAAGTTGCCCGATTTGCAAATGTTCTCTAACACAATTTGAGGATTTGACACCTCATTTTTACAAGCATCACTCTAACGATGTGCCCTACATCGTATGCTGTGACATACAATTTAATAGTTTATTTAAACTTCGTAAACATATTCGCAATAGCCACATACATTCTGATATCTTTAAATGTCAAATTTGTGGAAACAATTGTCCCAATGCAGAATCCTTAGTTGAGCATAATGAGCGGCAACATCCGGAAGTGGGTGATAATTGCTTGAAATGTCCACTGTGTGATAAACCTTTTACGACGGTGGATTCATTTAAATACCATTATAGCGGTCATTTCACTTGCCGAAATTGTGGTGAAGCATTTAAAACCTCTGGGGATCTAAAGAGTCATTGGCAAATTGTGCACCTTTATAAAAAAGCGTCGACTTGCGAACAATGTGGCAAAACTCTGGCAACAAAAGCGTTATTGAGAAATCACATAACTTTTACCCACGGGGGCGACTGGGCATTTAGATGTGAGATATGCGAAAAGGGATTTTCAAATTTCTTTGAGTTTCGTGGCCACATCAATACGCATTCGCAGAGGAACTATTACCATTGTCCGCTGTGTCCAAAAAAATTGAAGTGTTGGTCCATGCTGAAAGCTCATGTAAAAACCAAACACACGGACCACAATACTAAGGACGTGGTTCACAATTTAATGATAACCGAACAAAAATATATTGTGAGATATACCGATGACAAAGGTGTGGAACATGTCACATCATGGCTAGGAAATGCAGCTGATGCTAATGATATGTCGGCAAAAACCACAGCGGATAATAGCTACTACACCTGTCCACTTTGTTGTAAAAAATTTCTGCACTTGAGTCATGTTAAAGCTCATGTCAAACAAACACACAAGGAGGAGGATGTAATGAGTCGCGTTATAACCACAAAAGTGAACAGTGCTTTACCCACCGCTGCAGATGTAACGAACATAGCAGTTAAAACTTCAAAAGAAATTGCAGCAACTGAACTTACACCAAACGACAGTAACTTGGTAGATAAGGTACCCGTAGTTGGAACTATAGAAAACACAGCAACTGGAACAATATCAGATGAATCCATTCTTAAACGTTATATGATCCGTGGGTTTACTTGTGACCATTGTAAAGCGTTCTTTCGAACTTCTGTAACACTAATGAAACACAAGATAAAGGTTCATCCTACAACGATCGATAAAATGTGGCCGCAGCAATATCAGTGTGCTATTTGTAAAAAACTTTTTAACCAAACATTATATTTTCAAAATCACGTCAAAAGTTGCTTACTTAATAGTTATTCCTGTCCGATTTGCTGGAAGAAATTCCTGCATTTGGCCGATATGAATTCGCATGTGACACAAATACACAAAATTGAGCCATTGCAGGATGTAACGCCTCAGGCTATAAACATTAAAGAAAGTTGTGTTTCATCACCTGGAGATGCAAAAAAAGAACCACCTGCAACGGAACATAATATAGCAACAGAAACTCATTCAAGTGACATTCTGTTGGTAGATGAGATAACCACATCAACTGAAAATAAGTCAGCAGTTGAAACTGAAACTGACACAACAGCAGATGAGACTTTCGACGCAGATAAAAAATCTATCCAAACCATTAATATGAATCGAGTGTTTACTTGTGAACAATGCGAGGCGTTGTTTTCAGTTCCATGGAAACTGAAGCGGCACCTAAAAAGGGTTCATTCAATAACAACCAATAAAACGTTGCGCCAATATCAGTGTAAACTTTGCAAGAAACTTTTTAACGAAACAAGGGATTTTCAAAAACATGCCAATAGTTGTTTAGATAATAGTTGTTTTTCTTGCCCGATTTGCAGCAAAAGGTTTTTACATTTGTCTCATTTGAAATCGCATGTTACACAAGCCCACAAAGATGTGCAACCGGATGAGGTAATGCATCGGCTTATGGACATGAAAGGATGTGGCGCTGCCACGCAGGAAGATGTAAAAAATGAAACGGCGGCCATTGTGCCAACGGAACGTGATGGAGCAGTAAAAGATGAACCTACTGACAGTCAGTTTAAAGGCGAAGCAGTTTCTGCTGAGGCAGCCACAAAGATTACTGCTACAACTGAGATCCATTCCACTATTGAAACCACTGTTCCAACAGTTTCTAAAGTAACAGCTAAAAAGACTGGAGCTTTTAGTTGCAAACAATGCGACAATAGTTTTGATAACCGTATGAAATATAATCAACATAAAAAAGTGGCTCACTGCACACTTCAATATAAGTGCGAGTTATGTGAGCAAATATTTGAAAAGTTGTCTCATTTTCAAAGCCATGCAAAATTTTATGCGGATAGTAAATATTTTACCTGCCCCCTGTGTTGGCAAAAATTTCTAAATTTGGACCATGTAAAATTGCATGTCGACCAAATGCACAAAGAGGAGAACACAGAAGATGTCGTGTGTCGGGTTATAACGACCAAAGGATGTTGTGTTTCTCAGCCTACAGATGACACAAATGCAGCAGGTGAAACGTTTAATGAAATTCCAACAGTCAAACATGATGCATCAATTGAAGCCGAAACCTCTGACAGCGAAGTGGAAAATGAATGCCATGAAAGCACTGTCGGAAAATCATGCCGAAAAAAGAAAAAACCTAAAATGTTTGGAACTTACACTTGCAAGCGTTGCGGCAGCAGTTTTACAGAACTTGCTATATTTAGGGAGCACAAAAAACTCGCTCATTCGACATTACAATATATGTGTCAGCTATGCAAGAAACTATTCGACAATTTGATAGATTTTCAAAAACATATAAAACATACGGATACTGAGTATTATACCTGTCCGCATTGCTGGAAAAAATTCCTACATTTTACTGATGTCAAATCACATGTGGAACAGACACACTTGGAGCAGAAACCAGAATATGCCATGCCGAAGGTTATAACAACGAAAGGAAGTTGTGTTTTACCATCTAAAGAAACAGTTGATTCGTCAACAGAAATTACTTCACTAGAAAGTGACGGAGCAAAAATATCTGGGGCAATCAATGAAACAATGGGAGAATATGAGTCCGACGTAAAAAATAAAAAAGCTGAAATATTAATAGCACAAATATAAAAGAGGGCTATGATTAGGCCACAGTATCGTATGGTAAATTTTTCACACCATCTTATCAAAGACCAAAAAAATATTTTAAGTTTTCTCTTAACATAATATTTAAAAAAACGTTTATATTTTATGAAAATATTTTTTTTTTTTGTATATATCTGAATTTCGTTTTCATTTATTTTAAATGATCATATATATTAAATGTAAATCACTCAAAAAATGTTTCATACCTTATGAAAGTAGGTTTTATTAATGTATCTGAATTTTTGTTTTCATTTATTTTTTGTTAATTCACTCAAAACAAAGTATTCAATTCAATTAAGATGATGAAATGAAAATGGTATGGAAATGACCATTGATAACACAGGGGAACAAAATTGAACTTTTTGAGTGTTGTTTGGAATTCGATAGCTGTTTTTTACTAATTTGAGGTCGCTGATTTCAAATCTAATCTCCATTTTTCTCCATCAGCTCGAATTTTTAAGTTACAGGTACTAATCGTATTTTCGACTTTTTTCCAAAAAATTATAGTTCAAAAAATCATAATTTTTTTTTCATAAGCCGGATTTTAAAATTTTATTTTTTTATTAAAGATATCGTTGTTACCTTTGAAAAAAAATCAAATTTTTTAATATTACAAAAAAAAATGACTGAGTAAAGGCTGTTTTAGTCAAAAAAAAAAAAAAAAAATTACACAAAAAATTACACATTTTAATTTTCTTCACGCTGAAAGTTAATCGGTTGGGGGCAAATTGTTATTTTTATTAGCTTTATTGAATATCATATTAAGATAGCTTTCTAAAACATGTATGTACATAATAATCGATTGAAAATTGAATGAGTTATGCTAAATTCGGTGATAACAGATTTTTCGCAATTTTTTGTTTTTACCCAAAAAAAATTAAAATTTTGTATTTTTAAAAATCATGACAAATTTGCAAATTTATTTATAGTTTAATTTTTAGTTTTGCCTCCTATTACAATATTAATTAACAGACCAAATTTAATTAATCGGCAGGTTTCAATTTGGAAGTTAAGGAAGAAATATTAATTTTCAAAAAATAGGTAATTTTGTATGGGAGGTACCAGAAGGGGTGATCCGATATAGTGCAAATTCATTCCAGATTTATATTTTCATAACCGTAAAACTTCCGCATAGTTTGACTGAATTCAGTGTACTCACAAAAAAGATATGTATGTAAGACTATTGGGGTGAGTTCGGTCATTTGTATGGGAGGTACCAGAAGGGGTATGGCAACGCTTTCGGTTTTTTAAGGGTTTGTCTACTTTTGCAAGATAAATAAACTGACCAAATTTCAATATCCTCCGGTAGTCTGTTTGGCAGCTATCGAAGATATATTAATTATCCAAAAATAGGTAATTTTGTATGGGAGGTACCAGAAGGGGTGGGGCTATTCCGCCCATTTACAATCCCATAAGTTCGTTTCGAAAAATATTAATACTGATAAATTTTCATAACGATCCGTTAAGGTTTGCTCGAGTTACACTTTCACAAACATATTAATAAATCTTATTTTTGTATGGAAATCGTGATTTTTGTAAATTTAGTTATCTCAGTAAATTGTTGACAAAATCAAAAGTTGTGCAGATATTTCAATGAAATAAAGCTCATTTGATTCACACTATATTAAACTAAATGTTTTAAGACAAACACTGTGATTTTTGTTGCAATAATTTTTTTTATGAATTTTTAAAAAACAAAATTTTTTTTTTTTTGTAAAATTTTTGTATTTTTTTTTAAAACTACAACGATATCTCTGAAACTACTGGGCCAAATTAAAAACAATGTAGGCACGGGTTAAAGATAATTTTGTTGACGAGTTTAAGTTTTTTTTTTTAATTGAATATGGTGAACCGTTTTCAAGTTATTTAAATATTTATAGTGGAAGTACCTTAGTTTTGAAAATAACGGTATATCGCGAAAAGTCGAGCTGATACGAAAAAACCAAGTGCAGATTTGGATTCAGCGTCCCAAATTACCTTAAAAACAATATTCAGTTCTTTAACAACAAATACCTTGTTCCCTTGTGTAATGAATTAAAAACCAAATGAATAAAGAAAGAAAACACCAACACTGAAGCCCTTAAAAAGATTTGGGTTCAACGACAGCAGAGAGATAATAGTTTTTGCTAAACACATATTTGAAGAAACGTTGATATTTTATAAAAATAAGTTTTTTTTTGTATATACATATATGGATTTCGTTTTAATTTTTGTTATGGAAAATCACTCAAAAAAATGTTTATAACTTATGAACGTAAGTTTTATTAATGTATCTGAATTTTTGTTTTCATTTATTTTTTGTAAATTTACTTAAACAAAAGTATTAAATAAAATAAACGTAGTTTGCGTTTAACTCTAAAAGGTTTAAAAATTACTCTATCGTTCTTTGAATTATTACTATTCCTGCTGTTCAACCAGGTAAGTATGGCTTAAATCAGTAACGTAAATAAGTAAAGATTCAGTTTATGGGTACTACTTCAGTGCCCAGCTGTCGTTGTAGGTGCTCCCTCTTTGAGCTGAATCTCGGGCATATGAAGAAAACGTGTTCAGCATCTTCAATCACATTTTGACAATACAGACAAAAACGTGTATCGGCAATTCTGAAAAGATGAAGGTACTTTCTAAAGCACCAAGTCCGCTCTTGTATGTCCACCTTCCTTTTGTCGTACTACACCATCTACTTTGCCAGGTGTCCATGGTTCTCGCTCTGGCTTCCGCTTTCATAGCGACGTTTTTATGTACGCTCGCGCATTCTTTTGCTAGCAGTTCCACTGGTATTATTCCTGCCATGACGAACTCAGCTTCATCCGATACGGTTCTGTAAGCAGAGCATTCTCTTAGTGCTGTCAGGTTGTATACCGAGTTTTGTTTACCGCAGTATGACTTGAATTTCATGCAGTCAGCAGGTGAGGCGTATAATATGATGCTTTTAACTACCAACACTTTTCGCCAAGAACACTTAGTCTCGCATCTTTCTTGAACATGACTCGCTGCAACGTTTAATACAACCGATGTAGGAAGATTGAAACCTAATTTTTGCGATGGGTTAACAGATTTGGGTAGTTTATATAACATACTAGTGGGCCCGGCAATGCTTCGCTATTGCACATTAACTTGTAATATATTTCACATTTAGGTCTACAAAGTACTTTGAAAACGTTCATCAGCAAAGTCATATCTATAGTGCTTACATGTAGATTAAGTTTTGCTGTATGTAGGGCGAAAAGCCACTTCTTCCAAAAATCGGAAACAGACATTCCGCTAATTTTAATAATTTTTATTTTGATCTGTAGTAGCGGATACTAACTATCTTTTTGGGCATAAAAAACATTTTGTTATGCCTTCTCCGCCTATTGACCGCAAATGAAAATTCCGTCTGAAGCTTCATGCTTGTCTTCTTTGTCTTTTTTGAACTCGTATTACCATTTTTTTGAGATAATTCGGTCACCAATGTTTGGCTTAACAAAGTGATGGTCTCATGCGCTGTATGGCATATTACACCGTCGTGTTGGAACCATTTCTCGTTCAAATAATGAGCAATGACATGGTAAATAAAAAAAATCACTTGATCGTCCACTGGCTCAAATTCTTCCACCAGTTAGATCTTATATAGATGCAGGCCAAGATCTTTCTTCAGCATTTGCATAGACCGAGTTGCTGAGAATGGCGTCGGTTTGATAAATTCGAGTCCCCTCTCACACTTACGGCTAAAACGTCGATGGCTTCTATTAGCTGCTCAGATGGATCATTATATGCACCTTCAACTTCACAAAGGGCTCCATAAGTTTGGCGAACAGAACGTGCATTTTGAAAATAAATTTGCAAGATTTGCAAACGTTGTTCTTGTGTAGTTTTTACATGGTGATTTTCCAAAGTATACTAAAAGAAGTTCTATACGTCAAAAAAAATTACCCCATATATAGGTTATTTACAAATATTTGCTTATGTTACCTCTGACATACTTTAAAAATGTTAATTGTGCCCCAATAAAACAAAAGGTGTTTTCCAGTATAACTACAATGAATATTGCATTTTTTTCTGAAAAGTAACTGGTGTACGGACCATTATTTGATACAGTTTAAATATTTAACTATTGAAGTGCGTGGCAGCGCCTCGGCACTTTTTACTTATTAAGTTCCAAATAGCCTGTTCATTAGGGCGGAACAATTTGTTCGCGTCTAAAAAAAACGTGGTAATCGTATACCAGTATCGCAATGTACGATGAATTCTTAGACAATTTCGCTTAGAAACTATATGTCTACAATCAATTCCTAGTTCGCGCTGAGAAGCATGAAGATTTCAGGTTTAGGTATATTTTTAGCAATTTTTCAGTTACGTCAGACGTACCATCCCGATGTTTGGAGACCAAGACGAAGAGAATAGTATATTTTTGACATTGTTTTGGATCCCGCCCAATATTCTGAAAAATGATTTTTAAAAACTTAATTTCCGTATGCCAACTCTCAGAGGTCATAACTTTTTAACCAATACATAGATTTGCTTCTGTAATACCTCATTTACTTTGCTGGGAAATTAGTTTTACGCAGAAGGTCTCGAAAAATATATATCTGAAGTTTTCGGTTTGTGCTCATTTGAAAACCAAAAAAATTACTTCTTGTAAGCGCGGAATACCTTGTGTTATCGAATATTGCCATTTTCACCCCCTAAATCTAGAAAAATCCAAACAATGTGTAGCCTATGTTACTCGCGGGGTTATTCGGAAGATTCCCTGAAAATTTGATCAAAATCGGTCCAGCCGTTTTCGAGTCCATACGTTACATATATACACACATCCTCTTTTATATATATAGATAGATAAAAGGTAATCCAAGCAGCTTTCTAACAAGCCGATCCGAAAACAAGTATAGAAGTTACATCATGGTATATATAGTACAAACTTTGAAAGCCAACAACTCGGAAAATATAGACTTTGCTTTAAAAATGTTTCTTGTTATTTATTACGGATAGTCAAATATATAATATTGGGACCGCCCGTGGCATAGTAGTTATCCGTGGTTCGATTCCCGGCTCTTCCGTCATCAACACATTTCATTCATTGCCGGCGCCCTCGATGTTGTCGACAGCAACGTCGCAGTATAGTGTCGATCAATTGGCATATCTAGTAAAAGCTTCCCAAACAGGGACGATCGCATTCGTCGACAAACAAGTAAGTGTCGTTTATTGTGAATCTTAAAATAGAAAACGTGTTAATTCACAACAACGCGAGAAGCTATCCCATACCTCATTCATGGGGTGAAAAGGGAAATTACGTTTTTGTTTTAAGTCAAATATCTCTGCGAGAAATATTTGGTGGAAAATCGAAGCTATGTCCGTAAACTAGATTTAAGTCAGTGCAACGGACAAGGATGATGCTATAAAAGTAAAACTGAATTGGTAACTCTGGCAACGGATGCCGTCCACCGAACCTGTATGGCAAGATGTATTAATAATAATATTTATAATATTATAACATTAAATAATGATTAATATTAAATAATATTAATACATCTTGCTGTATGGCAACAAAAACAACAAATGCCGCAAATGGAACATCTTTAATCAGCTGTTCAAATCCATATGTTTCTCTGAACATTTGCTAAAGTTTATTCAAAAAGATATACATAGCCGACATTGCGCACTTTGCCAACTTGGCGAGCTATGAAATTAAAATAAATTACAATTTGTGTACAAATCTAGAACTATTTTAACCGCAATGTCCCAATACTTGTGTCGATTGTGTGCAAAAGCTTGCAGCGGTCATAAAAATCTATACGATACGAAAGGTAGTCCCAATGAAGACTACGAAATTACGTTCAAATATTTCCCGGCAAAGGTAAGTGATTGAAAAGCTCAACGAAAAATAAAAAATAAAACTCCTTTGAACTTTCCAGTTTTTAGAGCTAAGTCCCAGCACCAACAGTGCCGTATTGTGTTTGAAATGTTGGGAACACATTGTTACATTTTACAACTTCCAGTTGTCCGTAATCGAGACGCAAAAGCGACTCATCGAGGCGGAGCAAAAACTTGGACAAAAATATGAAGCTGAGATTGATCGTTTTGCCATTCCATCCACTGATGGCGATAATAAAAATGTTATATTTAAAGACGAGGACCAAGATACCGATATATCATTGTCGGGTTCAGAAGACATTGACATTCAATTCAGCTCAGATGAAAATCATGCCAGCAGTTGCTCGTTGAAAGAGTTCACAGATGCGCATCAGGTACAATCACATGTTAAACAAGCTCCCAGGGTGGAAAAGACGGAAGATATAAACATATTAACACCTCATGGAGATGTACACAAGGTAACTGCAAAAGCTCGCAAAGAAATTAAAACCAATCAGCCAATGACTGCTGGTCGCTCTGCAGCAACTAATGATAAATCACTTAATACACCTAATATGCTTCGTGTTTTTGTTTGCTTTAAATGCGACATAACGTTTTCTATGCCCAAGGAACTTAAAAATCATATGCAATCAATTCATTCTATAACCAAGCCACAATATAAATGTGAAACGTGCCGGCAAGTATTTCAGGAAATATCACATTTTCAATATCATGCCAACCGATAAAAACTTTTATACCTGCCCTATTTGTTTAAAATAGTTCTTACATGTGCTTCATGTAAAACCACATGTAAAACAGGCTCATAAAGATGAGAACACGGAAAATGTAATGCGTAGGGCTATAAACATGAAAGGAAGTTGCATATTACCATCCAATGGAGATGTGGCAAATGGAACAGTCAAAACTCTAGGTGAAATTGAAACCACGGAGTCAATGGAATGTGATGGTGTTAAAGCTGCTGGTTCATCTACTGAAACTACTATGGTTTTAAAATCGAACGTCAAAACTCCAGGGGTTCAGTGATATATTGTCCACCATTTTTTTTCATTCGCATATCATCTTTTATAATTTTAATTTTATTTACTAACATACAGAGCAAGTTTTGGCCAAATAAAAACTATACTTAAATCATACTTGTTACAAGTTGTAGGTACTCAATACATTTGTAATTTATTGCATTTTCCCCTATGAAGAAAAAGGACTAGTCGTATGTTTTCTTAGTAGTTCTGAAGTGTACAGAATTTCTTGCCTAGCCGACTTGTCGGTTCCATCTAAAGCATTATTTCAATTGTTGTCTTTGCTTTTTTGAGCCAGTCTGCGATTACTTAAATTGATGACATTAGTGTCTATACATTAGAGCCCTGATCAAATGTATTAGCTTTGCTATGGCGACAAATGACTTATGACAATGTTTGCAAGATTTCCGCATATAAAAATAGAATACTAGTTTGAGATTAATGCGAGGAAAAACAATACGTGCATTGCTTATGTTTTGTTTTTTCAAACCAAACTAATAACACCAGAGGGAATAAATGCAGCTCTCATCTCTTAAAACAAAGACCATAATAACTACCTGTAATGGCAATAAATGCAATAAATCATTTAAATGTTTTGAAGTTTGAATTTTAAAATTTTGCTACAAAAGAGTGACAGTGTAGTTTTTTTGCGTGGGGAGAAGCAGAATGAAGTTCTTGCTTTATGGTGTAACAACAGAACTTTTTAATACAATAAAATTATAAAAATGACTAGACTTCCAGTTTTTTCTTCAAAACTTTACCCTGCTGTAGCTTTACAAAATACAGATTTTGGCAGGGTCGCATTGGGAGTACTGTTATAATTACTCGATTTCAAAAGTGGGCGGAATGGTACATTTGTATGGGAGGTACCAGAAGGAGTGTGGCTAGACTTCCAGTTTTTTCTCAAAAACTTTACCCTTTTATAGCTTAAAAAATACAGAATTTGGGCACTACCGCGTTGGGTGTGTTCATATTATTACCCGATTTCTGAAGTAGGCGGAAACGTACATTTGTATGCGAGGTACCAGAAGAAGCGTGGCTGGACACCCAACATTTTATCCTGTTATAGTTTAACAAAATACTGAATTTGGGCAAGATCGCGTTGGGTGTATTGATATTATTTCTCTATTTCTAAAGTGGGCAGAATGGTACATTTGTATGGGAGGTACCAGAAGGGGCGTGGCTAGACTTCCAATTTTTTTCCCAAATTAAAATGGGATGGAAATGACCATTGATAATGTGTCAAAAAATAAATGAATCAAGAAAGAAAGCACAAACATTGCAGCCCTTTAAAAAGATTTGGGTTCAACGACAGCAGAGAGATAATAGTTTTCGCTAAACAAATATTTGAAGAAACGTTGATATTTTATAAAAATAAGTTTTTTTTTTGTATATACATATATGGATTTTGAAAATATTATCTATATGGATTTCGTTTTAATTTTTGTTATGGAAAATCACTCAAAAAATTGTTTATACCTTATGAAAGTAAGTTTTATTAATGTATCTGAATTTTTATTTTCATTTATTTTTTGTAAATTTACTTAAACAAAAGTATTAAATAAAATGAACGTAGTTTGCGTTTAACTCTAAAAGGTTGAATAATGACTTGTATATATATTGTGATGTAACTTCTATATGTATTTGTGGTCGGATCGGGTCCAAGTTGGTATCGTTGAAAAGTATGTTCAAAAACCAGTTGTATATATGTACTGATTTTATTCATTGTGCGCATCGAATATTCAGATTTTTTAATCCACCTTTTTGAGAAAAATGTTAAATTAAAATAATACAGTGTTGTTCGTAAGAGTTCGTCGATCGGACTGATTATTTCAAGCTTTAATTTGATATACTCCCTTGTGCTTTTTTTATTACGAGGTGAAATCATCGAAAGACAATGTGCGTGACTTTAACACGCTAAAACACCTCAAACTTCGTCCCAATCCCGGTGGTACAACCGTAAAGTATTTCGAGAAAAAAGAATATGATGCGAGAAAAAAGAATAAATAAAATAAAACACAAGGGATTTAATATTAATTAATCAAAAGATTTTCCGCTTTATTGGGAAATTCGAATATTCAGTGTTGGTATACCTTGCAAGGTTGGATCCACAACAAGAATTAGATGATTAATAGCTCGATGTAGCGAACAAAGCCTGAAGAGCGCGAAGGATCGCGGCAACTCGTTACTCGTTATGTTAGATCTACTGCGATTTTATACAAGCAATACAAATCAAAGTTGTATAGCAGTAGATCCTTAAGTATGGTTTACACGCTATCCACCCATATCTACTCATATCCCCTAAACAACATGAGCGAGATAGCCTAATTAGAAAACATGTAAGAGTAAGTAAAGACAAACACTACAAAATTATAGCAAAGTAATATTGAATTATAGGAAGGTGGATAGAAATTCAAAATGTACTGATTTGACGGTAGATAGGGGATATGGGTGGATAGCGTGTAAATCAGCCTTTACGCCTATTCGAAGGAATAGGGTGGTTCACGAATAGAGTTACGACAAAAGGTATGAAAACAACAATTTGTACGTAAACAGGTAGTTTATATAACATATAAAAGGTATTCCAACCAGCTTTCTAACAAGCCGATCCAAAAACAAGTATAGAAGTTACATCATGGTATATATAGTACAAACTTTGAAGGCCAACAACTCGGAACTTATAGACTTTGCTTTAAAAATATTTCTTGTTATTTACTACGGATAGTCAAATATATAATATTGGGACCGCCCGTGGCATAGTAGTTAGAACACGCGAATTCCATTAGGGGGATCCGTGGTTCGATTCCCGACTCTTCAGTCATCAACACATTTCATTCATTGCCGGCACCCTCGATGTTGTCGACAGCAACGTCGCAGTATAGTTTCGATCAATTGGCATGTCTAGTAAAAGCTTCCCAAACCAAAGAACGTAAATTATACAAGAAGTACATTAGTTGTTTGTTTTGATCATTAAATAACACTACGGTAGGTTGGTATAAGAAGAGCGCAGATTGGAAGAAGAAGAGCGTAGGTTGGTAGATGTGAATATGCAAAAATTAAAAAAAAAAAAAAACAAATGAAATTTTATGCAGATTAAATGTTACATTTATCTTTTTGGCTGTCGAGTCAAAAAATAGTGCATATCCTTTTTATTTCCATTGATTTTTATACCGTGCTATCAGTTCAGTACCGATCTACTAGAGTGTTACTTAAGGGCGTAAGTACACTACATTTTGCCACAATCTTATTTGACTTCTTGTATAATCAAAGAAAGTAAATTATACAAGAAGTCAAATAAGACTGTGGCAAAACCTACGCTCTTCTTCTTCCAATCTGAACTCTTCTTCTACCAACCTACCGTAATGTTATTTATTGATCAAAACAAACAGTTAATGTACTTCTTGTATAATTTACTTTCTTTGGTGCAACGGACAAGAATGATGCTATAAAAGTTAAAGAAAAACTAAATTGGTAACTCTGGCAACGGATGCCGTCGACCGAACCTGTATGGCAACAAAAACAACAAATGCCGCAAATGGAACATCTTTAATCAGCTGTTCAAATCCATATGTTTCTCTGAACATTTGCTAAAGTTTATTCAAAAAGATATACATAGCCGACATTGCGCACTTTGCCAACTTGGCGAGCTATGAAATTAAAATAAATTACAATTTGTGTACAAATCTAGAACTATTTTAACCGCAATGTCCCAATACTTGTGTCGATTGTGTGCAAAAGCTTGCAGCGGTCATAAAAATCTATACGATACGAAAGGTAGTCCCAATGAAGACTACGAAATTACGTTCAAATATTTCCCGGCAAAGGTAAGTGATTGAAAAGCTCAACGAAAAATAAAAAAAAAATAAAACTCCTTTGAACTTTCCAGTTTTTAGAGCTAAGTCCCAGCACCAACAGTGCCGTATTGTGTTTGAAATGTTGGGAACACATTGTTACATTTTACAACTTCCAGTTGTCCGTAATCGAGACGCAAAAGCGACTCATCGAGGCGGAGCAAAAACTTGGACAAAAATATGAAGCTGAGATTGATCGTTTTGCCATTCCATCCACTGATGGCGATAATAAAAATGTTAAGTTTGTTCGGCTTATGGGCATGAAAATATGTGGCGCTGTCACGCAGGAAGATATAAATAATGAAACGGCGGCCGTTGTGCCAACGGAACGTGATAGAGCAGTAAAAGATGAACCTACTGACAGTCAGTTTAAAGGCGAAGCAGTTTCTGCTGAGGCAGACACAAAGATAACTGCTACAACTGAGATCCATTCGACTATTGAAACCACTGTTCCAACAGTTTCTAAAGTAACAGCTAAAAAGACTGGAGCTATTAGTTGCAAAAAATGCGACAATAGTTTTGATAACCGTATGAAATATAGTCAACATAAAAAAGCGGCTCACCGCACACTTCAATATAAGTGCGAGTTATGTGAGCAAATATTTGAAATGTTGTCTGATTTTCAAAGCCATGCTAAATTTTATGCGGATAGTAAATATTTTACCTGCCCCCTGTGTTGGCAAAAATTTCTAAATTTGGACCATGTAAAATTGCATGTCGACCAAATGCACAAAGAGGATAATAAAGAAGAAGTCATGTGTCGGGTTATAACGACGTTGGGATGTTGTGTTCCTCAGCCTACCACTGACAGCGAAGTGGAAAAATCATGTCGAAAAAAGAAAAAACCTAAAATGCTTGTAACTTACACTTGCAAGCGTTGCGGCAGCAGTTTTACAGAAGTTGCAATATATAGGGAGCACAAAAAACTCGCTCATTCGACATTACAATATATGTGTCAGCTTTGCAAGAAACTATTCGAAAATTTGATAGATTTTCAAAAACATATAAAAGCTTATGCGGATACTGAGTATTATACCTGCCCACATTGCTGGAAAAAATTCCTACATTTGACTGATGTCAAATCACATGTGGAACAGACACACTTGGAGCAGAAACCCGAATATGCCATGCAGAAGGTTATAACAACGAAAGGATGTTGTGTTTTACCATCTAAAGAAACAGCTGATTCGCCAGTAGAAATTACTTCACTAGAAAGTGACGGTGCAACAATATCAACAATCAATGAAACAATCGGAGAATATGAGTCGGACGTAAAAAATACAAAATCTGAAATATGAATAGCACAAATATAAATGAAGGCTATGATTAGGCCACAGTATCGAATGGTACATTTTTCATACCATCTTATCAAAGACCAAAAAAAATATTTTAAGTTTTCTCAACATAATATTAAAAAAAACATTTATATTTTATGAAAATAAGTTTTTTTTGTATATATCTGAATTTCGTTTTCATTTATTTTAAATGATCATTTATATTTAATGTAAATCACTCAAAAAATATATTTCATACCCTATGAAATTAAGTTTTTTTAATGTATCTGCATTTTTGTTTTCATTTATTTTTTGTTATTTCACTCATACAAAGTATTCAATTCAATTCAGATGATGAAATGAAAATGGTATGGAAATGACCATTGATAATGAATTAAAAACCAAATGAATCAAGAAAGTAAACACCAACACTGCAGCCCTTAAAAAAGATTTGGGTTCAACGACAGCAGAGAGATAATAGTTTTCGCTAAACAAATATTTGAAGAAACGTTGATATTTTATAAAAATAAGTTTTTTTTTGTATATACATATATGGATTTTGAAAATATTATCTATATGGATTTCGTTTTAATTTTTGTTATGGAAAATCACTCAAAAAATTGTTTATACCTTATGAAAGTAAGTTTTATTAATGTATCTGAATTTTTATTTCCATTTATTTTTTGTAAATTTACTTAAACAAAAGTATTGAATAAAATGAACGTAGTTTGCGTTTAACTCTAAAAGGTTTAATAATGGCTCTATCGTTCTTTGAATAATTACTATTCCTGCTGTTCAACCAGGTAAGTATGACTTAAATCAGTAACGTAAATTAGCAAAGATTCAGTTTTTATGCCGTAAGACTTGATGATAGCCTTAAGACACTCCTAACACACCTTTCAGAGTTATGGGTACTACTTCAGTGCCCAGCTGTCGTTGTAGGTGCTCCCTCTTTGAGCTGAATCTCGGGCATATGAAGAAAACGTGTTCAGCATCTTTAATCACATTTTGACAATACAGACAAAAACGTGTATCGACAATTCTGAAACGATGAAGGTACTTTCTAAAGCACCAAGTCTGGAATTGGGTTATGTAATATTCAATATCCCAATGTTTTCTCTCCAACCAACTTTTTAGTTCAGGTATTAGCTTGTATGTCCACATTCCTTTTGTCGTACTACACCATCTTCTTTGCCAGGTGTCCATGGTTCTCGCTCTGGCTTCCGCTGTGGCTTCGTAGTGACGTTTTTATGTACGCACGCGCATTCTTTTGCTAGCAGTTCCACTGGTATTACAGTAAACTACGGATAAGTGCACATCGCATAAATGCAAAAATCGCATAAGTGCACTGGAACTTGAAGCCATTAGCCTTTTTTATACGTTTACATACAAAAATACACGTATAAGTGCAACACATATAAATGCAAACACCGGATAAATGCATAATTTTTGCTAACCTGAAAGTAGTTTTTTAGTACAACTGCATGCATAAATGCAAATCACTCATACTACATAAATATAGATTACGATTTAAAGAAACTGGAGAAAAAAATATATAGGGTTAGATTAGAAAACACGGTTCAAAAAAAGGTTTTAGACTTTTTCAGCACACGTGGTTTAGGTGAATCGAATTAATGATTCATTACCAGCTCTCTTTTTGGCACAGAACTGAATATTTTGAATTTTTTTGTATGAAATATTAAAAACACTAAAACAATGAAATATAAATGTGATTTTTTTACCTTAAACTGAACTGATTTTATAAGTTTTTATTAAAAACCTGTTATGTAATGTAAACCAAATATAAATAAAAACATTAAACAGCTTTATATTTTAATTATTTTTTTAAAGTTACGTCCAAACTAAACTGGTGTTACAGATTAATAAAAATAATCTAATGTTTGTATAAATGCATTAATCGTGCACTTATGCAATGTTTGTATATATGCAATAGTTGTGCACTTATCCGAGTGCTGTATAAATGCAAAAACCGCATAAGTGCACAAAAAGTCGTGTGAAAACCGATGTGCACTTATCCGTAGTCTACTGTATTCCTGCCATGACGAACGCAGCTTCATCCGATACGGTTCTGTAAGCAGATCATACTCTCAGTGCTGTCAGTCTGTATACCGAGTTTAGTTTACCGCAGTATGACTTGAATTTCATGCAGACAGCCCATATGGGTGAGGATTATAATATGATGCTTTTAACTACCAACACTTTTCGCCAAGAACACTTAGTCTCGCATTTTTCTTAACATTTTTAAGGATTTCCGCATATGATTGATCTAAACATGACTTGCTGCAACGTTTAATACACCCGACGTGGGAAGATTGAAACCTAATTTTTGCGATGGGTTAACAGATTTGGGTAGTTTATATAACATATAAAAGGTATTCCAAGCAGCTTTCTAACAAGCCGATCCGACAACAAGTATAGAAGTTACATCATTGTATATATAGTACAAACTTTGAAGGCCAACAACTCGGAAAATATAGACTTTGCTTTAAAAATGTTTCTTGTTATTTACTACGGATAGTCAAATATATAATATTGGGACCACCCGTGGCATAGTAGTTAGAACACGCGAATTCCATTAGGGGGATCCGTGGTTCGATTCCCGGCTCTTCAGTCATCAACACATTTCATTCATTGCCGGCGCCCTCGATGTTGTCGACAGCAACGTCGCAGTATAGTGTCGATCAGTTGGCATGTCTAGTAAAAGCTTCCCAAACATTGCCGATCGCATTCGTCGACAAACAAGTAAGTGTCGTTTATTGTGAATCTTAAAATAGAGAACGTGTTAATTTACAACAATGCGAGAAGCTATCCCATACCTCATTTATGGGGTGTAAAGGGAAATTAAGTTTATGTTTTAAGTCAAATATCTCTGCGGTAATATTTGGGGAAAATCGAAGCTATGTCCGTAAACTAGATGTAAATCAGTGCAACGGACAAGAATGATGCTATAAAAGTTAAAGAAAAACTAAATTGGTAACTCTGGCAACGGATGCCGTCGACCGAACCTGTATGGCAACAAAAACAACAAATGCCGCAAATGGAACATCTTTAACCCTAACTCTGGTACTAATTTTTTTCTTCGAATCCTGGTACTATTTACATTTGTAAATATGGTCATTTTCATACATTTTACATGGAAATTTTTGCCGATCGTTGTTTTGTTTACTTCTAACATGCATTCTGTTGTTATTTGTTTAATCTTTATGTTTCAAACTACCGTTATATTTGCTTTTACTGATTTAATGCTGAAGTTTATTGTCAGTTCTCTGCAGTCCATTTTTGTGTAAATTGATGTGCATATTCGAAAAAGTGTATAGCTTATATTGGCAAGCAATAGTAAAAAATTTAAATTTTTGAGTGGTTTAGAGGTAGCCCGGTAAGAAAAATATAATTGCTTTGTTCTTTTATATTTCTATGTTGTTAATTTTACAGGCTTCCCTATAACATCCAAATAAGGTATTTTGAAAACCTTATTCATGACATAGATTCAGATGAAAAAGAAATAACAATAAGGTCTACTACGAGTATTATAAACGATGACGGTGATACGCCCGTGTTATTTGAAAACCATAATGATAATACCTCCGATATCGAAACAGTGCAATATTCCGTGGTAGTGGGGCACGGAGGCGACTCAGAAAATGAATTCGAAGTGGAAATTGAGGTTGAAGAAGAAAATGATGTACCAGAGTACAATGAAGGAGTCATAATTCTAACAGCGAGACTCTTGAATCACTCTGGCAACAAAATGCATTTCCATTGTATCGAGCCGCCATGTCACAAAAGCACTTCTCAAATCTATCAATATTTATTCGTTTTGATCGGCAAGCTACTAGAGAGGAAAGATCCGTAAATGATAAAGCAGCACCAATATCCGAATTTGCGTCACTTATATAGACCACGTGAAATGATAAACTTATTCAATCCTTGGGTAGTTCCCCAAGTCAGGATTTTGTTCCGGATGAAGATGATCGTGGACACTCAAAAATAAAAGGTGCCTGCTATTTGTGTTATCATGAAGAAAGCAAGAGAAAACGATCAACCAGAAAGATGTGTGTTCAGTGTAAAAAACCAGTTTGTATCGAGCATAGTAAAACTCAAAGGAAATGTAAAGGCTGTTTCAAAGACTGATTATATAACTATTCTATCTAACATCTATTTAAAAAAAAATGATATAATAAAAAACTGAATTATTCCCAAATAAACCCAAGAATTTTATTTATTTACAAATGTAAATAGTGTCAGATACTAAAGAAAAAATCAAAAATATTTAAAAAATAATAAAATTTATACATTTTTTTTTCACCAATATTATTTTCGGAAAGTGCATAAAAAATTAGTCACTGAGTCGAAATTTTTTTCCAATTGGGTTATAAATGTATAAATTGTAGCTATTTTAAAATTTGAATATTTACATATGTAAATAGTACCAGTGTTAGGGTTAATCAGCTGTTCAAATCCATATGTTTCTCTGAACATTTGCTAAAGTTTATTCAAAAAGATATAGCCGACATTGCGCACTTTGCCAACTTGGCGAACTATGAAATTAAAATAAATTACAATTTGTGTACAAATCCAGAACTATTTCACCCGCAATGTCCCAATACTTGTGTCGATTGTGTGCAAAAGCTTGCAGCGGTCATAAAAATCTATACGATGCGAAAGGTAGTCCCAATGAAGACTACGAAATTACGTTCAAATATTTCCCGGCAAAGGTAAGTGGTTGAAAAGCTCAACGAAAAATAAAAAATAAAACTCCTTTGAACTTTCCAGTTTTTAGAGCTGAGTCCCAGCACCAACAGTGCCGTATTGTGTTTGAAATGCTGGGACCACATTGTTACATTTTACAACTTCCAGTTGTCCGTAATCGAGACGCAAAAGCGACTCATCGAGGCGGAGCAAAAACTTGGACCCAAATATGAAGCTGAGATTGATCGTTTTGCCATTCCATCCACTGATGGCGATAATAAAAATGTTATGTTTAAAGAGGACGATCAAGATACCGATATATCTTTGTCGGGTTTAGAAGACATTGACATTCAATTCAGCTCAGATGATGAAAAGCCATCAGCCAATAGCCATCGAAATGCAAATGATGTCGAAATGACCATTGCCAATGATTTAAAAATCACAAGTAATAAAGAAAACACCAACACTGCAGCCCTTAAAAACGATTCGGTTACAACGTCAGCAGAGAAACAAACACAATCGTTTACCATAGATCAGCAAATTGCCCAGTATCTGCCTAGTATTAGCTGTTTGCAATGCAACACCTCTTTCGCATTGTTTGAGCTATTGCTTAATCATTTTCGCGAAAATCACCCCAACGAGAAGCCGTATACCAAATGCTGCGGACAAAGGCTAAAAAATAGATTTGGTGTTCGTGAACATATTAGAGATTTCCACATACAGCGTGACATTCTTAAATGTGAAGTTTGTGGACATGATTGTTCGGGCATAGATGCCCGTGTAGAGCATCATATGCAACAGCACCCAGAAGTAAAAGAATTACACTTGAAATGTCCTCTGTGTTATAAAATTTTTCTCACCCTTGATCAATTTAAATCTCACTACAACACTCATTTTGTATGCCGATATTGTAACGAAGCATTCCGAACTTATGATGGCCTCAAGTCACACATGCTTAGGCGTCATCCTACGGACCTTAAAGCTTCAAGTTCGTTCTGGAAATTCAGATGTGAGATATGTGATAAAGGATTTAAGGAACCAATCGATTACAGGGACCACGTTAATGGACATATAGTAGAGAACTTTTACAAATGTTGGCTATGTAAACAAAAATACAAGTTGTGGGCCCATCTGAAATCTCATATGCAATTACAGCACAAGCCTCATAGTTCCAGCATAGCACTCAAAGAATTATTGCTGTCCGAACAACGTTATATTGTGAAATACACAGATGTTAGAAAAGTTGAGAATAATAAATCATGTCCAGAAACGAATTCTGCAGCAGCTGATAAATCACCAAATACGCCTAATATGATTCGTGTTTTTGTTTGTGATCAATGTGACCTTATGTTCCAAATGCCAAAGGAACTGAAAAATCATATGCAATCAATTCATTCCATAACCAAAGAGTCTATATTATGGCCACAATACAAGTGTGAGACTTGCCAACAAATATTTAAGAAAATACCAGATTTTGAAAATCATGCCAGCAGTTGTTCGTTGAAAGAGTTCACAGATGTGCATCAGGTACAATCACGTGTAAAACAAGCTCCCGGGGTGGAAAAGACAGAAGATAAAAGCATATTAACACCTCATGGAGATGCAAACAAGGTAACTGCAAAAGCTCGCAAAGAAATTAAAACCAATCAGCCAATGACTGCTGGTCGCTCTGCAGCAACTAATGATAAATCACTTAATACACCTAATATGCTTCGTGTTTTTGTTTGCTTTAAATGCGACATAACGTTTTCTATGCCCAAGGAACTTAAAAATCATATGCAATCAATTCATTCTATAACCAAGCGAAGCATGGAGCCACAATATAAATGTGAAACGTGCCGGAAAATATTTCAGGAAATATCACATTTTCAAAATCATGCCAACCTTTGCTGCGATAAAAACTTTTATACCTGCCCTATTTGTTTAAAAAAGTTCTTACATGTGCTTCATGTAAAATCACATGTAAAACAGGCTCATAAAGATGAGAACACGGAAAATGTAATGCGTAGGGCTATAAACATGAAAGGAAGTTGCATATTACCAGCCAATGGAGATGTGGCAAACGGAACAGTCAAAGCTCTAGGTGAAATTGAAACCACGGAGCCAATGGAATGTGATGGTGTTAAAGCTGCTGGTTCATCTACTGAAACTACTATGGTTTTAAAATCGGACGTCAAAACTCCAGGGGTTCAGTGATATATTGTCCACCATTTTTTTTTCATTCACATATCATCTTTCTTTTATAATTTTAATTTTATTTACTGTAAAATATAGAGCAAGTTTTGGCCGAATAAAACTAATACTTAAATCATACTTGTTATCATTTTTTTTTGCATTTTCCCCTATGAAAAAAAAGGACCAGGGGTATTTTTTTTTAGTAGTTCTGAAGTGTAAAGAATTTCTTGCCTAGCCGACTAATCGGTTCCATCCAAAGCAATATTCCTACTGTTGTCTTTGCCTGCTGAATTAATTTTTGAGCCAGTCTGCGATTACTTTAATTGTTGACATTAGTGTCTAATTATTGGAGCCCTAAACAATTGTCTTAGCTTTGCTAAGGCAACAAATAACTTATACTGCAGTGAGCAATGATTGCAAGATATTCGAGAAGTTGAAGTTTGAATTTTCACATTTTGCTACAAAAGAGTGACAGTGTAGGTTTTGTGCGTGGGGAGAAGCAGAATGAAGTTCTTGCTTTTTGGTGCAACAACAGAACTTTTTGATACAATAAAAGTACAAAAGCAATGGGATAATTAAATTACTTTTAGGTGCAACAATTGAAATTCTTGGTATAATAAAAGCAGGTACAATAAATGTGCTTTTTGGAACCATAAAAAAACATTTTGGCGATTTGATACAATAAAAATATTTTTGGTGCAAGTAGAGTAATTTTTGGTACAACAAACGTTTTGTTTTTGGTACAACAAATTTTCTTATTCGTGCAATAAAGTGTAATTTTTGTTTCAAAAAAATTTACTTTTTGGTACAATAAATGTATTTTTTAAATAAACAAGTTGTACTTATTGGTACAATAAAATGTACTTTTTAGTACGATGAACTGTACTTTTTGGTACCATAATTGTTCTATTTGGTACAAAAACTTTTACTACATATTTGTTACAATTAAAGTGCTTATTGGTACAAAAAAACAACTTTTTGGTATAATAAATTTTACCTTTTGGTACAAAAAATTACTTTTTAGTACAATAAATTTACTTTTTGGATTAATAAATTGTAGTCTTTGATGCAATAAAAGTATAAATAGTACTTTTAAGTAGAATAAATGTACTTTTTGGTACAATACAATTTACGTTTCAGTACAATGAACTCTATGCTTTGGTACAATAAATTGTACTATTCAGTATAATAATTTTTAATACATATTTGTTGCAATAAAAGTGTTTTTTTGGTACAATTAATTGTGTGCCAATTATACAATTAAATAATTTTTTGACACAAACAACATACATAACATACATACGTACATAAACATAACATACACTTTTTTAAATCAAAACTCACTCTTTTCGCTCTCTTGCTTTTGTTTAATTTTTTTTTACCAAAACAACACCGTTGTCATGTAAATGTCTTCTTCGTGGAATCAAAACAATCACAAATAGGTTTGAAACCGTTTCTAATTATTTTATTATGATAAAAAATAACATGATATAACATAATATTCAATTATTTACTATGCATCTCGCATTTCAAATAATTCTATTGTTTCGGTAGTCGGCTAATTTCACTTGTAATAGCTTTTAACTTTGTAATATTAGATATTTGAAATATTTTAATTTCATATTTATAAATTACAACTGCTATTTATACCATCACCCTTAGGGATGAAGGTATATATATATCATTTGATACGACCCAAAAGTGTAACACATAGAAGGAGTGACTTTAGACCCTAGGTTTCTTTGAACCAAATTCGATTCATGACTTTTTAAGTCGTTTGAGCCATGTCCGTCTGTCTGTCTGTCTGTCTGTCTGGTGGCTGTCCGGCTGGTTCGCACGATAACTTTCGAAAGACGCAACCAAATGTTTTGAAATTCTGCACGAGTTAATATTTCCCCAAAACTACTTACGGTATTGAAAATGGGCTACATGGCCCCGCCCCTTCTGGTACCTCCCATACAAATCTACCTTTCCGCCCACTATAGAGATAGAGAAATAATATCAACAAAACAAACGTGATCGTACCCAAATTCTATTTTTAGTAAAGCTATAACAGGATAAAGTTTTGGAGAACAAAATTGGAAGTCTACCCACGCCCCATCTGGTACCTCCCATACAAATCTGGTACCGCCCAAACACACCCCTTCTCGTACCTCCCATACAAATGTATCACTCCGCCCACTTTCGAAATCGAGTAATAATATCAATATAAAAGAAAATTATTTGTTTTACTAAGGGTAAGGGTAAATGTAAGTTGGGTTGCCCGACTTTCTAACTGGTTTTAATGACAAATCGGTTAATTTCAATAACTCAAGACTTAAACAATATCTTATATTGGGTGATGGTATTTATCAGTCAGTTTAACTGACTGAAATTTTTGTACTGGTTTTTTTTTTTAGAGATTTGTGTGATAATAAGCGTATACCAACACAATTCAAACTGTAGACTGCATCCAAGTCATCAAGCTTGATTCGCATAAGGTTTGTGTCCAAACTATGTTAAATGGTTTGCCGAATAAATAAAATACGCCCGAATACATAGTTCATATTATGATTTAAAACCCGTTAAATTTCCTAAAATTGCCACTTTGTGGTAAATACTAGGGATGTAACGAATGTGCTTTAGCGAATGCGAAAGCGAATATTGGAGTATTTTTTTTGCGAAAGCGAATGCAAATGCGAATACTTATTGTTGGTTTTTGCGAATGCGAATGCGAAAGCGAATATTCCAAAATTGTTTAGCGAATGTCAAAATGGTTTACGGAAACGAATAACTTAGTTTCATTTCTACTGTCTGCTTTTTCAAATAAAAATATGTATTCCAGTTAAGTAATTTAACATAAAATGTTTATTTCAAAGTAAAACAAAAACAAAAATATATATAATTCTCAGAAATTCAGTCTTTAAGGTAACTAAACAATAATTTTATTTACTTTCGAAAACTTTGACGTATTCAGTATTCAAAGTTTAGTAGAGCCATTTTTAACAAAAAGAAGCTTCGCTGCTTTTCCGGCTCTACTAAACTGTTCGCTGGGAACACTTCCCGAAGACGTAGCTAAGAACTGGCACGCCAAAGGTACTAACTTTTGGTATTTCGAGCTGTTTCGTTTCCACCACAATAAAGGATCTTCTATGATTTTTTTGTATTCAGCTAACAATTTTTTAGCACGAGAGACTGAAAACGTGATCTTTTGAATGTCGTCATCAGTCTCACTATTACTATTACTATTACTTGTATGAATGCGAATATTGGAATATTTTTTTTGCGAAAGCGAATGCGAATATTGAAATATATATTTATACGAATGCGAATGCGAAAGCGAATGTACAAAACGATGCGAATAATTCGCATTCGCATATGCGAATGCGAACGTTCGTTACATCCCTAGTAAATACTAACGGAAGTAACAAATGTGCTTTAGCGAATCGAATATTGGATTATTTATAATATTTATTTCAAAGTAAAACAAAATATATATAAATCTCAGAAATTCAGTCTTTAAGGTAACTAAACAATAATTTTATTGACTTTCGAAAACTTTGACGTATTCTGTATTCAAAGTTTAGTAGAGCCAAGTTGTATTTAACAAAAAGAAGCTTCGCTGTTTTTCGCTATGCAATCTTAGTGGATCATAGATAAGTCCGGCTCCACTAAAGAACTGTTCGCTGGGGACACTTCCCTGAGGCGTATCTAAGAGCTGGAGTGCAAAAGGTACTAACTTTTGGTATTTCGAGCTGTTTCGTTTCCACCGCAATAAAGGATCTTCTGAAATATGAATTTTTTCTCTTTATTGTATTCAGATAACAATTTTTTTGCACGAAAGACTGAAAACGTGACCTCTTGTATGTCGTCATCAGTCTCAATATTGAAATATATATTTATACGAATGCGAAAGCGAATGTACAAAACGATGCGAATAATTCGCATTCGCATATGCGACGATTTCTGGATTATTCAAAAGGGATAAACGAGCAGATCCAATGCTGCCAATCTACATCACCATGACGCATTTAGCTTACAATTTCGTTTTGTGCTCATGCACAATTTGCCCCATTTTAGCTGATTCATCTGTATATCTGTAAAGGCTGCAAATCAGATGTATACGGCAGTTTTCGGCCAATGATGTCTATATCATCAGCATACGCAGCATATAGCTTTTGTTGAATATCGTGTCACTTGTGTTTACTGCGGCTCATTATCATCTCAATTAGTATGTTGAAGAGATCACACGATAGGCTGCGCTCTGTCTTAGGCCTCTCTGTTATGAAATGGCTCAGTAAGGTCCTCGAAGAAGATTTCGTGTCAGTCAGTGTTATTCCGCAAGGCGTATAAGCTTCACAGGAATACCAAACTCAGCTATGGCTTCGAGCAATTTCTGTCGTATCGGGCTTTATAGTAGAAGAGAATATGATATGTGTCGATCTGTTGTTCTTGGGTATTTTCAAGGATATGTCGCAGTGTTGATTTATCAGGTCTATAGCCACATTGATATAAGTATACTATTGTACATTATGAAATATTACAGTATGCAATAAAACTTCTTTGAATCTTTGAATCCTTATTAATAAAAAATACATTTCAAAAATTTTACAGGAGAAACAAAAAACTTCTTAAAATTGTTTGCGCTTGCAAACAATTTGCTTTTGTTAATAAAATTGTCGGTTTTAGTCATATGACTGTAAAACTTAGCAGGTACATGTATTTTGATGCGGTGCATAGTATTCAATCAAAAAGACGATTTTGAATTTTTGGTAACTTACGCCTATTTTGATTTCATATGACGTTTTAGTCTCATACCGCTGTAGTTGGAGGTCACAATTAAACCACCTTTTTATAGTCTTGGTCGTCGATCTTCATGTTCACTGCCTTCCGGAACTAGTAATTGGTGAAAGTTCACTATCTATAGATGCAGCACATTCTGCGTATCTGTAACCAGATTTCCAAGGAACCAACTTGATTCGTAATTCAGAACTCTCTGTGAACAGACAAACGGAATTGATTCTAATCTCACGCACACAGGCCTAAGACGACGGTAGGAATGACAACCTCAAAGACTTCTTCGCCATCAGATCCAAACTTGCGGGCAAGAGCATAAACAGTACTTGTGCAATACGGGATAAAGTGGGGCTTCTACTTACATCCGAAAATTACCTACTCAAAATGTCGCCTGAACATTTTTCCGAGATTCATAACTGTTTTCCACAGGACCAACAATTGGAACCAATAAGTCCGACGACTTCATTTTCAGCAGATGTAGCTCTTAACTCAATACCCCCCCCAGCACCGATGAGATCACCCAGGCCTTAGAACAGTTAAAGCTTTGTAAAGCCCCAAAAAACGACCACATCCTCTCTAATGCTTTAACGGCTAACTCAAGGGTAACGGCGCTGTACCTTCATCCCTTTTTTGAAGCTATCTGGAAGGAAGAAAAAAATCACAGAAGACTGGCTATTTAGGACTCTAATCAAAGTACCTAAAAAGGGTGATTTATCTTACTGTAAAAACTATGCTACTAAGTTCTCCTCCTAAAATTTTATCAAAAATGCTACTTAACAGAATTCAGGATAAGTTAGAATCAACTCTCCGCAGACATAAAACCGGTTTCCGCATCAAACACTCATGCACGTATCACATCGTTCCACTCCGTATAATCCTCCAACAAGTCAAAGAATTCATAATTATTTAAAATCAGGGTTCTCCACAACAACCAACTTAATTTTAACAAATTCTGGGGTCAAACAGGGTTGCCAAATGTCACCACTGCTCGTCCTAATTGTGATTGATTTCGTGCTAAACGCAACTCAAGCAGAAAAAAGAGGTTTGCAATGGGACCTGTCCAGTCATGTAGAAGAACTTGCCTATGCTGATGACATCGCCCTTCTCTCCGTCAAGAAGACTGACCTACAGACCATCTTCTCAGCTAGAACGTACAATCTGTCGACCTGCATATTAATACCAACAAAACCAAATTTATCTTTAGAATCGATTTCGATATAAGCCAAAATGTTTACGGTCAACCAATCAAGCGCAATACCAACTTTTGCTCATACTCAATATCTCTTCCCGCATCAACAAAGCAAGACAAGCATTCGCCATGCTTAATAAAGTCTGGTCCTCAAATAAGATATTCCGCAGCCACAAGCTAAGTATTTTAAATTCGAACGTTAAAACCGTAAGCCTCATGCCTTTTCCAACAGTTGTCTTCGGAAAATTTGTTGACCCAACACTGTAAAAACGATAAAACAACGCCGGTTCAGATGTTTAGGACACACACTAGCAAAGATGTCGAAGAAATCTGCCGCTGGGTACTGTGGTTAAAACTCCCAGGGTACTAGAAGTTGAGGCAGACCAAGATCTCCACGGCGCCACACGTTGCCGCCAGTGCAACCGGAAACGATCTGAAAATCCTGTTCTGAGAACCAATTACAAGCAAGTGCAGATTCGGATTCAGCGTCCCAAATAACGTTAAAAACTACATTCAACATTATCATACGGGCCGGAGCAGAACAGCTATAAAAAAGATGTTCCATCGTTGCAGATTCCCTTTCGTCCTTACACACGCGACTGTAGTACGGGAAGAATCTATCCCATTTGCTTAATAGATTTCTGACGTTGCAGTAGTCAGTAACAGGGTTCGTATCTTTCTTTCAAATTGGCTCTTAGCTCGCTAGCCAATAACTACAAAATTTCGCGAGCCAGGAGCCCAAATAAAGAGCTGGCTCGCGAGCCGAGAGCCACAAAATTGCAAATGAGCTCTCAGCTCGCGAGCCAGGAACCACAACATTTCAAATGAGCTCTCGGCTCGCGGGCTAAGTACCAAAGTTATGTACCAAAAGTACTTTTGTGTGCCAAAAAGTACTTTTATTGGCCCAAAAGCACTTTTCTGTTCTCGCGAGCTAAGTACCAAAGTTATGTATCAAAAGAACTTTTTGTATGCCAAAAAGTATTTTTATTTGCCCAAGAGCACTTTTCTGGTGCACAAAGTACTATTTGGTACAAACAAATACTATGGTACCAAAAAAGTACAGAAAATTGCTTTTGGGCCAATAAAAGTACTTTTTGGCACAAAAAAGTACTTTGGTACAAAAGAAAGAACTTTGTACCAAAAAGTACAATGAACCAAAGTACATGAATTGTACTTTTTGGTACAAGAAAGTACTCTGGTACAAAAAAAAGTACTTCATGCAACAGAAGTGTTTTTGGGCCAATAAAAGTACTTTTTGGCATAAAAAAGTACTTTGGTACAAAAAAATTACTTTGTGCAGAAAAGTACATTAAAAGTACTTCTTGGTACAAAAAAGTAAACTGGTAAAAAAAGTACTATGTGCAACAGAAAAGTGCTATTGGGCCAAAAAAGTTCTTTGGTACCAAAAAAGTACTTTGTGCAACAGAAAGTGTTTTTAGCCAATAAAAGTACTTTTTGGTACAAAAAAATACTCTGGTACCAAAAAAGTACTTTGCGCAACAGAAAAGTGCTTTTGGGCCAATAAAAGTACTTTTTGGCATAAAAACTTTGGTCCAAAAGAAAGAACTTTGTACTAAAAAGTACAATTAAAGTAATTAAAGCGTAATACCTTCATGTTCACTGCCTTCCGGAACTAGTAATTGGTGAAAGTTCACTATCTATAGATGCAGCACGTTCTGCGTATCTGTAACCAGATTTCCAAGGAACCAACTTGATTCGTAATTCAGAACTCTCTGTGAACAGACAAACGGAATTGATTCTAATCTCCTCAAAGACTTCTTCGCCATCAGATCCAAACTTGCGGGCAAGAGCATAAACAGTACTTGTGCAATACGGGATAAAGTGGGGCTTCTACTTACATCCGAAAATTACCTACTCAAAATGTCTCCTGAACATTTTTCCGAGATTCATAACTGTTTTCCACAGGACCAACAATTGGAACCAATAAGTCAGACGACTTCATTTTCAGCAGATGTAGCTCTTAACTCAATACCCCCCCAGCACCGATGAGATCACCCAGGCCTTAGAACAGTTAAAGCTGCTTTTGGGCCATTAAAAGTACTTTTTGGCATACAAAAATACTTTTGGTTCATAACTTTTGTTCTTAGCTCGCGAGAACAGAAAAGTGCTTTTAAAAGTACTTTTGGTACATAACTTTGGTGCTTAGATCGGCTCTATGAAATAAGGCCCCAAGAAATAAGGCCCCAAATCCAAAATGAAATAAAGCCCCAAAAATGGGGTTTTATTTCGTTATGAAACAAAGCCCCAATATCAAGAATGAAATAAGACCCCAACTAAATGAAAAAACACCCCAATTCATAAATGAAATAATGCCCCATTTTTGGGGCAAGCCTTTCAAATAATAAAAAGGCTAGATACGTGTGGGAGGGGTAGTAGAAGTGGCAAAGAAAGGGGGGGGGGGGGGCGGACGCCCCCCCCCTTCACTTTATTTATTGACTTTAAAAAATGACAGAGAGAGAGTTGCGAGACTGACTACGACGTATGCGGCGGGGGGCGTGCCCCCCACCGCATTCGTCTTTTAATAACGTCATAGAGTGATAGTTGCAAGGCTGACTACGACGTATGCGGCGGGGGGCGTGCCCCCCACCGCATTCGTCTTTTAATAATATCAGAGAGTGATAGTTGCAAGGCTGACTACGACGTATGCGGCGGGGGGTGTGCCCCCCACCGCATTCGTCTTTTAATAATATCAGAGAGTGAAAGTTGCGAGGCTGACTGCGACGTATGCGGCGGGGGGCGTGCCCCCCACCGCATTCGTCTTTTAATAATGTCAGAGAATTAGAGTTGCGAGATTGGGGCATTATTTCATTTTCGAAATTTGGGGCTTTATTTCATGCCGAAATAAGGCCCCAAAACAAAAATGAAATAATGTCCCAAAAAAATGAAATAACACCGCAAATTTCACTGTTGTTGTTTTCTGAACAAATTTTTGGGGCTTTATTTCATTTTTGTTTTGGGGCCTTATTTCTTGGGGCCTTATTTCATAGAGCCGCTTAGATCGCGATCCGAGAGCTCATTTGAAATTTTGTGTTTCCTGTCTCGCGAGCTGAGAGCTAATTTGAAATTTTATTTATTATTATTTGTATTTTTGGTACAAAGTACTTTTTTTTGTACCAAAGTACTTTTTTATGCCAAAAAGTACTTTTATTGGCCCAATAGCACTTTTCTGTTGCACATATTACTTTTTTACCAGTTTACTTTTTTGTACCAAAAAGTACTTTTAATGTACTTTTCTCTTCTTTAATTGTACTTTTTGGTACAAAGTTCTTTCTTTTGTACCAAAGTTTTTATGCCAAAAAGTACTTTTATTGGCCCAAAAGCACTTTTCTGTTGCGCAAAGTACTTTTTTGGTACCAGAGTATTTTTTTGCACCAAAAAGTACTTTTATTGGCCAAAAACGCTTTCTGTTGCACAAAGTACTTTTTTGGTACCAAAGAACTTTTTTTATGACAAAAAGTACTTCTTGGTACAAAAAGCACTCTGGTACAAAAAAAGTGCATTAAAAGTTCTTTTTGGCACAAGTACTCTGGTACAAAAAAAAGTACTTTATGTAACAGAAAAGTGCTTCTGTGTTAACAAAATTACTTTTTGGTAAAAAAAAATACTCTGGTACCAAAAAATTACTTTGTGGAACAGAAAAGTGTTTTTGGGCTAATAAAAGTACTTTTGGCATAAAAAAGTACTTCGGTACAAAAAAGTACTTTGTGCAACAGAAAAGTGTTTTTGGACAAATGAAAGTACTTTTGCTTCTATATCCAGGAAGGCAACAAAAGTAAAATCACTTGAACTCAGATTTCGCTCTACAGCCCACCACGCCAAGAAGAGAGTTCTCAATTGCTGATCTTTCAGCACTGTAAGTGTGCTGAGATGTGTCTATAGTGTAAAGGCTTAAAGTTGTCCCTAAATACATGTCAATTAAACTCTCTAAAACTTTCAGCAAAAAGGATGAGAGGAGTGTAATTAGTCCGTTATCCTTTGGGGAGTCATGAACGGGCTTACCCAAATTGGGTATAAAAACAACCTAAACCAATCTCCGTTTCTCCGAAACAAAACATAACCGGATGCAAGTTTTGAAGATGTTCACTAAAATCGGAGTTATATCATGCAGCATAATTGGTATTGTACCATCCGGACTAGACGATTTGTTAAGGTACTTATTGCCCACTTCGCCTTTCCCGCATCCACTATTTATGTACAACATCTAAGTCCATGAAGATATTAAACGTGGGTCTGCTCATTCTACCAACCAATATTGTCCGCATCCAGTGTTTTGGCGCTGGACTCGGTCCATGAACCATGAAATATAAATAAAACCCAATACTTTTGGGTGCTTAGACAGAACCCTTCTGAACATGCACCTTCGTCCACTTTGCGGTCCTTGACTTTTTAATGTCCCTTTTGTAACTGTTGAAACTGTCCAGCAAACAAATTGCTCAGAAATCGGTTAGGTCAGTCAAAAAAATCTACGGATATCGGATCCGAATTCGAATCATATGTATGTAAAAGGGAAAATATCGGTTATTTATATGAGGGGTACCAGAAGGGTTATGTCAAATAGAAGGGTTGCTGAGGTTTTGCCTCCTATTACAATATAAATTATCTGACAAATGTTCATTACCTCCCATGTGTCCGTTTGGATGTTATGGGAGAAATATAAATTTTCCAAAAATTAGTCATTTTGCATGGGAGGTGCCAGAAGGGGTCAACCTATATATTCCATATTCATTTCTTATTCGAATTTTCATAACCGTACAACTTACACGAAATTTGAGTGAATTCTGTGTACTTACAAAAAAGATATGTATGTAAGACTATGAAAGTGAATTCGGTCATTTGTATGAGAGGTATCAGAAGGGGTGTGTCAAATAGTAGGGTTGCTGAGGTTTTGAGGTTTTGCCTCCTATTACTATATAAATTATCTGACAAATTTTCATTACCTCCCATGTATCCGCTTGGAAGTTATGGGAGAAGTATTAATTTTCCTAAAATAGATCATTTAAAATGACTCATTTTGTACTGGAGGTAGCAGAAGGCGTATATAGTTTATATTCATTCCTGAGTCCAATTTTCATAAGCTAACCTCTTACGCAATTTGAGTGAATTCAGTGTACTTACAAAAAAGATATGTGTGTAAAACTATGAGGGGTCGATTCGGTCATGGGCGGTACCAGAAGGGGTGTGACAAAGGTTTCGGGTTTCTTACGGTTTGACCACTTTTGTAAGATAAATGAACGGACCGAATTCAAATATCCTCCGGTTGTCCGTTTGGAAGTTATAAAAGAAATATTAATTATCTAAAAATAGGTAATTTTGTATAGGAGGAACAGAAGGGGTGGGGAAATTCTGCCCATTTTCAATCCCATTAGTTCGTTTTGGAAAATAATACTGATAAATTTTGACACCGATCCGCTCAGGTTTACTCGAGTTATCCTGCTCACCAGCCAGACAGACGACATAGCTCAATCGTCTTAAAAGTCTTGAAACGAATTTGGTCTTAAGATATTTGTGGTCTAACTCGTTTCCTTTAATACGTTACACTTTTTCTGTATCAAATGATATATACCCTCATCCCAAGGGCGATGGTATAAAAATTACTCTTAAACGCGTCGTAAAAAATTCTGTACGATATCGGTTAGAAAAGTTGAGACAATGTGCAGACGTGTCGGATATCAGCCAATTTCGGAGCTTTTGGTTTGCTGAGTAGTTCTGTAAGCGTTCCAATCCTTCTCTTATCCCGTTTTCTTCGTCTTGTTGAAAAGCCTTCTGGTAGCTCTACTTATTTCAACTGTTTATTTCACCACACTGGCCGCGATCTCTTATCCGCATATGAGAGAGAGAGAGAGCGCTAGACTAAGCAGAGCAAAGAGCTTAGATTAGGGCATCTTGTTTCACATTATCCTCATACACTATACTGCAGATTCCCCCTAGGGAGTTTTGCAGTAGCAAAACGTATTATAAACGCAGTAATTTGTTTTAATTCACAATGGACTTGGGAAATTAAACGGAGAATGACAAGTACTTCAGAGTATACCGAAAAATACAAAACGGACCAGATATTCTTGAAAATCTCTGATTTTGTATTTATAAACCATGTTTTTGGAGAGCAATTAAATTTATATGACGATAACTGTATGTTAAAATTTTTCCATTTATAATAACTTACTTCAGCGTTTATGCAACTGCTATTCAATACACACTTTGACATTGCCAAAAAATACAAGAATCTTTGCGAAAATAATCTAATTTACTGAAGCTTTATCAACTCTATTACCACCAACACAAAGCCTTATGCCAATTTGCATCATTTGAGGATGTCATTTAACCTGGCCAATGGTTATGTTAACCTTTTCCGAATCATTGGCAATTATTAAAACTAACCGGACATATCGAAAGAGCAATGTTATTTTAATGACCTTTTTTTTGTGAGGATTCCCAAAGGAATCAACTGCCAACCAGTGTACACGTACGACTCTATACAGGAAAATTAAAATTGGAAATTACACTACTTAGGGAATGCCCATGCCAAATTGGGAGAGTTCAACTTTGTCCACACACCAATGCCAATGAGAAAACACATGAACGAGCCCATACAGGGAAAATGTTGTGTTGTGAAAGGACAATAATTGAATGGTACGAGTTCAAAACAAAATTGAAAATTATATGTTATTACACTCGTATGCTGTAATCAATTCAAATCTTGGTTGCACATCAAGGAAAGCAACAAAGTTTGAAATAATAATTTGGACATGTTGGGTGGGGCACATAGCATATGGGAAAGTTCTTGTGGAATATCCTAAACTGAACGTAATAATGATGAAGGGTTAAACCGGTAACCGGTATTCGTAATGTAATAGATAACGACTGATGCTATTACTAGGGTCACCATTTTTATTGTGAGCATAATAATTAAACTGTGATGCTTTTTACAATGAATTACTTAATTTCTCTTTACACTCCATGAATGAGATATGGTAAAGCTTCTCACGTTATTGTGAATTGACACGCTTCTATTTTTAGACTCACACAACGGGACCAGGCACATCTTCCCCAGAATGACCTCATACATTACACATTTTTACATATTGTCCTGCATATGAATACCCCCAACCAAAACCCAGTCTATAGAGACATTTGAATTGCTATTGAATTGGAAACCATACGAATGAATGAATGGATCTTCTATTTCATCACAACATTTTCCTAATGATAGACTGCAAGAAGTTGGCCAAGTGAATGAAATAAAGGAACAACTTTATATGACCAAGGAAATGCATTGACAAGTTATTGTGTATTTGCCAGCATCTTTGTCAACGTCGTCGTGTTGTCCTTATCCGGGAGTAAACTCCTGTTTCCTTGGCGAAAACTTTTTAATCAAGTTGGAAATTACTATGAGATAGCTGGGAGTACCGCAAGAAACGTGACGAAAGGGCAAAAGTTCACAATGATATAATGGACAAATTTAAAATGTCTAAACAGACGGATGCAAAAGTCTAACATTAGAATTCAATGGCGTAATCACTTAGCGGGTGGAACTGTGCTTAAAAGCAACCCATGACCATCACACAAACATTACAGTTAATGTGTTTAAAAAGAAGCAATAACCGTTGGATAACAGTTTGCATAGACGTACTATAGAACCAAGTCCACTTTTATTTGCATAGACTCGAAAATTACGAAAACTCTATTGTAAGATACATGATGGAAAAATATTTTGCATTTTTGAATGATCATTTCTACTTCAGACCAGAGAATGACAATAAGTACTCGGCTTAAAGTATGCTTACGTACATACCCATAATTTGTATAGATAGTTGCGTGGACCTATACCTAACACATATAGAGAATGCTTACAAACTCTTATTTGCGTTGAAGCAGATATGTTTGCACTCTATTTATAACGAACATTACCCAGCGGTTAAAATACCCATTACTTAATCGCTGATGTTAGCTATATTTGGTAGCAATCAGTGATGATACTCACGCCGTTTAATCGGTGCGCACTAGCTTACAAAGTAAGCGACGATGTCAGTAGATGCCATTTAAGTTGCAATTACGTTATAAGCCGAGTTTTAACTAGCTTGATAACACGACTGATTACGAAGTAAGTTACGATGTCAGTAGGTGCCATTTCAATCGGAGTTACAATGGGTGGACGATACTTTTTACATTACACACGCCTGACATTCTAAGTACTTTGATCGCTCGCTTACAATATCATACTGATGTCATGGATTACTAAATACGTACTTCGTATCATTTACCACCGAGTACCACTACAAACTCTTTCCTCTCACACAAGTATACACAAAATACTCAACTTAATTATGAAGTTTTTAGCTAAGAACATTGTCATCATAAACAACGATTTTGATCGTTAAAGATAATATGTATTATGATAACTTGAAGAAAAGGAAACAAATAACCCTCCAATTGATGAGGACCCCCGCAGACGTTGTAAGAACCATGATTTAAGGATATGCACATGGAATGTCCAAACTCTCTACAGAGGTTGTATCTCTATTTAATTGGAGGATGACCTCGACAATTACAAGGCTGGCATCACTGCCATATAGGAAATTCGATGGACGTCACAGAAGCACACGAATTTGGATTCATAGTCGGCAAGAGACTTCAACATCTGGTCTAGCGGTTTTACCCTGTAAGTGGCCGAATAGCCACTATTCGCATCACGCAGGTTTGTGTTCACGCGCCCAGACGGCAGATAAAGACGACGACATTTAAGATGCATTCTATGAATGCCTAGAGGATATATAAGGTTGTCAAAAAAGTCTTGCGGTATTTCCGCAAGCTTGTCTTTGCAAGCGCGTAGTTCTAGTTGTATTCGTCGCATCGGTTCACGCTAGAGCTTTTTGGAAAGCTCTTTTCACGCGCTAACAATTGCTTGATTTATTGTTGTTTGTTTTTAGTCGTTCGTGAGTTATAGCGTCGCAAACATGGAGCAAAATAAAGAGAAAATACGGCATATTTTACAGTACTACTACTATAAAGGCAAAAATGCATCTCATGCTGCCAATAAAATTTGTGCAGTTTATGGACCCGATACAGTTTCCATTTCCACCGTACAACGATGGTTTCAACGTTTTCGTTCTGGTGCAGAGGTGATCGAAGATGCGCCACGGTCCGGAAGGCCTGTCGTCAAAAATTGCGATAAAATCGCTGAATTGATCGAAAGAGACCGGCATAGTAGCAGCCGTAGCATCGGCCAAGAGCTGGGCATGAGTCATCAAACCGTTATAAACCATTTGAAGAAGCTTGGATTCAAAAAGAAGCTCGATGTATGGGTGCCACACGACTTGACGCAAAAAAACATTTTTGCCCGTATGGATGCATGCGAATCGCTTCTGAATCGCAACAAAATCGACCCGTTTTTGAAGCGGATGGTGACTGGCGATGAAAAGTGGGTCACTTACGACAACGTGAAGCGCAAACGGTCGTGGTCGAAAAGCGGTGAAGCTGCCCAGACGGTGGCCAAGCCTGGATTGACGGCCAGGAAGGCTCTTCTGTGTGTTTGGGAATCATCCACTATGATCTGCTCCCCTATGGCCAAACGCTCAATTCGGACCTGTACTGCCAACAACTGGACCGCTTGAATGCAGCACTCATGCAGAAGAGGCCATCTTTGATCAACAGAGGCCGAATTGTCTTCCATCAGGACAACGCCAGGCCACACACATCTTTGGTGACGCGCCAGAAGCTCCGGGAGCTCGGATGGGAGGTTCTTTTGCATCCACCGTATAGTCTGGATCTCACACCAAGTGATTACCACCTATTTCTGTCCATGGCGAACGAGCTTGGTAGTCGGAAGTTGGCCACAAGAGAGTCCTGTGAAAATTGGCTCTCCGAGTTTTTTGACAATAGGGAAGCGAGCTTCTATAAGAGGGGCATTATGAAGATGGCATCTCGTTGGGAACTCGTCATCGAACAAAACGGCGCATATTTGACTTAAATCGCATTATTATAACCAATTTTATGAACAATTGAAAATTCAATAAAAATACCGCAAGACTTTTTTGACAACCTTATATAAGACCGTTGCCCTGCCCATGAAATTATTACTGGTTTGGGTGATTTTAATGCTAAAATAGGAAAGGAAGATGCTCTTCAATACGCATACAAACTAGTTACTCAGCAGCGGAAATTACATTGTTAAAATATGCCTGCAAACATGCCTTCAACGGCAGTTTGTTGACATTCAAATACGCCTTCCTTTTCCAGGCATGTATACAGGCTATAATAAGTCCTTCACTAAGCCAAACAAAAAATTCCATACCCATGCACATTTCGCTTCTCAAATAAGACCTGCAATGAGGCCTTTTACTAGGGTGAGAAAAGATCCCGCAGACATGCCTCTTTCCCTTCTTAAAACTGGCCTGTGAGCAGCCGTACTGTGTACCCCACAAAAATACCATAGATTTGCACAAAGGACGAGCAAACTTTATTGCCTTAAACAGGCCTGTTGACAGTCCTATTAGTAGAAGGCAGAATTGACGTTCATAGCCATGCACTTGTCACTTCTCCGATTAGTCCTGCTGACAGGCCTCTTAAGGGAAGGTAAGACAGATGCTGTTGTTTATAAGAACCACATGTATGCTATTTGTCGCACAACAACTATATCATGTGATAGCCGAGTAGGTACCATGCCCCACTATGAGTACTGAGGACGCAAGATCAATTCCTGCTGCTTGAGTTAAAAAAAAATAATTATTAAAAATTGTAAAAAATATTGTATTAAAAATTTATAAAAGTACGACATCATTTAAAATGGACAAAATTCGCATATGTTTTTTTTTTATTTTAGTTCTTCTATAAATGCTCTTTTGCAGGCCTGCAAGCTGGTCTGCAGTAGCAATGCCTCATTGAAGGCCCTGTTATTAGGACTACAAGCAGGACATACTAGGCATGCCTACTGAAACGCCTTCAATGAGAAAGGGAATGTGCAGGCCTTGCCTGCCTATGGCGCCCTATGTTAATTTGAAATGAAGACTGCATTTGAAGGGTAGGGCTTCGGACTGCCTTTGTGGGCCTGCAAAGCCCCATTTTTTGCTGCTGGGTAGCTTCGTGTCGGCAAGAAACATGGCAGTGTGTGAGTGAACCAGATTCCCTGAATTAATATATCCACAAGGCACCCTGAGTCATAACAAAGGATTCTGCGCTGTAGAGCAAGACATGTAGGATCAGTGTCTGGTAGAGTTGGATCTTTTTTTGTCGAGAGAAGGGTTTGCCATTAAGTCGCTTATTGAGCGCTTAGGAGCAGCGGCATGCGAGCAAACTAGGCTGACATTATTATTTTTGTTTACGGCGGAGCCAATCTAGACAAAACCATCTAACACTTCAAAGTTATAGCTGACAACATTAACGCAGCGTACCAGACAAGTAGACTCTTTGTTCGTTGAAGCAAATAAATTGGTTTTGTTCTTATTTATCACCAGACCCACTTCCGCTGACTGCTTTTCAATGCTCGAAAAGGCGGCAGTAACACCCATCAAACCACGGCCAATGATATCTATATCATCGACATACGCATAAGATGGCATCATTCCTGTTTACTGCCGCCTTCCGCATGATTATCTCCATTACGATGTTAAAGATATCGCATGACAGACTATCGCCTTGTCTAAAGCCACGCTTGGTAAAAAATGTTTCAGTAAAATTTTTGCCTATTTTCACTGAAGACTTTGTGTCTGTCAGTGTCATCTTGCAAAGTCGTATAAGCTACGCGGGGATACCAAACTCAGTCATAGTATCTAACAATTTCTGTCGTATCGAACTGTCGAATTCAGCTTTGTAATCTATAAAACGAAGGTAGGTGTCGATCTGCATTTCTTGTGTCTTCTCCAGAATTAGTCGTGGTGTAAATACCTGGTCGACCACACTGATAATGTTCAATCAGGTTGGCTACGATGGGCTTTAGTTTTTCACATAACACATTAGACAGGACCTTGTATGCGATTGGTAAAAGGCTGATCCCGCGATAGTTGGTACACACACTTGAATAGCCTTTTCTAAGCATAGGGCATATAACACTCAGATTCCAATTGAGCTAAATCGTGTTTAGAAGCTGGTACTTGCATGTTGCCAGCTCTTTGCCGCCGGCTTTAACAAGCTCTGCTGCAGTCCATCGGCTCCCGCAGCTTTATTATTTTTAAGCCGTGCAATTGCCGTGCTGTTTTGGCTCGGTGGTGGACAATCTACTCCGTCGTCGATGATTGGTGTGATTTCGTCACTTATGACGATGTTGCCTTCGGGAACGAGTAGAGATCGAAAGTGTTCCCTCCATTTTTGTTCTCTGAACACTCTGAGTGCCGTGACTAGATTTCCATTTCTGTCCTTACAATTGGGGATCCCTGTTCCAAAACCTTTGCTTTTTACCTTTTGATATAACTTTTGGGCTTCACCTCTATCCCTGGCTCTTTCTTTTCTTCCACAGACGCTTTTACAACCTGAAAAGATGTTTAATCTCCCTCCTCTTTTAATTATAACGCTACGTCACCGCACGCTTTGCCATAGGCTGCAGTTATGCCTTGTAGACAGCATCCATTTCCTCAAACATTTCGCTACATTCCTCATCGTACCAGGGCTTGTCGTCTGAAAGTGTTTTTTCATAACCCAGTACGGTCGTTGCGGCAGTGGTCATAGAATTCGCAACATGCTGCCACTGCTACTGTCGGGAACATCAGAATTAGTTGGGTTTGTTTGAAGTAATTGAGAGAGCTGGTTGAAGTTGGCATTGGCTATCTCGGTGGTATGCAGCTTTGGGATGCCTATCTTCCTTTGCGTTTGATTACGAGTGTTTTTAGCACTACATAAACTCGTTGCAACTAGGTGCTGATCCGAGTCAATGTTTGCACCGCGTATCACACGCACGTTCGTTACGCTTGAGATATGCCTTCCCTCGATTACCACGTGATCTGGTTTCTTGTGTTTTAATCTGGGGATATTCAGGTCGCCTTAACGATATTTTAATGCTGGAATATGGTTCCATTCACTACCATTTTTATTGCCGGCAGGGAGCTAACCAGTCTGAATCCGTTATCTGAGGTGTTCTTGTGTAGACTGAATTTTCCGACTGCTAAACCAAGATCAGCTCCTTCCTATTTTAGCATTAAAATCTTCCGAAACAATTTTAATATCATGGGCAGGAAAGCGGTCATATATTTCCTCCAGTCGCTCATAAAATGCATCTTTAATATCCTCGTCTTTGTCTTCCGCCAGGGCGCGCGCACACAAATCAGCGTGATGTATAAATATTTCGCCTTGATGCGAATAGTGGCTATTCAGTCACTTAAAGAATTCAACCGCAAGACCAGATGTCGAAGTGTCTTTAAATCCCCATTCTAATTCGTGTTATTCTGCATGGCAAAACGATGCCGCCAATTAGTTAAAGGCGTCATCTATGTAGAGAGTTCGGACATTCCTGGTGCATATCCTTAAATCATAAAGTGTAACGTGACTATCAATATTTCGTTCGTACATAATAATATAATACTAACAATAATATGATAACTTAAAATAATACATTTAAAATAGAACGAAAAACATTTAAACAGACTCTAGTGGGATTCGAAACCGCAACCTTACGATTTCCAGCCAGTTGCTGTCCCATCGCACTATGTCAAGTGGTTGCGACGCGAGCGCTAAAAGAAGCCACACCATACCACCACACAACATACAGCATCATCGGCCAGCAACGTAATGGTTCTTTCTGACACATCGCGGCGTTCAGTGCAAACATAAAACAAACAACTTGTTTATAATTCTCATTTGGTTCATGTCACCCATAGTATAAGTAGACGACGTTTTTCTACTACAATCGTCTGTGAAACCTCCAAGACGAAGTTTATTGTCAAGTCAAGGACTGTTAGCTGATCTCCTTGATCCTTTGGAATTGTACGAAGACAAGCATCTTTGTTTAGAGTTGGACTTTCTAGTTCCTTTTGGTGAATCGTTCCTTTCAGTTCCGTTCATCAAAAGGAACTAGGTCGTTCCTTCTGTTCCTTTTGATCTTTTCGTTCACTTATTCATTATCATCACTTCGTTCATTCGTTCACTATGTTTTGATTGTTTTTGGTCTTTTTCGGATTATAAAGTGAACGATTTGCAAACAAACATATTGAAAAATGTTAGAGCTGCTTAAAAGTTTATAAAGTATTTTCAAATTGTTTAAATAGTGTGTTAAAAAAAATAGTTCTCAAAGTCTTTGTTTAGAGGATTTATAAATTATTTTTCATAGCAAAATACAAAAAAAAAAATTGTCTGCTGTTTTTGTTGTGGTGATGCCACCACTTTAGAACGTATGAACGTAAGAACAAGTGAACGAATAGCCGAAATGTCAAATGAAAGAATTTTGGAAAAGGAACGAAAAGATCAGAAGAAACGAAAAGAGCAGAAGGAACTAAAAAGCAAAAGGAACGAAAAGAGCGGAATATGTGGAACTAGTTCCAACCGTTCACTACATGGAATCGTTCATTGGAACTAGTTCGTTCCGGAACTATACAAGTCTATCTTTGTTAAACGGAACACTTCGTCTGTACAACCGGACTATATGCCTGTACAATCGGACCTCTAGTCGGTAAATCGGACAATAAGTCTGTACAACCGGGCTATGAGCCTGTCCAATCGCACCTTGGGTCTGTACAATCGGACAATAAGTCTGCACAACCGGGCTACGAGCCTGTACAACCGGGCTATAAGCCTGTACAATCGGACCTTGAGTTTGTACAATCGGACAATAAGTCTGTACAACCGTGCTATGAACCTGTACAATCGGGCTATAAGTCTGTACAATTGGACCTTGAGTCTGTACAACGAGTCCTCGTACTTGTAATGCCAGGGCCTGTTAATAGTTGTTCTTAGTTTTTCTCTTCCAGGATCTGAGAAAATTTCACCAGAAGGTCCTTCCGAATTCCTGTTTTCCATCACCTAATTGCCGCCGCTCGTCTAAGGACAGTCTCTCCGTACAAAGGACAACAACCCCAGGAATCGCAATACACCAGACACCATCAACGATACAAGGCCACCAACCAAAACATGAACCCTAGGGTGTTCCTTATATGGGATTTTTGGGAATTTCGTTAAAAAAAGTATTAGTAGCGAAGTTTGACATCAACTCCACCTTCCATTTGTTATTTACAGAATTACGAATATATTGTGCGAAATTTCGCATCGATAGTTAGACGTTAGAGTGTGCCGCAAAGAGGTCAATGTTCGACTTTTGTGTTGACCGCCTATAAAAGCATATGTTTGAACTTACCATGTCTCTTATAGATATTGAGATATTTGATGCAAAAGAGGAGGTATTTTTGAAGAAAAAATTAAAAAAATGTATTAAACTGCTTTACGAAGTAGCATATTTTCAATATCTCTATCCGTTTCCGAGTTATCAGGCGTTAAAAATCGTTTTTTTTTACATTAAATATAGCAAATACTAATGAGTCAAGATCTAACAGATCTAGCGTCTAACTATCGATGCGAAATTTCGCACAACATATTCGTAATTTTGTAAATAACAAATGGAAGGTGGAGCTCGATGTCCAACTTCGCTACTAATACATTTTTTTTAAACGAAATTCACAAAAATCCCATATAAGGAACACCCTAATGAACCCAGACATCATTACTCGCCATCAGACATCTCAAGGATATCAGACCAGTGATGGACCTTTAGCTTAAGGATCCGGAGTGTTTCGTGGATTGTAAATTCGTAAGATTTTGAGGGTCCTTGCGAAGGACGTTTGCGTGGGTCGTCAACATTTGGGGGGAGGTTCTTGTTTTTCCGTTTCGTCGTGTTTTCACAATATGTATTTAGTTGTTTTATTTAAAGAGAGTACCTTATTAGGCCACCGCTTCCGTTCCTAGTTTCTTGGGTCTGTCAAAGCCACTAAGAGAGCCTTTCTTTTGAGCTTCAGTAACTTCTGTTACCTATATTTACAGTAGGGTGGCAATTAAATGTATGGAAAATATAAATATGAGGGCTGCTATTTATATTTCGGGCTCAGTAATAAAGAAAAACAATCATTTATCATTGGAAATGATTTTATTGGTTTTCAAAATATTCTCCGTGAATATTAATACAATTTTACACTGTAAGGTATTTGTTTGTTTTGTTAGAAAAGGTTGCCAATATTATGTTGTCAAAAATTCCCAAGGCTTAGCTGCAACAAGGTGGTGATTCGAAACTACATAAACACCTCGTTCAACATTTTACGCCTGGTCTTAAAACTATAGTCCATGAGATTATATTGTCTTTTGTTACATATATTTCCAGACAATGCACCCCCCATAATCAGACCTAAAATAAATGCATAACATACATACAACTCGTCCATCGTCAGCGCCTTAACCCTAAACCGTGCCCTCATGACGTGCAAGCTTTGCCAAGGCAATACATTCTTTACGACAAATCACACTTATATACGTGACCCACTATTGTATCCTGGAAGCGCATTGCAAGCAAAAGATATCCGTTTTGTAACATATGTTCCGACGCGCTATCTTAACCGAGGCGACAGGAATAATACGAAATAACTGATTTTAACCACTAATTCAGCATTTCTTAGCCAATAACTAAAGGAAAAAGTGGCAAACATATCGCATTTCTATTGGCCATATAACACGAGTGCCATCAGGATTCGATCGCAACACAGTTGCCACTTAAGTGGCAGTGCCATAAGTTGCTTTGGATGTTGTGCAAGACGACATTCGTTTTTCTATCAGTATTTAAGTCACGTCCACCAGATATGCGACATTTGAACTACTATCTGACTCTACTTTCAGTACAAAGTTATCTTTAGTCCTTTCATGTCCTTCTGACTTCAAAGGAAACCGAAAAAGGATAAGTGTTGGGAAAAGTTTCATGAGACAGACATGCTCACACACACACACACACACACATACGATAGGGACAGCACAAGATAAATATTACGAGATTTTGCCAAAGTCATCAAAATATGTTGCAGTTACCCAACAATTGGAGGGTTATAAAGGAGATAACAGCGATGAGTTAACCCGAAAAGACACATTAGTCAAATGCCATTAAACTAGCTGGAGAGCGATTTGTAAACTTCTGAGAATGGTTATATCTATATGTTTGTGCGTATGTCAGTAGTTATGAGTGGAAATAAATATGTGTTGATGTTTTTAATTTAATCAAATGATCATCATTTGATTTAAGGATTGTCTCCTAAAATATGCATTTTTTAGCAAATTCTGTAGTCAGACCATTTCAACAGCAACACTGGATGACTGGAAGGAGTGCAAGGTCCTAACAGCGTCGGTTAGGGTTTAAGGGAATGTATGCCAATAGAGGTATCGAGGCTATGACTGATGTGTAGAGTGCAGGTTTGCTGTAATAGAAGCGCTTGTTCTTTACTCTCTAAGGTTAAACTGGGTGTATTTATGACAATTCGTATAGTTTAACTCCGCAACCAACTTGAATCGAAGTTAACTAATAAGACTGTCAGTGATGTCAACCAGTTGAATTATACCTTTATACTCAGCTGATGATACGTGTTGCCAAGTCAAAAACCATTTAAAGCTCTGGAATGTTTTTTACGACATGATCGGTATTGGCATGAATCGCGTTTGTGTCATTAAATCGCTTGCTTAGTCCGTAGTAACAATTTTTAGCAAGCAGAATTCTTCTCCGGATTTCGAGGCTGACGCTACTTTTCTTATTGATGGCGGAGCCTAGGTAGGTAAAATCATCTACCACCTGGAAGTTATAGTTGTCAACGTTCACACAGTTTCCCAAACGAGTAGAATCTTTGTTCGTTGAAACTAATAACTTCATTTTGTCCTCTTTCACCTCAGAAGGCTGCAGTCACATTACGCAGTTTTCTGCCGGTGTTTTTCAGCGAACGCGAGTAGCATGTGGCTTTTGTTAAATATTGTGCCACTCGTGTTTACCGCAGCTTTTCTCATTATTTTTTCAATCAATATGTTGAAGAGGCCGTCGACTTGTTTTAGGCTTCGTCTGGTATAGAATGCCTCCGTAAGGTCCTTGTCAGTCAGCGTTATTCCGCAAAGGCGCATCAGCTTCGCTGGAATACCAAACTCAGCCATCTTCTTCTCCTTTAATGGCAGCATCAACAGAAATGTATCTATCAGTAGCCGCACGTAGAAAAGTATTCCAAGCGCTTTGGTCTTTTGCGCTCCGTTCGTCACACCAAGTCCATCAATCGGAGTTTTGGTCGCCCCTTCCTGCGCCGCCCATCGAGCGCATTCGGTCTCTTTGAACGTGCTTGACTACGTCGCTGTCGTTGTACAGCTCATACAGCTCATTCATTCGACGACGGTACTCACCGTTAACGATGATGGGTCCAAATATTTTGCGGAGTATTTCTCTCTCAAAGACTCCCAAAATAGATTCTGCACTGTAGAGCAAGACAGGTAGGATCAGAGTCTGGTAGAGTTGAATCTTTGTTCTTCGAGAGAGCGCTTTGTCATTAAATCGCTTGCTTAGCGCATATTAGTAGCGGTTTGCGATCAATACTCGTCTTTTGATTTTCAGGCTGACATTATTATTTTTGGTTATGGCGGAGCCAAGGTAGACAAAATCATCTACCACTTCAAAGTTATAGTTGTCAACGTTCACGTAGCGTCCCAGACAAGTGGACTCTTTGTTCGTTGAAACAAATAACTTGGTTTTGTTCACGTTTACCGCCAGACCCACTTCAGCCGCCTGCTTTTCAATGATCGAAAAAGCCGCAGTAACATCTCGCAATCCACGTCTATGTGACTTTTGTTGAAGATGGTACCATTTCTGTTTACTGCAGCCTTCCGCATGATCATCTCCATTACGATGTTAAAGATATCGCCTTGTCTAAAGCCTTGCTTGGTAGAAAATGGCTCTGACAGATTTTTGCCAATTTTCACTGAAGACTTCGTGTCAGTCAGTGTCATCCTGCAAAGTCGAATTAGCTTCGCGGGAATACCAAACTCAGCCATAGCATCCAACTGTCGTATCGGACTGTCGAATGCCGCTTTGTAATCGATGAACATATGGTAGGTGTCGATCTGCATTTCTTGGGTCTTCTCCAGGATTTTTCATAGTGTAAATATCTGGTCGATGGTGGATTTACCAGGTCTAAATCCACACTGATAAGGTTCAATCAGGTTCGCCAGAATGGGCTTTAGTCTTTCACATAACACACTAGACAGGACCTTGTATGCGATGGGTAAAAGGCTAATCCAGCGATAGTTGGTACACACACTTGGATCGCCTTTCTTAAGCACGGGACATAGGACACTCAGATTCAAATCATCGGGCATGCACTCCCTGAGCCAAATCGTGTTTACGACCTGGTGCATGCATGTTACTAGTTTATCGTCGACGGCTTTAAAAAGCTCTGCCGGCAGTCCATCGGCTCCCGCAGCTTTATTATTTTTAAGCCGTTATTTTTGCCGTGCTGATATCGTTTTGGGTCTACTCCACTGTCGATGATTGTGCGATTTCGTCATTTATGCTGCCTTCAGGAACGAGTAGAGATTGAAAGTGTTCCCTCCATATTTGCAGCACACTCTGAGTGTCCGTGACCAGATTTCCGTCTCTGTCCTTACAGGTGGGGATCCTTGTTCCAAAACCTTTACTTTTTACCTTTTGGTAGAACTTTCGGGCCTCACCTCTATCCCTGTAGTTTTCGATATCCTGTCTCTCTCTTTTCTTCCACAGACGCTTTTTCCGTCCGAACAGGCGTTTCATCTCCCTCCTTTTCTCTTTATAACGCTCCATCTCCGCACGCGACACCATTGGCTGCAGTTTTGCCTTGTATGCAGCATTCATTTCCTCAGACATTTCGCGACATTCATCATCGTTCCAGGGCTTGTCTGAGCGTGGTTTTTCATAACCCAGTACGGTCGTTGCGGCAGTTCTCATAGAATTCGTAATATGCTGCCACTGTATGTCGGGAACATCAAAACTAGGGGGGGGGGGGGGATTTGTTTGGAGTAATTGAGAGAGTTGGTTGGAGTAGGCATTGACTATATCGGTGGTATGCAGCTTTGTGATGTCTAGCTTCCTTTGCGTTTGATCACGAGTGTTTTTAGCACTACTTAATCGTGTGCGTACCATGGCTGCAACTAGGTGGTGATCCGAGTCAATATTTGCACCGCGCATCACACGCATGTCCATAACGCTTAAGGCATGCCTTCCATTAATTACCACGTGATCAATCTGATTTCTTATATTTTGATCGGGAGATATCCAGGTTGCCTAGTCGACATCTTTATATGGGAATCTGGTTCCACTCACAACCATGTTTCTTGCCGACGCGAAACTAACCAGTCGGAATCCGTTATCGGAGGTGTTGTTGTGCAGACTGAATTTTCCGATTGCGGAACCAAAAGCGTCTTCCCTTCCTCTTTTAGCATTAAAATCTCCCAGAATAGTTTTAATGTCGTGGCATTAGCACAAATCAGCCTGATTTGAAAATATTTCGCCTTGATGCGGATTGTGGCTATTCTATAACTAACAGGATTGAACCGCGAGACAAGATGTTTGAATCTCTCGCCAACTACAGAGCCAAATGAAGATGATCATGCAAAGCTGCTGTACACACAACTGGTGGCGTCTTTAACGAAAGTCACATGCTGCTACTAATAAATACTTAATTTCCAACTATAAACATACAAATTTAAGCAATTTATAAAAGTTTTGACTATATACCACAGATCGTATTAGCAATATTAGTAGTACAACTAATGTGCAATACGTATACGTTCGATCTCACTTACTGCAATCTCATTAAGACGAACCATACTCAACGTCAGACTTCCCATTCGAAGTCATTTTAAATTGAATTTTCTAATCAAGCATATCCTTGCACCTCCTACACCTTGGCCCCCGATAGAACTAGGGTAAGCGGACTACGATGTACATATTCAAAATGTAGACGATAGTCGGTACTTTGGCAGTACACGTTACTCGTTTGTGCATGCTAATGTATGCGTTTGGTATGTGTGTGTGTGTGCGTGAGGCAGTGAATGTGTTTGTAAACTAAACTAAATTATGTAGTTAAATTTATTGAGTTTTCGTGTTAACCATGCATAATTGAGTTTTACGAATTTCAAACAAGAAGAATGTCAACAATTAAAGCGATTTATTGGTAACTCCAATGTCTACTACATAAATTCTATTATAGTACTCAGATACGAGCAACGAACACAACCACACCCACGCATATACACTTGAACCCGTAATACTATGTATATGTATACGAGTGTAACATACGACTGTTAGTAAATAGGTCTACATACCTTAGCCGATATGTGGGCTCTGTGCTATCAAACATGTATGAGTATCCTTTGGCACATAAATATTTACGTGCATAAGAATATTTGTTTATTTTGTATAGAATATGCAGTACAGGTTTGCAGAGAAGAACAAAAAAAGAAAGAAGGCTATAAATATACATATCGTAAGTTTAGAAATGTACAACGAGTTACTGCCTTTCTAAGGCTGGGATGTCCAAACTAAATGATGGTAAAAAGAAGAATATATCACAGTACAACTGAGAATTGCACGTGAAAGTAGCCTTAAAAATAAGAACTTCTGCATTAATCGTTTTGTCAAGTTGGCTGCATTAATAGTTTAAGAACCATACCAATTTGTTTGCTTAAGGTATTTTAACACGGTTATATCTTAGTATATCGTACGGAATATCTCTTTTGTGTCTGAAGCAAAGTCTAGGATTAGGAGAAAAAAATGCGAAACAAACCTAACCGAAAAAAGTACATCCAGTGCCTTGAAAATCGCAAAAATTCCCATTTTTTACTATCTACTTATTGGTTTTGGGACATAAGATATTTAATATTGAGCTTGAGTTTGAGAATTATGACCTTATTTTGTGATAAGTGCAGTTAGTGTTACCTTTATAAGAACGAGAACTTGATTTCGTTTCTCGAAATCACTCGCCTTCATACACACGAATCGTAGATGTATTGCGGCGACTTATGTCTTAGGTGGTGCAAGAAAACACTCCTAGAATAGTTGTTGTTGTTGTTGTAACCGCTTAGACTATACAAAAATTACAAATTTTTAATCCGGGGGTTCTTCGCTAATGTCCAGCCCTAAAAATTGGGCTACTTTAACTGGATTCGCCCATAAATCCAATGGGCTAAGTGGAGTAGGATGGGCTGCGCAGGTGGAAATGTGGCGGGTATCGTGGGGACCCTGACCACATGCTGGGCATACATTAGGGACAGCACGGTCTTTACGGGACCACTAGGCATTGAGTCTGTTGCTCCATCCCGATCTTAGTTGTGCCAGGGCCACTCTTGTCTTCCGTGGCAGGCTTTCCTCTGTTTCGGCTACAGGGGATCGGCGACCTCCAAGAACGACATTCATGCAGTAACCTGAAACCGCGGAATTGATGGCGTTTCTATGAATGTCGTTCAAAACTGCTGCATACGAGGTGCGATCCAAGGGATCCTGCACATAGTTGAATATGTTATCCTCCTATACTCGAAGGTCCTTCCTAACATACTTAAAACTTAATTTCCCTTTACACACCATGAATGAGGTATGGAATAGCTTATCGCGTTGTTGTGAATTAACACGCTTTATAATTTGAGATTCACGACTAACGGCACCTACTTGTTTATCGACGGATGCGAACGTCACTGTTTGAGAAGCTTTTACTAGACATGCCGATTGACTCGACACTAATACTGCGAAGTTGCTGTCGACAACATTCGAGGAGAGCCGACAATGAAAGAATTTTTTTTTTTTAAGATGACTGGAGCCAGGAGTTGAACCTGTGATCTCCCGCATGGTAGTCGCGTGTTCTAACCACTATGCCACGACCGGTCCCGACAAGCGTGATGTTAAAGTTAGGATGACTCCTCCGATGACATCCCAGGAGGAACGGTTTGGTCAACATGACATTATGTTCATTGACTAGGAGGACTTTCGTTTCCGCATGTAGATGGTGTTCTGAGATTTGGATGAAAATTTTTGGATGGTTTACAGTCGGTATTTGGACGCCATCGACTACGACGCCTAAATTTAGGATAACCTCCTTTGTCCAGGTGGTGAAGAGTGTTGCTGCTGACTTCGCCGGTGATAGTTTCAGGTTGAATCAAGTTTAGAAATTGTGTAATTCTCTGAGATATGCATTCACACGATCGCAAAGCTCATCAATATTTTGTCCCGTCGCCATAATAGTACACGTAGGATATCAAATCTACACCTTGTGGAGGTGTAGGGATTAGAGAGAGGTAAAGGATAACCCATAACAAGAACCCCCCCAAATGTTGACGACCCCCGCAAACGATATAAGGACCATGATTTAAGGATATGCACCTGGAATGTCCGAACTCTTTACAGAGATGGTGCCTCTATCCAACTGGCGGATGTCCTCGACAAATACAAGGCTGACATCACCACCATACAGGAAGAGATGGACGGGACAGGGATGCACACGATGAAAGAACTGTGACATCTTTTACAGCTGCCATGCATAAAGACACGAATTTGGATGTGGTTTCATTGTCGGCAAGAGACTTTGACACCTGGTCTCGCGGTTTAACCCTGTAAGTGACCGAAAAGCCACCATTCGCATCCGGGCGAAATATTTTTACATTATGCTGATTTGTGTACACGCCCCGACGGAAGATAAAGACGATGAGATTAAAGATGCATTTTACGAGCGCCTAGAGAAAACATACGACCGCTGCCCTGGCCATGACATTAATATTGTTCTGGGAGACTTTAATGCAAAAATAGGGAGGGAAGATGTTCTTGGTCCATCGATCGGTAAATTCAGCCTGCATACCGATAAGTCAGACAACGGGTTTAGGCTGGTTGGCTTCGCAGCGGGAAGGAACATGGTAGTTAGTGGAACCAGATTCCAGCACAAAGATATCCACAAGGCAACTTGGCTATCCCCCGATCAAAACACCAAAAATCAAATTGATCATGTGGTAATTGATGGCAGGCATGCATCTAGTGTCATGGACGTGCGTGTGATCCGTGGTGCTAATATTGGCTCGGATCATTACCTGGTTGCATCCAAGGTGCGCACAAGATTGAGCAGAGCGAAAAACGCACGTAACCAAACACAAAGAAAGCTGGACATCGCGAAGCTGCAAACCCCAGAGAAAACTGCCTACTCCAACCAGCTCTCCCAACTTTTACGTCACAACGCCTCTACTTCTGACGTCCCAGATACACAGTGACAGCATATTGCGCATTCCATGGCAACCGCCGCAACAACCGTGCTAGGATATGCAAAGCGGCGCTCAGACGAATCCTGGTACGATGAAGAATGTCGCATAGCGTCTGAGGAACAGGATGCTTCATACAGGGCAACGCTACAGCCAATTGTAACCCGTGCTGTTAGGGAACGGCATAAGGAGAAAGTAAAACGGGCGAGACAGCTATTTAGGCGAAAGAAACGTCAGATGAAGGAACGGGAGAACGAGGATATAGATCACAGGGATAGAGGTGAGGTCCGAAAATTTTACCAGAAAGTAAGAGCAAATGGATACGGTAATGGTCTCCCCACCTGTAACGACAGTGATGGAAATCTGGTCACGGATACGCAGAGTGTGCTGCACATAAGGAGACAACACTTCCAGCAACTGTTGGTTCCAGAAGGCAGCGCACATGACGTTATCACGTCAATTGTCGACGACGGCTTAGATTGGCCGAGGTAAGAAGAGCAATATCGCGGCTGAAAAACAACAAAGCAGCCGGTGCCGACGGTCTGCCCGCAGAGCTCTTCAAGTCCGGTGGAGAGGAGCTGATAACGAGCATGCACCAGCTCCTGCGCACGGTTTGGCTTAAAGAGTGCATGCCCGACGATTGGAATGTAAGCGTTTTATGTCCTGTGCTGCAAAAAGGTGATCCAAGTGTGTGCTCCAACTACCGCGGGATCAGCCTTTTACCCATCGCATATAAGGTCCTGTCAAGTGTGCTATGTGAGAGACTAAAGCCAGTGTTATCCAACCTGATCAAGCCTTATCAGTGTGGCTTTAGACCTGGAAAATCAACAACTGACCAGATTTTCACACATCGGCAAATCCTGGAAAAGACCCAAGAGAAATAAATCGACACGTATCATCTTTATGTCGACTATAAAGCTGCCTTCGACAGCCCGATACGGCAGAAATAACTTAAAGCCATGGCTGAGTTTGGTATTCCAGCGAAGCTGATACGTCTTTGCGGAATGACGCTGACTGACACGAAGTCTTCAGTGAAGATTGGCAAGGACCTTATGGAGCCATTCTATACCAGACGAGGCCTAAAACAAGGCGACGGCCTATTGTGCGATCTCTTCAACATTGTGATGGAGATGATAATGAGAAAAGCTGCAGTAAACACGAGTGGCACTATATTCAATAAAAGCCACATGCTACTCGCGTACGCTGATGACGTAGACATCATCGGTCGAAAACTGCGGGATGTGACTGCAGCCTTCTCAGGTATACAGAAGGAATCAGCTAAAATGGGTCTAATGGTGAACGATGACAAAACGAAGTTTTTAGTTTCAACGAACAAAGAATCTACTCGTTTGAGAAACTGCGTGAACGTTGACAACTATAATTTCGAGGTGGTAGATAATTTTGTCTACCTAGGCTCCGCCATAAACAAAGAAAATAATGTCAGCCTAGAAATCCGGAGAAGAATCCTGCTTGCAAATAAATGCTACTACGGACTAAGCAAGCGATTCAATGACAGAGCTCTCTCTCGACGAACAAAACTCCAGCTATACCAGATACTAATTCTACCTATCTTAATGTATGGCTCAGAATCCTGGGTTATGACACAAGCGGATTAATCGGTTCTGGCGGTATTCGAGAGAAAAATACTCCGTAAAATATATGGGCCCATCATCGTTAACGGAGGGTATCAGCGTCGTATGAATCATGAGCTGTACGAGCTGTACATGGACGAAAATGCTCCAGCTCGAAAAGTCTTCGACAATGAACTCGATGGACGGCGCAGAAGAGGGCGACCAAAACTCCGTTGGAAAGACCAGGTTACTGAGAACCTTACAGAACTCGGTGTGACTAACTGGAGAAGAAGCGCAGAAGATCGAGGCGCTTATAATATTTTTCTACGTGCGGTATATAATCCACTGGGATTGCATAGAAGTGCCAGCTAATCCGAATCCGTTCATAGAATGCTTCTTTAATGTCCTCGTCTTTGTTGTCTTCCGTAGGGTCGTGCTTATAAATCAGCATAAGGTAAAAGTGTTTCGCCTTGATGCGGATAGTGGCTACTAGGTCACTTACAGGATTAAACCGCGAGACCAGATGTCGAAGTCTCTTGCCGACTATTAATTCACATCCAAATGCGCATCTTTCTGCAAGGCAGCTATAAAAGATGTCACAGTTCATTCGACATCCAACGTACCCGTCCAACGTATTTTCTGTATGGCGGTGATGTTGGCCTTGTATTTGTCGAGAACATCGCCAATTGGATAGAGGTAAAGAGTTAACGTTTGCGGAGTCGTCAAATGGTCCAGAAATCTAAGCTAAGTTGGTATATCATTTATTACATACATTTTTGGAAACGAAAAATTCGTAATGGACCTTTGAAATACGTCACTTTGTTGAATTTGTGGTTATCTTCACTGAAACTTCGTATCACTAAGTGTCATTTCGTCGTAACAGCATCGACGGAATACTAAACTCTGTCATGTTATAAAGAAGTTTTCGTCGTATCGGATGATTCATATTATTTCTTGGGTCATCTCAATGATTTGTCATATTATAAACATCTGGTAAGTTGTAAATTTACCAAACTGCATGTAGGATTGATCAAATTAACATAAGGCTTTCACATACCACAGGTACGCAATAGTTGGTGCACACACTTGAAACGCTTTTCTTAAGCAAAGGTAAAATTCGAACATAATTTTAATCAACTAACTAAGCAGAATGAACAGTTACACTTTTCTAGTTACTGGTGGAACATATTATTTTCTCAATATAACCATATTTTCCCAACTCTTACTCTTTTCCGGAAAAAATACAATTTTTCCCCATTTATAATTCTTAATGATTAAACTGTTTAGTGCTAATTTGACATTGGATCAATTTTACTGCAGCCTTAAGCTTGAGGCTTCATTTTATTAACTAATTTAACCATTTGAACCTTGCCGACAGCATCAGCAGCCAATTACACAAATGTGGTGTGTTAAGCAGCATAAACCCCCAAGGCTATTTAAATCACAATCTGTTTATAATCTAATACTCGTAAACTTGCAATGCCTGGTTAATTCTCGCATGGAGTTACTCCTAAAAATCCCATTTCATTTATTCCTTCGCTGTAATTAAGGTCGTTTCTTGGCATTGGCAACAGGGGAATACGGTTGTACGTCATTGTTTTATCGGCCCGTAGAAAATTGTTGCCATAAATTCACATAACTATCAGAGCAAACATTGTGTAGTCATGTGTGTGTGTGTGTGTGTATGTGAGTAAACAAATACGTATTTATTTATACTCGTATATAAAGTTGCAGGCGCACATATAATGTATGTATATCCTGTACTCCGTACATGTGGATATCAGCTTAACATGTGAGTGTATGTGTGTGACTGTGCCACTAGTTGCTTTTTGCATATAATGCACCACACACTCCTTCGGGCCCTTTCAATTCCTTAAATCCCAGAACACTTATAAGACCATTTTTTCTCGTTACTCAAGTGTAGGCTGGATTTTTACTTTACGCTCTACGCTCTCTCTCTCTGTGTTTGTTTTTTTTTGTGCATACCGAAATCATCCATAAAGGAGGAATAATGTGGACGTAATATAAAAACATAAAATATGTGAAGTTTTGTGTATGGTGGCATTCGAATGGCGGCCATGGTTGGTTGTGACTTGTTTGCCACGGCTATGCAATGGCAGATGTAACAAGTGTATTGGGCACTATTCGAGTTGGCGGATTATGGTAATACCCTATATTTTACAATATAAGAATAGGTGCTACAACGATGTATCTTAAACTTGGCATAACACAGTACAACACATGATTTTGGGACTCAATTCTGAGAACTACACGCGAAAGTAGCCCCAAAAAGAAGAAGTTCTGCATCATTTGTTTTGTCAAGTTACATGCAGTAATAATTTAATATCGATTTGAAGTTAGTAATTTGTCACGTTTTAGGCTCGCTTGTTTGACATAACATAAATACAATATGGTGGCGTCTGATTATCATAAGTTTTATTCCACATAAATCATACGCTGCGGAGTACAATAGTTTTATTGTAGCTGCTACAAAATAAACCCAGTTCAAAATCATTTGATGAAAGGAAAAGTGAAACTGTTATATATGTAGGGAAACGTTATATGAACAGATTAAAGGAATTGCAATTTTTTATTTTTTTTTTAATTTGTTTCAGCTAAATCAGACTAGTGGTTCTCGAGTTATGACAAACAAAAGAGCCTAAAACATAACAAGTTCCCCATTACGATACTTACTAACTTCAAATCGATATTAAATTATTATGGCATGTAACTTAACAAAACGAATGATGCAGAACTTATTCTTTTTCGGTGCTACTTACACGTGCAGTTCTCAGAATTGAGTCCCAAATTAATGAGCTGAAAAATGTTGTACTGTGTTAGGAGACGGCCGATATTATGGAGGGCACTAAACGCCAAAAGGCGATATGGCAATTCGAATACATTATATTATTTCTGATGCAAGCAACTAGGAAAGGGGGCAGTGGCGCAATAAGCCGCTCTCATAAATTAAAAGCTATTATGAAAACACAAAGAAAAGGAAAAACAAGAACCCCCTAAACTTAAACGTACATAATTTCTCTTTACTTATGGGATAGCTTCTCACGTTATTGAGAATTAACATGCTTTCTATTTTTAGATTCGCAGCTAACGACACCAACTTTTTTATCACTGTTGTAAAAAATGTAGATGACTGTAGACAGGAATCGAACCAAGGATATCTCGCATGGTAGCCGCCTCTTCTAATCATCATGCCACGGCCGCCCTTAACTATATTCATGTGGAATATCCGAACTCTCTACAGAGATGGTGCCTCTATCCAATTGGCGGATTTTATCGACAAATACAAGACTGACTTCACCGCCATACAGAAAATGAGATAGACGAGACATGAATGTACACGACGAAAGTATTGTGACACCTTTTACAGCTGCCATGCAGAATGACACGAATTTGGATGTGGATTCATAGCCGGTAGGAGACTGTAAATTACCGAATAGCTACTATCGGCTTCAAGGTGAAATATTTTTACACCACGCTGATTTGTGTACACGCCCCGACGGAAAACAAAAACGAGGACATTAAATGTGCATGTTATGAGCGTCTGGAGGAAATAAATGACAGCTACCCTTCTCAGGAGAATGAAATTGTTCTGGGAGATGTTAATGTTATAGGAAGGAAGTGAAGTTGTTCTTAGTTCAGCAGTCGGACAATTCAGTCTACACAACAACACCTCCGATAAAGGATTCAGACCTAGATTCGCGTCGGCATTAAACATGGTAGTGAGTGGAACCAGATTCCCGCATAAAGATATCCACAAGGCAACCTGGGTATTGCCTGATCAAAAGACTAGAATCCAGAGATTGGTAATCGATTGAAGGCTAATCTCAAGAGTTATGGTCGTGAGTGGATGGGCGTTGCAAATATTGACTCGGAAGACTTCCTAGTTGCTGCCAAGGTATGCACGCGACTAACTCGTAACCAAACGCAAATGAAGCTAGACATCACATAGCTGCATACAACCGAGATAGCCAATGCCAACTCTCTCAATTACTGCAAACAAACCTCACTTAATTCGATATTCCCTACACACAGTGGCTGTATATTGCGAATTATAACTCAACTGCCGCAAAGACCGTACTGGGTTATAAATAACCATGCTCAGAGGAGCCTTGGTACCATGTGGTATGTAGCATAATGTCTGAGGTAATGTATGCTGCATACATGGTGTGCTGCTATAACGGAACGATATAATGAGAAGAGGAGGGAGGAGGTGAAACGACTCTTTAGGCGGAGAAAGGGTCCAAGGAAGCAAAAAGAGAGGCAGGATATCAAATATTACAGGGATAGAGGTGAAGCCCGAAAGTTTTACCAAAATGTAAAAAGCAAAGGTTTTGGATAGAAATCTGGTTGAGAACACACAGAGTATGCTACAAATACGGAGGGAACACTTACGTTAAATGTAGTTACCGAAGGCAGCATACCACAGTACAACATTTTTCAGCTCATTGATTTGAGACTCAATTCTGAGAATTGCACGTGATAGTAGCCCCAAAAATAAGCCTCAAATCTGCATTATTCGTTTTGTCAAGTTGGCTGCATTAATAACACTATTAGTCCGAGAGCTAAGGGTCTTTTTGACATAATCATTGCATGCCGGCTGATTTTAAGAGTCGTAATAGATTTTACGTCGGAGATATCTAAAACAACCTTCAGCTGCTTCAGTAGGGGTGGGGTGGCTGTGGGGAGCCGTGAAAGGTTTAAAAAAATATGTTTTTTTTTAGTTATTTTATGCCAATTAAATTTTACAATATCAATTGTTGCTGTCGGGTAGAGTCGAAAAATAATAGTCAGCTGGTTCGGGGAGGGGGGATTGCACGTCAGCTGCTCGTGCGAACTTGTAAAAAAATTAAACTTATTGCATGCCGAATGAAATTTTTCTCATGACTTCTGACACATATATAAGTATGATAATAATCGTCAGCTGCTTGTATAATGGGGGAATGGCCGTCAGCTGGAGTAGGAAAGTATCGTTCCGCTCATAAATCAAAACGGCATTCGGTAATTTTAAAGGCCTTGCCCTCAATAGGAATTCAACTAATTATAAATTATTGCTTTTGTTTTAATTGTTTTATGATATTTTAAAAATTTAAACGATAAAATCGAAAATGTCCGCAGATATAAATTCAATGCATAGCATTTATATATAAAGGTTTTTTTTGTATTAAATCAATAACATTATTCGATTGAACTGATTTAAATTGTCATCTGTAAGAAATTAATCGATTGTAAAAATCATGTCATTCAACATTCAACGCCGAAACTGAGAAAGAATATGTTTATAATACTTTCATGGGTTTCTTCAAGATTGGTGATGCTTGTGAAGGATGATGGTAACTGATCTCCATCGAACCATTTAAAAAAATACTTTTCATCTCTTTCTTCCCATCCAAACGAGGATAATTCGGATAGTATTGCAAGATGTGCATGACTCCAGAGAGGGGCGATATATGAAGAACGAAGATAATGTTGATGCAGCTCGGACTTGCAGGCGGGAACATAAAACCGTCAATTCCTATTTCTAAGTAAAATACATCTTCATTATTATTCCTACCATATACGTTAGTGAAAGTTGTTAAGCGTGCGATATTGATGTAATTTATTGTTTTAAATCCATACAATTTGCATTCATACTCTTCCAGTGTTGCAAATAACTAATTCATGTTACGATTATGTAAATTAGAAATATCAGTCAATGTTTCAATATACTTTTGTGAGTCTCGAAGAATCTGGAACGGTCCTTTTTCCTTTTCGGTAGAATGCAGGATTAAAATCACAGCCTGTGAGTGCATGAAATCCTGGCAACGAAGAACATTAATGTGGATCCAATGTTTCATATAATTAGTTGATATCAATTAAACTTTGATGGTTTCCAGTACCAAAATGCATCGAGATTTTTAAGTTGTTTGCAATGAAATTCATGTTGCCCAGCATAATGACGAGAATATCAGTGTCCGAGCACCTTATCGTTACATGAGCATCAGAATCTAACTTGCAAGCGTTAAACACAATTTTAGTATCAGCTTCTTCGTGGCATACACATGACAAATTAGGTTCTTCTGTTCTCAGTACTTTTCCATGGTAAACTCGAGATTTTTTAATTGTTTGCAATGAAATTCATGTTGCCCAGCACGTTTTAGGCTCATTTGTTATATTGTTATATGGTGGCGTATGAATATCATAAGTAATATTCCACTTAAATCATACGCCACGGAGTACAACAGTTTTATTGTAACTGTTACAAAATAAACCCAGTTCAAAATCATTTGATGAATGGAAAAAGAAACTGTTGCTTATATAGAAAAACGATATATGAACAGATTTTAGGAATTTTTAATTTTTTTAAATTTGTTTGAGCAAAATCGGACTAGTGGTACTCGAGTTATGTCAAAAAAAAGACCACCAAAGGTGACAATTTCCCCTATATGATAGTTACTAACTTCAAATCGATAGATCTCGATTCCTAGACGTGACCCAGCGAAACGCTGACCCCTACCATTTGTCTCACAGTGTAATTTAATGGCCGTACGATTTTTTTTTGCTTAAGTTGGATTTTTAGTACTTTTTCTATATTTTCACACGGTTATATTTCGGTATACCGTACATAATATCTCTTTTCTGTCTAAAGTTAAGTTGTAGATATTGAATAGAAAAAAACAAGCTAACCCGAAAAAAGCACATCCAGTGCCTAAAAAGTCAAAATAATTAAAATGTTTACCATTTACCTATAGGTTTAAAGACATGATTGTGCTTGTGTTTAAGATTTATGACATTATTTTATGGTAAGTGCAGTTGTGTTGCCTTAATAACAACGAAAACTAGATTTCGGTTCTAAAATATACTTGCCTTCATATACATATGCACAAATGAAGAACGTCAACTTATGTCTTACGCGGTGCGAGAAAATTTTGTTTTTCAACGGTTGCCGACAACTAGAATGTTATAGCAATTCGTTGTCGCTAACACTCCCGACAGACAAATTTTTCGACAGATTCCTTGTGTCTGAACGCGCCTTTTCACTTTCTTTCGTATTTACTGACTAACGTATGAGTAATATATAAAATTCCACACAACTCATACGCCTTGACAACTCACACAACTCATGACATTTTTATACCCTTCACCATGCGCATAAACGGAGTGAAGGGTATGTTCATTTTGTTCTTCCATTTGTAACGCCCATAAGGAGGCGTGGTAGGTATGACAATATATATATATAAATGATCAGCATCGAAATCTGAGTCGATTTAAAGGTGACCGTCTGTCCGTCCGTCCATCTGTCCGTCTGTCTGTCCCCGCGATTACAGCCGCAGTTTATGTTATATCAAGCTGAAATTTGGAATGCAAGCTTCTATCATCAAAGCGGAGGTTAAGTTCTAAGATTAGCCCGATTCGTCAAAAACTACTCCCACCTCCCATACAAACTCACCTTTTTTGGGGTCTGTCCCTGCGATTACAGCCGTAGTTTAAGGGCAATCAAGCTGAAATTTTGTATGTGAGCTTCCCTTTACTAGGCGGAGGTTGAGTGGTAGGATGAGACCGATCGGTAAAAAACTACTCCCACCTCCCATACAAAATCCCTGTTTTTGGGGGTGTCCGTATGTCAGTCCCCGCGATTACAGCAGCAATTTAAGAGCAATCAAGCTGAAATATTGTACGCAAGTTTTGCTGCCCTAAATTGAGCTTGAGTTCTAAGACGAGCCCGATCGGTCAAAAACTACTAACACCTCCCATACAAAGTCCCCCTTTTTGGGGTCTGTCCCTGCGATTACAGCCGTAGTTTAAGGGCAATCAAGCTGAAATTTTGTATGTGAGCTTCCCTACACAAAGCGGAGGTTAAATGGTAAGATAAGACCGATCGGTCAAAAACTACTCCCACCTCCCATACAAAATCCCTCTTTTTGGGGGTGTCAGTATGTCAGTCCCCGCGATTACAGCAGCAATTTAAGAGCAATCAAGCTGAAATATTGTACGCAAGTTTTGCTGCCCTAAATGGAGGTTGAGTTCTAAGATGAGCCCGATCGGTCAAAAACTAATCCCACCTCCCATACAACCTCCCCCTTTTTGGGGTCTATCCCTACGATTACAGCTGTAGTTTAAGAGCAATCAAGCTAAAATTTTGTATTCAAGCTTTCCTACACTAAGCGAAGGTTGAGTAGTAAGATGAAACCGATCGGTCAAAAATTACTCCCACCTCCCATACACAATTCCTCTATTTGGGGGTGTCCGTATGTCAGTCCCGCGATTACAGTAGTAATTTAAGAGCAATTAAGCTGAAATAATGTATGCAAGCTTCCCTACTCTAAGCGGAGGTTGAGTTTTAAAATGAGACTGATCGGTCAAAAACTACTCTCACCTCCCATACAAAATCCCTCTTTTTGGGGGTGTCCGTATGTCAGTCCCCGCGATTACAGTAGTAATTTAAGAGCAATCAAGCTGAAATATTGTATGAAAGCTTTTCTGCTGTAAGCGGAGGTTGAGTATTAAAAGAGAACGATCGGTCAAAAACTACTCTCACCTCCCATACAAACTCTCCCTTTTTTGGGTTTGTCCCTGAGATTGCAGCCGTATTTTAAGAGGTATATAGCTGACATTTTGTACGCAAGATTCAATATCTAAGCGGAGGCTACTTTTTAAGATAAGCATCGAATAAAATAAAATCGAATAAAATCTATACAAAATTACTGACAAAACCAGTACAGAAATTTCAGTCAGTTGAACTGACTGATAAATACCATCACCCAATATAAGATATTGTTTAAGGCTTGAGATATTGAAATTAACCGATTTGTAATTAAAACCAGTTAGAAAGTTTCAGTCGGGCAACCCAACTTACATTTACCCTTACCCTCAGTATAACAAATAATTTTCTATTATATTGATATTATTACTCGATTTCTAAAGTGGGCGGAGTGGTACATTTGTATGGGAAGTATGAGAAGGGGTGTGGTTAGGCTTCCAGATTTGTTCTCCATTACTTTATCCTGTTATAGCTTTACTAATTACAAAATTTGGGCACGATTGCCTTGGGTGTACTGATATTATTAGTACATCCCTAAAGTGGGCGGATAGGTACATTTGTATGGGAGGTACCATAAGGGGCGTCGCTAGACTTCCAATTTTTTCTCCAAAACTTTGCCCTGTTATAACATAACAAAATACAGATTTTGGGCACGATTGTGTCGAGTGTATAGATATTATTACCCTATTTCTAAAGTGGGCGGAGTGGTACATTTGTATGGGAGGTACCAGAAGGGGCGTGTCTAGACTTCCAAATTTTTTCTCCAAAACTTTATCCTGTTATAGCTTTACTAAAAATAGAATTTGGGTACGATCACGTTTAATTCATTGATATTATTTCTCCATCTCTATAGTGGGCGGAAAGGTAGATTTGTATGGGAGGTACCAGAAGGGGCGTGGCTAGGCTTTCAAAATTTTTTCCAAAACTTTATACTGTTATAGCTTTACTAAATACAGAATTTGGGGACGATCCCGTAGGGTGTATTGATATTATTACTCGATTTCTAAAGTGGGCGGAATGATGTATTTGTATGGGAGGTACCAGAAGGGGCGGGGCCATGTAGCCCATTTGCAATACCGTAAGTAGTTTTGAGAAAATAATAACTCGTGCAAAATTTCAAAACATTTGGTAGCGTCTTTCGAAAGTTATCGTGCGAACCAGCCGGACAGCCACCGGACAGACAGACAGACAGACAGACAGACAGACAGACGGACATGGCTCAAACGACTTAAAAAGTCATGAATCGAATTTGGTTCAAAGAAACCTAGGGTCTAAAGTCACTCCTTCTATGTGTTACACTTTTGGCTCGTATCAAATGATATATACCTTCATCCCTAAGGGTGATGGTATAATGAATGTGTGAAGCTAAAAGTAACGACCACTTCTCACCAACTCCCCTATTTTGTGGTACAAAGTTTAATAAAATATAGTTGTAGTGTAAATAACCAGTTTTACCACCACTTTTACAAATGGTGAAGGGTATCTGAGCTTCGGCATAGCCGAAGATAACCGCCTTACTAGTTTTATTCTTCGTTTAACTGAGTCTGTGAGTCCGTTTTGAGTCTAAAAATAGGAACGTATTAACCTACTAAACTGCGAGAAGCTCCCTTAAATATATCTTTAATGAGCTGTATAGGGAAAAAACGCATTTACGTTATGTAAACTCTGCGTGCCAGCACCTCTCTCATATTCTACCTCTAACAACGAACCGATTTCCTTCATATCTCCCCAGGACCATAGCGCTATCAATGCATTTTGGTCTTTACACATTCAATCAGGCCATTATAAACGGATGAATTAACTTAACTTACCATCTGTAAGTAGTATAAAGAACCATGCTATAAATAGTCTGGTGCAATGAATCGGTGAAAGACGAAGCAAAAATGTGGTATAATTTCATTTTGGGAAAATCTAAATAAAATTCAAATAAAATGCTCACAAATCATGTTATCTTACAGGTACGATGCATAAAAGATTCAAGAGGTTGTAGTTGCCCATTTAATGGGATATTGTGGGTAATATGCATTATGTAGTCTCAGTGTGTATCTATGGCATGCACACATGAGTGGGTTGACTTACTGCATGCGAATTAAATGTTGACAATATAGTGTAGTCATATTTACAATGCCTCTTTTGCGTATTACTTGTTAACCGATTCATTAAATGCGATTAAATGTAGAATAAATATAATTATGTTAACAAGATTTTTATCGACCGATTAAGTGTTATTTCAAGGATATTAAAAAAATATTGGAAATAATAACAATTAAGCGATATTCCCATCGGAAAAACATTTTATTTCAGAATTGTTTGTATGCTCAGTCGGTTGCCTGCATATCAATCAATGTCCTGTCAATACTGCCACAAGTATTGATAGTAAGAAAAAGTTTATAGATTTATAGATATGTATACAGTTCAACACAACGACTCTCAGTGGCGATTTACAGCCCAAGAAACTAAGAACGGGCGCGATGGCCTAATAAGCCACTCACCTTAAATGAAAACAGTTATGTATAATGAAAACATGAAGAAAAGAAAAAAGTGGGGCTCTTGCCTCCAAATGTTGACGACCACCGCAAACTTTATAATAATATGCACCTGGAATGTCCGAACTCTACAGATATGGTGCCTCTATCCAATTGGTGGATGTCCTCGACAAATGCAAGACTAATATCAGCGCCTTATATAAAATACTATGAACGGGACATGGATGCACACGTCGCAAGAACAATGATATCCTTTATAGCTGCCATGTAGAAAGACACAAATATGAACGTGAATTCAAGTGACTTGGACATCTGGTTTCGTGATTTAACCCTGTAAGTGTCCGAATATACACCACGCTGATTTCCGTACACTTCCCAAAGAAAGCAGAAAGTAAGTACATTAAAGATGCATTCGATAAGCGCCTGAAGGAAATATATAACCGCTGCCCTGACCATGAAATTAAAATTGTTCTGGGATATTCTAATGCTAATATAGGAAGGGAAGGACCTCTAGATTCAGAAGTCGGAAAATTAAGTATACACAGCAACACCTCTGATAAAAGATTCTTGCGTCGGCAAGAAAGTTTATTAGTTAATGATTTTAAGATTGCCGCATAATCATATCCAATCTCATATCATATCAAAATATTGACTGGGATCACCACCTTTTTGCAGCCATGATACGCCTGTAAGTAAGGAGTACTACAACTGCTCGTAACCCAACGCAAAGGAAGCTAATATCACATAGCACGGCAATTGCTCTGATTAAAAACAAAAAATTTTGGGGGTGCCGATTTACTACTGAAACAGCTTTTTAAAGTCGGGGGCGATGAGCTGGCATCGTTCATGCTCCAGCTCATAAACACGATGTGGCTTAGGGAGTGCACTAGACCGTATCACAAAAAAAAGTTATCCATACACCAGCGAATATAAAGTATTGTTCCAAGGACATTTCAAAAAAAAATTTTTTTCCCGAACGTAGAGTTCGCCTTTTTAGTTTTTTCGTTATATCTTCCATATTTACAGTCCGATCTTAAAGTTTGATATAGCGAATTTTTTGGCTCTAGGTCATTTGGCCTCAAGGGTACCGTTCTAGTACTTACCCCCCAAATCTCATTTCCTACCACCCTAATGTGACACCCTAATGTTAGAAATTTATAGTTCGCGAAAAATCATAAAACTTTTGCTAAGAATGTTGTTCAGTTATGATCATATATATTAATAGATTCTGTTGCTTGTTGTTGTGCCACACAATCAACAAATATTGAGTATTTTCCCATGTTATTGTTGTAATGTGCGTAGAAAGTGTGTACCTACTTTACTCGTTCGTTCGTTTACATCAGGTAATGAATGTTGTATGTATTTTGTTTACTTTAGGTTAGATTAGAATGTAGAATGTTTAGTTGTAAGAAACGATATTAAATAAATTGAGTTCCCTAAGAACCTTCAAGGAATACAGTCGCATTTTTATTCACTCTCTTCCGGTGCGTAACAAAAGTATTTCGATAATTACAGCACAACTATTTACAAAATGTTTTTATAAATGACCCATAGGGGTCACCTTTTTATACCATCACCCTTAGGGATGAAGGTATATATCATTTGATACGAGCCAAAAGTGTAACACATAGAAGGAGTGACTTTAGACAATAGGTTTCTTTGAACCAAATTCGATTCATGACTTTTTAAGTCGTTTGAGCCATGTCCGTCTGTCTGTCTGTCTGTCCGGTGGCTGTCCGGCTGGTTCGCACGATAACTTTCGAAAAACGCAACCAAATGTTTTGAAATTTTGCACGAGTTATTTTTTTCTCAAAACTACTTACGGTATTGCAAATGGGCTACATGGCCCCGCCCCTTCTGGTACTTCCCATACAAATACATCATTCCGCCCACTTTAGAAATCGAGTAATAATATCAATACACCCTACGGGATCGTCCCCAAATTCTGTGTTTAGTAAAGCTATAACAGGATAAAGTTTTAAAAAGCCTAGCCACGCTCATTCTGGTACCTCCCATACAAATCTACCTTTCCGCCCACTATAGAGATGGTGAAAAAATTTCAATAAATTAAACGTGATCGGAACCAAATTCTCTTTTTAGTAAAGCTATAACAGGATAAAGTTTTGGAGAAAAAAATTGGAAGTCTGTCCACGCCCCATCTGGTACCTCCCATACACATCTGGTACCGCCCACTTTAGAAATCGATTAATATTATTAAAAGACCTAACGCGATCGTGCCCAAATTCTGCATTTGGTAAAGTTTAAGCAGGATAAAGTTTTGGAGAAAAAATCTGGAAGCCTAACCACACCCCTTCTCGTACCTCCCATACAAATGTACCACTCCGCCCACTTTAGAAATCGAGTAATAATATCAATATAATAGAAAATTATTTGTTTTATTGAGGGTAAGGGTAAATGTAAGTTGGGTTGCCCGACTGAAACTTTCATCTTTTAATTACAAATCGGTTAATTTCATTAACACAAGACTTAAACAATATCTTATATTGGGTGATGGTATTTATCAGTCAGTTTAACTGACTGAAATTTCTGTACTGGTTTTATTTGTCAGAGATTCAATATCTACATTTAGATATTAAAGTATGTATATTTGTCAGTGCGTGACACACAGAATTTGACCAAAAAATATCAAACAATAAAAAATAAAAAACACTTTTCTGATCTTTAGCCGAATTTGATGTATCATTCGATACACCAACGTAAATTGATATGATATTAAAGTATGATATATCGATGTGTTTGTCTGTGGCAGTAAAAATTCAAAAGTCTTTGACCTCAAGTAACCCTTACACAATACCTCAAATTATACAACAAGGAATAAGCAAGAAAAAACACAGTAAAATAATAGAAATTTTAGTCGATCATATCTCGACGTGATTCAAGTTGGCTATATTTTTGACGGCACTCGAGTTTAGATAAAATGTGGCCCATGCATTGCTGGTCGGTGACCGCCATGACAGATTCATGTACTACATGAACAAAACGCTCGGTGTTTTGAGAATGCGATTGATAATTAGGTTTATCAGAGAAAACTATCAAATGAATATATTTTTTTTGAGTTTACCTGGTAATTCGATTACATATTGCGAACATTGTAATGTACCAGATGATCTTGGGTATATAAATGCAAGCATGGCGGCTCTGTCAATTCGAATTTATTAGAACTGATCATATCCAAGCTTATAAAATTAACTATTAACAACTTGAGGACCGAACATTTGACGAATGCATCCAGTTGCATCATTACGGGCTAATACGATTTTAGTATAGCCGTCTAAACGCACTATCGCATCTTCGTCTGTTATCATCCATAACAAAACATTCTCAGGGTGGAAAAAGTACGTTAGTAGTAGTTAGTACGATTACAAACCTGCAGTCCGATACGTTAGAAATTGTTGGATGCTATGGCTGAGATTGGAAACTGATGCAACTTCAAGGGATGACAACAACTGACTGAGCCATTTTCTACCAAGCGAGGCTTAAGAAAAGGCGAAAGTCTGTCATGCGATTTGTGTGTAACATCATATTCGTGCCTTCATACACACGAATCGTAGATGAAATACGGCAACTTACGTTTTAGGTGTTACGAGAAAATTTTGTGTGTGAACGGTTGGCGACAACTAGAATGTCATAGCCATTCGTTATAGATAACACTCCTGACAGGCAAATTTTTCGAAAGATTCCTTGTGTCTGAACGCGCCTTTATACTTATATCGAATATTTGACTTACGTATGGGTAATAAATAACATTCCAAATAACTCATACGCTCTAGCATGGGTAAGTTTTTTTTGTTTTTTTTTTAGTTATTGCGACATAATAACGTTTACTAAGTCATTTTATGCTTCATTACAATAAAAACAGATTAAGTTATTTTTTAATAATATTTTATTAAAATATAGAAAAAGTGCCAAAAATCCACATTGAGCAAAAAAAAATCGTCAATTATTAATGCAGCCAACTTGTCAAAATGAATGATGCTGAAGTTCTTATTTTTTGAGCTACTTTTACGTGCAATTCTTAGATTTGAATCCCAAAATCATGTGTTGTTCTGTGATATGAGTGGGAAAATTGACTATTGTAAATCGAATTTTTTGAAAGGAGAGAGAAACAGTAATTCTAAGTGTTACTTACTTTCCTTTCTCGAGCTGATTAAATCACAAAATTATGTATAACTAGCTGACCCGGGATATTTTCACTGCAAGTCTGGTTCCGGTGCAAAAACACAAAAAAAAAAAAAATAAATATTGCGCCATCTGTCGGACGAACACAGAAACACTACTCAAGGGCGTAGCCAGGATCTAATGTAGGGGGGGGGGGGCAGATGGTTTTACATTTTATATTTATTGTATGTTTAAAACAAAAAAAATTAAAACTACCTACCTAACGAAAAATTGTGCAAAGAATGGATACCTTATCGTTATTTTTTTTAAATGTTTTAAAGTCAATGAAAAAATAATGTTGGACTTTAATTTCAAATATTTTTTGGCTTTCGGGTCCAAAAAATTCTGAACTTCTGCAATTATTGTAAGCATATGTTACAAATTGAACTAAGTAAAAATATAACCAAAAACTATATTGTCCTGCTCACAATTATTATCCGATTAGAACAAATCTTAATACATGACCTGGAAAATTCCAAGAAAGTCTTCCGTAAAAAATTAGTCAAATTGATGAATCACTATGAATTTTTTTTTATATATATGAAAAAATGCTGTCTTAAACTGCAAATAAAATAATATTTTGTGTTTATAAGTAGCCTAAGTAGTGAGGGTTTCATTTAAAAAGACAAATACCATAATATGTTACATCATATATCATAATAAAGAAATTTGTTAAATCCAAAAAATATTTGAAATTAAAGTCAACAATTTATTTTTACATCGAATTTGACAATTTATAAAATAACAACGGTAACGAATTCAGAGTAAAAAACGTTCTGTGCACAATTTTGTTTCCAATAATACAAAAAAAAAAAGATTTTGAAAATCGGTCAAAAAATGCGGTCTAAAATTTCATATGTTCAAAAATACCCTTTTTTCGGTGGGTTTAAAACAGTTTTAGGTTGCATGAAAATGACGATTAATAGTGAAAATGACACTGTCTTTTTTTGAAGATATCGATATTTTACATTTCTGCAGACGGGACCAAAAACCTTTTTACTTTTTTATCGACGACAGTAAAAAAATTGGACAAATGAGATAAAATCAGTTTATTTACTATAAAAGTACACAAACAGGGATTTATAGTTATTCATGTATTGTCTTATTATTTTGGCATTGCTACAACCTGGAGGCTTGACGTGCATTAAAATTTTACATTTAGGGTAACAAAAACCTTGTTTGATACATAAAAAACAAGATATTTAGCATGCATAGAAGCATGCCATAGCCTCCAACGAGGAGAAAAAGTGAGTATGCAGTTTTCCTTTACATGGTTACTACTATCACTTGCATATAGTCTCGATCATGGATCATAACTGGTGTCGCATGGTCTCATATACTTGGTATTAGGTAAAGGATTTCAATTACGAATTTTAGTTTTTACTGGAGGAAGGTATCAACATCAGCCAAATGGCCACCACGAGCACGCATAGAGGACCATATCCTTTCATGAAATTTTCCATAACCAAATCGCAAAATGGCTGCCATATGTCTTCGATAGCCTTACGATTTTTATCTTTATCTTTTATCTTATCTTTGAGGTCTTGAATCTACGCTGGGCTGTTGGCGTAGGCCTTATCTTTCACGTGGCTCCAAAACCAATTATGATCACCTCTTCGAGAGATAACACGGTCCGGAAACTAACTTTACCCTAACTTTGAGTAGTGTTTTAAGGGAATAAGCTTAACTTATTTAAATCAACTTTATCAAAGACGGAATATCCGAAAACCCAATTATAGTCTGCGAAAATCGATTTAAGCTCATTAGTTCCTACCCCTGAGAAAAAATAGTTTCCTTTGTTTAGTTATCAAGGGCACTTTATTCAAATTTCTTATTAACATTTTTTTCTCAAGTGGGTTTATGGGCTCAAATCAATTTTCGCAGACTATAGATTGATTTTCGGATATGACGTCTTCGACAAAGTTGTTTTAAATAAGTCAAGCTTATCCGAAATCCAAACTATTAAAAAAAAACTTAATTTCCCTTTACACCCCATGAATAAGGTATGGGATAGCTTCTCGCGTTGTTGTGAATTAACACGCTTTCTATTTTTAGATTCACAACTAACGGCACCTACTTGTTTATCGACGAATGCGAACGTCACTGTTTGAGAAGCTCTTACTAGACACGACGATTGAATCGACGCTTAATACTGCGAAGTTGCTGTCAACAACATTCGATTTTTTTTATGATGACTGGAGCCGGGTTTGAACCTGCGATCTCCCGCATGGTAGTCGCGTGTTCTAACCACTATGCCACGGCCGGTCCCGAAATCCCAACTATAGCTTGTCGAAAATCTATTCAAACCCTTAAAACACTACTCAAAGTAAAAAAAAAAAATTTAAAAAAAATTTTAAGAAACGGTAACGTCGAGTCCGGTCTTGTCTATTTTTTCGACTACCACAGTGCGATTGCTTTTTTTAAAATATTTTTACTGTGTTCGTTCAATTGGCTGCATCAGTTGCATCGAAGTAGCTTTTTCTGTCACTCTAATTTTCCAAGACCTTCTTAATTCTTTCGGGCTGTAGCTCACGGATTGCTTTGATGATATTGACCTTAAGTGTTTGAATCGCTTCTGGATTAAAATAATCTATGATTTTAAAATTACCTTAAATTTGGCCCACCCTCTATATAATTTGAAACGAGAAAAAGTGTAACGTATTAAAGAAGACACGTTGGTCCCTAAATATCTGAAGAGCGAATTCAATTGTGGAGCCATCTCCGCCTGTCTGGGCGGTTGGCTGGTGTGCAGGATAACTCGAGTAAACTTTAATGATTCTTTAAAAGATTTAACTAAAACTAAATGCCTTACAGCTGATGATGTACCATTGTGCATCAGTTCGTCACAAAGGGGTCTGAACATGAACTCGTCATGGAGTTCGAAACGCGTCATCCTAGTGCGTGACACACTGAATTTGACCAAAAATATCAAACAGTAAAAAACATTTTTCTGATCGTAAGCCGAATTTGATGTATCATTTGATACACTTTAACGTAAATTTAATATATAAAAACACGATCGACTAAAACTAATAAACAAACAGTTTTATTTTTATCTCAGAAAACCGAAATATTTTCTACAACCGTTTTGTCACCTTCAATATAAAGTACTTCCGATGCAAGGTAGTCTAAATTTTCCCAATCATTTCAAGGAGGAACTCTTAATATTTTGTGAATTCATAAGCACTTTCTAAACTGTAACCATTTCTACAGCTTTGATACATGCCTGTAAACGTCTGACCAACAATTACCACTGCATAAGTAGGGCAATAACAATACATAAGTACTTTTACTATAAAAACAGTAAATTGCATGACTCAGAGTTAAAAAATATCCACTAGAATTTTAGACAATGAACATTGGGTGAATGTTTTTATCAGTCAGTTTACCTTAGTGAAATTTCTGTACTGTTTTATTTTGAATTTCACATTTTTTCGGGATTTTGACAGATTTTCCAAGCTGTAAGGGGGGGCAGCTGCCCCCCCTGCCCCCCCTGCCCCCACCTGGCTACGCCCTTGACACTACTCACGGCCCATAGAGCATGCATATAAAATTTGGTCAAAATCGGTCCAGTAGTTTTTGAGTTTAGCGTTTACGAACATACACGTAATTTTTATATATGTAGAGATATTTGAAACAGTACAGAATTTTCAGTCAGGTAAACTGACTGACAAATACCATCACCCAATATAAGATATTGTTTAAGTCGTGACTTATTGAAATTAATCGAATTTTAATTAAAATAAAAATACGTATGTATAATTTTTTAAAAGTTTTTGGAGCAAACCGTAACTAATTTGAATTATTTTTATAGGAGGTACAATTAGAGCAAGCAGCGTTCAATAATCGCTTACCTTGGCAAAATTTGATATAAATGTAAAAAGGGGCAATATCGGTTTTTTATATATGAGGTACCAGTAGGGGTGTGTCACATAGTAAGGTTTTCTGAGGTTTTGCCGCCTATTACAAGATAAATTGGTTTGGAAGTTATGGTAGAAATATAAATTTTCCAAAAATAGGTAATTTTGTACGGGAGGTACCAGAAGGGGTTAACCGATATAGGCCATATTCATTCCTGATTCCTATTTTGATAAGCAAACATCATACGCAAAATTTGAATGAATTCAGTGTACTTACAAAAAAGATATGTATGTAAAACTATGAGGGTCAATTAGGTCATTTGTACGGGAGGTACCAGCAGGTGTGTGGCAAAGGTTTCGGTTTTCTTAGGGTCTGTTTCTACTATTGCAAGATAAATAAACTGACTTAATTCAAATATCCTTTGGTCGCCCGTTTGGAAGTAATGAAAGAAATATTAATTATCCAAAACTGGGTAATTTTGAATGGGAGGTACCAGAAGGAGTAGGGCTATTCTGCCCATTTACAATTCCATTAGTTTGTTTTGAAAAATATTAATACTGGTGAAACTTCATACCGATCCGTTAAGGTATACTCGAGTTATCCTGCTCACCAGTCAGACTGACAAACGGACATATCTCAATCGTCTTAAAAAGTTCGATAACGAATTTGGCCTTAGATACTTGGGGTCTAACTTGTCTCCTTTAATGCGTTACACTTTTTCTTGTATCAAATGATATATACCCTCATCCCTAAGGGTGATGGTATAAAAAGGAAAGTCATAACGTTCAATGGATCTGATTGGTCTGTAATGGGACAGATTACACTGTGACCCAAATTGAACTTTTGGAATCGGAATGGGATGAAACCAAAAGCAAATGAAAGTTGACCTTATTTATAACGAAATCCTCAATGGATTTTTTTGAGTTTAGTGCGAGATTTTTTTTACACCCATTTGAAGTTGGTGTTTCACAACGCTGGCTAACAAGAAAAAAATTATTAAAAATGTCATAAAATAATGCTTTTTATTCCGAAAAGTTGTGGTATCTTACTGTTTTTGGGGTCGAGGAATCCATTTTTGACATTTATTTTTATTTTTAAGCGCCGCCAGAGGGCGCTTTCGTACATTTTTTGGTTTATATCGAATTTGTTGTCTTTTCACGCGATTACACCCGTAGATTAAGGGCTATCGAGTTGAAATTTGGTATGTGAGCTTGTATCTACCAAGCGGTGATTATGTTCTAAGAGGGTCATTATCGAACGAAACTTACTCCCACCTACCATACAAATTTGACCTTTTTGGGGTCTGTCCCTGCGACCACAGTCGTAGATGCTTTAAAGCATTGGCGATCTTGCTTTCACCTGGACAGACTGTACCTCGGTTTTAATTCTATTAGAATAGCAATTGTCGGATTGACATTTGTCGGATGTAGTAGTCGGGCCATATTGCCGCTACCCACACGAGGTAGTTCCCTCTCCTGAGCTTTACGAAGGCATGCAGTTGTACTGGCGTCGCCTAAAATCTACTTTGCAATCCTATAGAGATATCTACTTCTGTGTATATTGGCAGCGGCCATGTTTTCCTGGTGCTAGTGTTGTAAGTTTGCCATTATCATTACCATTGCCATTAAAGAATAGAGTTGTTTTTTACAAATTTCTTTTCATACATGTTGAAAGCTTAAGCTGAGATTTCTGACGGATTTTAATATGTTTGTTCTGTTGGTAAGTTCCGGCCGTGGCATAGTGGTTAGAACACGCGACTACCATCGGGGAGATCCGTGGTTCGATTTCCGGATCCAGTCATCCACATTTTTTCATTCATTGCCGGCCCTCTTGATGTTGTCGACAGTAACTTCCCAGTATAAGTGTCTAGAAAAATAGTGACGTTCGCATTTGTCGATAAACAAGTAGGTGCCATTTGTTGTGAATCTAAAATAGAAAGCGTGTTAGTTCACAACAAAGCGAGAAGCTTCCCATAGCTCATTTGTGTGATGTAAAGAGAAATTAAGTTTTTATTTTAAGTTGGTAATTTCGTTGATTAATCAATATTTTTGATCTTATACAAATTTATTTTCTCATAAATTTCTACTCACATTGTGCCATCACAATCCTATAACCGTAAATAACTTTAAAAAGTCCCTTAACCAATTTCTAAGTTATCCACTTACCCCTCCAAGTACACGGATCCTTCCTTCCGCCTGTGATACTTCTTTCCTATCAAATGTTAAATAATGCCTTAGGCTTGTACCGTGAGCGTGTACAAACAAATCAGTGTTCCTGTATAATATCAAATCGATGTGAGATTAAGACATTACCGTTTAATTTATATTATATCATACCTTAGCTTGATTCACATTTTAGTATAATTAAAACTCGAAAATCTTAATACATTTACCCTCCTCCCTTTCTTGCTATTGCAACGCGTGAAAAATCTTAATGAAAAATTTGTAAACATCTCGTATACGCCGAGATATACAACATTCATACAAATAAATTATACTCATTTTATATTGTGGCTGTGACAAATTTGTGTTATTTATTTAATAGATTCAACTCATAGTCATCTCATCATCATCATCAGTAGCAGCAGCAGCAGCAGCAGCAGCAGCAGCCGAAGCAGTAGCATTAACGCCACAGTCATAGTCCGGGACTCACACGCATCGGAATCGTTGTGGTACAGAGCATTGTGAAGACAATGATGGGTGCTAGTCGTTTGTATCCCTGCAATAGCTTCTGATCCTGCTACTTACACATCTAGATTTAATGTCTTTATATGTTTTGAATGCTAATGGCATATAACGCACATGCACACACACACATACGCGCGTACATATGTACTCACACTTTGAGATTTGTAAAGTCGTTGCCGTTTTTGTTGTTGTTTCTTGTACAATATTATGAAGATATGCGACTAAAAAGGATTTTCCAAAGGGATTTACCAGATTTGAACACTATTACTATAGTGCATAATATGCAATATACACTGCATATAGTCGATTAACTGTTCCTGGTACTGGTAATTGATATAATTGATTAGAAAATGGTTGGAGAAGTTCAAGGAGACCGGTTTAATAATAAAACAACAAGATATAAAACCTTAAGATCATGCTCACAGGCTCCAGTTTGCTAACGAATTGCAAGAGATGTTCACCAGCTTTACCAACATTTATATTACTATGTATAAGAGCAGCTTGCCAGTTGTAACGAGGGTTTTTCTTTGGCTGGGGTATACTCAATCTCGTCCAGGGTCTGCATAAGGACCCACCAACCATACGAAATAAGAACACAAGTGATTTCCCTGACTAGGGCCTTCAAATAGTGTTTATTATGATTTGATTTTCTTTTAAAACACTTGTGTTAGAAATACGACAGATAACTTATTGGTTTACGGCGACAAACAACTGCTTTTTGGGCTGAAGCCAAATATCTGCGCTGGATACATTTGCGAGTCACTAACGATGTAGATTTGCAGATAATCGAGAACTATTTAATTAGCCCAGTACTGGTGCGGTTAATGGAATTCTGGAATACCAGGTTCTGTTTCGGATTTCGGATGTCAAATTCGTAGGACCAGCTCGGGTGCTAGATTCGTATAGCAGGTTCGGGATCGTGGAGTAAGCTCGTGATCGTGGACTAAACTCGGCTACGACTAGCAGGTGCGGTTTCCAGGATCGGGTTTCAAGTTGCAGCATAAGCTCGGCTTCGGTTTACCAGTTATTGTTATACATACATTTATTCTTATTATATACCTAGTAGGAAGTGTCTGCAAGACATCCTCATGGATAGGTGCACGACTAAAGTAAATCGTTGATGACACGTAGGGGACCGTCCATACAAATCGTCGACGAAATTTTTATATAAGTGTCCGCTTTGTCATGCACGACCTGATGGGCGACAATGGCGGTCAAATTTTCGTTGATGCATATACAAGCGACATGTCGCCCCCACAATCACGCACGACATAATGACCGACGATGTCGGTCAAATTGTCGTTACCAGTGATTTATTATTTAAAATAACAAATTGAAATAGTTTTATTGAAAACGTGCGATACATGAACCTTCACGCACTGCTGTTTCCAACAAACTGAAAATTGTTTACTTTTACTTTCCTCTCTTCAATTCTATGTCGTTATTGTTCCGTGACATAAAGCTTTTTTGTTTGATGCACGACAACATTAGTATTTTGTCGGTCAGCTTGCCGTCAACCGATTGTTCTGGCGACAAGTACATACATTTTTCACATTTTGTCTTGAGGACAGCGACAAAGTCGTGTATGACGATATTTCCTACTGGGTACTTATCAACTTCCTTACGAACAGACAGCCGAAGCCACTGTAGGGGAACAGACAACCGAAGTCACTGAGGGGGAACAGATAACCGAAGTCACTGTGGGGAAACAGGCAGCCTAAGCCGCTATAGGGGTAACAGACAGCTGAAGCCGCTGTGGTGGAACAGACAACTGAAGTCGCTGTGAGAGAACAGGCAGCCGAAGCCGCTATGGGGGTAACAGACTGATGAAGCCGCTGTAGTGGAACAAACAGACGAAGCCGCTATGGGGGAACAGACAACCGAAGTCGCTGTGAGTATGTATTATCACCCGATCAGAAGGAACAGGCGATGTAAAAAAAGGAAGTCACAAGTTCTGAAAAGTACTTATGGCTTATGGTCTGCACTGGTCGAAGTTCGGCTAGCGATTAACTGCTGGTCAAGCCTATATTCTTTTACAATGTAGCGCCTTAAGTGAATGAGAATTCAATGGGCATACTATGAACTGCTTATAACAAGAGTAACGACTGTTGCTTATGACCTTTGTTAATGTATGAGTTAATGTATGGTTAAATTCTATTCATAGAATTTGTCTCGTTATACAGTAAGAGCCATTCTAGAGGTAAATAATAGTCATTGCTTAATCCCTGATGTCAGCTGTATTTAGTAGCAATCAGTGATGATTCTCTCGTTTATATTCCTCCTTAAATTTAGCATAGGAGTGTAATAGGCTGTTAGATCGGCGCGCTCTCGCCATAGCCATTAAGCGAGCTTAATAACACGCTTGATTCCGAAGTAAGTTATAATGTCAGTAGGTGTCATTTCAATCGGAGCTATAGCGATATTTTTTACATTACACAGAAAAAAAGAGAATCATCAATGATTGCTACAAAATATAGCTAACATCAGCGATTAAGTAATGGGCATTATTACCGTAATTGTAATCCACAAAATTTCAGCAAAATTGGCCAACATGTCACACATCCAACTACATATTGGATGCAGTAGCCACCTAATAGTTAAGCCTTATTCCTGATGTATTTTTTTAAGGATACCTTAAAAGTAAAACTTTTCAACAGAAAGCCAGCCCAGCGTGTCTTGAGGAATTAAAGGAACGTATATACGAGAAGATGCAAAACATGGCCTGTCGTCGAAGTTTTCGGCTCCAGATTGCAGCATAATCAAAACAATCACGTATCACATATTATTAAAAAAATATCTACATATCTGCATTATTAAAAAAATATCTAATTTCACTTCGCTTCACCACCAAACGCTTTAACTTGAAGCGTCCTTAATGTAAACATCTTTACATTAGTAACATACACACTCATACATGGTCACACTATGTCGCTGTGTTTGTAATACTAATAAAGAAAATAATGCTGTAAATGGATAAAGATTTTTAAGATGTTGCAGAGCAAACACGAGTATGTGGCATATAGTTTGTTCTTGTTCTACTGGATCTGAATGTGCGACGACGATACGTTAACGCACAAAGCCATTAAGCAGCGTAACGACAATAAAAAAGATAATGGATCAAATGCTTGAAATGACTACAAAACAAAACACAACCAACAGAAGGCGGGACGTGGTAGGCGGTCGGAGGACTACAGACTACAGAGTCCCCCTTCCCCACCACAACCCCCAAGTCAAGATTTCGTTGCTTAAGTAAAAATAGCTGATGAGACCCCACAAGGACACAGCATTGATGATATGGTTGGGTTTGGAAGGATTGAAGTTTTGTACGGCATTGATGTCAACTTAAATTTACTTGTTAAAGATTCCTAGAGAAACAGAACCATTTGGGTATTGTTTGTGTTTAAAAGTCACAAAATTAATTGAACATTTTGTAGGGTTAATTGTAGGGTTAATTGAAATTATTAATTATGTAGACAGACCATAAATTGTATAATATATATATGGAAATGGAAAACGAGAAAATTACCATTGCTGGTCCTGACCAATTCTGTCCAAGGTATTTGGGACTCCGGTGACATAGCAGTAGTGGCATAGTTGTTAGAATACGTGACTACCATGCGGGATCCAGTCATCTAAAGTTTTCTTTCATTGCCGACCCCCTCAATGTTGTCGACAGCAACTTCACAGTATAGTGTCGTCAATCGGCATGTCGAGTAAAAACTTTTCAAACAGTGACGTTTGCATCGGTAAACAAGTAGGTGCCGTTAACTGTAAATCTAAAAATAGAATGCGTGTTAATTCACAACAACGCAAAAGCTATCCCATACCTCTTTAAGGTGGTGTAAAGGGAAATTAAGTTTTTTTTTTAAGTAAGTATGACTCCATTTAATATGGATTTGGCACATTGAGGGATTTTGTATCTCCGAGTGAAAAGCATCAGTTCTCCTTATGTTATGACACCATTTTGGTAGAAGCTTCAGCGCAGCTTCCAGACATTAGTGCTCCTTCCGATGAGCACCACAAACCACCACCTTACAAATATTTAATACGCCCACACTAGTTCCAATGCACCAAAACTTAAGGACTTTATCAGCTAGTGAGATGACCTCTGAATTAATCTCCAGTTCTTTCATGGAGTCAATTATAGATTCAGGTTTGACATTGTTGAAAGTTTAAGGATCTTTCTTTAAGACTAATTATTGAATATAAAGCAGTTTCCGTTTAGAATCCTTGACTTAGTATGGGATGGCTTACCCCCTTTAGGTACAAATACAATTTTGTAGGTTGTCCATCTCGTTGGAATGTATGACAAATTCTTAAAAGACGGGGCGTTAATATGTAGATGTTATTCTGTAGATCAGCAAAATTAATACAATCAGGTCCCGGGGACTTAAAAGGGTAGAAACTTTCGATACCCATTTGAACCCGATGTTTAGTAATACCGGTATACCGAAAATATCTAATGGATTACTGTCCGAGGTTTCCACAGACAGTGTAACGAGACAAATTCTCTAAATATTTCATATCCACTAAAAATTCCAATTGTTCTCATACATTAACAACTCTCATAAACAACTGTCGCCACTATTGGTATGATCGATTTGTTGAGCAATCAGTGTGAGCAAATCACAATGTGCTCATTACAATTCTCATTCACTACAGGCGTTACATTGTATAAATAGACTGTGAGTTGACTGGCATTTGTCGTCAATCGCTAAACGAACTTTGACCAGTGCAGACCATAAGCCATAAGTTCTTTTTAGAACTTGTTATTATTATTAGCCCTAGAAAAACAACTTGACAACAAATGTATTTATATCTTAGTGTCTTAGTCAGAAGGCGAAATGATAAGAGATTTCCATTCGCTTCGATCTTGTGCGCAACGTCTCCAGTCAGTCAGTCCTCCAGTCAGTGATTCCTCCACCTGGCCCTTTCAACGTAGTCGCGGTCTTCCTCTTTTGCACAGTCCTTCGAGGTCTTGATAGAATACCTTTCGCGCTGGAGTTACCTCATCCATCCTCACGACATGGCCTAGCCAGCGTAATCGTTGCACTGTGATTCGCTTGATCACATCAATGTTGTGGTATTACTCGTAAAGTTCATGGTTTATCCGTTTTTCTTTCATTGTCGGCTCTCCTCGAATGTTGTCGACAGCAACTTCGCAGTATTAGTGTCGGGTCAATCGGCGTGTCTAGTAAGAGCTTCTCAAATAGTGACGTTTGCATTTGTCGATAAACAAGTAGATGCCGTTAGTTGTGAATCTAAAAATAGAAAGCGTGTTAATTCACAACAACGGGAGAAGCTATCCCATACCTCGTTCATGGGGTGTAAAGGGAAATTTAGTTTTTTTTCTTTTGACTCGCAGTGACTTCGGTTGTTTGTTCGTAAGGTAGATTACAGGTTTATTATAAGAACAAATGTGCGTATAACCATAACTTGTTGACCTGCTAGTCATAACCGAATTTGACATCCGAACCTGAAAGCCGAATCTGAAATCCGAAACCGAACCTGTTAACCGGACTTTATACCAGAATGCCATTAACCGTACCAGTACGGGACCAATTACACAGTTCTCGATTATCTGAAAATCAACATCGTGACTCGCAAGTGTCTCCAGCGCCAATATTTGGATTTAGCCCGAATTAAGTTGACGGACGCTAAAGACAAGATCATTAAAGATGCATTCTATGAGCGCCTGGAGGTAATATATGACCGCTGCCCTGCACATGACATTAAAATTGTTCTGGGAGATTTTAATGCCAAAATAGGAAGGTAAGATGCTCTTGGTTCAGCAGTCGGAAAATTCAGTCTACACAACAACACCTCCGATAACGGAGGTTAGACTGGTTAGCTTCGCGTCGACAAGAAACATTTTAGTGAGTGGAACCACAAGGCAACCTGGATATCCCAGGATAAAAAGACGAGAAACCAGATTGATCACGTGGTAATCTATGACCACTGCCGCAACGACCGTACTGGGTTATGAAAAACCACACTCAGATAAGCACTGGTATGATGATGAATGTCGCGAAATGCTGTGACGGAGCGTTATAATAAGAAGAGGAGGGAAAAGACACGCCTCTTCAGGCGAAAAAAGCATCTATAGAAGAAAAATGAGATCCAGGATTCGAAAATTACAGGGATAGAGGTGAAGCCCGAAAGTTATAATAAAAGGTAAAAAGCAATGGTTTTGGAACAGGGACACTCAGAGTGTGCTGCAAATACGCAGGAAACACTTTCATTCTCTTCTAGTTCCCGATGGCACCATAAGTGACGAAATCACGCCAATCATCGTCGACAGAGTAGATTGTCCGCCACCGAGCCAAAACGAGATCAGCACGGCGTTCGCAAGGCTTAAAAATAATAAAGCTGCGGTAGCCGCTTAATTGCCGGCATTGCATTTGAATGCCCTAGGCTGGCATGCGATGAGCTGGCAACATGCATGCACCAGCTCATAAATACGATTTAGTTCAAGGAATGCATACATAAAGCCCATTCTGGTGAACCTGGATGGAACTCATCAGTGTGGCTTTAGGCCTAGTAAGTCCACGACCGACCAGATATTCTCACTACGACAAATCCTGGAGAAGACCCAAGAGATGCAGATCGATACCTAAAATCTGTTTATCGATTACAAAGTCGGATTCGACAGTCCGATACGATAGAATAAGAATTATAAGATGCTATGGCTGAGTTTGGTATCCTCTCAAAGCTGATGCGACTTTGCGCAATGACACTGACACAAAGTCTTCAGTGAAAATATGCAAAAATCTGGTTGAGCCATTTTCTACCAAGTGAGGCTATAGACAAGGAGATTGTCTATCATGCCATATCTTTAATGAAGATAATCATGCGGAAATCTTTAGTAAACAGGACTGGTATCATATTTGACAAAAGTCACATACTGCTGGCGTATGCTGATGATATAGATATTATTGACCGAGGACTGCGTGATGTTCCTGCGGCCTTTTTGAACATTGAGAACTATTCGGCAGAAGTGGGTTTGATGATAAATGAGGGCAAAACCAAGTTTATTGTTTCGACGAACAAAGAGTTTACATAGAAGTGATAAATGATTTTGTCTGTTTGTTTTTTTTTTTGTTTGGTTCCGCAGTAAACAAAAATAATAAAGTCAGCCTGAAAATTAAGAGACGACTATTGATAGCAAACCGCTCCTACTATGCCCTAAGCAAGCGCTATTAATGACAAAGCCCTCGCTCAAGAAGCAAAGATCCAACTGTAGCAGACACTGTAATGACAAGCGGATCAATCTACTCTGGGAGTCTGCGAGAGAAAAATACTCCACAAAAAATTTGGACCCAGCATTGTTAACGGCGAGTGAATCATGAGCACAACGACATCGACGTAGTCAAGCGCGTTGAGATAAACCGAATGCGTTATCTTGAACATGTTGTACGAATGAATTGCAATGCTCCAGCTCGAAAAGTCTTCGTTAATAAACTTGATGAGCGGTGCTGTAGGAGGCGACCGAAACTTCGTTGGATGGACCAGGTGAAAGAGCTATTATCTAAACATGGAGTGACGAACTATCTACGGATAGCAAACGACTGAAGCGCTTGGAATACTTTTTTATGTGCGGCTACTCATGGATGAAATTCTGTTGTTGTTGCCAAATAAGAAGAAGAAGAAGTTGTTTGTTGCCTAAAACCAATCAGTTATTTGTCTTATTCCCTCCACAAGTGTATTATAAGAAAATCAAACCCTAATAAACACAATCAGGGAAATCAATTCTGTTCCTATTTCGTAAGGTTGATGGGTCCTTATGGGTCCCTGGATGAGATTAAGTATACCCTAGCCAAAGAAATACCCACGTTGCAACTGGTAATCACTTTTCTGACAGTCTGTGAAGTATGCTTCCATAAGTACCTCTAGGGTTTCGCGACAGTTAGTGATCGATGAACTCTCTGTATATACAATGGTATTGATATTACAAAATATTGCGTAGCTAACTAGTTCCGAAAATATTTAAACACTACTGCAGAAATTATGATACTTTGATGGTTTTACGGCTAACTGTGAGAGGTGAAACCTAATATGCCGATGATATAGACATCACTTTCCGAAATTTGCGGGATGTTACTGCAGTTTTCTCATTATTTGAAAAGGATGCAGCAAAAATGGATTTAGCGGTCAATGAGGACAAAACAAAATCATTGAATTTGACGGACAAAGGGTTCTCTTGATGGGGACGCACCGTTAACGTTGCAAATTTACCTACGTCTGATCTTCCGTTAACAAGAAAAAAATTGATATCGTTCCCTGCAAATTTTTGCCAGTTCACATCTCATGACATTGCACACAATTATAAAAATCTCGATTGGATTAATTTACGGGCAGTATGTTACTAGCAGAGAAGACTTAAGACATCAATAGCTAGAATTTCAAATTAGAAAGTTAAATCGCTTGAGAACTGCATTCGTACAAATCTGTTTACAGCGTGACCGTAGAGGATGAAGCGACCAACAATCCGACAGAATTTTGCACTCGCTTAATATGCCGCATAATTTACAGATAAAGGTGGGATCGATCATAATCATATTGCGGAATATGAATCAACCGAAATTGTGCAACGGTACGCGGTTTTCCGTCAAGAATCTGATAAAAAATTTGATTTCAGACGATCATAAATAACAAATTCAAAGAAGAGGAAGTCCTTATCTTACAATCATCCATTCCAATTCCCCGACGACAATCAATAAATCGCGAGGCCAATCGTTGAAAGTATGTGAGATTATTAAGGCATTAAAGTTCGCCGGGTCTGCTAGTTATTTACATATAAAAGTTTTCTTTCTACAATAATTATAATGATAAATATTTCTAAATAAAATATTAAAAACAAAATTTGAAAGTAAGCAATTTCAAAAGCTTTGCTGAGTTCATCGGTAGTAAAAAGTAAGCTTGAAAATGTACGCTGGGTTAAACAATTTTCAAATTCTCCCCATTTTATTATATTATTTGGACGATATATCTGAATTTATTGCTGACCCAGATAAATTAAAAAGCTTTTGTGATCACTGCATCCGGCAACTAACCCAAACAGCCACATTATGACAATGTTCTGTAATATATCCAGCAGTGCATAGAGTCAATACATTTGGAATAAAGATAAATCCACCCAAAGTAACAAGGGAAATCCAGTTATAACACAACAGTAAGCACAACATCATAGTTTAAAACAATTGTAATTCCTTGACTTGTGTTTACATTTAATTCCATAGTGTCTAAGATGTCACTAGAAAAGCTCGACTTTGCCGCAACTGTTTGTTGGTCCTTATAATAAGGATATGTTACTGTGCTATGTTCACTTTCTGTTCTCATTATTCCCCATTGTCTATGATATAGTATGTGGAGCTATGCACTGAGTACTGTATCTGTTCTTGTCTGCGCCCTGCGCCCTAGTGTACATATCCTTGGCCGAAAGTCAATGTGGAACTTTTTCGTTTAAGGATTTATAAGTTTTCCGTTCGTTTTGTTGTCGCGCTAACATTTGTTAGTTGTACGAAAATAACAACAACTGCGCTAACAATAATATACAACACTAAAAAAAAAATAACAACAATAATAATCAATGAGAACAATAGCTACGCATACATGTATGTCCCAGCGACGACAATGTCTACTAGACAATGTACGTGTACATTGTGTTCTCTTACTTGTCCTTGTGCTACTTGTAGAAGTCGCGAGCGTGTGAGTGTGTGTGTGTAAACACATACACACTAATATTAAGTACATATTTGTCGTCCTTTGCCACTGGATCTGTTGTCTTACATTTTAATGGATTTATTGCTTTATTTGTGTTGAGCAAAAATATTGTTTTCATTTTTTGTTGTTGTGCTTGTTTGTAATGGTTTTTATAGCCCATAATGCGAAGAGAGAGAAGCAAGCGCGGAACGACGAACAAAATTGTTACCACCAGTTCGTTATTTGCAAGTTATTTATGTTGGCAAACAAATAAAAAATACAAATAAGAATGATCAAAGCAAATTGCCATTTTACAGTACAGTTATTGTAAGGCGATGTATCAATTACAAATTACTACATAGATGATGTTAAGAAACTTCTGAAATAAAAGAAGTAATTTCCCATGGCATGAATGCTGGCAGATGAGAGAGGATATTTGGCAAGAATGTCAACAGAATTAAGTTCAAGAGCTCGCACGAAGGTGGTGTCACTTGGTCGAGTTTCTCTTGAAGTCGTGAGAATATGGAAAGAGCACGATGTCAAGAAATCACTTAGTGTGAGACAGTTAAAAGATTTTATAGCCTCTACCACCCTGTGGTACTGGGTATGCTGTATGTTGTATTAGTTGTGATGTTTGAAACGTTCAGAAATATCTGTTGGGTATCTTAATATAAACTCAAATTCGTAACTACAGTTTTAAGGTGGTGCCTAAGCCAGTAGCCTTAGTCGCTAATTGCGAGTATTGTAAAGATTACTTACTACTTAAGTGGCCTGGTACAACTTACGAACGTGGTTCATAAATGAGAGGCCTGAAGTATAAAATAAGTAAGTCCTACTAGATGGTAGCACGTCCCAAACCACTTGGTCCTTCCAACGAAATTTGGGTCCCCCCGCTCTGCGCCATCCTTGAGGTTCGCTTTCAAACACCTTTCTCGCTGTAGCATTCAAACTATCCTGGCAACATGTCTCAGCCATCAAAGTCGTTGGGTTCTGACTCTTTTAGCTATGTCGATGTCATGGTACAGCTCACACAGCTCATAGTTCAACCAATAGCATTATTTTTGTTTTGACCTCGTTGACCGCTAAACCATTTTTGCTTACTCCTTTTCCAGTGATGAGAAAACTGCAGTAATATCCCGCAGATTTCGGCCATAGGCTAGTGGCATGTGGCTGTTGTAGAATGTGGTGCCAGACCTGTTGACACTAGCCTTTCCATAACTATATCAAATAATGTAGAGGACAGAGAGTGAGATAGTGAGTGAGAGAGTAATCTTTACCAATATTACCCGAGGATTTGGTGTATTTCAAGGTACATTTGAAAAGTCGAATTAGCTTTGAAGAAATACCAAACTCAGATATTGGCACACGTATCTATCTCTGGCTCGGAGGTGGATATTTAATACCATTGTCATAGATTTTAATGGGGTCTTCTGGAGTGGTGCCCGTATCCAGTAGATTGCTGAAATGTTCTCTCCATATCTTCTTCGTGTTTCGTGTTTTCATAATAAGTTTTTGTTTGAGGAGAGTGGCTTATTAGGCCACCGCTCCCGATCTTAGTTTCTTGGGGCTGCCAAAGCCACTAAGAGAGCCTGTGTTGAGCTTCAGTAACTTCTGTTACCTAGTTCTTAAGACGCATGGGTGGTAGCATGCCGATTAGGTTACTCAACATTTCGCCTTCTAACTCTAGCTAACATCAAAGCGGTTGCTTTAAAGTCATTGCCCAGGGAATACTTGGTCTAAGATCGGAAGTAGTTAGCTGCTTGGACAGTGCCACAAAGGAATCGATTCTGGTCACTCCCAAGTGAGTGACAATCAGTAACTTTCCACCTCTGGGCAAAGTCCCATTCCTCCTTATCTACAGAACTTTATCCGGGACCGTCACTAGCTGGCCGTCACTAGAGGGCAACCCTTCTTTTTCCGTCTAAGGAGACGAGCTGCCTCTCGTCTCTTATCCCTGTGCCGTTCACGAATAGCTCGCGTTGCCATTAGCTGCAGTTACGCCCTGTATGCAGCATCCGTCTCTCTCGTGGCATTGCGACATTCATCATCGTACCAGGCATCTTCTTGAGGCGGCTTTGAGTACCCAAGTACGCTTCCGCAGTCTGTACGTTGCCACTGCGAGGTAATATTATCAGAGGTTGGAGCATTCTGTAGCAGTTATATTAGGTGGTTGGAGTAGACGTCCGCTACCTCTGTGGTCCGCAGTTTACCGATGTCTAGCTTTTGTTGTGCCTGGTTACGTACGGCTTTCGCCATGTTTCGCCTTGTGCGTACCTTAACTGAGGTAAGGTAGGGATCGGAGTCAATGTTCGCAACCCTGATCACTCGTACGTCCAGAAAACTCGATGCGTGCCTTCCATCGACTATCACGTGATCTATCTGATTCCTCGTCAAATGATCTGGAGATAACCATGTTGCCTTATGAATATTTTTATGGTCAAATCTAGTGCTGCTAACTACCATATATCTTGCCGCAGAGAAATCAATCAGTCTGATGCCATTGTTCGACGTTTCGGTGTGCAGACTGAATTATCCGATAGTAGGCTCAAATGCGGTCTCCATGCCTATTTTAGCATAAAAATCGCCTAGTACCATTTTGATGTCATGGCTTGGGCTACGGTCATATACATTTACTCGTCTTTGTCCTCATCGCTTTTCTCTTCTGTCGGAGCATGGGCACATTTAAGTGTTATGTGGAAAAACTTTGTTTTGACTCTTATGGTGGCTATACGTTCACACACCGGGTTGAACCTTGAGACTAGGTGTCGCAGACTCTTGCCAACCACAAATCCACATCCAAACTCTTGCTTGTCCGCATGGCTACTATAGTAGATGTCGCACGTCTTCATGCGCGAGCACCCTTGTCCCGTCCATCGGATTTCCTGTAAAGCGGTTATGTCAGCCTTGTATTCTTCGAGGGCTTCCGCCAGTTGGAAGGAGGCACCTGGGTATACAGTGTTCTAACATTCCAGGTGCATATCCTTAGATCATGGTTCTTAATTCGTTTGCGGTGGTCGTAAACATTTTGGGAGGTCCATTTTATTATTTTCTTACTTCTTTTCATTGCAATAGTTTAAACGTCGGTGGGTGGTTGCAAGCCCAGCGCACCACGTCGCGGTTTTCTCCTCCTGCCAGGATTTTATTACAGCCGCTCATTCTGGGTCAAAATCAGCGCATAACAGCAGAGGTTTGCGAGCAATATGCGTCTCTTGATTTCCAGGCTGACATTATTATTTTTGTTTATGGCGGTGCTGAGGTAGGCAAAAAAATCTACCACTTCAAAGTTATAGTTGTCAACGTTCGTTGAAACAAAGAACTCTGGTTTGCCCTCATTAATCACCAGACCTACTTCTGCTGACTGCTTCTCAATGCTCAAAAAGGCCGCAGTAACATCCCGCAGTTCTCGGCCAATGATACCTATATCATCGGCATACGCGAACACCATGTGGCTTTTGTTAAAGATGGTGCCAGTCGTGTTTACTGCTACTTCCGCATGATCATCTCTATTTTGACGTAATGTTAAAGAGATCGCATGACAGACTATTTTTTTTTGTCTGAAGACTCGCTTGATAGAACATGGCTCTGTTTTTGTGATTTGTGCCTATTTTCACTGAAGACTTCGTGTCAGGCAGTGTCATACCGCAAAGCTGTATCAGCTTCGCGGCGATATACATTTCTGGGGTCTTCTTTAGGATTTGTCGTAGTGTGAATATCTGGTCGGTCGTGGATTTACCAGGTCTAAAGCCACACTGATAAGGTCCAATCTGGTTCGCATAACACACTTAACAGGAGCTTGTATGCGATAGGTAAAAGGCTGATCCCGCGATAGTTGGTACACACGCTTGGATCGGGTTTCTTAAGTACGGCACATAGAGCACTCAGATTCCAATCATCAGGCATGCATTCCTTGAGCCAATTCGTGTTTATGAATTGATGCATGCATGTTTCCAGCTCATCGCCGCCGTCTTTGAAAAGCTCTGTCGGCAGTCCATAGGCTCCCGCATCATTGTTGTTTTCAAGCCGTGCAATTGCAGTGCTGTCTCGTTTTGGTTCAGTGGTGGACAGTCTACTCCATCGTCGATGATTGGTGTGATTTCGTCACTTATGTTGCCTCCGTGGACGAGTAAAGATCGAGGTGTTCCCTCCATATTTGCAGCACACTCTGAATGTCAGTGTCCAGATTTTCGTCTCTGTCCTTACAACTGGGGATCCCTGGCCTAAAACCTTTGCTTTTTACCTTTTGTTGGAACTTTCGGGCTTCACCTTTATTCCTGTTATTTTCGATATCCTTTTTAACCTGAAAAAGCGTGTCATCTCCCTTCTCTTCTCATTATAACGCTCCACCGCAGCACGCCTTGCAATTGGCTACAGTTTTGTCATGTATACAGCATCCTTTTCTGCAGACATTTCGCGACATTCCTCATAATAACAGGGCTTGTCTGAGTCATATAATTCGCAATATGCTGCCATTGGGTTTCGGGAACATCAGAATTAGGTGGGTTGGTTCGAAGTAATTGAGAGAGTTATTTGGAGAAGGCATTGGCTATTTTGGTGGTATGCAGATTTGTGATGGGTAGTTTGCTTTGCGTTTGGTTACGAGCGTTTTTAGCACTGCTAAATAGCGTGCGTACTTTGGATGCAACTAAGTGGTGATCCGAGTCAATATTTGCACCGCGCATCACACGCACGTCCTTAACGATTGAGGCATGCTTTCAATCTTGGTTTCTTATATTATTATTTATTTTTGTTTTTTATTTTATTCGTATTTTCATATTAATTGGGTTTGTTTAAGGAGAGTTTCTTATTAGGCCAACGCGCCCGATTCTAGATTCTTGGGGCTGCCAAAGCTCCGCCGTTGTGTTGAGCTTATGTTAAGTAACTTCTGTTACCTACTTCCTTAGACGCATCAGTGATAGTATGCCAACATCACTGCGCCTTCTCACATTTGCTACCACTGAACGGATGTTCAATGGCATTGCCCGAGAATACGTGATCTCTCGTTCGTTGTGAAAGATTCTGGTTATTCCCAGGTGAATAACAATTAAAATATTCCAATTAGAAAATCCCCCATTGCATAAAAGATACTATCAAGAATACTGTGTGAACGATTAATGCATATTGTCAACGAAGTGATCAGTCGATATCAGTGTGTCTTTGAACCTGGAAAATCTACCACCGATCAGATATTCACACTTTGATAAATATTGAAAAAACCCCTTGAAGTAGATCGTAACATATCACCATTTTGTTGACTATAAAGCCGCGATTGTTCAATTCGCAGCAAACTTTTCGATTCGTCTTTGCGGAATGATGCTTACGAAGGTGACAATCTCTCGTGTACTCTATTTACCATCGCAATGAAAAATGTATTTAAAAAATCTGACAGTTAAATCTAATGCAATTGGTTTTGATAATATCCACCCAAAGTTTCTTCGTATTTTACTACCATATTTATTACCATATATAACATATCTTTTTAATACCATGATAACTAAAAGTTCTTTCCATCATGTTGGAAGTATGCAAAAATATTGCCAGTACCAAAATCGAATAAGGAGTATCGACCCATTGCAATCCTTCCATTTTTATCGAAAGTGCTAGAGAAAATACTTCATCAGCAAATCAGCAAACATTTGCATGAAAATAACTTACTATCTACCAGGCAGTCTGGGTTTCGCCCAAAACATAATTGCGTTACGGCTCTGATTGATGTGTCTGAAGAAATACGCAAATCTTTAGATAAAGGATTTGTAGCGTTCTTAGTCCTTCTTGACCATTCGAAGGCATTCGACACGGTTGACCACGAACTATTATGCATAAAACTAAAATCAATGTTTAAATTTTCTATCTCTGCAACCAGCCTCTTAGCGTCTTATCTAAACAGAAGATATCAATCGGTTCATGCCAACAACTTAACATCACAGCCAAAATTAGTTCTGAAGGGAGTTCCTCAAGGATCAATCTTAGGTTCACTCCTTTTTAGCATCTACATCAATGATTTAGTTCAAAAACTTAATTATTGCAACATACAGATGTATGCAGATGACATACAAATTTACATTGACAGTGAAATAGATGATGCTAGAAGTGCAGTGCACAAAATCAATGAAGACTTGCAGAAAATATATGTCTGGGCTTTATGCGGATTATGAATTAATCCAACAAAGTCTAAATTCATGATAATTAGTCGCAAGAACCTTAAACTTAACTTTGATCCAATCATTCTTCTAAACAACCAACGAATTCTTTCAGTTGAAACAGCCAAAAATCTTGGTATTGTATTTAGCAATACACTAACCTGGACAGACCATATTAATGTTTTATCAGGCAAAAATTTTTCAATGTTGCGAATGTTGTGGAATATTCAATCTTTTACGCCAACAAATATTCGAATGCTACTGGCAAAAACATCTTTAATGCCAACTTTGTTATATGGGTGCGAATTATTCATGAGCTGTGACTCAAAAAGTTCCCGATAACTAAATATCACATACAATGCCGTGCTGAGATATGTTTTTGGTTTGAGAAAATTTGACTAGATATCGAGCTACGCAAATAAGTTATATGGAGTCACATTTAATAATCTCCTTAAAATAAAAGCTCTGATACTTTTACACAAGTAACCAAGTTATCTTTACAGTCGACTATCTTTCAGTCAATCGTTGAGGTCAAATTACTTATTGTATATCAGATACCGATATCGCATATCAGAACAACAATTGCGTTCGTTGCGTCGATACGTCTTTGGAACATGCTACCCTCCAATATACAGTTTAATGGTAATGCATCGCACTTTAAAAATTCTATTTATGAGTACTTTAACAACTTATAACTTATACAAACAAAAAAATATTATTTTTTTTTAATTATTTTTATTATTATTATTATTTTTTTAATATTATATTATATCTACAATTACTTAAAACTTATTTGCAATATTTCATCTTTAAACTAATACAATTTTTGTACTATAATTATAAGATGATTTGTCTTGTTGTGCAGAAAAAACAATAAATAAATACAAATACAAAAAGACTACCATTAAGGGGTTCCTTCATCTCACAATCTGAACTTTTACTAGATTCTGCCGTTGTTGGGGAAATTGCAGGATAAAGTCTTTTAAAAAGTTCGTTCGCATATTCCATCGTTTGCGCCTTTTTATTTATAATTTTGTCTCGTAGCTCCCGAGCATATGCAGAATCCATATATTTGAGCTGTTACAGTATAAACGCATATACCCCTTCAGCGTCGATTAGAGTCGCTGAATCATTTGATAAACTTTTAATTGCGAGCGCTGAGCTTAAATCTCAAAATTGTTATTTCTTGTAAACGCATGGTTGACACATGTGTTAGTTCTTGAAACTGTTCAATCATTGCAGATTAGGAGCTCCACCGGTGTTTCACATCGACAATGAGCCTTAGTTCTTTATTGTGCTCCTGGAAAACATAGCTCTGCAATTTTCTTTGTTTTTCGCTCGACTTGTTAAATGAATTAGCATGCTTCCGCAATTTTGCGATAATTTAAGACACGTTCTTTATAAGCTCGTATGATTTTTTGACTTCCACTATTTCACCGCATTCATCATCGTCACTATCATCTTCGGTGCGATCCACTTCGATTTGTTGATCCACTAAAAACGTGTAAAAAGATTTTTCTAAATTAAATTGAAATTGAATTTTAAAATTTTTACTTTTTCAATAACTCCTTTTAGAGTTGTAACAAAGCAAGTTAAAAACCAGTACAGAAATTTCAGTCAGTTAAACTGACTGATAAATACCATCACCCAATATTATATATTGTTTAAGTCTTGAGTTATTGAGAATAATCGATTTGTAATTAAAACCAGTTAGAAAGTTTCAGTCGGGCAACCCGACTTACATTTACCCTTACCCTCAGTAAAACAAATAATTTTCTATTTTATTGATATTATTACTCGATTTCGAAATTGGGCGGAGTGGTACATTTATATGGGAGGTACGTGAAGTGGTGTGTTTAGGCTCCAGATTTATTCTCCATAACTTTATCCTGTTATAGCTTTACTAAATACAGAATTTGCGCACGATTGCGTTGGGTGTACTGATATTATTACTACATCCCAAAAGTGGGCGGAAAGGTACATTTGTATGGGAGGTACCATAAGGGGCGTGTCTAGACTTCCAGATTTTTTCTCCAAAACTTTATCCTGCTTAATTTTTACCAAATACAGAATTTGGGCACGATCGTGTCGAGTGTATTAATATTATTACCCTATTTCTAAAGTGGGCGGAGTGGTACATTTCTATGGGAGGTACCAGAAGGGGCGTGTCTAGACTTCCAGATTTTTTCTCTAAAATTGTATCCTGCTTGAACTTTACCAAATACAGAATTTGGGCACGATCGCGTTAGGTCTTTTAATAATATTAATCGATTTCTAAAGTGGGCGGTACCAGATGTGTATGGGAGGTACCAGATGGGGCGTGAATAGTCTTCCAATTTTTTTCTCTAAAACTTTATCTTGTTATAGCTTTACTCAAAATAGAATTTGGGTACGATCACGTTTAATTTATTGATATTATTTCTCCATCTCTATAGTGGGCGGAAAGGTAGATTTGTATGGGAGGTACCAGAAGGGGCGTGGCTAGGCTTTAAAAATTTTTTCCAAAACTTTATCCTGTTATAGCTTTACTAACTACAGAATTTGGGGACGATCCCTTAGGGTGTATTGATATTATTACTCGATTTCTAAAGTGGGCGGAATGATGTATTTGTATGGGAGGTAACAGAAGGGGCGGGGCCATGTAGCCCATTTGCAATACCGTAAGTAGTTTTGAGAAAATAATAACTCGTGCAAAATTTCAAAACATTTGGTTGCGTCTTTCGAAAGTTATCGTGCGAACCAGCCGGACAACCACCCGACAGACAGACAGACGGACATGGCTCAAACGACTTAAAAAGTCATGAATCGAATTTGGTTCAAAGAAACCTAGGGTCTAAAGTGACTCCTTCTATGTGTTACACTTTTGGGTCGTATCAAATGATATATACCTTCATCCCTAGGGGTGATGGTATAACCAGTACAGAAATTTCAGTCAGTTAAACTGACTGATAAATACCATCACCCAATATAAGATATTGTTTAAGTCTTGTGTTATTGGAATTAACCGATTTGAATTTAAAACCAGTTAGAAAGTTTCAGTCGGGCAACCCGACTTACATTTACCCTTACCCTCAGTAAAATAAATAATTTTCTATTATATTGATATTATTACTCGATTTCTAAAGTCGGCGGAGTGGTAAATTTCTATGGGAGGTACGAGAAGGGGTGTGGTTAGGCTTCCAGATTTATTCTCCATAACTTTATCCTGTTATAGCTTTACTAATTACAGAATTTGAGCACGATTGCGTTGGGTGTACTGATATTATTACTACATCCCTAAAGTGGTCGGAAAGGTACATTTGTATGGGAGGTACTATAAGGGGCGTCGCTAGACTTCCAATTTTTTCTCCAAAACTTTGTCCTGTTATAACATAACAAAATACAGAATTTGGGCACGATCGTGTCGAGTGTATTGATATTATTACCTTATTTCTAAAGTGGGCGGAGTGGTACATTTGTATGGTAGGTACCAGAAGGGGCGTGTCTAGACTTCCAGATTTTTTCTCCAAAACTTTATCCTGCTTAAACTTTACCAAATACAGAATTTGGGCACGATCGCGTTAGGTCTTTTAATAACATTAATCGATTTCTAAAGTGGGCGGTACCAGATGTGTATGGGAGGTACCAGATGGGGCGTGGATAGACTTCCAATTTTTTTCTCCAAAACTTTATCCTGTTATAGCTTTACTAAAAAGAGAATTTGGTTCCGATCACGTTTAATTTATTGATATTATTTCACCATCTCTATAGTGGGCGGAAAGGTAGATTTGTATGGGAGGTACCGCAATGGGCGTGGCTAGGCTCTCAAAAACTTTATCCTGTTATAGCTTTACAAAATACAGAATTTGGGAACGATCCCGTAGGGTGTATTGATATTATTACTTGCTTTCTAAAGTGGGCGGAATGATGTATTTGTATGGGAGGTACCAGAAGGGGCGGGGCCATGTAGCCCATTTGCAATACCGTAAGTAGTTTTGAGAAAATAATAACTCGTGCAAATTTTCAAAACATTTGGTTGCGTCTTTCGAAAGTTATCGTGCGAACCAGCCGGACAGCCACCAGACAGACAGACAGACGGACATGGCTCAAACGACTTAAAAATACATGAATCGAATTTGGTTCAAAGAAACCTAGGGTCTAAAGTGACTCCTTCTATGTGTTACACTTTTGGGTCGTATCAAATGATATATACCCTCATCCCTAAGGGTGATGGTATAAAAACCGAGTACCCGAAGGAAAAAACTCGGTTAAACCGGTTGTTCGAAAATGGCACTTTTGCAATAACCGGCATACGGTTTGAAATAAAAAAACCGTTTTACAGTTTTTCGGTTTCGGTTTTGAACACCCTAATCTCAATATAATGACACACATTCAATAAGACCATCTTTTCGATTTGCGGAGGTATTATACTTATTTTCTGTCAGGAATTTCGACCAGGAATCAGCTCTCAGTGTTAAAATAACATTTTTCAATAAATAGGTATTTTTGTATGTGCACATGTGGTACAAGATGTGGTGGCGGTGTTATTAAGACAACTATTAACGCTGCAAATTTTTCATAAGAATCAGTAAAGGTTTACTCGATTTATCGTATTCACCGGCCATCTAGCCTATTTAGCCGGCCAACCAATCGTCTTAACAAAACCTGAAACTAATTTGGTCTTAAGATACTAGTGGGCCACTTCGTCTTCTTTATAGGTTTTAAAAAATTTGTCATTTTGTTAATCACTAACAACATTCTATCACTGACTAACATTTTCTAATTGCATTTTAAAAGCGACAACGTGCAGAAATTCAGCTGATTTAGTGTTTGAGCAATGCGAGAGAGTTATGACAGATAAAATAATTACAACATCACATACGAGTACGAATTTTTGAAGAACCAGGTTTTTTCGTCGCTCTTGTAAATCTTAAATACAACGTTTTAGTAAAGTTTATACCTTTTCGGAATTGTATTTTTGTACATGCTCGGTTCGAACAGCGATCATTGGACTCCAACTCGGCAGCTTTACCTATTATATCCTCAATTACGACCAAGTTACTCAAACCCTTAAAAATGTTTCAAGTTTGTTAAGTGAGATCAACAAAATCACCACGCACACACACACACATTGGCCTTGTGTATTTTATTGTATATTGAAATGACAAAATTATGCTGGAACGTGACTCGAAGCCTAGAAAACCATACAATCGTTTTATTCGATTCACATCCAGCCAGTTGGCGATGCCACACAAACTCAATTAATTTGTTGCATATGAAATTGGTACGAGTAGTGAACAGTACAGTGTTTTGGGCGGGCAGCCGATAGGATTTTGTGATACCACCGCCACTGCTTAACATACCTATGGCCGTATTAAATAGGCGTGTATCGTGCCTGTGTATCGTAGTATACATTATGTAGTGGGTTGTAACACCATGTACTGTGAATACATTACGGCTTATTGTATCTACTTCCACCGGAAGCCATGACTGGATGGATAAATTCCAATGCATTGATAGTTTTGCCATTTACATAATAAAGTCGTACTCGCCGCACTCGTACTAACAGTATAGTGGTAGTGATAGTATTAGCTGTAATCAGGAAGTAATGAGATTCTTTGGCATTTCCGCGTTATTTTATTTACAAATGTTTATTACCTTCTTTATAAACATTTGCTGTTATGTATATTAGTAGCATCAGCAAGTACTCGTCGGCATAAATAACATGTCAAATTTGGTGGTAAACAAATGAGAGTGGTATAGAGGAAAAGACACTTCAATATCCTGTGGTCATGACGAATTGAATCGTTGAGATATTTGTCACGCTGATACAAATTGTGACATACATTTACGATACATACATACGATGTAATGGCATAACACTGTGATGTGTATAATTAGAACATGCACAATTTCTGACTGTTGATAAACTAAGAAGGCAATTAAAACGTTTCAACCAATAGTTGTTATTAAATATTCAATAATACGCTTAACATTTATCTTCTCTATTCAGAAGCATTTTGAAAATTCAGGTATCACATTTGTGTTTGTCCTACATAACAACACCTCCGATAGAAAATTCATATTGGTTAGCTTCGCGTCGTTTAGAAACATGATAGTGAGAGGAACCATATTCTCAAAATACAAGAAATTGATCACGTGGTAACCGATAGAAGGCATGTCTCATGCGCATATCGAAAGTTACAAAGATGGCGGTGAAGCCTGAAAGTTCTAACAAAAGGTTACAAGCAAAGGTATTGGAACAGCGATCCCCATCTATAAGAACAGAGATGGAAAACTGGTCGCGGACACTAAGACTGTGCTGCAAATATGGAGGGAACACTTTAGTTCTTTGGTCGTTCCCGAAGTCACCATCGAGCCAGAATGAGATCAACACGGCAATTGCACGGCTTAAAAAAATAAATCTGTGGAAGCCGATGAACTGTCGTCAGAGATTTTAAAGGCTCGAGGCGATAAGCTGGCATGTCCGATGATTGGAAACTGAGTTACTATTTTCATACAATTTTTAATATGTTGCAGCTGCAGACATTATTAGGGTACAGCTTGCGCGCTGTAACGTGACGAAAGTCGTCCATACATATATGCCTCTTAAATATACGCCTTACCTTTTAACCTCTTACCGCCCTTCATTTACTCTTGCATATCACCAACCAACCCAATCTGCATACACTGTTGCAATTACCTCAAGCGGCAATCAACAATACCATTGATCACACGACCGCCGCAAACGACGCGTTCGGCAATCGCCACGAAACGACATTACAAGGGAAAGTGTTAATCGATGCAGCGTGATGCGATATAATTCTCATTACATCGAGAGCTCACTTACTTAAATGATCGAGTATTTTGCTTGGTAAAGTGGTCGGTTGCTACCGCATCGAAGTTTATTGCTAAGTTGCTAATAATATGTCGAAAGAAATATTCTTTTGTTTAATCGGACTTCGGTCTGTTAAACTAACTTATTGGTTTAACTAAAATTCCGTTGGTTTAACTCGAATATGGTCGGTTGAATCGAACTTTGGTCAGTTGAATCGGTCTTCGGTCTGTTGAATCGGACTTCTGCCTATTGAATCGGATTTTGGTCTGTTGAATCGGACTTCGATCTGTTAAATGGGAATTCGGTCTACTGAATCGAACTTCAGTCTGTTAAATCAGACTTCGGTCTTCATCGATCGATACTACAACGAGCTGCGAAAGTCGCTTTGCTGAAGAGCACGAGTCATCAACACGATTCTGAGTAGCGCCAGAGTCTGGTAGAGCTGGATCTTTGTTCTTCGAGAGAGCGCTTTGTCGTTAAATCGCTTGATGAGCGCATAGTAGTAGCGGTTTGCGATCAATACTCGTCTTTTGATTTCCAGGCTGACATTATTATTTTTGTTTATGGCGGAGCCAAGGTAGACAAAATCATCTACCACCTCAAACTTATAGTTGTTAACGTTCACGCAGCGTCCCAGACGAGTGGACTCTTTGTTCGTTGAGACAAATTACTTGGTTTTGTCCTCGTTTATCACCAGACCCACTTCAGCCGTCTGCCTTTCAATGCTCGAAAAAGCCGCAGTCACATCGCGCAATCATCGGCAATGATATCTATATCATCAGCATACGCGAGCAACATGTGACTTTTGTTGAAGATGGTGCCATTCCTGTTTACTGCAGCCTTCCGCATGATCATCTCCATTACGATGTTAAAGAGAGCGCAAGACAGATTATCTCCTAGTCTAAAGCCTCGCTTGGTAGAAAATGACAGATTTTTGCCAATTTTCACTGAAGACTTTGTGTCAGTCAGTCGCATCCCGCAAAGTCGAATTAACTCAGCCATAGCATCCAACAATTTATGTCGTATCGGACTGTCGAATGCAGCATTGTAATCGATGAACAGATGGTAAGTGTCGATCTGCATTTCTTGGGTCATCTCCAGGATTTGTTGTAGCGTGAATATCTGGTCTGTAGTGGATTTACCAGGTCTAAGGTCCAATCAGGTGCGTCAGAATGGGCTTTAGTCTTTCACATAACACAATAGATAGGACCTTGTATGCGATGGGTAAAATACTTATTCAGCGATAGTTGGTACACACACTTGGATCGCCTTTCTTAAGCACGGGACATAGGACACTCAGATTTCAACCATCAGGCATGCACTCCCTGATCCAAATCGTGTTTATGAGCTGATGCATGCATTTTACCAGCTGATCGCCGCCGGCTTTAAAAAGCTCTGCCGGAAGTCCATCGGCTCCCGCAGCTATATTATTAGCCATGCAATTGCCGTGCAAATCTCGTTTTGGCTCGGTGGTGGATAGCCTACTCCATCATCGATGATTGGTGCGATTTCGTCACTTATGTTGCTTTTGGGATCGAGTAGAGATTGGAGGTGTTCCCTCCATATTTGCAGCACACTCTGAGTGTCCGTGATCAGATTTCCGTCTCTGTCCTCACAGGTGGGAATCCCTGTTTTACCTTTATTTAGCTTTTGGTATAACTTTCGGGCCTCACCTCTATCCCTGTAGTTTTTGATATCCTGGCTCTCTCTTTTCTTCCACAGCCGCTTTTTCTGTCTGAACAGGCGTTTCATCTCCCTCCTTTTCTCTTTATAACGCTCCGTCACCGAACGCATCACCATTGCCTGCAGTTTTGTCTTGTATGCAGCATCCATTTCCTCAGACATTTCGCGACATTCATCATCGTACCAGGGCTTGTCTGAGCGCAGTACTGTCGTTGCGACAGTGGTCGTAGAATTCGCAATATGCTGTCAATGTATGTCGGGAACATCAGAACTAGGGGAATTTGTTTGGAGTAATTTAGAGAGTTGGTTGGAGTAGGCATTGGCTATCTCGGTAGTATACAGCTTTGTGATGTCTATATTCTTTTGCGTTTGATTACCAGTGTATTTAGCACTACTTAATCGTGTGCGTACCTTGGCTGCAACTAGGGGGTGATCCGAGTCAATACCCGCTTGTTCTGGTAGGCATTACGTATGTAATGATACCATCGATTACCAGGAATGACACAGTACTTCCTCGTCAATATACCCGCTATACGTTTGATTTTCGAATTTAACGTAATTACTTTCGTTGATACCAATTATATGATGAAATAGATAATGAAGTGGAGTGAACTAGTTCGTTAATAATATACTATTATAGAATGGAAAAATTTGAAGGAACTTGGGAAGTGACATAGTGTATGGTGTAGGTCTGGTCGAGTACAATATGAATATGTATACAAAATTTCCCTAACACCTCCAAAATCTTGACTTACGGTTTAAAAAAACCGGGGTTTCAGGTTTTTTTGTTTGATTTATTGACAGTTTTAGGAAGAAGAATCTTAGAAATTTCCAATGATTTGTTTAGCGTCAATAATTCATACTGTTCGGATTTTTTCACTATTTTTTAAGTTTTAGGATGTTTTTAGCCACAGTTTTATTAGAATACCCTAACGTTGGTTTTGTTATTTAGAAAGAGTTTGCTTTTACCACTAAAGCGCATTTTTATTTGTAAAAATCGGTTAACAAGTGGTTAAGTTGTTCATGCATTTTGAGGAACGCAACTTTCATATCCCATACTAAAAAAACGCCGAGAGAACTTTGCATTCAAACACGAAAAACTTCTAACACAGTTTGTTGACTTTACATTTCCAGATCAAACACTGAATGGAATTTTTCAACCACCGTTTAACATACCGACCATTAAATTATTTTTTTTATTTGCTACAAACACATCAGCGAATAACGGCACTTAAAAAAGAGAAGAGAATAGTAGAAAAAATATGAGAATGAATATGTCTGTTTATTTTACTATCCCCTAGTTATGCGCATGGGAGTCAATTGACGCAACGCTCGCTTACTTTGGATTAATGAAATAAGTATATACGCATTTAAATGAAAACGTTAATGATGTATACTATGAAAAGTATAAATTCGTAAGTACAGAGTGTTATAATCGACGAAATCATTACAGAAAAGGTGTCTATTGTAGTTTTGCCGAACAAGCGGGTATTTGCAAATTGTGTCTTTCTGCATGGCAGCTGTAAAAGATGTCACAGTTCTTTCGTCGTGTGCATCCCTGTCCCTTAAATCTGATTTCCTGTATGGCAGTGATGTCAGCCTTGTATTTGTCGAGGACATCCGCCAGTTGGATAGATGCATCTCTGTATAGAGTTCGGACATTCCAGGTGCATATCCTTAAATCATGCTCCTTATATTATGTGCGGGGGTCGTCAACATTTGGGGGGTTCTTGTTTTTTCTATTCTTCGTATTTTCATACCGCGCCCGATCCTAGTTTCTTTGGGCTGTCAAAGCCACTAAGAGAACCTGTGTTGAGCTTCAGTAACTTCCATTACCTGCTTCCTAAGACGCATCGGTGGTAGCATGCCGATTAGGTTACTCAATATTTGACCTTCTCACATTTGCTATCACTGAACGGATGTTCAGTGGCATTGCCCGGGGAATACGTGATCTCTCGGACGTTGTGCTTGGGAACCTCTAAAGAAAGCTTCTAGTTATTCCTAAATGAATAACAATCAGAAAGACTCAAATTAAAAAATTCCCCAATCCCCACTGAACTTACCTCAGCCGACGATAAATCCACTTTACACTGCGCATTCGATCGCTATTACCGAAAAAAAAGGATTTCGCATTTTGTCGTAGTGTCAATATCTAATCGGTCTAAGATAAAAACAGCGCAGATATACCAATCAGATTAGATAAAATGTGCTTACGTCCTGAGATCGACATAACATAGCCAGACGGGCGACTCACCCTCACAAACTATTTCATTCAGTCTCCCTTGATCATTCATCCGACGAGTTTGTCTCGACGAATGTTGTTAGTTTGACAATGAAAGAAAATTTGTAATGGAAATACGATTTCTTGTTTGACGAACATTTTTCGAGTAAAGCGGAATGTATAATAAGTGCGTAAATATGCATTGCCACTCTCTTCTTATAGAAGGGAGACGGAATGTGTATACACATGGAATTGTGGAATAAAAAATCATCGAAGACCTTGATTCTCCCTTCTCAAACAAGGTCTGCAGCATTGGTATTTAAAGAATGCTCGAGATATTTTACCAGGCACGTGGGAAGAAAGCCTGATGACATGACGTTGGAATGTCTCAGAAGGCCTAGTTACAAGCCTGCTTGCAGAAGTCCTTGACAATATCGCCGCCAGGTTCCACTGGGCGGTAAACGAATAACAACGTGATGTAAAACAATTTCGCTTCGATGCATAGTGTCTTTTCGTATATATATCTTAATAAGGGTATTTCTGCATTGCAGCAGTAAATGAATACTTTATAATTCTTTCGTCTTCTGCATCACTGTCCCACCCATCTAATTGCCTACATGGAAGCGATCTCATCCTCAACAAAAAGCAGTTTTCCGGAATAGTAATTTTCGTGCGTTTAGTCTTAAAATGAGAACTCACGAAATGGGAGAATGTCAAGGTTTAAAGTCAATTCGGCTCTCTAAAATAAAAAGTTATAAAACATATCTCAGTACACCTCTAACATTTAAGGCTATATGGTAAAAACGCCCATCCAACACACTGACCACACATCTATCGCTTTGCAATACTAAACCAAAATCTAAGTCTCAGTTCCCTCGGGCTCTCCTTTGGTAGAACATATTTTATGATTTCACGATGCAGACTGACAGCATTACAACTTTTTTTTTCAAGTTCCAATTATAGGAAATTGTGTCTGATTTTAATTTATGCAATTTGTTGTATGTGGCATTTGTTGTTATTGCTGTTTTTGCTTTTATGGGTTTATTTATTTTCTTCCTCTTTATTTATGGTACATTTCCGTTGACATTTTTTTTTGTTGTCCTGTAGAGTTGTGTGTGTGTTCTGTGCGTTTTGTTGATGTTTTTGTTGGGCCGTGTTTTTCTTTGGTATTTGGCTTCCGGGCTAATTTTCCTTTAACTGTTTCTTTATGGCAGTTAATTAACTTTTGTTTATGTTTCTCCATTTATTTAGCAGCTCCTTTTTTAATTTCCTCTTTCCTCCGTTAGCGGGAGCGTGTGTGTGTGTGTGTGTGTGTGTGTGTGTGCTGCGTTATTTGGCTTGTTTGGGATATGGAACATCTTTTGGAATTTTTTTTGTATTGTTACATCCTTCCTCCATGCCAGTCGGCTAAGTAAGTATTGTCGTGTCGTCGTTTGCTTTAGATTGTGCCATTTGTTTTAGCCATTTTACTCTATGGCAGTTTATGGTTAATTGATGACTAATGGGGTCATTGGTTGTATCTTTGTTTAACTTATTCTCCGCAGATAACAACGAAACTTTCAAAATGAATAGGAATTCTGCGTGGATTTTCTGTTATAACTTTTCCACTTATCGGTGGGGGTTTTGGGTAATATTTCTTTGAGAGGGCGCTAGCCCTTGTTAAGACTAATTTCTTTTCTATAGTTTTAGTTGGAACTTTAGAAATTATCAAAAATAATAATTTTCATTGATTTATGTTAACGAATCGTGTTGTATGAGCTAGGAAATGTTTGTAAGAGATAAAATGTTTTGATATCAAACCCATTTATAGAAAAGTAATTGTTGTGCTGGATGCTGTCAAAATCAAATTGGGACTCTTGCCACATACTGCAAAGTTTATTGCTTTATTTGACAGAGCGATACTACTTTCGTATGTTGTAAGCTTGGGAAATGCTATATCATTTCCTTTATTATGGAAATAGGTATAAGGTCAGTTCACGAAGTAGGAAAAGTATCAAACGCAACTCCCGAAATGCGATTTTATACCAGACGCGACCTAAAACAAGGAAATCGCCTATCGAGTTACTACTTTATCATTTTTATGGAGATGATAATGAGGAAAGCTGCAGAAAACTAGAGTGGCAGGATACTCAACAAAAGTCATATGATATTGACTTCCGCTGATGAAAAAGATATCATTGGCCGAAAACTGCGAGATGTGACTGCAGTCTTCACAGGTATACACAAGAAATCAACTGAAATAGATCTAACGGTGAACGAGGACAAAACGAAGTTATTACTATCAACGCAAAATGATTCTACTTGTTTGAGAACTTTACTGCGTAAACGCTGACAACTACAATTTCGAAGTCATAGATGATTTTTATCTGCCTCGGTTTCACCATCAATTAAACAAATAAAGTCACCTTGAAATTAAGAGAAAAACACTGCTTTCTAACAGATGAAATTACGGACTAAGAAAGCGCTTTACGAATATCCAGCTGTACCAGGTTCTGTTTCTACAGGTCTTGACGTATGGCGCAGAATCCTGGGTAATGACTATAGTGTTCCAATACTTGAATATTTTAGAAAACCTTAAACTTAATTTAAATTCCCTTTATATCCCATGAATGAGGTATGGGATAGCTTCTTGCATTGTTGTGAATTCACCCGCTTTCTATTTTAGATTCACAACAAACGGCACCTACTTGTTTATCAACGAATGCGAACGTCACTGTTTGAGAAGCTTTTACAAGACATGCCGATTGACTCGACACTTATACTGCGAAGTTGCTGTCGACAAAATCGAGGGGGCCGGCAATGAAAGAATAATATAGATGACTGGAGCCGGGAATCGAACCACGGATCTCCCACGGCCGGTTTCGGTTTTTTTTCGAAAGATGCCTTTTTCCAACAATTCGGGTTTCGAGTAGCTGATTTAGCAAAAACCTGCGTAAACCGGACCATTAATCTATGAGATGTCTGCACTTTCAAATATATATTGATTGATGTCTTCCTACTCATTTTAAGGCGAGATCCCACCTACACCTAAGTGATTTCACAACTTTAGCATGATGATTGTAAGCTAAGCTCCGTTTGTGAATGAAAGCATAGTTTAGGAAATAACGGCGAGAGGAAACAGGCATCTAGCAGTATGTTTCAATCAAATTTTTATACCCTTCACCATGCGCATGAACGGAGTGAAGGGTATACGTATTAATTTTGTTGTTATATTTTAACACCCACAAGGAGGCGTGGTAGGTATGACAATATATATATATATATAAATAATCAGCATCGAAATCTGACTCGATTTAAAGGTGACCGTCTGTCTGTCCCCGCGATTACAATCGCATTTTAAGAGATATCGAGCTGAAATTTGGAATGCAAGCTTTTATTTTCAAGCGGTGGTTAAGTTCTACAATGAACCCGATCGGTCAAAACCTACTCCCACCTCCCTTACAAACTTCCACTTTTTGTGGTCTGTCCCTGCGATTACAGCAATCAAGCTAAAATTTTGTATGTGAGCTTCCCTACACTAAGCGGAGGTTGAGTAGTAAGATGAGACCGATCGGTAAAAAACTACTCCCACCTCCCATACAAAATCCCTCTTTTTGGGGGTGTCCGTATGTCAGTCCCCGCGATTACAGTAGTAAGAGCAATCAAGCTGAAATGTTGTACGCAAGCTTTGCTGCCCTAAATGAAGGATGAGTTCTAAGATGAGCCCGATCGGTCAAAAACTACTCCCACCTTCCCCTTTTTGTGGTCTGTCCCTGCGATTACAGCCGTAGTTTAAGGGCAATCAAGCTGAAATTTTGTATGTGAGCTTCCCTACACTAAGCGGAGGTTGAGTAGTAAGAAGAGACCGATCGGTAAAAAACTACTTCCACCTCACATACAAAATCCATCTTTTTGGGGGTGTCCGTATGTCAGTCCCCGCGATTACAGCAGTAATTTAAGAGCAATCAAGCTGAAATGTTGTACGCAAGCTTTGCTGCCCTAAATGGAGGTTGAGTTCTAAGATGAGCCCGATCGGTCAAAAACTAGCCCCACCTCCAATACAAACTCCCCCTTTAAGGGTAATCAAGCTTTTTTGGGTTTGTCCCTGCGATTGCAGCCGTATTTTAAGAGGTACATAGCTGACATTTTGTAAGCAAGATTCAATATCTAAGCGGAGGCTACTTTATAAGATAAGCAATGTCGGTCAAAAACTACTGCCACCTCCCATTTAAACTACCTTTTTTGGGTTGTCCGCGTAACTGCCTCCGCGAATATAGCCGTAGGTTAGGAAATATTGAGCTGAAATTTGTATATGCAAGCTTTAATCCTATGATAGGAGTTTACTTTGTAAGATGAGCAATATCGGACGAATACTTCTCTCACCTTCCATACAAACTCCCCCTTTTTCGGGGTGTTCGTCTATATGTCCCTATAGTTTACGAGCTTTCGGCTGAAATTTGGTATGTAAGCTTCTGTCCAGAAGCAGAGGCGAAGTTCTAAGAAAAGCATGATCGGATTTAAACTACTCCCACTTCCCACACAACTTCCCATTTTTGGGAAGTTACAAAATTCATAAAAATAAGCTCCAACTCACCAACTCATAAACTTAGCGGTAAATCGAATAAAATCGAAGCTAAAAGTAACGTCCTCTTCTCACCAACTCCACTGTTTTGTGGTACAAAGTTTAATAAAATATAGTTGTAGTGCAAATAACCAGTTTTACCACCATTTTTAAAAATGGTGAAGGGTATCTGATTTTTGGCATAGCCGAAGATAATCGCCTTACTAGTTTGTATTGCTATAGGAGGATTTTTTTAAAAAAGCGTCCTTTGGGAAAAAATAACCTTCTATATTTCGATTATCCCAGAAATAATTTCTAAGTAACATAGTGGTTTCAACTCCCTTTTCCGACATAAAAACCGAATATACAGGGTATTCGAAATGGCATTTCCGGTTAGACGGCTTTTGGTTATAAACACTCTAGTAATGACACATTCGGATGGTTGTGTTCGAGAGGAAATTTCTCCGTTAAATATATGTACCCATCATTGTTAAGGAAGAGTATCGACTCATGGATATAAATGCTCCAGTTCGTAAAGTTTTTGATAATGAACTCGATGGACGGCGCAGAAAAGGGCGACCAAAACTTCGATAGAAAGACTAGGCTAATGAGAATCTGGCAGAACTTGGTGCGACGAATTAGAGAAGTAGCGCAGAAGATCGAAGCGCATATAACACAGTGCAACACGATTTTTCGGGACATTTTAGGCCCAATTTTGAAAAAAAACCTTAAAATGCAATTGTGGAATATTTCACATAGAACCACCATGTCTTTGGAGACCTATATTAAAATTTTTCAGGGAAATATTTCCTCGGAAAAATTGATTTGATTTTTTTAGATTTTGCTACAAATGCTATGGTTTGGTATTGCTCCCGATCAAAATACTAGAAATCAGATTGATCACGTGGTAATTGATGAAAAAAATGTTTTAAGCGTTATGGACGTGCGTGTGATGCGCGGTGCAAATATTGACTCGGAGGTACGCACACGATTAAGTAGTGCTAAAAGAACTCGTAACCAAATGCAAAGTCAGCTAGACATCACAAAGCTGCATACCACCGAGATAGCCAACACCTACTCCAATCAACTCTCTCAATTACTCCAAACAAATCGTCCTAGTTCTGATGTCCCCGACATACATAGGCAACCGTATTGGTTGTCGATCCAGAAGTCAAGATATCGAAAATTATAGGGATTGGGGTGAAGCCTCAATGTTCTATCTAAAGGTAAAAAGCAATAGTTTTGGATGGAAATCTGATCAAGGACACGCTGAGTATGCTGACGAAATCAGAGCAATCATCGAAGACGGAGTTAATTGTCCACTACCGAGTCAAAACGTGATCAGCACGGAAATTGTACGGCTAAAAAATATTAAGGCTGCGGGTGCCGACGCACTGTCGGCAGAGTTTTTTAAGTGTTTTATGTCCTGTGCTTTAGAAAGGCGATCCTAGTGTGTTCATCAACTATCGTGGAATCAGCCTTTTTCCCATCGCTTACAAGATCTTGTCTAATGTGTTATGTGAAAGACTAAAGCCCATTCTAGCGAGCCTGATTCGACCTAATCAGTGTGGCTTTACTCACTACGACAAATGCTGGAGAAGTCCCAAGAAATGCAGATCGATACCTACCATCTGTTTATCGACTACAAATCTGCATTCGACAGTCCTATATGACAAAAATTATTACATGCTATGGCTGGGTTTGGTATCCCCGCGAAGCTGATACAACTTTGTGGGATGACACTGACTGACACGAAGTCTTCAGTGAAAATTGAAAAAAAAACTGACTGAGAAAATTTCTAGCAAGCGAGGCTTAAGACAAGTCGATCTCTTTAACGTCGTAATATAGATGATGATGCAGAAGGCTGCAATAAACAAGGCTGGTACCATCTTTAACAAAAGTCATATGATGCTCGCGTATGCCGATGATATAGATATCATTGGCCGTGGATTGCGGGATGTTACTGCCGCCTTTTCGGACTACTTCCGTAGTCGGCGGAAGTGGTTCTGGTGACAAATGAGGACAAAACCAAGTTATTGGTTTCAACGAACAAAGAGTCTACTCGTCTGGGACGCTGCGTGAACATTGAAAACTATGGCTTTGAAGTGGTAGATGATTTTGTTGTTGTCGTTTTAACAGCTGGTAGAAGTAGCTGGGGTGTTAATTCTTTATACCGATTTTTAATATATCGGCACTCGATCGGTCATATAATCAGATTATCATACGATCATTGTTGGCAACTCTGCTTCGTTCCTTTGTAGATCACAAGGTTTGTGTCAAGGATTGTTAGGTGTTGTTGTTGTGAATTTTTACCGCTAAATTCCACCAAAGATGGCACCAGCTGGCTTGTTAATTAATATGCAATGTTGATAAATCATTTTCCTTGCGCAATCTGGATTTTTGTAGTGGAAGCATCTAGGATGAGTTTTGTTGGGTGAAGAACTCGAAAGTATTTGAAAAGTAATTTTTCATAGATGTTGGTTCGGCCATTGCCCCGGCCGTGAATCGAAACCGGCACCTGAGCTACCACTGAGCTGTCGAAGGCCACAGATGATTTTGTCTAGTTTGGCTCCGCCGTAAACAAAAAAAAATAATAAATCAAGATAAATCATATCTCGACGAACAAAGATCAAAATGTACCAGACACTGATCCTACCTGTCTTGTTGTACAGCGCAGCATCATTGGTAATTAAGCGGATCTGTCTATTCTGGAAGTCTACGAGAGAAAAACGTTTTAATCTGTCATTGTTAACGGCAAGTGCCCTTGTCGAAGGAACCACAAGCTGTGCAACGACATCGACGTAGTCCAGCGCGTAGAAATAGACCAATTGCACTAGCTTGGACACGTTGTACGAATGGATGAAAATGTTCCAACTCGAAAGTCGATGGGTGGCGCAGAAGGGGGCGACCAAAACTTCGTTGGATGAACCATGTGAATGAGCTGTTATCTAAACTTTGTGTGACTAATTATCTACGAAACACAAAAGACCGAAGCGCTTGGAATTCTTTTCGTAGTGCGGCTATTGATAGATGAATTTCTAATACTGCTGCCAATTAAGAATAAGAAGAAGAACTCATGGGTTAGCTATGTTTTACTTTAAAATAAACTTAAAACAAAAAAACAATTTGATCGTTAAAATACTAATACTATTAATCAGATATGGGAAAGCTTATCGCATTTGGGTTATTTAAAACGCTTATGTTCTTATATTCAGGCTACGGGACCTACAGTTTAACGATAAATCTGTCAATTGACTCTGCTTCTTAAAAGTTGCCTTTGGAGAACTTGATCCAAGGTAATCTGTATGTTAGTCGCTTTTCAGATAATACAGTTGAAAATAATAATGCCGTACTAGTGATATTTACCATGAAAGTACATCTGAAGGATATACAAACTATAACCGTATTTAGACTTTTAAACAAAAAACAAAGCAAAATATAATAAATAGAAAGCACAATAAATGTGCTTGAGGAATTTTGGTGTCGCCAAATCAAAAACTTTAGTCTAAATATATAAAAGGCTTGGGTGACTGACTGATCACTACCCAGCCCAAATGGCTAAAGCTGGAAGCGTGAAATTTAGAATGTAGGTTTGTTTTTAGACGTAGGCGCGCACTAAGAAGGGATTTTTGGAAATTCGGACTGAAAGGGGGTAAAATGGGCGTGGCACCACCCCATACAACTGGAATTTTAAAATTACTGTACCAAACCATTATTTGGTACCTATATCGGTCGTATAAGAAACAATACATTGTTTGTGGAAAGTGGGCGGCCATTTTTTTAAAATAGTAATATTGGCCAAATAAATCGAACGATTGCATTTAAATTTGTTATATTTGATAATGCCCATAGGACCTCTATCATAGGCTTAATGAGAATATAATTGGACAAATGGGCGTGGCACAGCCCACACAAACCGAAATTTCTATCGCTCTTATCTCAAGAGCCATTAGAGGTATGAAGATGAGAATTGCTACATATGTTACTGAAAATGGTATCGTTGGAAAATGGGCGGTGCCACGCCCGTTTTGAAAAAATCGTTATCTGGGCGAAATACATAAACCGATTGCAAAGACATTTTCACTGTGTATTACTATCCGTAGGGTCTCTATCATAGGCTTCATGAACACATACTTAACCAAAGGGCGTGGCACCGCCCACCCAAACCAAAATTTGAATCGGTCATATTTTGCGGGCCATTAAAGGTATGAAGATGACATTTGCTACATATGTAAATGGTACGTGGGGGATTATGTCTGGCTGGCAAATGGGTAGTGCCACGACCCTTTTGAAACAATTGTTATGTCGGTCATACCAATAGAACGATTCATCATCATAATCAATATATTAAAAATTGTCTACTGTCTGTAGATAGGCTGATGAAATTTGGGATGGTTGTTCCCCTTTTCGAGAAAATGTCAGCTAAAAATGGATTTTTGGGTTAAAAATTACCAATAAGGAATAAAAGTTGTACAATCACCTAAACCAATCGGCTAATGGTATAATCACGAAAATTGATATGGAAATGCTTACTATCAAATTGGATTGAAGTATTTTTATACCATCACCCTTAGGGATGAGGGTATATATCATTTGATACGACCAGAAAGTGTAACACATTGAAGGAGTCGCTTCAGACCCTAGGTTTCCTAGAACCAAATTCGATTAATGACTTTTTAAGTCATTTGAGCCATGTCCGTCTGTCTATCTGTCTGTCTGTCTGGTGGCTGTCCGGCTGGTTCGCACGATAACTTTCGAAAGACGCAACCAAATGTCTTGAAATTTTACACGAGTTTCCCCAAAACTACTTACGGTATTGCAAATGGGCTACATGGCTCCGCCCCTTCTGGTACCTCTCATACAAATACATCATTCCGCCCACTTTAGAAATCGAGTTATAATATCAATACACCCAACGGGATCGTACCCAAATTCTGTACTTAGTAAAGCTATTACAGGATAAAGTTTTGGGAAAAAAATTGGAAGTCTAGCCACGCCCCTTCTGGTACCTCCCATACAAATTCACCTTTCCGCCCACTTTAGATATGGAGTTATAATATCAATAAATCCATCGCGCTCGTACCCTAATTCTTAATTTAGTAAAGCTATAGCAGGATACAGTTTTTGAGAAAAAAACTGAAGTCTACCAACGCCCCATCTGGTACCTCCCACAACATCTGGTACAGCCCACTTTAAAAACCGATTAATATTATTAATAGAACTAACGCGATCGTGCCCACATTCTGTATTTAGTAAAGTTTAAGCAGGATAAAGTTTTGGAGAAAAAATATAGAAGTCTAGACACGCCCCTTCTGGTACCTCCCATACAAATGTACCACTCCGCCCATTTTAGAAATAGGGTAATAATATCAATACACTCGACAGGATCGTGCCCAAATTCTGTGTTTTGTTATGTTATAACAGGACAAAGTTTTGGAGAAAAAATTGGAAGTCTAGCGACGCTCCTTATGGTACCTCCCATACAAATGTACCTTTCCGCCCACTTTAGGGACGTAGTAATAATATCAGTACACTCAACGCAATCGTGCCGAATTTCTGTAATGTGTAAAGCTATAACAGGATAAAGTTATGGAGAATAAATCTGGAAGCCTAACCACACCCATTCTCGTACCTCCCATACAAATGTACCACTCCGCCCACTTTTGAAATCGAGTAATAATATTAATATAATAGAAAATTATTTGTTTTACTGAGGGTAAGGGTAAATGTAAGTCGGGATGCCCGACTGAAACTTTCTAACTGGTTTAAATTACAAATCGGTTAATTTCAATAACTCAAGACTTAAACAATGTCTTATATTGGGTGATGGATTTATCAGTCAGTTTAACTGACTGAAATTTCTGTACTGGTTTTTATTTTGCTGAGGGTGATGGCATATGTAAGTCGGGTCGCCCGACTGCAACTTTCTTACTGGTTTTTAAATCCAATGTTACTGGGTTAAAAAAATCGAAAAAGGGGTAAAAATGTTACAATCGCCCAGACCAAACGGGTAATGATGTAATCATGATAAGGTAATAGGCTTGCTCACTATGGAACTAGAACGAAGCAAGGAGGCTTTTCGAAATGCTCACCTTTTAGGGGTAAAAAGGACTGAAAAGGATAAAACTGATAATAAACGGTTAAAGGTATAGTCTCAAATATTATGCAATGTGAAGTAATTTTAAAATTCGTTCTTAAGTTGAAAAAATACCGAAAACGGGATAAATCTGATGATATCACCTAGATCAAATACCTAAAGGTAGAGTTAAGAAAATGTATTTAGAATTGCTCCCTATATGTTAGAATTAGAGAACAGTCAAATGGGGTTTTTCAAAATTCGAACGCAAAGGGTAAACTGGTACCATCGCCAAGAGCAAACAGCCAAAGCTATAATCGTATATGGGCATGCTTCCTATGGAGTGTGGGCTAAAGGGACTAAAGCGGTACAATCACTCAGACCAATGGGATAAAACTACAATCACATAAATGGGTTATTCGTTCGTCTTATGAAGTGCTGGCATTTTACCTGTATTGCTTAATGTCATAAGAAGGTTCATTGTAATTACGGGTGAAGCAACGCGAGCCGGGAAAACTAGTTTAATATATAACGAATATATAATTTCATTTTAAATTTAAAATACGTAAATAAATCATTGAGAACGCTCAAAAAATGGACAAGAGACGACAAAAAAACTTAGTCCAATTAAATTTCAACAATGATGGTAACTTATTTGCGTTTTATAATTTGGCTAAAAGCAGTACAATCCTCCAAGTATGTTTACTTATGAACTCATATAGCTATAATTGTTATACAAGTATTTCCAGCATTGAGGACAGTCATTATATTGACATCGTATATATGGACCATCACGCGCCTCCATCCATTTCATTATGGTAAGCGGCAAATTAAGGGGTTGGTGAAATTAGTTCATGCTTATTTTTATATATTCTTAAGCTTGTGATAAAGTGCATAGTAGTAATACAGATTCAACGTTAAGTTTATAACATAACACAACATTAAATTTCTCTGACAACTGCTCTGCTTAATTGATGTTGATGGCGATCCTGATAAAGATATGTTCGACTGACTACTCGCTCATTCACTCGAATTTTGATATCACATTACTTTAAAGTTACTGAGAAAATCTGGTGGATTATTTCCTAATTTTGTGTAATTAGTCAAAATGGCATTAGTTACTGACATCTCTCACCAATGACTTCCGTTCCTTGCAAACCACTCCAGAGTGGATTTTGTCGTTGGTTGTTATAAATTAGTTAACTTATATTCTTAACTATTTAGTTGTCATTTGGTTTAATTTGTTTTTAATTGCAGAGATTTAAGAAGAACTTCAGCAGCGAATTATTCATCGTGCTCTGTTAAATATTTTCTACAGAATAATGATACAATCTAAAAATAACGAAAGAAATAGAGGGGTGGAGAGGGGAATGACATAAAGGATATTTTAGCCAAGGTTATTTAAAATGGTTGTTTGTGTTTGTAAAAGATTTAAGGGAACACCACTAGATTAATTGTAACTGTAATTTTGCTGAACACCAAGAACATGAGAGCATCAAGAAAATATGTTAGAGCAAAAAATTGTGTTTTTTGTATTGTATTATGGCGAAATATAGTAAATTTGCAACAATTCCCTTCGTATTTATTTCCCATTCGTTTTAAGTGAAACAGTAATTTAGCACCAAATTTAACCGGTTCTACGTAGATGAACGCTGAGGCACCTTAAAATGAATCAAAAGTTTAGCGTATCTCAACGGCTGCCTTTATGATGTCCACTAACGAAAGTGTGATTTGATGACAATGCAGTTCAATGAATATCCTCTATGGCGTCATGGCACAAAGAACGCAACATTGGACGCTATTGCAGTGTCCGTCGCAAAATAAAGGAAATTGCAACAAAAGTGCCAATTTCGAGGTGAAACGATGTTATACCACTGATATAGTTGATGGTTCATTTCTGCATAGGGTCGTTAATAAGCGCGACAAAAGGCTTCTCTGACCAAGATAAGACTTCACGTTGTGGTAGTCTTTAACCAAATACTGAGCAATAAGTGCGTTTTGGCAACGTTATCACTATGAGGGACAGAATCTTGAATTTAGTTGTGACGTATAATTTGTCTTCATTTGGTCGATGTTAATAGCAGTTCGATCGCGTATCACCCATTAACGTATATTCAGACTCGAATTTTAGATGGTATTGGCAATATTGGGTTCAGAAGGTCGTTATTATAATGTGAGATGTACAAGAACAAAAATCAAGCAGGTTTTGTAATGTGGTTTCCTCTTCGGCTTCTAAAGACCCACAAAACTTTACGGAGTAAAAACTCAGAAGATATTTGTTGACTAGTGCCAAGAGTGGCATGACCGTTAGAACACGCTATTATTATGTGGGGGACTAATGGGACAATGATGCAAATACAATAGTCATATTTGTGCACAAAGCAAACCCTTTCATAATGACAACCTTACCCACATTCTCTTGTAAAGACTTGGTGTCTCTTGTTAACGCTAAAGAGGCAATGTAGGCCGATCATGCACGGAATAACCGTATTAACAGCGTGGACGCAATCCGCGCCCAATATATTCAAAATTTTGTAAACAACAAACGAAAGGTGATGCTCGATGTCCAACTTCGCTACTAATACCTTTTACATAACGAAATTCCCAAAAATCCCATATAAGGAACACCCTGCTATTGGTGTTGGTTTCGTGTTGTCTGTGAAACAAATAGAGATGATTGAATATAAGTTGCACAATCAATAAGACTTTGTACTAGAGCCAAAAATTTGACATGTATCCAATGTTAAGCCCCAACAGAATCTGCTAAGACGACGGTTAAAGCTGTATTCTACGAGCTTTTAGGCAAGGTTCATTCAAAGTCACAACGGGGAGACATAGTATCTGCTGGATACATGTAGTACCAAAAACCTGGTCATTGGTGGTACAGTTATCCCTTACCTATGTGTATAACACGACGGATAAACAGCGAATCTGATAGGCCATATAACTTTTAGTAAATGGATGACGTGGCACTAATAGTTGCCGGCAAGGATCCAAAACTACTCTCTGAGCTTCTGGAATCAGCGCTGAAGCTTCTGCTAAAATGGTGTCATAACTGTGGAGTGGGATTAAACCCGAGAAAAATGGAACTGGTGCTATTCACGCGGAGATACAAAATCTCTCAATTTGCCAACTCTATGATAGTGCCAAATACTTCGGGCTAATATAAGACAGTAAACTGAATTGGTATCTAAACACTCAGGCCAGGTCTAGCAAAGAAGAAGCGCTCTTATACTGCTGCAAAGAGGGCAATCGGGATCAATTGGGGAATTACCACCAAAAATTTAAACTGGTTTTATGACTCTGTTATTAAAACCATCTTATTCTACGGATCGGTAGTCTGAGATCGGAAGTCCCAAAGGCTGAAATTCGAACGCATTATGAGACTGGGACAATCATGATAACAGAGGCACTTAGAATTACTCCAACTAAGGCACTGTTTACGATCCTAAGCTGTTTACCACCGGACATCAAGCCGAGGAAGAAGCAAACACCGGAAGCAAACACCGAAATGCGTTAAGACGCCACAAAATCATGGATGCACTGGAACTATGGCCACGCCAAAATTCTGAACCCAATCAATGTGAGCTGTCACACAGATTACACCATACCAGAACCTGTCTTCGATCCGGGTTTTAAAGGACAAAGCACGCTGTGAAATCTTTTCGGAGGAGTTGAATTTGCAACTATCACCACTCAGACTACCGGATCACTGTAGCATAGTTCGGGCCGAAATAGCGGCCATTAGAATAGCCGTAGAGAAAATTCAGTATCAGATCCCTGGGTTACCCTTGCAGGTAATCTAAGGGCCGATACATTGGCAAGGGCTGCCACAACCGGTCGAAATTTACGGTCTCCTTGGTGTACCTGTCACAAAGGGAAACATCTAAATGCGGGAAAACTGAACCTCATTGCTAAGGAGAGATGGGTGAGAGAACACACTTGCGCGGCGACCAAAGAAATTTAATCTAAAATGGATGTACGGAGGACACGATTTATGCTGAACTTATCCAGAGTTTATCTGAAGGACATCATAGCTGTAATAACCGGTCACTGGCTGGTTGGTAAACCCGCTAGAAGGTTGAATCTTCCCTACAACAACTTTTGTAGAAGCTGCAATGATGGTTAAGAAGGGGAGACCAAGGAGTATCTTCTATGACACTGCCCTGCTATTGATGACCTTGGTTATCGGACACTTATGGTCTATCAGTAGGCGATTTGCGGTACATCCATGCCTTCATCAGAGCAACGAAATGGCTTGATAGCTACTAGAGATGGGCACGTGAGTGATTTTGACTCACGTTCATGCACGCTTACGTGATTGAAATGGTCGCTCACGCACGCTCACGTTCAAAGATTTGTTCGCTACTCACGTTCACGCACGCTCACGTGAGTAAATTTTGTACTCACGCACATTCACGTGAGCGTGAATCACGATAATCACGCCAAATAAAAAGTAAATTTTTTTATTGTTTCTATAATTATTTGCCTTCTGTTATTTAGTTAATTTTAATTTTTAAAAATATAGTAGATTACACAGTGCAACACATAAATTGGCGCCACCTTGGTACCCATCTATTTTTGAAGTATATAGCGAAACTAAAAAAATTCACAAAGTACTTGGCCCCATTACATCACGCACGCTCATGCACGAAGATTTTTTTGGCGCTCACGTTAATGCACGCTCACGTGAGCAAATTTCTAACTTACTCACATTCACGCGTGAATCACGCGTGATTCACGCCAATCACGTAGAGAGTGCCCATCTCTAATAGCTACGTTGACCGAACAGAATAGGAATATTTGGTGCATGTATGGAACGAGCATCACACCAGGACTCATACTAGGTCCCATGTATGGTATGTGTTCCAGACCCAATTCCGGTTTGTTCCAGACCAACCATGGATTCAACAACACCGAAGTTCTCTTAAACCAACCGAAATTGGATTCAACTAAACGAAGTTAGATTCCAAAACCCTAAATCCGTTGCGGGGGTTGTTAACATATAGCGTGATCCTCTGCGTTTTTATGGTTTAAGTTTGTTCCAAGTACCAAATTTATGGCGGACGGAAAATGAAATGAACACAATTTTTGTTCTCTCATTAGCCGTTATTAATGACAAAGCAGTAAATTAGAGTGCCATCCGATAACAAATTGAGGCAAGGTGTAGGTTGAACTACTACTAAGAAGTTTGTCGCGGCCTTAAATAAGTCGGGTGCTAGTGACTTTACTGGAGCCTTCAAACAGCAGCCTATACAGACTTTAACATTTTGAAGCATTTTAATTTAAAATAGAATGCCTGGTTGATGCCATCATTCATTTACGCACAGAGAAAGTTGCTGCAACATGCAGTTTACCACGAACTCACTGAAGGAACACTGAAATAGGTTTCCGACACTCACTGCATCCCTTACTCTGCTATACCAGAGATAATTCAAAAGAGTTCTGCTGTATACATGTGTGTGTGCCTTTATGTACGCTGCTGATGTCCTGTGTCAGTTTTTTTTGTATCTTTTTAGTAGTACCAACAAAGCAAATGTGTTGAAATGCTGTTGCTCACTTCCGGTTTCCTGTTTTTTCCATGTCATTTCTGTGTATATGACTGTGTGTGTGTTTCGCATGTTTGCTGTTTGTCTGTTGTAGTACTTTTTGTTGTTCCTGTGCACGACTTGTGCATGCATGTGAGTGTTTGTGTGTGTGTGATTGCTTATTTGTGAATGTTTGCGGAGTACGAAGTTGCTACATTTGACTTTTCACCACTTTGTAAGTAGCGGCAGTGGTTCATTCGCATACACACACTCACACACAGTACGAGCACATCCTGAGTATTAAAGTTGTTTTCAAATACATTAAATGTGATTATTTATATTCTCTAAAGTGAATTTATTTGTTCTTTTGTAAATTAAATTTAAATAACAACTTTTTTAAATGTTGCTGCAAATTTACATACGTAAATAACTGCTTTTACAATCATAGATGTTCGGCGGCAGGACATGTTAAAAAGATTAGCTATACTCGTATACTGGATAAGATCTCAGAGGGCTTATTATCAACTCATAAAGTCTTAGGCACTAAACTCGATGAGCGGCTCAGGAGCGACCGAAAATTCGTTGAATAGACCAGATAAAAGAGCTGTTATCTAAGCTTGGTGGGAAGCGTTTGGAATTCTTATCTACCTACGGCTACTGATGGATGAATTTATGCTGCTGCTGCCTTAAAGGAAGAAGGTAATCTAGTAAGTACGGAAAACAAGTTCTCAGTGTCGAATTGTACTCGGTCCAAATATTGCGCTCTCCCAACAATGGCTGCACATTGTTTCTCTATATGAACTAGCGTCTGTTTTTATGTTGTAGGCGAACCAAGTGTGTGTGGTGTTGTTTTTATAACACTCAAGCAGAGACTGACTGTTTTGAATCAAATAAAAGTTTCGAGTATGTGGAAATGGTCGATCCTGTCTGGGTTAAAAAGATTATTATTGCCAGCCCGGCGAGGCTGTGACCCAGCGGCGAAAGGAAGGACCTAGATGGCCTTATGGAACGCCTTAAAAGCAGTCAATGGGCCTGCGCTCTGCATTACCTCTTCCCTTCCAAATTATAAAGGGTGTCATTGGGAGGCTAGTCCTTCCATCGTCGCTTCCTATAAGAAAGCCTGATGGAAGACCTGGGTACACATGAAAAAATAAGGACTTGAAAAATAAAAAAAAACAAATTCAGTTGGTAACCGTCAAAGTTTATTTTAAGATATTTCTCACTTCTATATATTTATACCCTAAAACTACCGGTAGAAGGGTATATACCATTTGATACGACCCAAAAGTGTAACACATAGAAGGAGTTTCTTTGAACCAAATTCGTTTCATGACTTTTTAAGTCGTTTGAGCCATGGCCGTATGTCTGTCTGTCCGGCTGGTACGCACGATAACTTTCGAAGGAAGATACCAATTGTTTTGAAACTTTGCATAGCTTAGTATTTCCCCAAAACTACTTACAGTATTGGTAATGGGCTACATGGCCAATCCCCCTCTTATTTAGTAAAACTAAATAATGTTTTGAAGAAAAAACTGGAAGTCTAGCCACGCACCATCTGTTACCACCCATACAAATGTACCACTCCCTCACTTTAGAAATCGATTAATATAATAAATACACCCAACGCGTTCGTGTCCAATTTCTGTATTTAGTAAAGCTTAAGCAGTTAAAGTTTTTGAGAAAAAATGTGGAAGTCTAACCATGCCCCTTCTGGTACTTCCTATACAAATGTACCACACCACCCACTTAAGAAATCGAGTAGTAATATAGATACACCCAACACGAGTCTAGCCATGCCCCTTCTGGTACCTCCCATACAAATGTACCATTTCGCCCGCTTTAGAGATGGAGTTATAACATCAAAAAAAAACCCAACGCGATTGTGCCCATATTATACATTTATTAAAGCTATTGTTTTTTAGATGAACCAGTACAGAAATTTCAGTCAGGTAAACTGACTGATAAATACCATCGCCCAATATAAGATATTGTAGAAGTCTTGAGTGTCCAAAACCTTACTTATTTGTGTAGGAGGTATAGGTGCCGGTTTGGAATTTATGTGAGAAATATAAATTTTTCAAAAAAAGCTAATTTTGATAGGGGTACCAGAAGGGGTGACCCGATACAGTCCTTATTCATTCCTGAATCAAATTTTCATGAGTACAACTTACGAAAAATTTGACTGAATTCAGTGTACTTACAAAAAAAGATATGTATGTAAGACTATGGGGGTGAGTTCGGTCCTTTGTATGGGAGGTACCAGAAGGGGTGTGTCAAATAGTTAGGTTTTCTGAGGTTTCGCCTCCTATCACAATATAAATTAACCGACTAATTTTCATTACCCCTCAAATGTCGGTTTGGAAGTTATGGGAGAAATATTAATTTTCCAAAAATATGTCCTTTTGTATGGGAGGTACCAGAAGGGGTGACCCGATACAGTCCTTATTCATTCCTGAATCAAATTTTCATGAGTACAACTTACGAAAAATTTGACTGAATTCAGTGTACTTACAAAAAAAGATATGTATGTAAGACTATAGGGGTGAGTTCGGTCCTTTGTATGGGAGGTACCAGAAGGGGTGTGTCAAATAGTTAGGTTTTCTGGGCTTTTGCCTCCTATCTATAATATAAAAATAAGTCGCTAAATGTGTTGCTAAGCGCAAAACTCGAGAACGGTTGGACCGATTTGGCTCAATTTTTTTTTCAGTTATTCGTAATTGCCAGGAGTAGGTTTTTACGAAAGAAAATTTTGGAAAACCCTCCGGAAAAGCCGGAAAATTGGAAAAACCGAAAATTAGCTTTTTTATATGGAATTTTGTGTGCAATTGTTACAAATAATTTTTCGAATGGAAAAATAAAAAAATTTTGTTGGAAAATTCGGAAAATTCCAAAAAAATTCGATAAATTTTAATACTATTTTTCGACGAAATTTAGCTTTTTGTTGTACGATTCGATAGTTTTGAACGAAGAAACTTGCGAAAAATTTCCGAAATGACTTTCCGAATGGAAAAATAAATAAATTCTCGGTGGAAAACTCGGAAAATTCCAAAAAAAATCGATAAATTTGCATTTTTCGGCAAAATTTTGCATTTCATCGCCTGATTTGAGGTAAATCGCATATTAAATTTTTGTCGGTTTTCGAATAAAAAAATAGAATGTTTTAGTTGGAAAATACAAAAAAAAGTTCTTTTTTTTTCGACAAAATTGTGCATCTTATCGTATGTTTTTGTAATTTTTGGCGATGTAAATGTGAACAATTTCGAACAATTATGAATTTTTATATTGAAAAATAGAGAAATTCTTGGTGGAAAACTCGGAAAATTCCGGAAAAAAATGGAAAGATTTGGATGCCTTCGACGAAATCTTCCATTGTATCGCTTGATTTGATGATTTCAGACGACGTAAAGGTGAAAAATTTGTTGTGTTGCTGAAAAATGTCGGATTATTGTGAAATATAGTGTAAAAATGGCTTGTCGAATGCAAAAATAGAAAATTATTAGCGAAATACTCGGAAAATTCCGGAAAATTTAACGGGATAAATAATTTCTATATATATAAAAATGGTGTAATAGTAATTCATATAGTCATTCATCAATTGAATACGGCTGGGCCGATTTTGCTCAGTATTTTTTTCAGTTGTTCGTAATTGCCAGGAGAATGTTTATGTAAAAGAAAATTTGGGAAAAATCCTTCGGAAAAGTCGGAAAATAGGGAAACTCGAAAACTACCTTTTTGTACGGAATTATTACGGAATGGATTTTCGAATCGAAAAATAAAAAATTTTTGTTGAAAAATTCAAAAAATTACGGAAAAATTAAAAAAAAATTTAATTTTTTTTCGACGAAATTTTGTATTTTGGATAATGGAATCGAATGGAAAAATAGAAAAATTCTTGGTGGAAAACTCCGAAAATTCCGGAAAAGCTCGAAAAACTTGGATTTTTCACCGAAATTTTGCATTATATTATATTACTTGATTTGATGAAAATTGCAAATTGAATTTTCGTATAAAATTTTGTAAGCCATTGTTCCGTAGTGGCTTTTCGAATGGAAAAATGTTTGTTGGAAAATTACGGAAAAATAAAATAAAAATTTAATTTTCTTTTTCGACGAAATTTTTTATTTTAATGTTTGGTTTGATAATTTTGGACGATGTTAATATGGAAAATTTCGGATAATTATTCAAAAATGACTTTTCGAATGGAAAAATAGATCGTCCTTTCAAATTCAAGCGAATTAAATAAACCATTCGATTGGCTTTTGTGATGACAATCAATAAATCGCATAGCCAATTGTTGGAAGTTTGTGGGATCAATCTCGAATTCCCCTGCTTTTCGCACAGTCAGCTGTACGTTTTCTGTTCGCGTGTCGGCAAACCGTCTTCAATGTTCGTTTTTGCGCCGGAAAACAAATCAAAATACATTGTTTATCAGATCGCTCTTCACTAATTTCGAATAAATTCAAATAAATTACATTAAAATTTTAACTATCTGTATTATTATTACCCTGGAGCTTATATGAAGTCGTTCGCAGGGTACGAAGTTGTATGGCAGAACAACGTTTGCCGGGTCAGCTAGTAATAACATAAACTAATAACATAATTAATCGATAACATACACTAATCGAATTTTCATTACCCCCCAAGTGTCCGTTTGGCAGTTATAGGAGAAATATTAATTTTTCCAAAAATAGGTAATTTTGTATGGGAGGTACCAGAAGGGGTCGGCCTACTTTGCCCATTTACAATCCCATAAGTTTTGAAAAATATTAATACTGGTAAATTTTCATAGCGATCTATAAGGTTTACTCGAGCTATCCTGCTGATCAGCTATCCAGCCAGACAGACGGACATAGCTTAATCGTCTTAAAAAGTCCTGAAACGAATTTGGTCTTAAGATACTTGTGGTCTAACTCGTCTCCTTCAATGCGTTACACTTTTTATACCATCACCCTTAGGGATGAGGGTATATATCATTTGATACGACCCAAAAGTGTAACACATAGAAGGAGTGACTTTAGACCCTAGGTTTCTTTAAACCAAATTCGATTCATGACTTTTTAAGTCGTTTGAGCCATGTCCGTCTGTCTGTCTGTCTGTCTGTCTGGTGGCTGTCCGGCTGGTTCGCACGATAACTTTCGAAAGACGCAACCAAATGTTTTGAAATTTTGCAAGAGTTATTATTTTCTCAAAACTACTTACGGTATTGCAAATGGGCTACATGGCCCCGCCCCTTCTGGTACCTCCCATACAAATACATCTTTCCGCCCACTTTAGAAATCGAGTAATATTAATACACCCTACGGGATTTAGTAAAGCTATAACAGGATAAAGTTTTGGAAAAAAGTTTGAAAGCCTAGCCAGGCCCCTTCTGGTACCTCCCATACAATTCTACCTTTCCGCCCACTATAAAGATGGAGAAATAATATCAATAAATTAAACGTGATCGTACCCAAATTCTATTTTTAGTAAAGCTATAACAGGATAAAGTTTTGGAGAAAAAAATTGGAAGTCTATTCACGCCCCATCTGGTACCTCCCATACACATGTGGTACCGCCCACTTTGGAAATCGATTAATATTATTAAAAGACCTAACGCGATCGTGCCCAAATTCTGTATTTGGTAAAGTTTAAGCAGGATAAAGTTTTGGAGAAAAAATCTGGAAGTCTAGACACGCCCCTTCTGGTACCTCCAATACAAATGTACCACTCCGCCCACTTTAGAAATAGGGTAATAATATCAATACACTCGACACGATCGTGCCCAAATTCTGTATTTTCTTATGTTATAACAGGACAAAGTTTTGGAGAAAAAATTGGAAGTCTAGAGACGCCCGTTATGGGCGTGTACCTTTCCGCCTACTTTAGGGATGTACTAATAATATCAGTACACCCAAGGCAATCGTGCCCAAATTCTGTAATTAGTAAAGCTATAACAGGATAAAGTAATGGAGAATAAATCTGAAAGCCTAACCACACCCCTTCTCGTACTTCCCATACAAATGTACCACTCCGCCCACTTTAGAAATCGAGTAATAATATCAATATAATAGAAAATTATATTTGATGGTATTTCTCAGTCAGTTTAACTGACTGAAATTTCTGTACTGGTTTTTCGTATCAAATGATATATACCCTCATCCCTAAGGGTGATGGTATAAAAATGGAAGTCTAGCCTATGAAGATACATTTGAATTATTTGACTGCAACTTATCATAAGATATTTTAAGAAAATTACACACACACCTTAATCGTTGCCTTTTTTCATGCCTTCTATGAGAAAGGAAAGGAGAAGGCCTGATTCCAAGCATGTGAAAACAAGGCCTTGATGACAAGACAGTTGAATGTCTCAGAAGGCCTTGATGCATCCCAGCTTGTAGAGGGCATGCCGCTGGGGAAATGCGTACCTCAGTTTTAAAAGTATATACAATGCAAAAAAGTTTTTTTCACTGACCAATATTCATCAGACATACACGGTTTGTGCACGCATTATAATACTATGTTCTATTCGATGGTTTCATCCGGATTCATACTTAACCTTTACCGAAACGGTGGTTATGTAACGTTGCCCTAAGGACGATGTAAGTTAATTGTAGGACTAGTGGCTTGGAAAACTACTTTAACTGCTGAAAAATATCTAAATGGCAATATCTGATTAAAAACTCTTAGTACAATACAAAGAATTAAGAGCTGTTAACTCGATTGTCGATGTTGTTTGAGTCATTGGCAAATCTTTTAATCTATTTAATGTGAGCAACTTAACATCCAGCGAATTACTCATACTCAAAGCTAATCCTACAATTGAATATTCATTTGAATAATTTCCATTACATCCATACAGCCAACCCAAAAGTCACCATCAGTTTTCGTCACTCATGTACGTAATGACGTAAGTTGAATATAATTTATACATTTCTCTATTACTCGTATACCTTCATCCTTTAGTTCATCTTCGTTGTTTTAAACATAATTTCCGTATTCCTTGTCGTAATAAGATAAATTGCCTTTGGGATCTTCCTAATTTACTATCGTCCAATAATTATTCATGGGATTATCACAAAGATGTCCCTGTGTACATACAGAGTCTAACGGACTCTGACTGTATATATATACATATGTATACAACAAGTTTACATGCAGAGTGTAGCATATACATGCATATATTTTTACTCCAGTGTCCCGGAAGTGTCCAAAAGGACCAAATGTACATAAATTAACACTTGTATTTAATTGCGTTAATATTCCTGAATGTCCTCTGGTGCAGAGTAGCTGGTCAATTTGCAACAAAATGGAAACTGTCAACTTTGCTAAAATGGAAATTCTAATATAATTATATGTATCACCTATTCAGAAGAGCTTCGCTTTATTAAAATTGTATTAAAACGAACATGTTGTGATAAATTATAAATGTCTGATCAAATGCCGAGTGTGAGTATGGGTGTGGACTCGAATTGTCCACGCAACACAGTGTAGCGTCGATTTATGATGACAACTGCAAATACAACACAAGGTATTGTGTTGCTGACTACTTTTGGAAAAAGGTTAATACATTAGGTAGAAATATAAATGCCAATGAGTTTTATATATATATGCAATTCTATATCCTTTTTATTGTCATTTTGATTACGATAAAATATTTATAAAAATTTGGTATTTAAAATTTATTCTGTTATATCCTTACCCTAAATATACAACTGTTTTAAAGCTCAAAAAGCAGTTTCGTAAATAAAGACGAATTCCTAGAAAAAACCTCCCTCGCCGCATAAAACTTTTTCGCAACAAATCGAAATTTATATGTATAAATGTGTGTTTCACAAGTAAATATTTGCTAACTGCAGCAATTGACGCATCTGCGTCCAAATCGTGCTGACTGCGCCAAAAGGAAAAGAGGCAAAAAGCGACACGCAAAACATTCACCCTGATAAATAAAAACACATCAAAGTTTTCGCTTGGAATATTGATGGTGATTGCGTAAAATTGCTGTTGTTGCTGCTGCTCCTGCTTCGCTTCCGACATTTGAATTGATATCACTAGACGAAGTATTTGTCGGTGGAAATGTCAATGCGATAATAAATAGCGTTAAATTTTTTCGACTGTTAAAGCGAAATAATAAAATTGTTTAAAACAGAAGCTTATGAATTTCTACAATTGGCGAGTGCTAAGGAAGTGGAGCCAAAGGTGACAACTTTTGAAAAAAAATTTAATGAAATAATTCAGTGGATTTTGAATCGAAATCAAAAGGTTGCACATTTGAAAAGACCCAAAATATATTCAACAAAATAAAGTAGATTAATTGTAGTTTAAATTTTGAACAAATTCCAAAATTTTTGTTTTCTTTCAATCTTAAAAAAATTGCATAAACCGACATCAAAACACCATCTTCCTTTCAGATAGTGTCTAGTATATTTCAATACCATCGGATCAGCAATTTAGATATGATTATACAACATGACCACATTTTTAGAAAACTTCAATATTAATTTAGATATAAATATATGTAAAACACTTTAGTTGTAATTCTAATTATCTTTGTTTACTTTATTGTAGAGAGGAAGTTGTTTGTTAGCTGAGCGTCCTGAAAACAACTACTAACACATAATAAATCTCGAAACAACTACAACTATTTTACAAAATATAATAGCAATTTGGTAAAGTTATTAAGTCAAAGTTTGTCAAATACAAACAAAATAAACAACAAAACTCTATGGCTTTGTACAGGTAAGACCATAACATATACATTTCATTCTGTTGGGGTTAATAACCAAAAGTAGTTCATTAAAGGATGTTGCTGCCATGAAGTTCCCCTCGTCCAGTGCTATTCTACACAGTGAAGTTAAAACAAACGGCAACTGTAGAATATATTTCTATGTCTACATAACACATGAGCGGTAAAGAAGAGCCATAGTTTTTAGTTACGATTTGATGCTGCTCTCCATATTGTATGAATTCGATAGTTGCAAGAATTTTAGAAAAGGTAATAATTATATTTAGGCGAAAAAAAACGTCAGATAAAGGAACGGGAGAACGAGGATATAGAGCGATACAGGGATAGAGGTGAGGCCTGAACGTGAACGTTGACAACTATAATTTCGAGGTGGTAGATAATTTTGTCTACCTAGGCTCCGCCATCAACAAAGCAAATAATGTCAGCCTAGAAATCCGGAGAAGAATCCTGCTTGCAAATAAATGCTACTACGGACTAAGCAAGCGATTCAATAACAGAGTCCCCTCTCTCGACGAACAAAACTCCAGCTATACCAGATACTGGTTCTACCTATCTTAATGTATGGCTCAGAATCCTGGGTTATGACACAAGCGGATTAATCGGTTCTGGCGGTATTCGAGAGAAAAATACTCCGTAAAATATATGGGCCCATCATCGTTAACGGAGAGTATCGGCGTCGTATGAATCATGAGCTGTACAAGCTGTACACTGACATGGACGTTGTCAGACGCATTAAGGTGCAGCGGTTGCGTTGGCTAGGTAATGTTGTACGCATGGACGAAAATGCTCCAGCTCGAAAAGTCTTCGACAATGAACTCGATGGACGGCGCAGAAGAGGGCGACCAAAACTCCGTTGGAAAGACCAGGTTACTGAGAACCTAGATTTGACCATAAAAATATTCATAAGGCAACATGGTTATCTCCAGATCATTTGACGAGGAATCAGATAGATCACGTGGTAGTCGATGGAAGGCACGCATCGAGTGTTCTGGACGTACGAGTGATCAGGGGTGCGAACATTGACTCCGATCACTTCCTTACCGCAGTTAAGGTATGCACTAGGCTAAGCATGGCGAAAAACGTACGTAACCAGGCACAACGAAAGCTGGACATCGGTAAACTGCGGACCACAGAGGTAGCGGACGCCTACTCCAACCACCTAACTCAACTGCTGCGGAATGCTCCAACCCCTGATAATATAACCTCGCAGTGGCAATATATAGCCGACTCCATAGAACGGACTGCGAGAAGCGTACTTGGGTACTCAAAGCCGTCTCAAGAAGATGCCTGGTACGATGATGAATGTCGCAATGCCACGAGAGAGACGGATGCTGCATACAGGGCAAAACTGCAGCCAATGGCAACGCGAGCTGTTCGTGAACGGCACAGGGAGAAGAGACGACAGGCAACTCGTCTTTTTAGAAGAAAAAAGAAGGAGCTGAAGAAGAGGCAGGATGAGTGCACTGAGTTGCTCCGAAGTAGAGGGGAAGCCCGAAAATTCTACAAGAGAGTTAAAGCGAGAATGCGTGGAACAGGGTTGCCCTCCTGCAAGGACAGCGATGGTCAGCTAGTGACGGATCCGGATAACGTTCTGATGATATGGAGAGATCACTTTAGAAATTTACTGGATACTGACACCACTCCAGAAGACCCCGCTCCAATCCATGACGATGGTATTAACTGTCCACCTCCGAGCCAGAGTGAGATACGTATGGCCATCTCCCGCCTTAAAAACAACAAAGCTGCTGGAGCCGATGGTCTCCCTGCTGAATTGTTTAAGGCAGGCGAGGAGGAGCTGATTAGGAGCATGCATCAGCTCATGGAGAACATCTGGCAAGAGGAGAGCATGCCCGGGGATTGGAGTCTCAGTCTGTTATGTCCCATATATAAGAAAGGAGATCGTAGTGAATGTAAGAACTACCGTGGAATAAGCCTATTGCCAATTGCGTACAAGGTCCTTTCAAGCATATTGTGTGAACGTCTAAAGCCAATTGTAGAAAAACTAATTGGACCATATCAGTGCGGCTTTAGACCTGGCAAATCTACGACGGATCAAATATTCACCTTACGACAAATCCTGGAAAAAACCCATGAAAAGCAGATCGACACCTACCACCTCTTTGTCGACTACAAAGCTGCCTTCGACTCTCCGATAAGGAATAGGCTTTATGAGGCCATGTCTGAGTTTGGTATTCCTGCAAAGCTGATTCGACTTTGCAAATGTACCTTAGACAACACCAAATCCTCGGTTAAGATTGGTAAGGACCAGTCTGAACCATTCAACACGGAAAGAGGTCTCAGGCAGGACGATAGCCTGTCCTGTACACTATTTAATATAGTTATGGAGAAGGTGATGAGAAAGGCAGGTGTCAACATGTCTGGCACCATATTCCACAAAAGCCACATGCCACTAGCCTACGCCGATGATATAGATATCATTGGCCGAAATCTGCGGGACGTTACTGCAGTCTTCTCATCCCTAGAAAAGGAGTCGGCAAAAATGGGTTTAGCGGTCAACGAGGACAAAACAAAAATAATGATTTCGACGAACAAAGAGTCCTCTCGTTGGGGACGCAGCGTCAACGTTGGAAATTATTGTTTTGAGGTAGTAGATGAGTTTACCTACCTCGGATCTTCCGTCAATAAGAAAAATAATGTCAGCCAAGAAATTAAGCGGAGAATAGTGCTAGCCAATAGATGTTTTTACGGACTTCGGCAACACTTTAGTAACACCACCTTATCTCGGAATACTAAGAAACAGCTTTACCAGGTGCTAATATTACCCGTTCTTTTGTATGCTGCCGAATCATGGGTGCTTACGATAACGGACATACAAAATCTGGGAGTGTTCGAGAGAAAAGTACTCCGGAAAATTTATGGACCTATCTGTGTCGACGGCGAGTTTCGCCATCGGATGAACCATGAGCTGTATGAGCTTTACCACGACATCGACGTAGCTAAAAGAGTCAGAATGCAACGACTACGATGGCTGGGTCATGTTGCCAGGATGGATGTAAATGCTCCAGCGAGAAAGGTGTTTGAAGGCGAACTTGAAGGACGGCGCAGAGCAGGGAGACCCAAACACCGTTGGAAGGACCAAGTGGTAGGCGACGTGCCACCATCTGGTAGGACTAACTGGAGAACACACGCACAAGACCGAAGCGTGTGGAATTCTTTAGTACTTCAGGCCTCAAACTTATGAACCATGTTTGTAAGTTGTAATGGGCCACCTAAGTAAGTAAGTAAGTAAGTATTTACGTTTTGTACAGGGTGGACCAAACACAAGTTATTTTCAAACAAAAAAAAAATAGTTCCAAGGGATCAATAAATTTAGCTTATTAAACTGATTGTCAAAATTGTTAAGAACCTCCAAAATTGTTATTGTGGTACAATAAAACTATTTTTATATGTGTTCGACTATTAATACATTTATTATCTTAATACTACTGCTATTTAGACTTGTTTTGATTATTCGAAGCACCTAATCTGTTGGTACAATCGCTTTGCACCCGTTTGTTTGCCAAAAAGAAAGAATTTTGGCACGGCTAATCAAAAATTATGTAACAATCAAATGTCAATTGCGCCAAATTTCTCAACAATGCTGGCGAAGTATGCTTTTGAAACCGATGTCTTTTGATCGAGATGAAATTTGCACCAAGGTTAGTCCAATTGAATAGCAGTTTTGACACAACTTCTCAACAAGATCGGTCAAGAACTCTCTGAGTTAGAGGGGGCCAAATTTGGCCTACCATATATTTTTTCTCATCCATGTAACCTATTGTTTCTAGCAAAATTTATCCCAGACAGTTTAGATAGCTATTTCTCCAATTTTTCGAAAAATATATTAAACAAAATTTTCACTTTTTTGAGAAATATAAAAACTTTTTTAATTTGCACCCATTTTTATACACTTCACCACGCGCATGAACAGTATGAAGGGTATATTAGTGTGGGTCGGTCCCCATACAAAAAAAAAAAGTTGTGGCGGACACCCCCTACGTTTAAAGATTATCTCAAGACAATTTGGGGACAATAATTTTTTTTTTAATCCGTGCACCTTACGTACAGCCCAAATAGGTTTTATTGCATAGCTTCGTTGCTTGGTGTCCTATCGAAATAAAAAGTGTACCGTTGTTCATGTTTTGTCAATAGTTCTATTTTTGTCTTTGGTCACTTTTTGCTTTTAATTTATTTAATTTTATTCACAAACAAAAAAGTTATAGAGGTTTAAAAAGAAGTTAGTCACCCTACTTCACTTATACTTAAATTTTGTGCTGTGTTCTTATTTACCTTCCTATCGTCTGTCTGTCCGCAGTTTAGTTCTAAGATGAGCCCGATCGGTCAAAAACTTCTCCCACCTCCCATACAAACTCCCCCTTTTTGGGTCTGTCCCCTGCGATTGCAGCCGTATGTTAAGAGGTATATAGCTGACATTTAGTACGCAAGATTCTATCCTCCAAGCGGAGGCTACTTCCCAAGAACGGTCAAAAACTACTCCCACCTCCCATACAAACTCCCCCTTTGTTGGAGTGTCCGCCTAACTGCCCCCGCGATTACAGCCGTATGTAAGGAAATATCGAACTGACATTTGATATGCAAGCTTTTATCCTATAAAAGGACCTTAATACTTTTCCCACCTTCCATACAAACTCCCCCTTTTTGGGGGTGTCCCTATTCGATTTGTAAAGTGGGCGGAGTGGTACATTTGTATGGGAGGTACCAGAAGGGGCGTGTCTAGACTTCCAGAATTTTCCTCCAAAACTTTATCCTGTTATAACTAAACTAAACACAGAATTTTGGCATGATCGTGTAGAGTGTATTGATACTATTACTCGTTTTCTAAAGTGGGCGGAATGATGTATTTGTATAGGAGGTACCAGAAGCAGCAAATGATATATACCCTCATCCCTAAGGGTGATGGTATAAAAATTTTGCTGTATGATTCTCAACAGATTTTAAGGAAACTGTACAAATTTTCTAATTTCGTCGAACGTCGATTCTGAGTCGATTAAAACATGTCCGTCCGACTGTATCCGCGACTACTGCAGATCGATCTGAAATTTGGTATGCAAGCTTCTGTTCTCTAAGCGAAACATTTCAGAAAAAAAATTATTGACAAAAAAGCTTAAAGTAACGTCCACCTCTCACCAAAACCCCTGTTTTGTGGTACAAAGTTTAATAAAATATAGTTGTAGTGCAAATAACCAGTTTTATTATTTTTACAAATTGTGAAGGGTATCTGAGCTTCGGCATAGTCGAAGATAATCACTTTTCTAGTTTTATTTAATTTTTGCTCAAAAAAAGCTTCGGTCTTTTTCTTTTAGACGTTTTTTGTCGCTTAGTGGAATGCTATTATAAAAAATGCTTTGCAACTCAAAACAATACTTTATACATTTTTAGCAAAATTTTCAAAAGCGTGCATTGAAGGAGGCGAGTTAGACCCCAAGTATCTAAAGACCAAAGCTCGAGTAAACCTTAACTGAACGGTATGAAAATTTTCCTGTATTAATATTTTTCAAAATGACGTAATGGGATTGTAAATGGACATAATAGCCACACCCCTTCTGGTACCTCTACATTTGTCTGAGGAATGAATATAAACTATGTCGGTTGACACCTTCTGGTACCTCCCATACAAAATGACTTATTTTTGGAAAATTAATATTACTCTCATTACTTCCAAAGGTGCACTTGGTGAATAATTAAATTTGGTCAGTAAATTTATCTTGTGATACGAGGCAAAACCTCAGAAAACTTAACTATTTGACACTCCCTTTCTGGTACTTTCCATATAAATAACTGAAATTGCCCCTTTGCCATGCATATTTTTTGTATGTATACTGAATTTAGTCAAATTTTGCCAAGGTAAGCGTTTATTGCCCGTTGATTCACGAACAAAAATCGAACACGTTGTGTTATCCCTAATGGTACCTCCTATACAAATTAGTAAAATTTTTACGGTTTTGCTACATGTATCTAGACTGCTGGTATTATAACCGAAAGTCCTATCTACAAACCTTTAAGCTCCACAAGCAGACAAATTACGTAATTTTAATTAAAATTGGTTAATTTCAATAACACAATACTTAAACAATATCTTATATTGGGTGATGGTATTTGTCAGTCACATCAAAATTCCGCATCGATTTTCGTAGGAAAGTACGTATTTTGAACACAACATTCCGCGCGATATTTGTGGCAGTCTAAATAGGTCTTTAACTTTTATATCATGAGCTTATCTTTGCATTTAACCAACTTTTGTAAACCATTGGCTTATAACTGAAAATTATATGACGAATTACAACACATTTTCCCTATTAGTTTTTAGAATTTTACAACATATGTATGTGGTTGTAACTTTTAAATCACATTGTTATGTAATTGAGGATATGAAAATTAATATAATGTTTCACAAAACATTTTTCACAAATAGCTAGTGAATAGACTTGCCTCGATTTTTATTATCAATGGGTACCTCCGTAATCTTCAATGGTACCAAATTATTCCTAATCATCATTAGTTCACTATATTGGATAGTAAACGTGGGAAAAACGTAAAATTGTACCTTATCAACATACATAACATATTAACAATAACGTTTTAAAATAATATAACTCGTATTGTTTTTTTTTTAACAAAATCTATTTTTCCAATTTGACTATTAACATTTCATCATGATGATGCAGATAATCTTAAGCAAGAACAAAAAATGTTTACACAAATAACTGGCATACGATATTACTAGAATTTATTAAAATTTTGAATAGATATATTACTTTGTAACGATTTATACAGTGGATAACTGAATTAACGACAAATCGATTGTTTTTAAATAGCAAAATTTGTTAAATACTGATTTTTTATTATATCTATACTAATACTAGTGGGCCCGGCAATGCTTCGCTATTGCATATCAACTTGTAATATATTTCACATTTCTTGCTATCCTAAATGCTATATAAACGCTAATTAATACATTTGTAGGTCTACAAAGTACTTTAAAAACGGTATTTAAGCTCGACAATAATATGTTGAGTTTATTAACTTATGTAACTAATTTCAAGTAAATCCTTAACATGGAAGTTAACCAATTAAGTATTATTGTTTTAAATGCTAAATATCGTAGGCTCTATGACGTTAGCAAAAAGTTCATCAGCAAAATCATATCTATCATATCTGTATGTAGGGCAAAAAACCACTTCTTTCTCAAATCGGACATTCTGCTAAAGTTCAAAGTTCAAAATTTAATTTTAATTTTTTCTTTAGTAGAGGGAATCTTCTGTATTCTAACTATCTCTTTGGGCGTAAACAAAATTTTTGTCATGTCTTCTCCTCCAAATGACCTCAAATTAAAATTTCGTTTGAAGATTTATGCCTTTAGCCAAAAACCTCCTTCGCCATGTCTTCTTTGCCCACGAATCAAAAACATTTCCGAATACTGTCTTTGCATTGAACTCGTATTACCATTTTTTGAGATAACTCGCGCGGTTTTACAAAGTAATGGTCTCACGCGCTGTATGGCATGTTATGCCGTTGTGTTGGAACCATTTCTTTTCTCAATGATTTGCAATGACATGACATGCGCAGCTAGTCTATGTTCTCCACTGTCTGGTGTACGGACCATTATTTGATACAGTTTAAAATTCAAATATTGAAGTGAGAGGGCAGCGCCTCGGCACTTTTTATTTAATTGGTTCCAAATAGTCTGCTCATTAGGGCGGATCAATTTAATCGTATACCAAAATCGGAATCTAAGAAAATTTCACTAAGAAACAATATGTCTAAAATAAATTACTAGTTCGCGCTAAAATCTTCCTGCCTCCAGCGGAAGCTATGAATTGACAGACAGACAGACAGACAGACAGACAGACAGACAGAAACCTAGGGTCTGAAGTGACTCCTTCTATGTGTTACACCTTTGGGTCGTATCAAATGATATATACCCTCATCCATAAGGGTGATGGTATAAAAATTGACCCGAACTACTGTTCATATCTCTAGGCGAACTGCAATATAATATGGAATTTAGAGGACGATTAAACTATTACTATGGCAGTTAAAACTGGGGTGTGGCGCAGCCCACTTCAACCCTTGCAGTAATTCATACTGTAACAAATCTCATTTATATACCTCTGATAGTTCATGAGATATAGCCATTTTTACTTTCAAGTTGTATGGGCGGTGCCACGCTCCTTTATAGAATCACAACCAAGTACAGCCAGAGACTATCAACAGGTCATCAGTATCACTTCAAAAATTATCGTATATATCGGTCTATTAGAAAAGCCGTCAAAACGATTTTTTGAAAGGGGGCATGGCACCGCCCACTTCCACACTGGCTGTAATTAATACTGCTCCAACAACATATATACCAAATCTCATCTTCATACCTCTGATAGTTCATGAGATATAGCCCTTTTGATTTTCAAGTTGTATGGGGGGTGCCACGCCCCTTTATTCAATTACAACCTATTATAGCCAGGGACTATCAACAGGTAAACAGTACCACTTGGTAAAATTTTCGTATCAATCGGTCTATTAGAAAAACCATTAGAGCGATTTTTGAAAAGGGGGTGTGGCACCGCCCACTTCCACCTTGGCTGAAATAAATACTGCTTCAACAACATACATACCAAATCTCATCTTCATACCTCTGATAGTTTATGAGATACAGCCCTTTTGATTTTCAAGTTGCATGGGCGGTGCCACGCCCCTTTGAGCCCGAGACCTTTCCAACGAATGCAAAGCCGTGGAAATCGGTTCGAGCGTTCTGGAGTTATAGCGTCAGGAAGGAAAACCCGACTTATTTTTATATAATAGATTATATGTACAGAGAAGCTGTTTGTGAGTTTGTTTGTTTGTAGGGTGTAATCTTCTAAACTACTGATCCGATTTGGAAAGCTACGTTATCCCTGAGTGCTATAGGTATTGAAAGTGGAAAATAGGATAAAACTGGTACCATCAGCCAAACGAAATGGCTAAAATTTGAAACTCGAAAATTGGGGTGCATATGTATTTTAAAGAGTAGCTGTGCGATGCAAAGGAATTTTTTAAAATTCGTACTTTTAGGATCAAAAAGACCCAAACTGGTACCATAACCAGGAACAAACGGTTTAAGCCACAATCTCGAAAAATTATATGAGCATGTTCCCTATAAAACTATAGAGCTGCATGAAGGGATTTTTTTTTTTTGAAAATTCGTACTTTTGAGGCTACTTTAAGGGTAAAAAATGGTGCCATCATTCAGACCAAACTGCACAAGGTAGAATCGCCAAAATGTTGGTGAAAATCTATTTCATGGAGTAGTTGAGCGCTATTAAGGAATTTTTCCAATTTCGAAGTTTAAGGGTATAAAAGGCCGAAGAAGAGATAAAACTGGTACAACACCTTAGATCAAACAGCACAACGTAGAATCACGAAAATTAGTTGTAATTCTTATTTTATTGGATTATTGTGAGATTTAAATGGATTTCTCGAAATTCGTGTGGGGTGGTTTTCTCCTAATGTAGAAGACTTCAGCTAATAAGGCATTATTGAATATTTAAGTTGGGAGCGGAAGAAATAGGCCAGGCACTTTTTTCAAAATCTTTATCAATAATTTTGCAGGCAGGACGAAGTCTGATGGGCCAGCTAGTTATTTATATATCGAAACAACGATACATTGGCTATAGCGAAACTAAAATTTTGGACTCATAATAATATGCGGCATTGAAAGGATAATTCTTAAAAAAAAAAAAAAACTTAATTTCCCTTTGCACCCCATGAATGAGTTATGGAATAGCTTCTCGCTTTGTTGTGAATTAACCCGCTTTCTATTTTTAAATTCACAACTAACGGCACCTACTTGTTTATCGACGAATGCGAACGTCACTATTTGAGAAGTTCTTACTAGACACGCCGATTGACTCGACACTTATTACTGCGAAGTTGTTGTCAACAACATTCGAGGGGAGCCGACATTGAAAGAAAAATGTATTTATTTTTTTATTCTTTTAAGATGACTGGAGCCAGGTTTGAACCTGCGATCTCCCGCATGGTAGTCGCGTTTTCTAACCACTATGCCACGGCCGGTCCCTAATTCATAATTCAATTTATTTGTAGGTAAGCGGAGGGTGGGTAAGCAAGTTGTTGTAACAACTGGAGGAAGAAGTTGGTATGATAATTCTTTATATCGATTTTTCCATTTATCTGCACTCGATCGGGCATGTAATCCGATTATCATACAACCATTGTTGGAAACTCTGTTTCGTTCCTTTGTAGATAACAAGGTTTGTGTCAAGGGATTGTTAGGTTGTGTTGTGAGTTTTTATCGCCAAACTCCTCCAAAGATGGCGCCAGCTGGTTTTGTTGTTTGATTCCGTGGAATCATCTAGGATGAGTTCTGTTGGTTGGAGAACTTGAAAGTCTGTGAAAAGACATTTTCATCGATGTTCATTTGGCCAGTGCTCCGGCTGGGAATCGAACACGTTACCTTCGAATTGCTAATCTACGTCGCTTCAACTGAGTCCAACATTTCGAGCTTAGGAAACGTTCCCAAAGTATGTTTAAAAGTGGAATATGCCAGTATTTATAACTGTGAGGATGAATTCGGTCATTTGCATGGGAGGTACCAGAAGGGGCTTGGCAAAGGTGTACTATTACAAGGTTATAAAACTGACCAAACTCTAATATCCTCCAGTTGTCTTTTTGGAAAATATGTTAATTGTTTAAAAATAAGTAATTTTTTATGGAAGCTACCAGAAGAGGTGCGGCTTTTCTGCCCATTTATAATCCCATTACTTTATTTTGGAAAATATTAACTATTATCATATGGATCAGTTAAGGTTTATTCGAATTATCGTGCCCACCAGCCAGCCAGACAAACGGACATAGCTCAATCGTCTTAAAAAGTCCTGAAACGAATTTGGTCGAATACTTGAGGTCTAACTCGTCTCCTTTAATGTGTTACATTATTTCTCGTAACAAAGAATCATTCAAAACTCCCGCATTCGCTAAAAATATATATCGACTAAAGCGAAAATGGAACTAATTCTTTAATGCTCCATTAATTCTGGTTAAGCATCAACCGTTCGTTCAAAGAATCAGCTTCAGCAATCTGACTTAGGTGATTAGTAAATTTTTTGACCTTGTTTGACACTTATTATTACCTAGGAGTAAAAATATCCAGAGACAACTCATCATACGACGCATCTTCGTCACAGAAGGAACCTACATGTAGCATTTCTCGTCCTTATAACTTTAATGGCACGTTAAATATGACCGATTAAACTTTCGGTTTGTGTGGGCGGTGCCATGCCCCATCGTCTAACTAAGTTTTCATGTAGTTTATGAGTCCATTTATGTGGCTCATATAACTGCAAATATTTCCTCATATAAACCAAATATGCACTAATAAATGTATGTTCATTTGAATGCCTATAACTAATAAACAGGGCAACCGGAAATATGCCCTAAAAATCGTGTTTTATGCGCATAAAATATGACCTGAAAAATGGCAAAATATGACCTAAAAATCAACAGAAACATGCTCTAAAAAATTAAAGTCACACAATTTTTTTCATATGAATTAGAAATATTTTTATTTAAAATAAAAAAACAGCTTAAAAATTAAAAAAAAAAACAATATTATTTTAAATTCAGACTTTGTTAGTAGTTTTGGTAAATTTACATACACAAATGTTGAGTAATTAAAATAAAATAGAAATAAATATTTAAGTATTTTTATTTAAGGAACAATTAAAAAAATATCACATGAATGTATTTAACATTAAAGTAACAAAAATCTTAAACCATGTATCACGGGGTTTTTGTATGTTGAGCATCTTATTTGAGATTGTTATTGCAATAAACTACAAAATATTGAGATAAATTATCGAACAAAATCTTTTGTCTATTACAGCGTAAAATTCGACATCCACAGATGTAATTGAAGCACATTTAAGGGACAGTATTTACTTGACTTCGTATTTAACAAATACTTTTCACTTCTTCCAAGCCAATGATTTTTGATATAATTTGATTCAATTTTTTGTACTATTAAATTTATTTCGGAATCCGATAAATTACACTATGACACTGTTTGATGGTCATTGTCTAGGGGGTCAACCAAACCAATATCAAACGAAAGAATTTGACCTCAGTAACAAAACCCTAAACTCCATTTTGCTCCACTACGTCACAAAAGTTGAATCAATGAATATTAAAAATCATCTAGAAAAATACGTTTGGGGTATTCCATGTCTTCGGAGACCTATATTAAAACAATCAGGGGAATATTTTCTCCGAACATTTTAACCCTCTATGGACATCCCACCCGTATGGACATTTTTGGCCCAATTTTGAAAAACTGTTAAAAAGTCAACTTTGGACGGAGGTCAAGGATTAGAATCTTCGATAGAAATATTCTCCAAGAAATTTCACTAAGTGTCACCGAAGACAAATAACCTCTATGAGCCAAAGGTTCCAAAAAAAATCTAATGAAATGTTAAAAAGTCTATTTTTGAGCAAACAGTGCAACGCACTTTTTCGAGAATGAACCAAATCAATATCAAATCATAGCATTTCATCCCAGTAATAAAACCCTAAGCTCCATTTTGCTCCACTACGTCACAATTTTTGTATACAGTGGGTTAAAGTTGGATTTTTTTAGTCAAAAGTCAAATAAAGAAAATGAAAAATCATTTGTAAAAATGATATATATATCATATACAGATATACATTAAAATTTTCATCAGAACATTTGAACCCTAGGAGCTGCCCTTAGGATGAATTTTGAAAAACAGCTTTAAAGTCAAATTTGTTCAAATTGGGTGCCAGATAGAGGGTTAAAATGTTCCGAGGAAATATTCCCCGGAAAATTTTAATGTAGGTCTCCAAAGATATGACCTATCCCAGATTTTTGATGGCGTCGTCCCACAGTCTAGCAATTGTTGAATAATTAGCTCTTTCCAATGCTGCTGTATTTAGTAAAAATTTCTCACTTGTAATTTCCTTGTCTGAACTTAATACGCCTGCTATAACGTTTGCCACATTTCTGCATTGAGATCCATATAAATAGATTTTTTAGTTTTGCTCGTATATTGTCCATGCAGTCGTTGTATAAATTTTTTAAATGTTTAGTTCAAAAAACTGTTTCGAAAGGCACTTGGTAGTCCGTGTATTCCTCAAATAGTGTTCTTATATTTTGATTTCTCATTTTATAAAGTAGAATGTCAGCAGACACAAAAGCTCGGCACAGTTTTTTCTTGAAAATCATGTTCTTTTTAAAGTCTACCGGAACATTCTGGCAAAAATAATTGTTTGGTCTGCTTATTATACCATCACCCGTAGGGATGAAGGTATATATCATTTGATACGACCCAAAAGTGTAACACATAGAAGGAGTCACTTTAGACCCTAGGTTTCTTTGAACCAAATTCGATTCATGACTTTTTAAGTCGTTTGAGCCATGTCCGTCTGTCTGTCTGTCTGTCGGGTGGCTGTCCGGCTGGTTCGCACGATAACTTTCGAAAGACGCAACCAAATGTTTCGAAATTTTGCACGAGTTATTATTTTCTCAAAACTACTTACGGTATTGCAAATGGGCTACATGGCCCCGCCCCTTCTGGTACCTCCCATACAAATACATCATTCCGCCCACTTTAGAAATCGAGTAATAATATCAATACAGCCTACGGAATCGTCCCCAAATTCTGTATTTAGTAAAGCTATAACAGGATAAAGTTTTGGAAAAAATTATGAAAGCCTAGCCACGCCCCTTCTGGTTCCTCCCATACAAATCTACCTTTCCGCCCACTATAGAGATGGAGAAATAATATCAATAAATTAAACGTGATCGTACCCAAATTCTATTTTGAGTAAAGCTATAACAAGATAAAGTTTTAGAGAAAAAAATTGGAAGTCTATTCACGCCCCATCTGGTACCTCCCATACACATCTGGTACCGCTAGGGTTGCCAGACGGTCTTGATTTTTCTTGATTTACAAGAATTTTTAATGCTCGTCAAGAATCAAGAAAAAATATGTTTTGTCAAGGTTTTTACAAGCCGACCAAAAAATAATGTAAATATGTTCAAAGTTTTATTTTCCTTGCACAAGTTTTATAAAAATCAAAGTGAATTTGTTCGAAAATATATCAACACATATATTTTCCCCCTTTATTCAACACTAACACCAGTTTACAAATCATAATTTAATAATTAAAAAAAATTTTCTATAGATTTCGGCATAATAAACGAATATGAGATCTAAAATTTTTTCCTCCGATTAGTTGTCTAGATATGAATTTTTGAATCTTTTTACGCACTTTTTATGAAGTGCTTCAGATTATTGGAGAATAATTCGTAAACGCATTCAACGATTTGAACAATAGTGGTCTCCAATTGAAGGTAATGAGCTCTCTAAAACCACCCTATACAAAGTAAAGATAATTTTGATGGTAGGGGCGATTAAAGTTTAAAAACTATTTTTTCTTTGCAAAAATCACGGTTATAAAAAAATAAAAAATTTATAAAAATATTAATTGGAAAAATATCTTATTTCATAAATTGACCATAAAAGTCCAACTTTTCCGAGCAAAACACGCCATAGTTTATAAAATTGGGGGACAAGTGGGAGAGTTACATGTTTTTTAAGAGGACAAATGGTAAATTTTTCGATTTTAAGCATTTCAGGGAAGGCGTAAAGCAGGTTGCATGAAAATTACAATACAAAATGTAAATGCTACTGGTTTGTGGGTCGAACATACTTAAAAAATAAGCTTGAATTAAATCCCTAGCTGATCCCATTTAGAAAATATAGATATTTTTAATTTCTGCGGACTGGACCAAAAAGTCTTTTTACTTTTTAAGCGATTACTGTACCAAACAGGACAAATGAGATAAAAATTGTTTTTTTTTATAAAAGTACACAAATAGGGGTTTAATTGTCAATTATGTATAATTTTTGATTATTTTTGTTTTTTTGGAAAATATAGATATTTTTAATTTTTTTAAATTTATTATTCAATTCGCAATTTTTCTCATTTTGTGCTTCGAATTATTAAATTTACCAATTTTATTATATCACAAAATAAAAAAAAAGTCTACATGAGTATTTCCAATAACTTTTTTATATCCTCACCAGTAGGTATGAGGTAACAGTAGACAAAAACTAAGAAAATCAAAAGGTTTGCCACACCCCTTATAGTACCTCCCCTTATAGTACCTTTGACTCCGGAATGAATATGGACTATATCAGCTGACCCCATATGATAACTCCCATACAAAATAACCTATTTTTTGGAAAATTACTATTTCTTTCATTACTTCCAAACCCATAACTGTAGGATGCTTAAATTTGGTCAGTTTACTTATCTTGAGACGTTTTGCGCAAGGTAAAAACTTATTCAACATTGACTTAAGAATAAAAATCGGCCTCTCGCTGTCCCTACCGATAGCTCCTATACAAAATTTATATATTTCCAATAATTTCTTAATGAAACTTCTTAAGACGTTAAAAATAGTTTACTTTTAATTTTTTGCATTCATAGGTGAAACTTAAGAAATGGGGTGATTTACCCAACCCATTAGACATTATAAATCCTTTAGAAATTGTTGTGCGTAAAAGTCTCTTTCGGTACCCCCTATAAAAAATACCCATATGTCCAGAGATAAAATTAAAATTTCTACATTTGTTGGCAAATTCATTAAAAATTTTTACACTTTAACCCTTTCTACGGTGTAACTACGTGTCAGTAAAAATGTCCATACGACCTAGAGTCCTATCTCCAACCGTTTACGCTCTACAAGCTGGAAAATTTTTATACATTAGTAATTTCATTTAACTCGTTTAATTTTAATAACTCGAGACTTAAATAATGTCATACATAAGGTTAAGGTATTTATCAGTCAGTTCATGTGACTGAAATATCTGTACTTGATTTGTTCAATGTTTTGTATACTTTTTATACAGAAATTATATTTATATTAGAAAATAAATTAAATTGAAATATTAACAACTTTTAACGTATGAGTATTTTTATTTGTCAAGATTTTTGTTCAAAATCAAGATATTTTTTGGTGAATGTCAAGAATTTTACAATTTTAAATCTGGCAAGCCTAGGTACCGCCCACTTTAGAAATCGATTAATATTATTAAAAGACCTAACGCGATCGTGCCCAAATTCTGTATTTGGTAAAGTTTAAGCAGGATAAAGTTTTGGAGAAAAAATCTGGAAGTCTAGACACGCCCCTTATGGTAAAAATTGGAAGTCTAGACACGCCCCTTATGGTACCTCCCATACAAATGTACCTTTCCGCCCACTTTTGGGATGTAGTAATAATATCAGTACACCCAATAAAATAAAATATAAAATTATTTGTTTTACTGAGGGTAAGGGTAAATGTAAGTCGGGTTGCCCGACTGAAACTTTCTAACTGGTTTTAATTACAAATCGATTATTTTCAATAACTCAAGACTTAAACAATATATTATATTGGGTGATGGTATTTATCAGTCAGTTTAACTGACTGAAATTTCTGTACTGGTTATACCATCACCCGTAGGGATGAAGGTATATATCATTTGATACGACCCAAAAGTGTAACACATAGAAGGAGTCACTTTAGACCCTAGGTTTCTTTGAACCAAATTCGATTCATGACTTTTTAAGTCGTTTGAGCCATGTCCGTCTGTCTGTCTGTCTGTCGGGTGGCTGTCCGGCTGGTTCGCACGATAACTTTCGAAAGACGCAACCAAATGTTTCGAAATTTTGCACGCGTTATTATTTTCTCAAAACTACTTACGGTATTGCAAATGGGCTACATGACCCCGCCCCTTCTGGTACCTCCCATACAAATACATCATTCCGCCCACTTTAGAAATCGAGTAATAATATCAATACACCCTACGGAATCGTCCCCAAATTCTGTATTTAGTAAAGCTATAACAGGATAAAGTTTTGGAAAAAATTTTGAAAGCCTAGCCACGCCCCTTCTGGTACCTCCCATACAAATCTACCTTTCCGCCCACTATAGAGATGGAGAAATAATATCAATATATTAAACGTGATCGTACCCAAATTCTATTTTGAGTAAAGCTTTAACAAGATAAAGTTTTAGAGAAAAAAAATTGGAAGTCTATTCACGCCCCATCTGGTACCTACCATACACATCTGGTACCGCCCACTTTAGAAATCGATTAATATTATTAAAAGACCTAACGCGATCGTGCCCAAATTCTGTATTTGGTAAAGTTTAAGCAGGATAAAGTTTTGGAGAAAAAATGTGGAAGTCTAGACACGCCCCTTCTGGTACCTCCCATACAAATGTACCACTCCGCCCACTTTAGAAATAGAGTTATAATATCAATACACTCGACACGATCGTGCCCAAATTCTGTATTTTGTTATATTATAACAGGACAAAGTTTTGGAGATAAAATTGGAAGTCTAGACACGCCCCTTATGGTACCTCCCATACAAATGTACCTTTCCGCCCACTTTTGGGATGTAGTAATAATATCAGTACACCCAACGCAATCGTGCGCAAATTCTGTATTTAGTAAAGCCATAACAGGATAAAGTTATGGAGAATAAATCTGGAGCCCAAACACACCCCTTCACGTACCTCCCATATAAATGTACCACTCCTCCGCCCAATTTCGAAATCGAGTAATAATATCAATAAAATAGAAAATTATTTGTTTTACTGAGGGTAAGGGTAAATGTAAGTCGGGTTGCCCGACTGAAACTTTCTAACTGGTTTTAATTACAAAGCGATTATTTTCAATAACTCAAGACTTAAACAATATATTATACTAGCTGACCGGGCAGACTTCGTCCTGCCTAAAAAAGTATTTACTGAAATTTAATTTTTTTTTGATTGGAAAAAGTCTTCGTGTTGTGTTAGTTTCTTTTTATATTTGCATCGAAATTTAACAACAATTTTGAGGTATATTAAAACATAATATAGTTTTAATGACAGAAATTTATTGTAATGCTTTTGATAATAGATTATGTATGGAAGCACCAAAGAAGTGTACTTTAATCAGTGTATTTTTCAAATTTGAATAAACTGTCCCTCAGATTTATTGAATGTCATTGCAAATTTTAACCGAACTGGAAACTGTAGCCATTTAAATCTAACGGCAAATCCGTGGGTATCATTGTTATACATAGTAGCAACACTTCGGTTCCCTAATATTTTCTGGGTAAGTTAATTTAAGAAGGATAACTCAATCATGTATTGCTTCTTAAATCCTATAATACGCGATCAAGCGGTTTCAACGATTTTTTGTGTGTCATAGTACACTCATCCCTCATTATGATTTGACATGTTTGCAACATCTTTTAACTTGATAACTCATGTGCGGTTCTCGGAAAATTTAAATTTGTTGCTCTATTCTGTAACATCCAAAACAGCTGCGCAATACAGGAGGATGCAATAGCCAACGCGATCAAACATTTTGCAAAATTAACAATATCAAAACCCATTGGTGCAATAAGGAAATAAAATCCTCCACACTCATTCGTAAGTGCTAATATTACACTGTTGTATGACGTTCGTCGATCCAAATGTTATAGAATGCAGATTTGAGAAATGTTTAAATTCGTGATTATTCGATTTTTTCTGCCGCAGATCTCAGTTACATACACCACTGGTATCAAAAAATTGCATACCAAATATCAAGACGAATAGTGCTGCAGTCCTTCAGCTAGTGCTTTTGGGAAACAGAATTTGGCAGGTTTACCCCTTATGCTTGATCACGTATATTGGTGTTTATTCCACATCCTATTTCAAATCTATTTCCTTTAGAATACGTATATTAACCTAAATTGAATCCACAACAAATTCCATTACCATTCGCAAAATTACGTCCTACGGACGGAGCCACGCCTAATGATCTAGGCCATCAGATATTGCACTTTTACAAATTAGGTCCTATGTGTACGGCTATTCCTACTAATCTAGTACTTCAGATACCGCACTTTAACAAAATAGCTCCTGGGGGCGGGATCAAGCCTTATAATCTAATCGTGCCAGTTTTTGACCTGATAATATTGCATCCACACTTGATTTAAAGTCACTTATTTTAGTAGTACGCCAGATATTGCATTTTTGTAAATGGGGTAGAAAGGACTCACCTCAGAGACATCACCTCAGAGACATCAGTTAAATGCTGTAGCATCCACTGAGTTTCAAACAAACTCAATTTAAATCTTATATACATAAATCTACCATTTGTCTGTATCATTTGAAAATTCAAATATTGACATTGACATACTATTTAAATTTTCACAATTTAAAACTTTTGAACATTTTTTGTATGGGAAAATCGAAAATCGACTCAATAAATGGACCACATGATTCAAATGCAATGTTTAAATAACCTATAACGATCCTCGAAAGATTGTCTTTCTATTGATGCCGGTTTGTTGCACATCGGTTGGGTAGTTTTGAAGTCTATAGTGGACATACGTAGAAACAAATGTTCACTTTTATATATATAGATTGGGTGATGGTATTTATCAGTCAGTTTAACTGACTGAAATTTCTGTACTGGTTTTCACTTCTATAACTTAGTTGAATAAGTTTGCCGCTTTCCGCATGTTGCTTCACTTGAAATCTGCGATCTGCTGCAATAACTTTGCTGCAGATTTTAGAATAGAGGAATCCACCATCAGCTCGTAAGTCAGGAAACTTTTCTACAACTGCCTTTAGATTTGCTGCTTTTATCGGATTAGGTTTAGGCATTATGTCCAAGGTCGTAATCGGTGTTGGTTGAAAAGCACCTCTTTTTATACCATCACCCTTAGAGATGAAGGTATATATCATTTGATACGAGCCAAAAGTGTAACACATAGAAGGAGTGACTTTAGACCCTAGGTTTCTTTGAACCAAATTCGATTCATGACTTTTTAAGTCGTTTGAGCCATGTCCGTCTGTCTGTCTGTCTGTCTGTCTGGTGGCTGTCCGGCTGGTTCGCACGATAACTTTCGAAAGACGCAACCAAATGTTTTGAAATTTTGCACGAGTTACTATTTTCTCAAAACTACTTACGGTATTGCAAATGGGCTACATGGCCCCGCTCCTTCTGGTACCTCCCATACAAATACATCATTCCGCCCACTTTAGAAATCGAGTAATAATATCAATACACCCTACGGGATCGTCCCCAAATTCTGTATTTAGTAAAGCTATAACATGATATAGTTTTGGAAAAAATTTTGAAAGCCCAGCCACGCCCCTTCTGGTACCTCCCATACAATTTTACCTTTCCGCCCACTATAGAGATGGAGAAATAATATCAATAAATTAAACGTGATCGTACCCAAATTCTATTTTTAGTAAAGCTATAACAGAATAAAGTTTTGGAGAAAAAAATTGGAAGTCTATTCACGCCCCATCTGGTACCTCCCATACACACCTGGTACCGCCCACTTTGGAAATCGATTAATATTATTAAAAGACCTAACGCGATCGTGCCCAAATTCTGTATTTGGTAAAGTTTAAGCAGGATAAAGTTTTGGAGAAAAAATCTGGAAGTCTAGACAAGCCCCTTCTGGTACCTCCCATACAAATGTACAACTCCGCCCACATTAGAAATAGGGTAATAATATCAATACATTCGACACGATCGTGCCCAAATTCTGTATTTTGTTATGTTATAACAGGACAAAGTTTTGGAGAAAAAATTGGAAGTCTAGCGACGCCCCTTATGGTACCTCCCATACAAATGTACCTTTCCGCCCACTTTAGGGATGTACTAATAATATCAGTACTCCCAAGGCAATCGTGCCCAAATTCTGTAATTAGTAAAGCTATAACAGGATAAAGTAATGGAGAATAAATCTGGAAGCCTAACCACACCCCTTCTCGTACCTCCCATACAAATGTACCATTTCGCCCACTTTAGAAATAGAGTAATAATATCAATATAATAGAAAATTATTTGTTTCACTGAGGGTAATGGTAAATGTAAGTTGGGTTGCCCGACTGAAACTTTCTAACTGGTTTTAATTACAAATCGGGTAATTTAAATAACTCAAGACTTTAACAATATCTTATATTGGGTGATGGTATTTATCAGTCAGTTTAACTGACTGAAATTTCTGTACTGGTTTATGTTTCGTTTACTTATTGAATAAGAAAGCGCAAAAAAGATTTATTAACGTTTAACATTTCACAGTTGTGTAAAACATGATTTTGCTGTTACATTTTAAAAAACCAAAGTTGCAAAGACACTTGCTTTTAATAATGTCAAAAACATAAAATATGCTTAAAAAGGGATATTTTTTAAAAAATATGGCCTACAAAAATTTTTTTTTTTTTAAATTATGCTCCTAGAACTAAAATTTGCCGAAGTATGACGTTATGGGTAAAATATGCCAAAATATGCTCTAACAAATAGGTCTCAAAACACTTGTAGGACCATGAAACATGTAAATACATTACCCATTTGTTAAAATTTCGTTGTAATAAAAACATGCTGTAGCATATTTCCGGTTGCCCTGCTAATGAACCATTAAATATACAAACACCGAATTAAAAAAAAACCTTGCAAGTGACGTAAACTTTCATAGGAAATTTACCGAAACATAATCGGTTCACGCGTTACAGAGAACATCACTTACAGTCACAATTTTATTTTTATAATTATATGCAATAAAAAAGAATTCAATCATTCAAATAAAACAAATAACGACGCTTGGGACGGTATGTATGTACTTCCATCGAATGTGTTTCACTAAGGGTGGGATAAATATGTTGCTTTAACGAAGTAGGATAATGTCAATACTTTATTTCTATCTTATTAGTTTCGTCACCCTTTATATTAAACTATTTGCATGCTCATTGTACCTCGTCTGTTTATAAAGTATTTTCCACTACAAAATGTAATATGTATTAGTATTATTCATAATTATCAGCTTAACTAGCCAAACTTTACATAAATTATAACTGAGGCATTGAATATAAAATATAATTGTTTTAGTAATCCGTTGGAGAGTCTATAGCCAGAATATACTCTCATTCGTCTAGTTAGACGACAATTATTTTTTAATACTGCACCATTATCGATGCATATACCCTTGTCCCGCCTCCATCTACGTTTAAAACAAATAGCCTTTATCGCGTCACTGATATCTGTAAGCAACATTATCTGTACTAAATATACACTGACTATGCAATTGCAAAAATTTTGCGATAAATATTCAGAGAATGCGCTTTAAATACCGGCCATAGAATTTGTTGGTTGTTCAGTAGTTAGACTAAAGTCAAACGAAACGTTTGTAAAAACAATGAATTTTCTCACGTGTAACTACGATAGACATAACAAAGTATGGTCAACTCCCACCGTGGAACCCATTCATAATTTTGAGTGCTCGTTGGGTAGAATTTTATTTAGTGTCATGCGCAGCTATCCAAATCAAATATGTCAAGTAAGTCAGTCGCTTTAAATATAAGAATTAAGATTTAAATTTACTACCTATGTGATTAGATTGACGATGTCAGCAATACGAAGCTTACAAATCGAGAAGCTATAACCTGGGCCACACGCATTGCTCTGCACTTAAAGAAATTGCACATGAGCCATGACGATATTATTGGTGTGTCCGCCCGCAATAGTACCTATTTAATGTCCACAGTTTTGGGTTGTCTATTCAATTGTACGCCCTATCATGCCGTTAATCCCACTTATGATGAAGGTAAGTTTTAGACCGCTTGAAGTTGCAAATATAGTGGTCATCATGATTATGCATTTATTTTATAGCTACACTCTCGCATTGCTTTGGTCTAACCAAACCCAAGATAATTTTCTGTGATGGCTGTGATTACGAGAAAATCCGAATGTCGACAAAAGGATTTAAACCTCAAATTTATACGCTGACTGATCGCTTAGAAGGAGTACCACATATTTTGGATCTGTTGGAGCCTTCTAAAATGGAATATTTCTACCAGTAAGTGCGTGAGAGATTTAATGTTAAACTGTGAAGTGCCCGGCAAGTCGATAGCAACAATATCGATATTGCAAAAGTGTGCTTCGAATTACTAACGCATTCACCGTGCTCGCCAGACCAAGACCGCTACGACTATTCCGGTTGGCCAAAATTAGGCTCTATTGAAACAATTGGTCCCACATCTGCCGTCAATTGATGGGTTGGGCAATTCGTTCCAATGGCGTTGGAATAACCGTACGCTCCTAAGATAAAAAGATTAACATTGCATAAAACTAGTAAAAATTTATCTTTCATGGCTTGTCCTAAGCCGGGTTACTGATATTTTAGAACACGCGACTACCATTCAGGAGATCCCAGGTTCGATAAACAAATAGGTGCCGTATTGTAAATCTATAAATCTTAATTCCCAACAACGCGAGAAGCTATCCCATACCTCATTAATGAGGCGTAAATGGAAGTTAAGTTATTAAGTAACTCTTGATTACTCGCATTATCATCATAACAATCATCAGATTGTTTACAAGAAGCACCTCCCTCGGCCTCAACGGCCTCGACTTCTAATAGTATTCCCTCTAGGCACAAAACAACTTCCAGAAGGGCCTTCATGACCATTCGTTCCGCTTATAGAATTATTAGGTGACAAACTGGTCGACGAGCTAACGGAGCAGAAAAAGAGTTCTCTCCAGTGGACACAATCCCACTTCGAGGAGTTAAAATATAGTTTACCTCCTGCGGAGGATGACAAAACTAAACGGAAGTCATTTGATGTAAAGCCTATACGGCAGCGGTCTGAGGACACTACCCTTCCCAGATCCAAAAAGTCAAAATTTTATCCTGCACGGACACTACAAAGATCATATAAGGATGGCGCTAAAGACCACCCTATCTGGGCGAACAACAGCGAAGTCACTATTTCCTCAGAAGTTGAAAATCAGTTGACGTTTCCCTTACCGTGTCGTTCCTAATATTCGTTCGGGAGCGACCCGGACCAACGTCGCAATGTCATGATGTGGGCTGGTGTCAGTGACACATCAAACTCGTTGCTTGCGCAGATGAACGCTCAGCGCAAATGATTTTTCCTGGTGGGAGACTCGAAGCAATTCATCTTCCCGATGTTTCACAGAGGCCACGATCTATTGCCAATCTTCCCACTGAACCCTCCGACCGTATGGAAATCTTGGAATTTTTTCAATACAGTAATCCTTAACTACCCACACAGGACTGGAATGTAGTTAAAGTTGCTAAAGCGGTAGAAGACTCAAGAAAGGCCACCATTATACTTAATAGTGACACACTTCTGCCACTTAGAAAGACACAAGGGAGGGTGTTCTATGGATTTGACTCCATCTTACTGCGTCTATACAAAAGCGACGATAAATCCAGCCTGGCGGCAAATTCCTTGGCAGAAGAAAGCAGTAGATAAGGACGACCTCTTGGAATCTGACGACGACCCAGAGGACGTCATCATAACTGTCGTTCACAGCGACCCGCAAGGGCGATTCTTCGGAAGCATTTGGGGAGTATCGCCCCCTTGATCTCAATTTATATGTTGTGATTGTCCGATTGGTAAAATGCTTGTATTTTAAATACAAGTGGTAATGAATGGTATTGTTGGAAACTGGCCTGACGGAGTGTTAATTCACTCGCTGACGGCAGTGGAAGGAATGCTGGGTATCGTTGGAAGTTAGCCTGAGGGAGTGTTGATTCACTCGCCGACGGTAGCAGAATTGATACAGGTCTGTGTATTTTTGATGTTTTTATCCCAGAGTGGATATAAATTGAAGAGATGTCAGATGTAGGCCGGCCGGATGGGGAACATCGGTTCCTAGCAAATGGTGGCGTGGGCGCACTTGTGGCGTTGAGGATGGAGAAAAGACATAATTTGATTGAAACAACAAGTGCATGTACTTGTACATGTGACTTAAAGTAACAAATAATTAGGAGTGGGGGGCCAAATCGGACGGAGTGCAAGACTTGAGCTTGTACTTGTCAGTCAATACGGTGCGCTCACAAAAGAAATACAAACGGTTTGAACATCCTTTTTGGATAGAAGAATTAGATCCGGGCATTAACAGCGGCCTAGTAGTATGTTCCAGTGGGGTTGAGCCCACCGTGGAGTTAAGCCCTCACTGGCAGGTATTCACGTAAAGCCAAAGGATATATGTCGTTCACAACGATCAACTGTAGTGATGGTCACACAAATTAACCGTCCTATACTGCTGCAAAAGGTCAATCGACCTCAGTTGGGGAACTAGCCCCAAAAATGTGAACTGGTAATATGACTCAGATATGAAACCCATCTTATTTTACGGATCGGCAGTCTGGTGGCCGGCGCTACATAGAGCGTTCCAAAGGCTAAAACTCGAACGCATTATGAGACTGGTGGCAATCATGATAACAGGGGCACTTAGAACTACTCCAACTAAGGCACTGTTTACTATCCTAAACCCCTGGACATTGAAGCGAGGAAAATAGCAGCCATCACCACAAATTGTTTAGACGGCACAAAAGCATGGATGCACAGGAACTATGGCATGCCAAAATTCTGGACCTAATCAATGTGAGCTGTCACACGAATTACACCATACCAGAACATGTCTTCGATCCGGGTTTTTAAGGAACATCCCCTATAGGTCTTACTATGATGATAATGTACTAAAATTTGGGGAGGATGTCATCCTAATTTTCACGGACGGTTCGAAATTAAAGGAAAGAACGGGCTGTGCAATCTTTTTGGAGGAGTTGAATTTGCAACTATCAATCAGACTACCAGACCACTGTAGCATAGTACAGACCGAAACAGCGGCCTTTAGAATAGCCGTAGAGAAAATTCAGTATCGTGGGATATTGGGCGGCAATATTCTTATTATTACTGAAAGCAAAGCGGCTATCAGATCCCCGGGGACCGGGTACACCACTTCGAGAAATGTTCGAGAATGCCGGTCGTCTCTTGAGGAGATAACGAGACATTCTACGGTTACCCTTACATGAGTTCCAGGACATGGGGATGTATATGGTAACCAAAGAACCGATACATTGGCAAGGGCCGCCACAACCGTAAACTGGGCGAAGCCTAGTTGATCGAATAGAATAGGAATATTTAGTGCGAAAATTTTAAATTGGTATCACAACGGGACTCATACTAGGACCCATGTAAGCTGTGTTGAAAGTGGCTGCCGAATTAACCTAACCTAATTCTCAACAAGACAAGCTATCCCATACTTTAAATTAAATTAAGTTAAGATAATTTTATAAATTAGTTGTGGAACTTTATAAAGAACGATGCCTATTCTGGCCCAATCAGCCATGGAAGACAAAGCATGAACCCTACTTGGTTTATGACTGAGAAAAGAGAACGGATGCTCTCCTTCTCCCTAGAGTCCTTGCTTAAGCACCAAACTACACCTGGTAAGGTGTCTAACGATGCAGAGGGCTGTGAAAATCCCGCACTGGTCTAAAATCAATTAGTCTTTGTTTAAGGTCTGCTGTACATCATTCATAACGATATAACAATCACATAATCTGTTTAGGACATTTCCTGTTTCCTTGGTATTACCATATTTAGTCTTCTATCAAACAAAAGAGATGACCATAATAATGAGATACGTTTCTTCGTGAAATCGCACTTGTTTTGTCATATATGATCACTTGGAGAGGAAAGTTTTCTCCAAACCCTCATGTCCGAGAGAAGAAATGCAGTACAGGACTTATTGCATACACCAGCCTTCCTTTAAAATATTCTGCGTACCTTTTCTATGTTAACCTCTTATCAAATTCCTTAACAAAAGTTATATTTACTGCATTTTTCTATATTTCAGACCCGAGAAACAAATTATGGGTGCCGATCAAACTGTCGCCATCTTATGCTCATCTGGAACAACCGGTAAGCCCAAGGCCGTTTGTTTGTGCAATGCATCTCTACTCTTTGACAATCCGTAAGTCATGCCAACGTATTACAACAAATAAAATTGTATTGATCTAAACTCTTATCTCTTGTAGATTTATCAATAGTGAGACGGTGCTTTTGGCCTTTAGTGGCATTGATTGGTTTACCGGCTTATCATACCTCATCACCAATTGTCTGAATGGCGGCACTCGGGTTATTACCAGCAAACCTTTCAGTTGCGAATATTTCATAGACATCGTACAGCGACATAAGGTCACCTCTCTGTTCTTACCGCCACGTCACATAGCAGCACTAGTAGATAGCCCTCTGGCAACACGAGATGCCTTTAAATCGGTCGGCGTAGTGCAGTGTGGTGGTGGTGCAATATCGGAGAAAACGCTTCAGCGCTTCAAGGATCTACTTAATAGTCAAGCCATTATTGGGTTTGGCTATGGTTTCACCGAGTTCTCGGGTGTATCTGGCAACTTCGGTTTGTATAAAATCAATTCGGCCGGAAAATTAAGACCTAATGTGAAGTTACGCATCGTCGATGACAACGGCCATAATTTGGGACCAAATGAAGTTGGAGAGATTTTGCTTTACAAACAAGAACCCTGGAATGGTTATTATGGCAATCCCATTGAAACGCAGCGCATGCGTGATGCTCATGGTTGGTATCATAGCGGCGATTTGGGGTACATGGACGATGAGGACTATTTGCATCTTGTTGGTCGCAAAAAGGAAATTCTTAAATACCAAGGATTTCATTATTGGCCTAAAGAGATAGAAGATGCAATTGCAGAGTTGCCAGATGTAGTGGAAACATGTGTAGTGGGTATATACGACGAGACTAAAGGCGATGCCGCTGGTGCTTTAGTGGTGAAAAGTAAAAATAGTCGTCTTACTGAACAGGAAGTTATCGACTATGTGACCAAGCGTTTGGTGTCTCCACACAAACAACTGCATGCGGGAGTATATTTTGTCGATGCCATCCCACACAATCCGAATGGCAAAATATCAAAACTAGAGGCAAAGCCTCTGTTCCACGCGCTGAGCGAACGTAATGGTGTGTGCTAGTCACGATATTATAAATAGCAACAAATGAATTAAGTTTAACTACTTGACCTAAGATACTTAAAAAAAAAATATTTTAATTTATTAAATTTAAAAAAATCTTTAAAAATTGTATATTTTTTTGTAAAGTGTTGAGCAGCCCTCGAAATATAGTTACACTCTTTATTATTTATTAAGTTCTTATCTTAGCTGAGAGGATGGAAGGATAACAGAAATCTATATCACTTTCATCGGCGGCCCCCTCGATGTACAATCCCATTACTTAATTTTGGAGAATATTAATACTGGTAAATTTTCATACGGATCAGTTAAGGTTTACTTGAGATATCGTAGCCACCAGCCATCCAGCCAGACAGACAGACGGACATAGATAAATCGTCTATAAACGAATTTGTTCTTAAGATATTTAAGAACACCCGTATTCGGGTGTAACAGCCTTTAAACGGGTTAAATGCTTTGTTTTATTCTCTTTGACCGTGAGACATACATTTATTCATTACTTCACAATTGCTGAAAAGGCTGCAGTCACATTTCGCAGTTTTTAACCATGATGTCTACATTATCGGCGTACTCAAGTAGTATGTGGCTTTTGTTAAAGATCGAGACTGTTTTTCCCATTACCATTTCCATAAGAATGTTCAATAGATCACAAGATAGGCTGTGGGCTTATCTAAGGCCTCATCTGATATAGTATAGCTCGATATAGTATAGCTCGACCATTTTCATTATACCATCACCCTTAGGGATGAGTGTATATATCATTTGATACGACCCAAAAGTGTAACACATAGAAGGAGTGACTTTAGACCCTAGGTTTGAACCAAATTCGATTCATGACTTTTTAAATCATTTGAGCCATGTCCGTCTGTCTGTCTGTCTGTCCGTCTGTCTGCTGTCCGGCTGGTTCGCACGATAACTTTCAAAAGACGCAACCAAATGTTTTGAAATTTTGCACGAGTTAATATTTCCCCAAAACTACTTACGGTATTGAAAATGGGCTACATGGCCACGCCTCTTCTGGTACCTCCCATACAAATACATCATTCCGCCTACTTTAGAAATAGAGTAATAATATCAATACACCCTACGGGATCGTCCCCAAATTCTGTATTTAGTAAAACTATAACAAGATAAAGTTTTGGAAAAAAAAATTGAAGTCTAGCCACACCCCTTCTGGTACCTCCCATACAAATGAACCTTTCCGCCCACTATAGAGATGGAGTAATAATGTCAATACACTCAACACGATCGTGCTCAAATTATGCATTTTGTTAAGTTACACTGTAGGACAAATTTAAACTTTTGACCTCACCCATTAACATACTGACCAGATTCTGAAAATATAGCTAAAATAAAAATATACGTATCTCCCAGTTTTTCTAGATCAGCTCATTTAAGTTTTTTACGAGCAATTCAATTATTGGAGCAAAGCTCCCATACAACGACTTGAAAGTGACTTCTTCCTGTTCGCAGAACTCAGAGAGTTGTTAATAGATTTTGACAAATTTAAAATTTGTCACAAATTAAATTTGTCACAAACAAATTGTCAATAGATTTTGATGAATTTTTTTTAAATATGTTTCAAATGGCCAGGGGCTGGTTCTAACAGTCCAAATTTATAATTTGTCAAAAATTTAAATTGTCACAAATTGTCAAACTTAAAATTGTCACAATTTTTTTAAATGTTTTTCAAATGGCTAGGAGCTGGTTCGGACTAGGAAAATGTGTGACAAAATTTGTGACAAATTTAATTTGGGACAAAATTTTAATTTTGGCTTTGTCAGAACCCGCTCCTGGCCTTTTGAAAACAATAAAAAAAATTCATCAAAATCTGTTAACAACTCGCAGAGTTCTGCGAACAAGAAGAAGTTACTTTCAAGTCGTTGTATGGGAGCTTCGCTCCAAAAATTGAATTGCTCGTAAAAAAACTTAAATGAGCTGATCTAGAAAAACTGGGAGATACGTATATTTTTATTTTAGCTATATTTTCAGAAACTGGTCAGTTTGATCATGGGTGAAAAATCGTGTCGTACAGTGTTATAATAGGATAAAGTTTTGGAAAAGTTATTGTAAGTCTAGCCACGCCCCTTCTGGTACCTCCCATACAAATGTACTTTTCCGCCCACTTTAGATATGGAGTAGTAATATCAATAAATCCAAGGCGATCGTACCCAAATTCTTTATTTTAGTAAAGCTATAGCAGGATACAGTTTTTGAGAAAAAAACTGGAAGTCTATCCACGCCCCATCTGGTACCTCCCATACACATCTGGACAGCCTACTTTAGAAATCGATTAATATTATTAATAGAACTAACGCGATCAGGGCGTCGGGAGTGTGATGCAAGGTAAAGCTTCTGATCGGTTTAACTTGGCAAACCCAGAGTGATCCTTGCCAATTGCACTTCAAGTCTACTCACAGAGCTCCGTATTCGTAGTACTACTGCGGACTGAGTACCTCCACGTGGTGACGCCTGGAAGCGCGCCTCTGATACCCGTCAGAGCACGACTAACTGTGAGGGGCGAAACCTAAAACCCAGGCACGTCTGCTCAGAGTGAGCGGTACTCTGGTCAGCTTCTGACCCAGAATGGGCGGCTGTAATAAAATCCTGGCAGGAGGAGAAAACTTGGGACCGGCCGTGGCATAGTGGTTAGAACACGCGACTACCATGCGGGAGATCGCAGGTTCAAACCTGGCTCCAGTCATCTTAAAAGAAAAAAATAAATAAAATTTTCTTTCATTGTCGGCTCCCCTCGAATGTTGTTTGACAGCAACTTCGCAGTATTAAGCGTCGATTCAATCGTCGTGTCTAGAAAGAGCTTCTCAAAACAGTGACGTTCGCATTCGTCGATAAATAAGTAGGTGCCGTTAGTTGTGAATCTAAAAATAGAAAGCGTGTTAATTCACAACAACGCGAGAAGCTATCCCATACCTCATTCATGGGGTGCAAAGGGAAATTAAGTTTTTTTTTTTTAAGGAGGAGAAAACTGCGACGTGGTGCGCTGGGCTTGCAACCCGCCACCGACGTATAAACTATTGCAATGATAAGAAGTAAGAAAAGAATAAAATGGACCCCCCAAAATGTTGACGACCACCGCAAACGAATTAAGGATCATGATTTAAGGATATGCACCTGGAATGTTAGAACACTGTATAGACCAGGTGCCTCCATCCAACTGGCGGAAGTCCTCGAAGAATACAAGGCTAACATTACCGCTTTACAGGAAATCCGATGGACGGGACACGGGTGCTCGCGCATGAAGACGTGCGACATCTACTATAGTGGCCATGCGGACAAGCACGAGTTTGGATGTGGATTTGTGGTTGGCAAGAGACTGCGACACCTAGTCTCAAGGTTCAACCCGGTGTGTGAACGTATAGCCACCATAAGAGTCAAAACTAAGTTTTTCCACATAACACTTATATGTGCCCATGCTCAGACAGAAGAGAAAAGCGATGAGGACAAAGACGAGTTGTACGAGAGCCTAGAAAATGTATATGACCGTAGCCCGAGCCATGACATTAAAATTGTACTAGGCGATTTTAATGTTAAAATAGGCAGGGAAACCGCATTTGAGCCTACCATCGGGAAATTCAGTCTGCACACCGAAACGTCGAACAATGGCATCAGACTGATTGATTTCTCTGCGGCAAGAAATATGGTAGTTAGCAGCACTAGATTTGATCATAAAAATATTCATAAGGCAACATGGTTATCTCCAGATCAATTGATGAGGAATCAGATAGATCATGTGGTAGTTGATGGAAGGCACGCATCGAGTGTTCTGGACGTCCGAGTGATTAGGGGTGCGAACATTGACTCCGATCACTTCCTTACCTCACTTAAGGTACGCACAAGGCTAAGCATGGCGAAAAACGTACGTAACCAGGCACAACGAAAGCTGGACATCGGTAAACTGCGGACCACAGAGGTAGCAAACGCCTACTTCAACCACCTAACTCAACTGCTGTGGAATGCTCCAACCCCTGATAATATAACCTCGCAGTGGCAAAATATAGCCGACTCCTTAGAACGGCTGCGAGAAGCGTACTTGGGTACTCAAAACCGTCTCAAGAAGATGGCTGGTACGATGATGAATGTCGCAAGGCCACGAGAGACACGGTTGCTGCATACAGGGCGAAACTGCAGCCAATGGCAACGCGAGCTGTTCGTGAACGGCACAGGGAGAAGAGACGAGAGGCAACTCGTCTTTTTAGACGGAAAAAGAAGGAGCTGAAAAAGAGGCAGGATGAGTGCACAGAGTTGCTCCGAAGCAGAGGGGAAGCCCGAAAATTATACAAGAGAGTTAAGGCGAGAATGCGTGGAACAGGGTTACCCTCCTGCAAGGACAGCGATGGTCAGCTAGTGACGGACCCGGATAACCTTCTGAGGATATGGAGATATGGATGGCCTCCCTGCTGAATTGTTTAAGGCTGGCGGGGAGGAGCTGATTAGGAGCATGCATCAGCTCATGGAGAACATCTGGCAAGAGGAGAGCATGCCCGGGGATTGGAGTCTTAGTCTGTTATGTCCCATATACAAGAAAGGAGATCGTAGTGAATGTAAGAACTATCGTGGAATAAGGTTATTACCAATTGCGTACAAGGTCCTTTCAAGCATATTGTGTGAACGTCTAAAGCCAATTGTAGTAAAACTAATTGGACCATATCAGTGCGGCTTTAGACCTGCCAAATCTACGACGGATTAAATATTCACCTTACGACAAATCCTGGAAAAAACCCATGAAAAGCAGATCGACACTTACCACCTCTTCGTCGACTACAAAGCTACCTTCGACTCTCCGATAAGGAATAGGCTTTATGAGGCCATGTCTGAGTTTGGTATTTCTGCAAAGCTGATTCGACTTTGCAAATGTACCTTAGACAGCACCAAATCCTCGGTTAAGATTGGTAAGGATCAGTCTGAACCATTCAACACGGAAAGAGGTCTCAGGCAGGGCGATAGCCTGTCCTGTACACTATTTAACATAGTTATGGAGAAGGTGATGAGAAAGGCTGGTATCAACATGTCTGGCACCATATTCCACAAGAGCCACATGCCACTAGCCTATGCCGATGATATAGACACCATTGGCCGAAATCGGTGGGATGTTACTGCAGTTTTCTCATCGCTAGAAAAGGAGACTAAAAAAATGGGTTTAGCGGTCAACGAGGGCAAAACAAAAATAATGATTTCAAACTTCGTTGGAAGGACTAACTGGAGAACACACGCAGAAGACCGAAGCGTGTGGAATTCTTTATTACTTCAGGCCTCAAATTTATGAACTACGTTTCGTAAATTGTAATTGGCCACTTAAGTAAGTAAGGAAGTAAGTATCTGTAAAAGAGCCACGTAAAATTTGAAACGAAACGTTTTCTCACTACTGTGCGTTGCTTATCTCTCTAGTTTGTCAACAAACATAAACATAACAGCTATTGGAATACTGTTTTCTAATCTGATGACGACGACAACGGCGTTAGCTTGACTCATGCACATATTTGATAGGTTACCTTTCTTGCAAGTCATTCCCTTTGTTTTGACTTCATATTTCAATATAAATTGTAATCGCCTTGGATAAAGGAATACTTCTAAAACTTAAAAAAAAATATTTAATACGAAAATTTTTCAAATAAATATTTAATTTATTTTTACAAAATGTTCATACTTATTTTCGACAAAATTTTGTCATTAGATATCTTCGATTCTTTGTCTGAAGCAGCATAATTCAAGAACCATTGATGATTTCTCATATCAGTCTGCAGCAGTACTGTAGCTGTCTTAATTATGTAATTTATCAATTTGGAATAATTTTATCGAATAAAATCTTCTTCTAAAACTGTTCGTATGATAAATAAAACCAGTACAGAAATTTCAGTCAGTTAAACTGACTGATAAATACCATCACCCAATACCATTACCCAATATATTGTTTAAGTCTTGAGTTATTGAAAATAATCGATTTGTAATTAAAACCAGTTAGAAAGTTTCAGTCGGGCAACCCGACTTACATTTACCCTTACCCTCAGTAAAACAAATAATTTTCTATTTTATTGATATTATTACTCGATTTCGAAATTGGGCGGAGTAGTGGTACATTTATATGGGAGGTACGTGAAGGGGTGTGTTTAGGCTCCAGATTTATTCTCCATAACTTTATCCTGTTATAGTTTTACTAAATACAGAATTTGCGCACGATTGCGTTGGGTGTACTGATATTATTACTACATCCCAAAAGTGGGCGGAAAGGTACATTTGTATGGGAGGTACCATAAGGGGCGTGTCTAGACTTCCAATTTTTTCTCCAAAACTTTGTCCTGTTATAATATAACAAAATACAGAATTTGGGCACGATCGTGTCGAGTGTATTGATATTATTACCCTATTTCTAAAGTGGACGGAGTGGTACATTTGTATGGGAGGTACCAGAAGGGGCGTGTCTAGACTTCCAGATTTTTTCTCCAAAACTTTATCCTGCTTAAACTTTACCAAATACAGAATTTGGGCACAATCGCGTTAGGTCTTTTAATAATATTAATCGATTTCTAAAGTGGGCGGTACCAGATGTGTATGGGAGGTACCAGATGGGGCGTGAATAGACTTCCAATTTTTTTCTCTAAAACTTTATCTTGTTATAGCTTTACTCAAAATAGAATTTGGGTACGATCACGTTTAATTTATTGATATTAATTTTCCATCTCTATAGTGGGCGGAAAGGTAGATTTGTATGGGAGGTACTAGAAGGGGCGTGGCTAGGCTTTCAAAATTATTTCCAAAACTTTATCCTGTTATAGCTTTACTAAATACAGAATTTGGGGACGATCCCGTAGGGTGTATTGATATTATTACTCGATTTCTAAAGTGGGCGGAATGATGTATTTGTATGGGAGGTACCAGAAGGGGCGGGGCCATGTAGCCCATTTGCAATACCGTAAGTAGTTTTGAGAAAATAATAACTCGTGCAAAATTTCAAAACATTTGGTTGCGTCTTTCGAAAGTTATCGTGCGAACCAGCCGGACAGCCACCCGACAGACAGACAGACAGACGGACATGGCTCAAACGACTTAAAAAGTCATGAATCGAATTTGGTTCAAAGAAACCTAGGGTCTAAAGTGACTCCTTCTATGTGTTACACTTTTGGGTCGTATCAAATGATTAGGGCGACCAATTTTCAGCATATGCTGAATATTGCTGATGCTGCTTAATTTAACGATTTCAAGCGATCTTGCTTATTTAAAAGGTTTATGTTTTTTTATACCATCACCCGTAGGGATGAAGGTATATATCATTTGATACGACCCAAAAGTGTAACACATAGAAGGATTCACTTTAGACCCTAGGTTTCTTTGAACCAAATTCGATTCATGACTTTTTAAGTCGTTTGAGCCATGTCCGTCTGTCTGTCTGTCTGTCTGTCTGTCTGTCGGGTGGCTGTCCGGCTGGTTCGCACGATAACTTTCGAAAGACGCAACCAAATGTTTTGAAATTTTGCTCGAGTTATTATTTTCTCAAAACTACTTACGGTATTGCAAATGGGCTACATGGCCCCGCCCCTTCTGGTACCTCCCATACAAATACATCATTCCGCCCACTTTAGAAATCGAGTAATAATATCAATACACCCTAAGGGATCGTCCCCAAATTCTGTATTTAGTAAAGCTATAACAGGATAAAGTTTTGGAAAAAATTTTGAAAGCCTAGCCACGCCCCTTCTGGTACCTCCCATACAAATCTACCTTTCCGCCCACTATAGAGATGGAGAAATAATATCAATAAATTAAACGTGATCGTACCCAAATTCTATTTTGAGTAAAGCTATAACAAGATAAAGTTTTAGAGAAAAAAATTGGAAGTCTATTCACGCCCCATCTGGTACCTCCCATACACATCTGGTACCGCCCACTTTAGAAATCGATTAATATTATTAAAAGACCTAACGCGATCGAGCCCAAATTCTGTATTTGGTAAAGTTTAAGCAGGATAAAGTTTTGGAGAAAAAATCTGGAAGTCTAGACACGCCCCTTCTGGTACCTCCCATACAAATATACCACTCCGCCCACTTTACAAATAGGGTAATAATATCAATACACTCGACACGATCGTGCCCAAATTCTGTATTTTGTTATATTATAACAGGACAAAGTTTTGGAGAAAAAATTGGAAGTCTAGACACGCCCCTTATGGTACCTCCCATACAAATGTACCTTTCCGCCCACTTTTGGGATGTAGTAATAATATCAGTACACCCAACGCAATCGTGCGCAAATTCTGTATTTAGTAAAGATATAACAGGATAAAGTTATGGAGAATAAATCTGGAGCCTAAACACACCCCTTCACGTACCTCCCATATAAATGTACCACTCCGCCCAATTTCGAAATCGAGTAATCCTATTAATATTATAAATGTGAATGTCTGTCTGTTTGTTTGTTTGTTTGTTTGTATGTTTGTTGCTCAATCACGCCTAAACGGCTGAACCGATTTCAATGAAATTTGGAAGACAGTTAGTGTACTATATGGAAATTACTATAGGCTATATATTTTGTAATTTTTTACCCTATGGGCGGAGTGGGCGTGGCAAAACTTTTTTTTAGAGCTAGAGAGATAAAATTTGATACCCAGATAGTACTCGACAACACGAATATGAATATGCTGACGAAATTGTTATTTTGGACCAGTTGGCGGAGTGGGCGTGGCAAAACTTTTTTTAGAGCTAGATAGATACAATCTGGTACCATGATAGTGCTCGACAACACGAACTTGAATTTGCTGACTAAATTTTAATTTTGGCCAAATGGGCGGAGTGGGCATGCCAAAATTTTTTTTAGAGCTAGATACATAAAATTTGATACCCAGATAGTACTCAACAACGCGAATATGAAGATTCAGACGAAATTTTATTTTTGGATCCGATGGGCATAGTGGGCGTGGCAAAACATATTTTTAGAGCTAGAAAGATAAATTTTGAAACACAGATAGTGCTCGGCAACATGAATATGAATATCCAGACAGAATTTTAATTTTGGTACAATAGGCGGAGGTGGTGTGGAAAAACTGTATTTTAACCCTAGAGAAATCAAATTTGGTACATAGATAGTACTCGGCTATCGGAATATGAAAATGCTGACGAAATTTAAATTTTGTATCAGTTGGCGGAGAGGGCGTGACCAAACGGTATTTTAGCCCCACAGAAATAAAATTCGGTATACAAATAGTACTCGACAATACGAATATGAATATACAGACGGAATTTAAATATTCGATCAGTGAGCGAGTGGGCGAAGGGGGCGTGGCAAAACAGTATTTTAGTCCTCGAGAGATAAAATTTAATACACAGATAGAATTCGACAACACGAATATAATTATGCAAACAAATTTTGAATTTTGGGTCAGTAGGAGGAGTGGACGTGGCAAAACTGTATTTAAGCTCTACAGAGATAAAATTTAGCAACCAGATAGTACACTACAACACTGATATGAATATGTAGACGATATTTTAATTTTCCATTATTGGGGGAAGGGAGCGTGGCAAAACTGTATTTTAGTCCTATAGACATAAAATGAAATATACAGGTAGTATTCGACTACACGCATATAAATAAACAAACGAAATTAATATTTTGGATCGGTGGGCGGAGTGGGCGTGGGAAACTGTATTTTATCCCTAGAGACACCTAGATAGTACACGACAACACGAATATGAATATGTAGATGGCATTTTGGACCAGTGGGCGGAGGGAGCGTGACAAAACTGTTTTAGCCCTAGAGCGATAATATTTGATATACAGATAATAAAAATTTATTTTGTGTACTAAAAGTACATTTATTGTACCAAAAAGTACAATTTAGTGTACCAAAAAGTGTTTTAACTGTACAAAAAAATACAATTATTGTTAAAAAAACATTTAAGGTATCAAAGAGTACTTTATTGGTACCAAAAAGTAGATTTTATTGTATTGAAAGATACATTTATTGTGCACAAAAAGAACAATTAATTGTACGAGGGCTGCTATATATATTTCTGGCCTAGGCAACAATAAGTGTTGCCAGGTGCAATCTGATATTTCCATTGGAAAGGTTGACATTTTTTAGCTTAACATCACTCAGAACGTGTTGTCATTTAATCGTGAATTGTTAAACTTACAGAGCTTTGAACAATTCAATTCCGTTAAAAAAATGGAATTGACACGTGAGCATTTTCGTGCGATCATTTTTCACAACTTTCGACGTGGATTATCCAGACAAGAGTGCATCGATGAACTTAAGTCTTTGTATGGTGATCAAGCACCATCATATAGCACCGTGAAAAACTGGTATAACGAATTTAATCGTGGTCGCAGTTCGCTCAACGACGAATTCCGTGAAGGTCGTCCAAAAACGTCCGTTGTGCCAGAGAACATTGATGCCGTGCGTGAACTAATAATGCAAGATCGTCATGTGACATACCGGGAGATAGAGGCATCCTTGGGCATTTCTCCCACCAGCATACATTCAATATTACATAAACACCTGACCGTAAAAAAGGTTTGTTGTCGTTGGATCCCGCACAATTTGACAATCGCTCAAAAAAAGGCTCGTGTCGATTGGTGCAAAGAAATGTTGAAAAAATACGATCGCGGTGCTTCAAAAGATGTTCATAAGATCGTCACAGGTGACGAATCTTGGATATATGCGTATGAGCCCGAAACAAAACAACAATCGACCGTGTGGGTCTTCGAAGACGAGCCAAATCCAACGAAAGTTGTTCGTGGAAGAAGCACTTCGAAGCAAATGGTCGCCTGTTTCTTCGGCAAAACTGGTCATGTGGCGACTGTTCCGCTTGAGCAACGAAGGACGGTCAATTCTGAGTGGTACACCACAATTTGTTTGCCTGAAGTCTTCGGAGAAATTCGAAAAACAAACAAGAGAAGACGAATCATTCTTCACCATGACAACGCGAGCTCTCACACATCGGCTCAAACCAGCGCCTTTTTGACCGGCCAAAACGTCGAATTGATGGGTCATCCGCCGTACAGCCCTGACTTGGCACCCAATGACTTCTTTTTATTCCCGCACATCAAGAAAAAAATGCGTGGTCAACGATTTTCGTGCCCAGAAGATGCTGTTGAAGCGTTCAAAAACCATGTTTTGGAGGTGTCTCAATCGGAGTGGAAAAAGTGCTTCGACAATTGGTTTGAGCGCATGCAAAAGTGTATAAATCAGGCTGGAGAATACTTTGAAAAACAATAAAACAATTTTTGATGATAAGTATTCGCATTTTCATTATTAGGCCAGAAATATATATAGCAGCCCTCGTATTACAGAGTACCTTAATTGTACCAAAAAATACTTTAAATTTGCTAATAATTACTATTCTTGCACCAAAAAGTTTTTTAATTGTGTCAAAAATGATGTTTACTGTATCAAAAAGTACTTTTATTTCTGTCAAAAAGTACTGTTATTGAAGCAAAGAGCAAGAATTGAAGAATTGTGTCAGTCAATTTTATGAATTATTTACACTGCGTCAATTTATTTTGTCAAAAATTTTGGCAATAAGTCGTTAGAAAAAGTGGGTCGAAAAAATTTAAAGGGAAATGATGTCAGTACTATAAATGAGTAAGGTAATATTTGTATACAGATAGTAATTGGTGCATTAAATATGAATTTGCTGACGTATGTTTTAATATTGGTTAGGGGGACGTTGTTAGTTTGATCAGGTTAAGGAGTAACTTGGGATAACGAATAGTTTACAGAGCGTACAAGAACGACGCATAAGCTCAGCCCTTTAAGTAGGCATGCCAAACATATTATAGGTAGTCGACAATTAAGCAATAGCGAAGCATTGCCGGGTCCACTAGTAATATCAATAAAATAGAAAATTATTTGTTTTACTGAGGGTAAGGGTAAATGTAAGTCGGGTTGCCCGACTGAAACTTTCTAACTGGTTTTAATTACAAATCGATTATTTTCAATAACTCAAGACTTAAGCAATATATTATATTGGGTGATGGTATTTATCAGTCAGTTTAACTGACTGAAATTTCTGTACTGGTTTATGCTGTTTTTGCCCTTATTTAAATTTTTGATTCATTTTGATAAAATATTTGTCTATCAGTTGAAAATTTTTACATATCACATGCCCTTGCGGTTCATAAAAATATGACAGGTAGTATTAAATTTGCAAACTATCCTCTTATTTTACACACAGCCTGTGTTCAAGATTTTGTAATAGCCCTGTTTTTATCGATAGCTTAGATCGTTCGATTCGTTATATGCCTATAGTTTTCAGGCGCGTATTCGAAAACGAAAATTTCTAATGAAACCTAATGTGCCTCTATAACCTAAACCAATAACGACACGATGGCGAACGTGGTTGGAAGCAGCGGAGTATTATACTAATTATTTGGAAGACATAAGGGAAGTCATTCAAGAGTTTAACGAAAATGATTCGGAAGCATTGCGATAAAGCAAAGAGGTTCTTTCTAATGAAAATTTGTAATCCGACTTTTCCTTCATAAAAACAAACTTTAAGCGCAAACCGGCATGCCATCACAAAAATTGAGTCAAGCGGATTGCCATTGAATGAAAGCTTGGAAACAATACAATCAATTCAACACACTATAGAAAAACATCTGATAAAAATTATTTTAAAAAATGACTGCAGTACTTGCTCGAAATCCTGGCTTTGTGGAAATCACTAAAATCAACAATATTATTTTTAAAAATTCCAAAACAACAAGTGAGTTTATCGGACAATATTCGCCTGCTGAATCAACACTTTTTAAATACGCTTCCGTTTCATCGTGTGACGTGGAACGTGTTTTTTCTATATATGGAAATTTTTTTACAAACCAGCGTTAAAGTTTCACCTTGGAAAGTTTAAAAACGCACTAAGTGCTTAAATGTAATCGTGACATTGACTAAGGTATAATTTCACTTTAAGAACTTTTTTTTTGGTTTGAAAATTACTTTCTTTGTATGAATATCCGACTGAATAATTTTGCTAATTTACTTATTGTTTTTTATTACTTCTTTAATAGGTATGAAATAGTTTTTTGTTTGTTTTTCAATAAATAAAAAAAATAATAATTGCTGAAAATTAAATTCATCGTGCTTATTTCAAGGGTTTTTCTTAATTATATTATGTTTATTGTGACTCAATTTCTTAAGCACACCCAGCCCTCTTTCACACAATTCGGTACATTTCAGTGCACTCTCTTTAACGTAAAGTAGAAGGTGGTGGTCGTAAATCTGCCCTTTACTTTTACAATAAATTTTATAGCCTATATCGCGTCACTGATACCAGCTAGGGGTCTATACAAATTCCACATGTATTATCTCAAGAATAAATTGATTAGAAATTCGGTGAGTAATATGGATCTCAAGCATTTAAATACTGGTCATAGAAGTTGTTGGGCGTTCAGTAACTGGTCTGAGGCCGAAAGAAACGTTTGCCAAAATATGGATTTTTTCCCTTGTCACTATGATAAACACAACAAAGTGTGGTCAACGCCAAAGGTTGAACCCATGTACAATTTTGAGTGTTCAATGGGTAAAATTTTAATCAGTGCCATGCGTAACTATCCAAGTGAAGTTATTCAAGTAAGCTTGCAATACATACACATTTATTTTATTATTAATTATTTTAAAATGTTTCTTAACCAGATTGACGATGTCGGCAAAAAGTCCTTAACAAATGGTGAAGCTGTTACCTGGGCAACACGCATCGCTCTGCATTTTAAGAACTTGCAGTTGAGTCATGACGATGTTATTGGCATCTGCGCTCGGAATAGCACCTATTTAATGCCTACTGTTTTGGGATGTATATTCAATTGTACGCCCTTTCATGCCGTTAATCCCACTTATGATGAAGGTATGAAGGACGCTGCATGAAATTGCTAAATTTAGTGGATGGTCATCTTGATTGAACATCTATTTTACAGGTATTCTCTCGCACTGCTTTGGTTTGACCAAGCCCAAGATAATATTCTGTGATAGCGTCGATTACGAAAAGATCCGAAAGTCAACAGAAAAATTTAAGCCACAAATTTATACGCTGTCCGATCGCATTGTTGGAGTACCACATGTTGAGGATCTGTTGGAGCCCTCGCAATTTGAGTTTTTCTATCAGTAAGTATATAAGGCATTTTTTTGTTATCCTCCAAATTATTTTTCTTAAATTTCGTATTATATTCATAACTACACTGTGAATGGTTGGTGTTAACACCAGCTATGTGTTACCACAAATCGCAAGTTCTTTGGTCCTGTTGTTGTTATTTATAATAAAACAATTTATGTTCTTGTAAACGTAGGACAAGTAACGATGTGGTAGCCCTAAAACGTTGGAGATGTCGAATTTTTTTTGGCAGTAGAGGTTTTGAAAACTCTTGCTCCCAAAATGCACCTTTTGACCCTCAAAGAAATTCAACTACAACAAATTATTTTCAACATTTCAGGCCCGAGACACCAATTTTGGGTGCCAATCAAACTGTTGCCATTTTGTGCTCATCTGGAACAACCGGACAGCCCAAGGCCGTGTGCTTGTGCAGCTCTGCCCTTATCAATGACAATCCGTATGTTACTTTAGCCCAATATGTTAGCAAATTGTTCTGACCCCTTCTTTTGCAGATTTATCAACAGTCAGTCGGTTCTTTTGTCATTCAGTGGTATTGATTGGTATACAGGATTACTGTATCTCTTTGCCTCTTGTCTGACTGGCAGCACCCGGATTATAACTAGGGATGTAACGAATGTGCTTTAGCGAATGCGAATGCGAAAGCGAATATTGGAATATTTTTTTTGCGAAAGCGAATGCGAATGCGAATACTTACTTTTGGTTTTTGCGAATGCGAATGCGAAAGCGAATATTTCAAAATTGTTTAGCGACTGTCAGAAAATGGTTTACGTAAACGAATAATTTAGTTTCATTCCTACTGTCTGCCTTTTCAAATAAAAATATGTCTTCCAGTTAAGTAATTAAAAATAAAATATTTATTTCAAAGTAAAACAAAAACAAAAATATATATAATTTTTAGAAATTCAGTCTTTAAGGTAACTAAATAATAATTTTATTTACTTTCGAAAACATTGACGTATTCAGTATTCAAAGTTTAGTAGAGCCAAGTTGTATTTAACAAAAATAAGCTATGCTGCTTTTTCGCTATGCAATCTAGTTCTTAGTGGATCATAGATAAGACCGGCTCTACTAAACATCTGTTCGCTGGGGACACTTCCCGGAGGCGTAGCTAAGAACTGGCGTGCCAAAGGTACTAACTTTTGGTATTTCGAGCTATTTCGTTTCCACCACAATACAGGATCTTCTGATATATGATTTTTTTTCTTTATTGTATTCAGCTAACAATTTTTTTTTTCATGAGAGACTGAAAACGTATCCACTTGCATGTCGGCCTCAGCCTTATTATTACTTGTATTAAAGAATTTTTTTCTTGCGAATGCGAAAGCGAATGCGAATATTGAAATATATATTTATACGAATGCGAATGCGAAAGCGAATGTACAAAATGATGCGAATAATTCGCATTCGCATATGCGAATGCGAACGTTCGTTACATCCCTAATTATAACCAATAAACTCTTTAGTGGCGAATACTTCATGGAGATCGTTCAGAAATATAAGGCCACCTGCTTGTTTTTAGCGCCTTTCCATGTGGCGGCCATAGTTGACAGTCCCTTAGCCACAAGAGAGGCCTTGGATTCGATAAGAATAGTACAATGTGGCGGTGGTCCTTTATCGGAAAAAACCTTACAGCGCTTCAAAGATCTTCTTCACAGCGAAGGCATGATAGGAGTTGGTTATGGGTTCACCGAGTTCCCTGGTGTATCGGTTGATATAGGTGTGTGCAAGGTCAACTCTGTGGGAAAATTGGTGCATAATTTGAAAATGCGCATAGTCGATAACAACGGCAAAAATTTGGGACCAAATGAGATTGGAGAGGTTTTGCTTTACTACCAGCAACACTGGAATGGTTATTATGGCAATCCCATTGAGACACAGCGCATGAGGGATGCCCAAGGTTGGTACCACAGCGGAGATTTGGGCTACATGGACAATGATAACTATTTGTATCTTGTTGGTCGCAAGAAGGAGATCCTGAAATACCATGGATTTCATTATTGGCCCAAAGAAATAGAAGAAGCCATTGCAGAGTTGCCAGATGTGGTCGAAACATGTGTTGTGGGCATATACGATGAAATTAATGGCGATGTCGCTGGTGCTTTAGTGGTAAAGAAAATGAATAGTCATCTTACTGAACGTGACGTTATCGACCATGTGGCCAAGCGTTTGGTATCGCCCCACAAACAATTGCATGCGGGAGTATATTTCGTCGATGTCATGCCTCACAATCCCAATGGAAAAGTATCAAAACTTGAAGCAAAGCCTCTGTTTCAATCGCTCAAAGAACGCAGTGCTGCTTGTTAGCACTAATCTATATATATAACCAGTACAGAAATTTCAGTCAGTTAAACTGACTGATAAATACCATCACCCAATATAATATATTGCTTAAGTCTTGAGTTATTGAAAATAATCGATTTGTAATTAAAACCAGTTAGAAAGTTTCAGTCGGGCAACCCGACTTACATTTACCCTTACCCTCAGTAAAACAAATAATTTTCTATTTTATTGATATTACTAGTGGACCCGGCAATGCTTCGCTATTGCTTAATTGTCGACTACCTATAATATGTTTGGCATGCCTACTTAAAGGGCTGAGCTTATGCGTCGTTCTTGTACGCTCTGTAAACTATTCGTTATCCCAAGTTACTCCTTAACCTGATCAAACTAACAACGTCCCCCTAACCAATATTAAAACATACGTCAGCAAATTCATATTTAATGCACCAATTACTATCTGTATACAAATATTACCTTACTCATTTATAGTACTGACATCATTTCCCTTTAAATTTTTTCGACCCACTTTTTCTAACGACTTATTGCCAAAATTTTTGACAAAATAAATTGACGCAGTGTAAATAATTCATAAAATTGACTGACACAATTCTTCAATTCTTGCTCTTTGCTTCAATAACAGTACTTTTTGACAGAAATAAAAGTACTTTTTGATACAGTAAACATCATTTTTGACACAATTAAAAAACTTTTTGGTGCAAGAATAGTAATTATTAGCAAATTTAAAGTATTTTTTGGTACAATTAAGGTACTCTGTAATACAATTAATTGTTCTTTTTGTGCACAATAAATGTATCTTTCAATACAATAAAATCTACTTTTTGGTACCAATAAAGTACTCTTTGATACCTTAAATGTTTTTTTAACAATAATTGTATTTTTTTGTACAGTTAAAACACTTTTTGGTACACTAAATTGTACTTTTTGGTACAATAAATGTACTTTTAGTACACAAAATAAATTTTTATTATCTGTATATCAAATATTATCGCTCTAGGGCTAAAACAGTTTTGTCACGCTCCCTCCGCCCACTGGTCCAAAATGCCATCTACATATTCATATTCGTGTTGTCGTGTACTATCTAGGTGTCTCTAGGGATAAAATACAGTTTCCCACGCCCACTCCGCCCACCGATCCAAAATATTAATTTCGTTTGTTTATTTATATGCGTGTAGTCGAATACTACCTGTATATTTCATTTTATGTCTATAGGACTAAAATACAGTTTTGCCACGCTCCCTTCCCCCAATAATGGAAAATTAAAATATCGTCTACATATTCATATCAGTGTTGTAGTGTACTATCTGGTTGCTAAATTTTATCTCTGTAGAGCTTAAATACAGTTTTGCCACGTCCACTCCTCCTACTGACCCAAAATTCAAAATTTGTTTGCATAATTATATTCGTGTTGTCGAATTCTATCTGTGTATTAAATTTTATCTCTCGAGGACTAAAATACTGTTTTGCCACGCCCCCTTCGCCCACTCGCTCACTGATCGAATATTTAAATTCCGTCTGTATATTCATATTCGTATTGTCGAGTACTATTTGTATACCGAATTTTATTTCTGTGGGGCTAAAATACCGTTTGGTCACGCCCTCTCCGCCAACTGATACAAAATTTAAATTTCGTCAGCATTTTCATATTCCGATAGCCGAGTACTATCTATGTACCAAATTTGATTTCTCTAGGGTTAAAATACAGTTTTTCCACACCACCTCCGCCTATTGTACCAAAATTAAAATTCTGTCTGGATATTCATATTCATGTTGCCGAGCACTATCTGTGTTTCAAATTTTATCTTTCTAGCTCTAAAAATATGTTTTGCCACGCCCACTATGCCCATCGGATCCAAAAATAAAATTTCGTCTGAATCTTCATATTCGCGTTGTTGAGTACTATCTGGGTATCAAATTTTATGTATCTAGCTCTAAAAAAAATTTTGGCATGCCCACTCCGCCCATTTGGCCAAAATTAAAATTTAGTCAGCAAATTCAAGTTCGTGTTGTCGAGCACTATCATGGTACCAGATTGTATCTATCTAGCTCTAAAAAAAGTTTTGCCACGCCCACTCCGCCAACTGGTCCAAAATAACAATTTCGTCAGCATATTCATATTCGTGTTGTCGAGTACTATCTGGGTATCAAATTTTATCTCTCTAGCTCTAAAAAAAAGTTTTGCCACGCCCACTCCGCCCATAGGGTAAAAAATTACAAAATATATAGCCTATAGTAATTTCCATATAGTACACTAACTGTCTTCCAAATTTCATTGAAATCGGTTCAGCCGTTTAGGCGTGATTGAGCAACAAACATACAAACAAACAAACAAACAAACAGACAGACATTCACATTTATAATATTAATAGGATTACTCGATTTCGAAATTGGGCGGAGTGGTACATTTATATGGGAGGTACGTGAAGGGGTGTGTTTAGGCTCCAGATTTATTCTCCATAACTTTATCCTGTTATATCTTTACTAAATACAGAATTTGCGCACGATTGCGTTGGGTGTACTGATATTATTACTACATCCCAAAAGTGGGCGGAAAGGTACATTTGTATGGGAGGTACCATAAGGGGCGTGTCTAGACTTCCAATTTTTTCTCCAAAACTTTGTCCTGTTATAATATAACAAAATACAGAATTTGGGCACGATCGTGTCGAGTGTATTGATATTATTACCCTATTTCTAAAGTGGGCGGAGTGGTATATTTGTATGGGAGGTACCAGAAGGGGCGTGTCTAGACTTCCAGATTTTTTCTCCAAAACTTTATCCTGCTTAAACTTTACCAAATACAGAATTTGGGCTCGATCGCGTTAGGTCTTTTAATAATATTAATCGATTTCTAAAGTGGGCGGTACCAGATGTGTATGGGAGGTACCAGATGGGGCGTGAATAGACTTCCAATTTTTTTCTCTAAAACTTTATCTTGTTATAGCTTTACTCAAAATAGAATTTGGGTACGATCACGTTTAATTTATTGATATTATTTCTCCATCTCTATAGTGGGCGGAAAGGTAGATTTGTATGGGAGGTACCAGAAGGGGCGTGGCTAGGCTTTCAAAATTTTTTCCAAAACTTTATCCTGTTATAGCTTTACTAAATACAGAATTTGGGGACGATCCCTTAGGGTGTATTGATATTATTACTCGATTTCTAAAGTGGGCGGAATGATGTATTTGTATGGGAGGTACCAGAAGGGGCGGGGCCATGTAGCCCATTTGCAATACCGTAAGTAGTTTTGAGAAAATAATAACTCGAGCAAAATTTCAAAACATTTGGTTGCGTCTTTCGAAAGTTATCGTGCGAACCAGCCGGACAGCCACCCGACAGACAGACAGACAGACAGACAGACAGACAGACAGACAGACAGACAGACAGACAGACAGACGGACATGGCTCAAACGACTTAAAAAGTCATGAATCGAATTTGGTTCAAAGAAACCTAGGGTCTAAAGTGACTCCTTCTATGTGTTACACTTTTGGGTCGTATCAAATGATATATACCTTCATCCCTACGGGTGATGGTATAAAAATGGTGGCAAAAATGTATAGTAATTCATCAATTGAGAACGGTTGGACCGATTTTGCTGAAATTTTTTTTCAGTTGTTTGTAATTGCCAGGAGAAGGTTTATGTAAAAGAAAATTTTGGGAAATTCCTCCGGAAAAGCCGGAAAATTGCTAAAACCGAAAATTGATTTTTTGTATAGAATTGTGTGTGCAATTGTTATGAATGGTTTTTCGAATGGAAAAATAAATTTTTTTTTTGGAAAATTTCGAAAAATTTCAATACTAGTTTTCGATGAAATTTTGCTTTTTGTCGTACGATTTGATAGTTTTGAACGATGTAACTTGCGAAAAATTTCGTATAAATATTCCGAAACGACTTTTCGAATGGAAAAATAGATAAATTGTTGTTGGAAAACTCGGAAAATTCCGAAAAAATCGGAAAATTAGATTTTTTTCGATAATCGGAAATTAATTTTTTGTCGGTTTTCGAACAATTATGACTTTTCGAATGGAAAAATAGAAAAAACTGGAAAACTCGGAAAATTCCAGAAAAAATCGAACGATTTGGATGCCTTCGACGAAATCTTCCATTGTATCGCTTGATTTAATGATTTCAGACGACGTAAAGGTGCAAAATTCGTTGTGTTGCTGAAAAATTTCGGATTATTGTGAAATATCTATATATATAAAAATGGTGGCAAAAATTTATAGGAATTCATCAATTGAGAACGGTTGGACCGATTTTGCTGAAATTTTTTTTCAGTTGTTCATAATTGCCAGGAGGAGGTTTATGTAAAAGAAAATATTGTGAAATTCCTCCGGAAAAGCCGAAAAATTGCTAAAACCGAAAATTGCTTTTTTGTATGGAATTGTGTGTGCAATTGTTATGAATGGTTTTTCGAATGGAAAAATAAATTTTTTTTTTTGGAAAATTCCGGAAAAATTCGAAAAATTTCAATACTATTTTTCGATGAAATTTTGCTTTTTGTCGTACGATTTGATAGTTTTGAACGATATAACTTGCGAAAAATTTCGTATAATTATTCCGAAACGACTTTTCGAATGGAAAAATTGATAAATTGTCGGTGGAAAACTCGGAAAATTCCGAAAAAATCGGAAAATTAGATTTTTTTCGATAATCGAAATTAAATTTTTGTCGGTTTTCGAACAATTATGACTTTTCGAATGGAAAAATAGAAAAAACTGGAAAACTCGGAAAATTCCAGAAAAAATCTAAAGATTTGGATGCCTTCGACAAAATCTTCCATTGTATCGCTTGATTTAATGATTTCAGACGACGTAAAGGTGCAAAATTCGTTGTGTTGCTGAAAAATTTCGGATTATTGTGAAATAAAAAAAAAAAAAATTTATAGTAATTTATCAAGAGAGAACGTTGGCCCAGTTTGCTCTATTTTTTTCAATATTGGCAGGAATTTTTTATGCGTCAAAAAAATCCTTAGGAAAAGCCGGAAAATTTGAGTGCAATTGTTACGAAATGGCTTTTCGAATGCAAAAATAGTAAATTATTAGGGAAAAACTCGGAAAATTCCGGAAATGCGCAAAAAATTTGATTTTTTTATTTTGCTGATTTTTTTTTTCAGTTGTTCGCAATTGCCAGGAGAAGGTTTATGTGAGAGAAAATTTTGGGAAATTGGAATAACCGAAAATAGCTTTTTTGTGTGCAATAATTGCAAATGACTTTTCAAATAGAAAAATATAAAAATTTTGTTGGAAAATTCCAGAAAAAATCGAAAATTTTTAATTTTTTATTCGACGAAATTTAGCTTTTTGTCGTATGATTTGATAGTTTTGGACGATGTAACTGCGAAAAATTTTAGATTTTTATTCCGACAGGACTTTCCGAATGGATAAATAGATAAATTCTTGGTGGAAAACTCGAAAAATTTGGATTTTTCGAATAGGACATGGTTGTTTTTAGGGAGATTTATTTACTAGACTAATGCCTCCTATTAGACAATCAAACTTTGCACGACGTACGCGTTCAAACGCAAAATGAACGCGCCAAAAAAATTAATGAAGACGTGCCTATATTGCACAGTTTCGCGCTGCACAATCACCACCTCAAATTTGACAGAATGTTTCTAGAAGAAGACCAGTCGTAAATATAGACTAGAATCGCGATGCTTTTGAATACGATTCCACAATCGCCTACAAAGATCTTCGCTGCGTTGATATCGGTTCATTGTCTGTCGTATGCCAGCATAGCAATGCACTGAAGTTACAATCGGAAACTCCCGGCTTATGCTGCTACTCATTTCGAGGTGAGATCCCAATCTATTTTAAGATGAGATCCCAACCGTATCCTTTTTGCGATCGAACATTTTTGTTAGGAGATAACTGCATTTAAAGTTGTTGATATGAATATCGACGGCATCACAGCTATTGCAGGGTGAGAATGTGGAATCACACTATATTGTTCTCATGCGTCGGGAGACTCATCGGTCATATGATGCACTTCAATGATGTTCTGCGTGGAGAGGGTGAATATCGCCACAATTTAAAGATGGTCAATACAACGACAGGTTTGTTTACAGGTCACCAGGAAAAGAAACGAATAAAAAGGTTAGCTTAAATAATTTTTATGCGTATCGATCGCAAATTGCGTCGGGCGACTCATCGGTCATATGATGCACGTCAATGATGTTCTGCCGTGGAGAGGGTGAATATCACCACAATTTAAAGATGGTCAATACAACGACAGGTTTGTTTACAAGTCATCAGGAAAAGAAACGAATAAAAAGGTTAGCTTAAATAATTTTTATGCGTATCGATCGCAAATTGCGTTAGCTGTTGCACCATCTGCTGCTACTTTGTTGAAAGGCGGGCGAACTGCACACTCCGCTTTGAAGTTGCCGATGAATCTTCTCACAGTTGACAAGCCATTGGGCACAATATCCAGAAGTTCGGCGATAGCGAAATTGTTGCGAGAATGCAAAATTATCATTTGGGATAAATGCACGATAGCGCGTCAACGAGCTTTGGAGGCAGTTGAACGAAAGATGAAGGATTTTTGAGGTGATTCGAAACGATTTGATGGGGCTACAATATTTCTGTCGCAAGATTTTCATCAAACGCTTCCCGCCATCCTAAAATCTACTACTGCTGATGAAATTAATGTCTTTGTGGCGGAATAACAAGAAGTTGATATTAACCACGAACATGAGAGTCACTTTGCAAAACGACCCATCGGCTACTGCATTTTCAAAATATCTACTGGCGCTTTGTAATGGCCAAATTCCTGTTGATGTTTCAACTGGATTAATGACGTTTCCGTCAATTTTTTTCATAGGAGAGGAAGTCCTTTTACCTGGAATTTCTATTATTCCAACCGATTTTCCCTTCTAATTCTAGCAAATTCAATTCCCCATTCGATTGACTTTTGCGATGACAATCAATAAATCGCAAGGCCAATCATTGGAAGTTTGTGGTATCAACCTCGAATTTCTCAGTTTTTCGCGTGTCTTCATTGTTTGTTTTAGCGCCGGAAAACAAATCGAAAAAAAATATTGTTTATCAGACCTCTCTTCACTGATTTCGATTAAATTCAAATTAGTCACATTAAAATTTGAACTATATGTGTTTTAATATTACTCTAGAGCTTATATGAAGGCGTTAACTTAGAGCGAGACGAAGTTCGCCGAGTCAGAATTTGTATGGCAGAACAACGTTTGCCGGGTCAGCTAGTATGATATAAGAGAGAAAGTTTCAGTCAGATGGAAAAAATGGCAGTGTTGGGATCTAGTGCAATCAATTTTGAGATAAAATCTAATGACAAATCTGTTCGGCAACTATTCTAAGATTTTGACATACATTAGAAGCATATATAAACGGATGTTAGCAAGCAAATTCAACGACTGACCACTAGAAAATGTGTTTCAGTAGATATTTAATCCACTGCATGATAATTCTACAATAATATATAAACTTAATTTAATTCTTAGTGTAAGGTAATCACAATAATATAATAAAAAGCGTATCTATTTTAATTAAAGCAAGCTATGTTGTGATAATTGGTTTGAAAATCTGGCTACCGCAATACAGGATAAACAGCTGTATAGTGATTTTGATTTCCCGGCTTAATTTATTTCCCGGGAAATCGGAAAATCCCGGTCAAAAATAAACTAATTATGAAAGTGCCTCTATTTATAAAAAAAAATAGTTTTTATATTAACATAAGCAAACAAACATTAGATCAAACATAAAACTAATTCTAAAAGTTGTTAATATTTAGATAAAAACTAACAAATTGTTTAATTGTAGTTATACATTGAAATGTATTTTTTTCATTGACTTTTTACAACGTATGTATTAAAGTAACAATGCATTAAATAAATGATTATTTTCTGTCCTATTGGTGCATCCCTCAACATTTTAATGCCACTCACACTTTTTAATGGACACTCTAATTAAATTATATTAAAAAGTTTATACCGCGACTACTTAAACGACAGATTTTAGTACTTCCAATCTTAGGTGTATTAGAGATTTCCTTATAAACGTATTTCACGTTATTTCTATAATTGTAAATCTTCAACAGTGGCAAACATAGAAACTATGAAGCACTAATCTTTCTCTTTTCCTGAAATATTATAATTGTTGTGGTATTAAAAGATCTGTTTTCTCTAGTGTAATATCTTTTAAGATATTTGAGACACAATGCTCAAAATGCGGTATCAGGAGACAATTTCTTTAATTATGTTCACATCTTGGGATTTTTCTCTATCTATGGAAGCACATTAATATTTACACTATGACACAAAATCAAACACTTCGAAAAACACCCGAACGTGACTATATAAGTATGATAGTACAACCGGAGCTGAGTAAAACCCTAGATCAGTTTATCTAGATTGTCTACCAAAATTTTTATTTGCCACCTAAACTTTTTGAAATCCCTTGGATCCCTTGACAAAAGGTGACATCAGTTGTGACAAAGTGACATTCGGAATCTCCAGATAAATTGGCGAGGAATCAGATAGATCACGTGGTAGTCGATGGAAGGCACGCATCGAGTGTTCTGGACGTACGAGTGATTAGAGGTGCGAACATTGACTCCGATCACTTCCTTACCGCAGTTAAGGTACGCACAAGGCGTAATGTACGTAACCAGGCACAACGAAAGCTGGACATCGGTAAACTGCGGACCACAGAGGTTGCAACCCCTGACAGTATATCCTCGCAGTGGCAAAATATAGCCGACTCCTTAGAACGGGCTGCGAGAAGCGTACTTGGGTACTCAAAGCCGTCTCAAGAAGATGCCTGGTACGATGATGAATGTCACAATGCCACGAGAGAGACGGATGCTGCATACAGGGCGAAACTGCAGCCAATGGCAACGCGAGCTGCTCGTGAACGGCACACGGCAACTCGATTTTTGGATTTGGAGAGATCATTTTTGATATGGAGAGATCATTTTAGAAATTTACTGGTTACTAACACCACTCCAAAAGACCCCGCTCCAATCCATGACGATTGTATTAATTGTTCACCTCCGAGCCAGAGCGAGATACGTATGGCCATCTCCCGCCTTAACAACAAAGCTGCTGGAGCCGATGGTCTTCCTACTGAATTGTTTAAGGATGGCGGGGAGGAGCTGATTAGGAGCATGCATCAGCTCATGGAGAACATCTGGCTAGAGGAGAGCATGTCCGGGGTTTGGAGTCTCAGTCTGTTATGGCACGTATATAAGAAAGAAGATCGTAGTGAATGTAAGAACTACCGTGGAAAAAGCCTATTACCAATTGCGTGCAAGGTCCTTTCAAGCATATTGTGTGAACGTCTAAAGCCAATTGTACAGCAGTGCTGCTGTAGACCTGGTAAATCTACAACGGATCAAATATTCACTCTACGACAAATCCTGAAAAAAAAAACTCATGAAAAGCAGATCGAGACCTACCAACTCTTTGTCGATTACAAAGCTGCCTTCGACCCTCCGATAAGGAAAAGGCTATATGAAGCCATGTCTGAGTTTGATATTCCTGCAAAGCTAATTCGAATTAGCAGATGTACCTTTAAAAACACCAAATCCTCGGTTAAGATTGGTAAGGATCACTCTGAGCAATTCAACACAGATAGAGGTCTCAGGCAGGGTGATAGCCTGTCCTGTACACTATTTAATATAGTTATGGAGAAGGTAATGAGAAAGGCTGGCGTCAACATGTCTGGCACCATATTCCACAAGAGCCCCATGCCACTAGCCTATACCGATGATATAGACATTATTGGCCGAAATCTGCGGGATGTTACTAGAGTTTTCCCATCACTAGAAAAGGAGTCGGCAAAAATGGGTTTAGCGGTCAACGAGGACAAAAATGATTTCGACGAAAAAGGGGTCCTCACGAAGGTTGCGCACAGTCAACGTTTAAAATTATTGTTTTGAATTAGTAGATGAGTTTACCTACCTCGGATCTTTCGTCAACAAGAAAAATAATGTCAGCCAAGAAATTAAGCGGAGAATTGTGCTAGCCAATAGATGTTTTTACGGACTTCGGCAGCACTTTAGTAACACCACCTTATATCGAGATACGAAGAAACAGCTGTACCAGGTGTTAATTTTACCCGTTCTGTTGTATCTGGTAGCATCAACTGGAGATCGCACGCAGAAGACCGAAGCGTGTGGAATTCTTTATTACTTCAGGCCTCAAATTAATGAACTACGTTCGTAAGTTGTAATAGGCCACTTAAGTAAGACATTCGGTAAGTCACATTCGGCCGCTATCCGCATCAGAGCAAGAATAAACGCAAGATAAATTGAAAACGCACCTGGCTTAAAAAAACACCAAAAATACATGCGCTCTCATCATTCATACACATAATTGCATTAAAAGTTTTGAAAAAGTAAGTCGTTAAAGGAAAAATTAAATTTTTTTCTGTCCCTCCTGTTAATTTTTGAATTTTAGACCTTACGGCCTTTGCGACTTTAGGTCACGAAATATTTTATTAAATATATAAAGTTCAAATTTAAATATCATTTACCCTTAAAAATGATCGCAACATAAAAACTCTTCTTTGCAGCAGTGTAAAGTGAATATGAAAACTAAAATACAATATTATTTTTGTAGTCCATTAAGATATCAGTATCTATATTAATTTATACAAACAAAAAAAATGCGAATATCATTGTATTATGATACATGGTTGATCTGCACTTGTACCAATATCGTTATTGACTTTGTCATGTAAGACGTTTTGAATGTTGCTCCTTCAAAGTGGGGATTTGTTATCTTTTGTCAGTTCAAGGGGTTGTAAAATACGTACAAAGTACCTTCATATTTTTCTTGTGTCTTAAAGCTATTTAATTAATAGCAATCATATAATGGCAATAAAGTTAGTATTTATGGAAGTCATGTTAATAATTGCATAAAATACTGCCAAAGGTCGCATGTTGTTATTCCTTAAGTATTTGATCGAATGTTTCGACTCCACCCTTTTTTCGATTATAATATAATTTCATTAGATGGCCAATGTTTGGACAATAATAGAGTAAAAATTCCATCAATGCAAAGCGTTTTTCGATGATCTTGAGCCCTCCAAAATGTTTTGCAAAATATCAGCAATTTTAGTACAAACTAAAGTGCGTTAACATGCCATTTTTTTTAACTAATAAAAATATATATACAAAATTCCCAAAGTTACACAAAAAATAAGCATACGTCTCATACGTACGTTCGTTGTGTTCATTTCTCAGAAAATGACGGCAAATTCAAAACGCGTTCGTCATCCAGACGTATGTTTTCTTCTAGGGAACGACGTAGCCTTTTTAGTAGTAGTTAAAGTTGAGTTGTTTTTGAAATGATTTGTATGCAGTATGCTAGACAAATTACCGAACCTTTTACACATTATTGTAGCCAAAAACCAAATGTTTGCACTGATGTTAACAAACCTTTGCACATATTAATTTTTTACACTATAATATTGTGGTAACCAAACTATGCATATCGGTTCAGATTTAGATATAGTCCCCATCTATATGTGTTTCACGGTATATAATTTTTAAACTGAAGTAGTTAGGTTGGATTATAATTATAAAAGATAAATGAACATCTGACAGACAAGTATTGCATATAACATGAAGTTTATAAACACTATGTGACAGTTATATGGAACTTGGGGAGTGACCTAGTCCACGTTGAAGGTCTGGTCGGGTACAAATATAAATATACATACAGAATACAGAAAAAAGAGACCTTTCCAACGATATATACATTTTTATAGATATATTGTCACATCTGTCTGTTTTTGCCTCGAAATCGCAAACTTTTGTAATATTTTTCCACTATTTTTTAAGTTTGATGTAATATTAGCCACTGTTTTATTAATGTACCCTTATGTTTATTATATTATTCTGAATGTGCATTTTGTCATATGTAAAACGCATATTTGCACTCTTCATGTTTTCTTCCGTTGAACTGGTCACTCCAAATCTGTTGACACATTTTCCGCAAAATCACCGTTGTGTAAAACTCTCTCAAGCGCAGCTCGCGATCTTCTCCAGAAAAACGCTCCATAGTGACATTTAGTCACTTCTTACTCGCGTATTCCCTGCGCCCCTCATACTTAGTGTGCTCTCATAGACAGCTAAACAAACAAATAAAGTGTGCGATATTTTTTTTCATAAATCAACGTTCAATGAAATCTTACCTTGTGCAAAATTTTTATTAAATTCACGGACCTTACAAGAAAGATATGCATGCATGGAGTTCCTATGTGTTTAAATGTCCTTCAGCTGCCCGTTTGGAAGTTATTGGAGAATTTTTTGTCCAAACATATTCATTAGAAAAATGATAGGTTTGTAAAACTATGAGGCTCAATTCGGTTAATTGTATGGGAGGTACCAGAAGTGGCGTGGAAAACCAAATTCAAATATCCTTATGTTGGCCGTTTAGAATTTATGGAAGAAAATAGGTAATATTGTATGGGAGGTACAGAAGGGGTGCGCTATTTGCTTATTTATAATTTGCAAAATTTTAATACTGATAAATTTTCATAAGGATCAGTTAAGGTTAACTCGAGTTATCCTGCCCCCAGCCAGTAAGACTTACGGGCATGGCTTCAAAGTTTTAAAAAGTTCCGAAACTAATTTGGTGTTAAGATTACACTATGCGACAGTCAAAATCGGTATGGGATGAAACCAACGGGAAATGTTATATCGGTCAAAAACAAGTTATTTGTGGTCCGGCGTTTCGCGAAGCGATTACCGACCGATATTCGCGGCAGTGTAAACACAGCTTTTACACACCTTCGTATCCTCTGCCAAACTTTGCGTTCGTTAAACATTTGTAAATTATTGGCTTATAATTAACAATTTTGTATAACGGATTGTAATACATTTTGCAAAAGGATTTTAAGGATTTTACAATGTATGTATGTATTTACTTTTAAAAAATGTATCACTCTAAGTAATTGATCATCTGAAAATTAAAAAAATTTAATGTTCGCCAAACATTTTTTTCTTAATGTTCTTATTTAGCTAGTTAACACACTTGCCTCGATTATTGTTATCAGAACGTACTCCCGTAATCTTTAACGGTACCAAATAACTCTACATCATCATTACTCCACTACTTAAATTTGGAAAAAACGAAAAATTGTACTTTAACATTATCGTTTTCGACAAAGCTATTTCGCAATTAGACTTTATGGCCTAACATTTCATCATGATAATGCATAAAATCTTAAGCGAGAACAAATCAAGAAAAAATTTAAGATTTTTTATCGATAATATGTATTCTTTATGCTAATTTTTGTCAACATGTTATGACTTGTATGAATAACAGCAATCATTGCACAAGACGAGTACCTCCAGGCTATCTGAAGACATATTCCGTTTCAGGACTTTTTGACAGCCATGTCCCTCCTTCTAGCTAACTGGCTGATCAACATGATAATTAGTGTAAATCTTCACCGATCCGAATGGATCACCGACCCCTAATGTCGCGCAAGATGACATTCAAGGCGCTGAAGAAAATGCCTACAAATCCATGGCAATAAAAAGGATAACTTACCGTGAGTCCCACAATTTTTGGCACATTAATAAAAAGTCAAAACTGCATGCTTTACGGACCTTTTAAATCTTCGTTGCATCAAATAGAAATATAACCAGTAAGAAAGTTTCAGTCCGGCAACCCGACTTACATATACCATCACCCTCAGTAAAACAAAAAAAATTCTAATATACTGATATTATTACTCGATTTCTAAAGTGGGCCGAGTGGTACATTTGTATGGGACGTACCAGAAGGTGTGTTGGCGTGTTTAGACTTCCAGATTATTTCTCCAAAACTTTATCCTGTTATAGCTTTACTAAATACAGAATTTGGATACGATCGCGTTGGGTGAGTTAATATTATTACTCCATCTCTAAAGTGGGCGGAAAGGTACATTATTGTGGTAGGTACCATAAGGGGCGTGTCTAAACTTCCAGATTTCTTCTCTTAAACTATTTTCTGCTTGAACTTTACTAAATACAGAATTTGGGCACGATCGCGTTAGTTCTATTAATAATATTAATCGATTTCTAAAGTGTATGGGAGGTACCAGATGTGTATGGGAGGTACCAGATGGGGCGTGGCTAGACTTCCAATTTTTTTCTCATAAACTGTATCCTGCTATAGATTTACTAAATAAAGAATTTGGGTACGATAGCGTTGGATTTACTGATATTATTAATTACTCCATCTTTAAAGTGGGCGTAAAGGTACATTTGTATGGGAGGTACCGGAAGAGGCGTGGCTAGACTTCCAATTTTTTTTCCGAAAATTTAACCTGTTACAGCTTTACTAAATACAGAATTTGGGTACGATCCCGTTGGCTGTATTGATATTATTACTCGATTTCTAAAGTGGCGGAATGATGTATTTGTATGGAAGGTACCAGAAGGGGCGGGGCCATGTAGCCCATTTGCAATACCGTAAGTAGTTTTGGGGAAATATTAACTCGTGCAAAATTTCAAAACATGTGGAGGCGTCTTTTGAAAGTTATCGTGCGCACCAGCCGGACAGCCAGACAGACGGACATGGCTCAAACGACTTAAAAAGTCATGAATCGAATTTGGTTCAAAGAAACCTAGGATCTAAAGCAGCGATCGGCGAGAGCGCGCACTTGGGCAACATGAGCGAGAGAGCCACACATGTATTCTCACACACATTGAACGAAAACAAACAAACTCAATCAGTCTCGCTTGAGCATTCGTCCGACGCAGTTGTGTCGACGCTTGTTGTTAGCAAGACAATGAAATAAATAAATTTTTTCGGTAAAAGTGAGTTCTTATATGTTTATGTGTATTGCCACGCGTAACAACAGTAATATTTCCTTTATTATTATTTTATAATTTTGTTCATAGTTATGAAAAAATCTTTACAACAATTTCCTTCACTACACTGAGAGAGGGAATAGAACAACTCACCAACACAAACTCATATTGTGGTTGTGTTAGTTGCCGATGACTGATCTAAAGTAACTCCTTCTATGTGTTACACTCTTGGGTCGTATTTTTATTATTCCCTAAGGCTAATGGTTTAAATAATAATAAAATGTTTTAAGAATTAATATAATAACTAATTTATACGTTAATTTTAAGAAATGCACCCTCTAATATATTTGCCGCTTTTAACCATCAAAAAAACTATGATAGAAGAAACTTACTATGTCCAAAACAGCGAAAAGGAGTTTATTAATTTTTTAAAAATTATAAATTTTTGCTTCGAAAATAATATATATCGTATCGAAAAGGAGTGTATTTATTTTGTATAACTTCCTTGAAAATTGTGCACGCGAAGAGTTTTGGCATGTTAAAAAAATTCCACAATGCGGGGATAAAACAACATTGACGTCACTCAAAAAATTTTTGATATTTTTTTCATCTCTAAATTTTAAAACAATTTGACTTTGTTCCATAAATACACTAAGTAATTAAAATACACCTTGATGGATGGTAGTCGGTTTGTACGAATAGAAATAATATGAACCATATAACAACGAAATGTGAGGGATTTCTTCAAGAAACCATTGGTTTGAAATTAATTACTTTATCCCGCGCAAATTTTTTGACTTTTCATTTAAAATCATTAAAATTGTCAGTTGACTTACCTAGCTTGCAGTTCGTTACAATCGTAGATTTTGATTATATGCAAGAAACCATTCGCTTCTTCTTCAGTTCGGTTCGTCACATCAAGTACTGCAAGGAGTCCATATATTTAACGGCGTATTTTCCTCTAAAATACTGGCAGAACCGACTCATCCGATTGTGTCATTACTTAGGACACAGCGCCATACATCAAGACAGAAAGAATCAGTACCTAGTATAGCTGTATTTTCGTTCGTTGAGACAGGGCTCTGTTATTAAATCGCTATTTAAGTCCGTAATAGCATCTATTTCAAGGCTGACGTTAGTATTTGTTTAATTGATAGTGGAACCGAGGTAAATGAAATCCTCTACTACTTCGAGGTTGTTGTTTTCAATGTTCACGCAGCGCCCCATACGAATAAATGCTTTGTACATTGAAACAAAGAGCTTTGTTTCGTCATCATTCACGTTTAGACCCATTTTTGCTGATTTCTTCTGTATACCTGTGAAAGCTGCAGTCACATCTCGCAGTTTTCGGCCGATGATACTATATGATCAGCGTATGATAGGCCGTCGCATTGTTATAGTCCTCGTCTCGTATAAAATGGCTTACATTGCAAAATTCTCAGTAATTTTATAAAAATATAGTTTAACCTTCTGATAAAATTTTTTTACTCATGTAAGTTTTTCCAATGATTAACCTAATATACATAATTGCCAAATTAAATGAAAAATGGTGATATAAAAGTATCATATCACTCATCACTAAGTTAAAACACGCTCAGTATGTACAGTACTCCATCCACCATCTGGCACTTTTAGATTACTGAAATCAATACAACATTATCTGAGGTATTGCTGCCGACTAAGTCATGATGACTATTAGTATTATGACAACTTTACTATCGGTCGAAAATAAAGCGTGCCATGAAATTGATTCCGGTTGAGACTTAACGCTATAAGGTGATTTATTTTGTTATCGTTGTAAACAAGGTTGCCGAGATATGACATACGTTATAATTGTGTATATGTTTTACTTCATTGAGCAGACATCAGACAGAAGACAGTTTTGTGTTATCAGTAGTGCGCTAGCTAACTTCCATAGAACACCTGTTAATGTTCTGTAATTTTCAATATATTAATTTAATGTTTGATGACCTTAGGCAGATATGAGAGTATCTGAACGATACTTAGATAGAATTTAGAGGTGTTTCTTTATTTTAAAAGTGGTTAAGTGTGTGGCGTTAGAATTGCAGGTCATGCAATATACCAAGTTTATAAAATGAGTATATTACTTCTTTAAATTGATTTTCACAAATTTTATTACTTCATTTCATACGTTGATAAGAAACTAAATTATAATTCAATCACTTTCTTTTTTGATTGTACTTATTAAGAAAGGTCAGTTATAGATAAGAGTTTATTTTGTATACATTTTTTTTGGATTTAGTGCACAAGTACATATGTAGTATATGCACATAAAAATAAGGGGATAAGTTCATATTGGAGGTACCGATAGGGGCAGCGTATATCACAGTAGACTGGCCACATTTGTACGGAAAAGAAACAGTATACATATTCCGATTCTTTCTAGTACAAAATTTGACTAAATTCAGTGTACTTACGCTTATCATACGTAAGCGTCACCGGGTCTCTATCAACCCCTCTCTGCCTGATCCATTATTCTAACATTACCCTTCTCTTGGCGGATTGCTGTCCGTTTCAACCTACCAAATCCTTGTTCCCGCACATCACCTCCTCAACACCATCATGTGAGATCCTTTTGGCCTCCCTTTTTATACCATCACCCACTTAAGAGATGGAGTAATAATATCAATCAATACACCCGACACGATCGTGACCAAATTCAAATTAAGTTTGGGAGAAAAAACCAGTACAGAAATTTCAGTCAGTTAAGCTGACTGATAAATACCATCACCCAATATAAGATATTGTTTAAGTCTTGAGTTATTGAAATTAACCGATTTGTAATTAAAAGAAAAAAGTTTCAGTCGGGCAACCCAACTTACATTTACCCTTACCCTCAGTAAAACAAATAATTTTCTATTATATTGATATTATTACTCGATTTCTAAAGTGGGCGGAGTGGTACATTTGTATGGGAGGTACGAGAAGGGGCGTGGTAAGGCTTCCAGATTTATTCTCCATTACTTTATCCTGTTATAGCTTTACTAATTACAGAATTTGGGCTCGATTGCCTTGGGTGTAGTGATATTATTAGTACATCCCTAAAGTGGGCGGAAAGGTACATTTGTGTGGGAGGTACCATAAGGGGCGTCGCTAGACTTCCAATTTTTATACCATCACCCTTAGGGATGAAGGTATATATCATTTGATACGACCCAAAAGTGTAACACATAGAAGGAGTGACTTTAGACCCTAGGTTTCTTTGAACCAAATTCGATTCATGACTTTTTAAGTCGTTTGAGCCATGTCCGTCTGTCTGTCTGTCTGTCTGTCTGTCTGTCTGTCTGGTGGCTGCACGATAACTTTCGAAAGACGCAACCAAATGTTTTGAAATTTTGCACGAGTTATTATTTTCTCAAAACTACTTACGGTATTGCAAAAGGGCTACATGACCCCGCTCCTTCTGGTACCTCCCATACAAATACATCATTCCGCCCACTTTAGAAATCGAGTAGTAATATCAATACACCCTACGGGATCGTTCCCAAATTCTGTATTCAGTAAAGCTATAACAGGATAAAGTTTTGGAAAAAAATTTAAAAGCCTAGCCTCGCCCATTCTGGTACCTCCCATACAAATCTACCATTCCGCACACTATAGAGATGGTGAAATAATATCAATAAATCAAACGTGATCGTACCCAAATTCTCTTTTTAGTAAAGCTATAACAGGATAAAGTTTTTGAGAAAAAAATTGGAAGTCTATCCACGCCCCATCTGGTACCTCCCATACACATCTGGTACCGCCCACTTTAGAAATCGATTAATATTATTAAAAGACCTAACGCGATCGTGCCCAAATTCTGTATTTGGTAAAGTTTAAGCAGGATAAAGTTTTGGAGAAAAATCTGGAAGGCCAGACACACCCCTTCTGGTACCTCCCATACAAATGTACGACTCCGCCCACTTTAGAAATAAGGTAATAATATCAATACACTCGACACGATCGTGCCCAAATTCTGTATTTTGTTATGTTATAACAGGACAAAGTTTTGGAGAAAAAATTGGAAGTCTAGCGACGCCCCTTATAGTACCTCCCATACAAATGTACCTTTCCGCCCACTTTAGGGATGTAGTAATAATATCAGTACATTCAACGCAATCGTGTTCAAATTCTGTAATTAGTAAAGCTATAACAGGATAAAGTTATGGAGAATAAATCTGGAAGCCTAACCACACATACAAATGTACCACTCCGCCCACTTTCGAAATCGAGTAATAATATCAATATAATAGAAAATTATTTATTTTACTGAGGGTAAGGGTAAATGTAAGTCGGGTTGCCCGACTGAAACTTTCTAACTGGTTTTAATTACAAATCGGTTAATTTCAATAACACAAGACTTAAACAATATCTTATATTGGGTGATGGTATTTATCAGTCAGTTTAACTGACTGAAATTTCTGTACTGGTTTCTCCAAAACTTTGTCCTGTTATAACATAACAAAATACAGAATTTGGTCGCGATCGTGTCGAGTGTATTGATATTATTACCCTATTTCTAAAGTGGGCGGAGTGGTACATTTGTGTGGGAGGTACCAGAAGGGGCGTGTCTAGACTTCCAGATTTTGTCTCCAAAACTTTATCCTGCTTAAACTTTACCAAATACAGAATTTGGGCACGATCGCGTTAGGTCTTTTAATAATATTAATCGATTTCCAAAGTGGGCGGTACCAGATGTATACGGGAGGTACCAGATGGGGCGTGAATAGACTTCCAATTTTTTTCTCCAAAACCTTATCCTGTTATAGCTTTACTAAAAATAGAATTTGGGTACGATCACGTTTAATTTATTGATATTATTTCTCCATCTCTATAGTGGGCGGAAAGGTAGAATTGTATTGGAGGTACCAGAAGAGGCGTGGCTAGGCTTTCAAATTTTTTTTCCAAAACTTTATCCTGTTATAGCTTTACTAAATACAGAATTTGGGGACGATCCCGTAGGGTGTATTAATATTATTATTACTCGATTTCTAAAGTGGGCGGAACGATGTTTTTGTATGGGAGGTACCAGAAGGGGCGGGGCCATGTAGCCCATTTGCAATACCGTAAGTAGTTTTGAGAAAATAATTACTGGTGCAAAATTTCAAAACATTTGGTTGCGTCTTTCGAAAGTTATCGTGCGAACCAGCCGGACAGCCACCAGACAGACAGACAGACGGACATGGCTCAAACTACTTAAAAAGTCATGAATCGAATTTGGTTCAAAGAAACCTAGGGTCTAAAGTCACTCCTTCTATGTGTTACACTTTTGGGTCGTATCAAATGATATATACCCTCATCCCTAAGGGTGATGGTATAATTAGAAGTCTAGACACGCCCCTTTTGGTACCTCCCATACAAATGTACCACTGCGCCTACTTTAGAAATCGAGTAATTATATCAACATAATAGAAAATTTTTTGTTTTACTGAGGGTAAGGGTATATGTAAGTCGGATTGCCCGACTGAAACTTTCTTACTGGTTGTTTATGTACCTATAGGAACTAGCTGACCAGAGCTTTCAGTGCAGATCACAATTGGGTCACTGTATAATGGCTCGTAGGGGCGAACATTATCACTTTTGTCTCAATTCCAGGGTCTAGGTACTTAAGCTCACTAGCAAACCAATGGACCACAACTTTGCAACGACGATCAGTTACCCCCAATGACCTGATCCCTTCTGCCCTTTTCAATTTCCATGTCCAAATCTGCAGTGCTTCACTAATGACCCAACTCACGTAACCGACAAACTTGCATTATCTTCTTTGGGCAGGACACTGGTGATAGATTACATTGCCTTTTTCTGTATACCCACCAAATCCCACCATTGGCCATAATGTATATCTACTTGAGATATACATACATTTTTCCGGATTTACGGCATATTGGTAATATATACTCATCATAAAAAAGCCCTTAAACGATAATGCCTGGTACGATGGCGAATGCCGCACTGCCACCCGGGAACAAGATGCTGCATACAGGGCCAAACTGCAGCCAATGGCAACGCGAGCTGTTCATGAAGAGTACAGGGTCAGGAGGCGGGAGGCGACTCGACTCTTTAGGCAAAAAAAAACGAGAGCTGAAGGAGCGGAATAATGTGTGTATTGAAGAATACAGGAACAGAGGTGAAGCCCGAAAAAACTACCATAAGGTAAATGGTAGGGTACATGGAACAGGTATTTTCTCCTGTAAAACAAGGATGGTCATCTCTTTACTGACTGGAAAGATTACTTCTGCAGTCTATTGATGTCTGAAAATTGGCTAATGAAGACTGTGTACCAATCCACCTCCGATCCAAGCTGAGATAACAACTGCTAGGGCTGATGTTCTTCCAGCTGAGTTGTTTAAGGTGGGTGGAGATGAGCATGTTTTAAGCATGTAACAGCTCATAGAGAATATTTGGCTTCAGGAGAGCATGTCAGAGGATTGGAATCTCAGTTTGCTTCGTTCTATTTACAAAAAAGGTGACCGTAGTGAGTGTAAAAACTACCGTGGAATTAGCCTCTTACCGATTGCGTATAAGGTCCTGTCTTGCATACTGTGTGAACGTCTAAAGCCAATTGTGGAAAACCTGATTGGACCTTATCAGTGCGGCTTTAAACCAGGCAAATCCACGACGGATCAGATATTTAAACTACGGCAGATTCTTTAGAAAACCCATGAGAAGCAAATCGACACTTACCACCTCTTTGTCGATTTACAAAGCTGCCTTCGATAGTCCCATCAGGGTTCGGTATTCCTGCGAAGATAAATCGTCTCTGCCGATGTACCCTTACGAACACCAAATCCTCTGTTCGGATTGGCAAGGATCTATCTGCACCATTCGATACGACGAGAGGTCTTAGACAGGGTGATGGTTAGTCATGCATACTGTTCAACATAGTGATTGAGAAGGTGTTAAGGAACGCAGCGGTTAACATGTCTGGCACTATATTTAATAAGAGCCACGCATATGCCGATGATATCGACATTATCGGTGGAACGATGCGAGAGGTAACAGCTGTCTTCTCATCAGTTGAAAGGGAGACAGCGAAAATGGGTTTGGCAGTGAATGGGGACAAGACAAAGACGTTGGGGACGCAGCGTGAACGTTGAAAACTATTGCTTTGAGGTAGTGGATGAATTTATCTACCTCGGATCCGCCATGAACAAAAACAACAGTGTTAGCCTTGAAATAAAACGGAGAATAGTGGTCGCCAATAGGTGTTTCTTTGGACGAGCACTTCATAAACACCACCCTATCTCGAACTACCAAAGTCCAGCTGTACCAGGTACTAATTTTACCGGTCCTGTTGTATGCCTCCGAATCTTGGGTGCTTACACAAGCAGATGCAGCTCATCTGGCGGTGTTTGAGAGAAAAATACTCCGCAAAATATATGGACCCATTTGCGTAAACGGCGAGTTTAGGATTCGGATGAACCATGAGCTGTACGAGTTATACCACGACATTGATGTCGTCAAGCGGATCAAAGTGCAACGATTACGCTGGCTAGGCCATGTCGTAAGAATGGATGAGTAAACTCCAGCGCGAAAGGTATTCTACCAAGACCTCGAAGGACGGCGCAAAAGAGGGAGACCTCGACTACGTTGGAAGGACCAGGTGAAGGAATCACTGACGCTGCTTTGTAGGACTGACTGGAGACGGTGCGCACAAGATCGAAGCGAATGGAAATCTTTAATCATTTCGGCCTCTGACTTAGGCACTAAGATATAAATATATATGTTGTCAATTGTACTGGTACGGGATGATATATGCTTCCCACCCCAAATCACCACTTGAGAAATAATGATTTGAAAATATGTTACCTTTTATTGACTAGGGCGTGGTTTCCGAACTCGCCGGTAGCCATAACCGTAGTGGTCGAACACGTTAAACACTGAGGACAACGTGATACATCGGACCCGTATACGCACCTCCATCAAACGCAGCAACGCCATGGGTCCCCGACCACGTTTACGCTTTGAAATGCCAGCTTACAACGGGGACACACCCGAATCACCACCACACCAAGCACTGGCGCCTCCACCGTGGGTGGTCTCCATCCAGGTGTAATACGCCGGATTCTTCCTCCATAAAAATTTCGATTGACCCTTCCATGGGATGGGGCAACCGCACACACACCGTCTAACCTCGGCTTATCGCGCCCCCCACTGCACCGGACACAGCTTCACGGCCCACAACGACTTCGCGACTCTCCGTTCTATCCACTTTTTGTACGATACTTGCCAGTCTGGGTTGTGCTACCACAAGAGGTACCAACACGAATGTACTATTCGAAAAAAGTCGCATTTAAACCCGGCCCCGTAAAATCATCGGCATTGGACTCATGTTCTCAATCACTCACGTCACGATCACTATCACCCACATACAATACAATATGCGATACAAATGTTTCAACAAACAGTTTGTACATTAAACCATGAAACTTACCGTCATTACACAGCACATTTCCACCACAATTCTCATCGCAACATTAGTCCCCAGGTCCACATCGCCAACCTGAAATGACACGGAAATTTTGGATTATTCAAAATATTGTTTACCGCATATCTGTAGCACTGTAACGGTCAGAGTATTCAAACTTTGAGGAAGGAAAAGTTGAACAAATTTGTGGGCATTACGTTTTAAATTAATTTATATAAACTGTGAAAATAAGTTTTTCTCAATGTACACTTGGTTCAATATGTAGAATTTGTAGAAGAATATTCTCATTAAATATGAGGGATTTCATGTCAAGTGACCCAACTTTTGAAACCGATGTCTTCCGATCGGGATGAAATTTGCACCAAGGTTAGTCCAATTGGATAATAGTTAATATAAAATGTTTCACTCTTTGAGGTATAGGGGATCAAAATTTGACATTTTGGCCAACCATGTGTATTTTCTCATCCTATTGTTTCTAGCAAAATTTGTCCCAAACAGATCAGATAGTTATATGTATCTCCAAACTTTGGAAAAAAAATATATGTGCGATTGGGGCATGGATAGGACATGCCTGCACACATGATGTGGCGCACCAACGTACTCATGTTGAGCGAGCGAACATACAAACATTCACTTTGACGACCGAACATACAAACATACACTTTGACGAACGAACATGCGCACGACACATAATTGACGAAACGCTCTAAAGCGCAGTGGCAAAAGCCCAAAGGACAGTCTGTTTGAGTGAGCCAGAGTGATCGGATGTATAGAAGTCTTTTAGTTTTGTGTTATGAATTCTGTTTAATTTAATCATTATATTACCACCTTAATAAGTCATGAATTACATTTTAATAAACTTTCTAATTTAACATTAACTAAAGTGTTTCAATAATTAGAACGTGGGTAAAACACCCACAAATTGGGGGCTCGACCGTGGATAGTGAACAGTGACTAAATGATGAAATAAACAGAATTTTTTTTAAAAAGAGAAAAGCTGAAAATTATAAATGAAGAAATAAAAAATAGATGTGTTGAAAAGACAAAACGAAGCAGAAAATTTAACAATCATAGAAGCAGACGTTTATTAATTTCCATGAAGAACAAAAAACAAAAGTGCACAGCAACAAGCAGAACGAACATAAGAAAGAACATTTATTGTGTGTATCAACAACAAAAAACCAAAAAGACGGTTACAAAAACAATATGTATTCGCGAAATTTCTAAAAGCAAAAACAACGAATACCAAAGAAAAAACAACCCCTTTGTGAAGACTGCAACAACAACTGCAACGAGGTATGCTTTGGTGAGACGTTCGTGAATGCCTTGAGAAGACGACAACGTATGCTTTGATAGACGACTGTGGAGAGAACATTTTCTGTTTACAACATAGCAACGACGCTGGCGCGGCGCTGTATTAAGAGGGAGTCCATGCAAATCAACAAATTCGCAGGTGCAGCAGAGTAAGATAAGAGTTTTTGTGTACAAATGTCCGTATATATAAAGAGAATGTTTTCAAGAATTTGATGTGAACAGACTAAAGATGTTGAGAGTAATTTTGATGTAAAGAGAAATTTGGAAGTTTAAATTTGTTGTGTGTGTGATCGACTTATAGATGTTAAACAGAGTGAGAGGTATAGATGATTTATAGATGTTTATATAGATGTTTACATAGATGTCCCTTATGTGCAAAGCGCAATAGATGTTAAACGAAGAGAGATTGAAGAGTTTTTATAGATGAGATAAGCGTTCACATACACACAAACGATAAATTGGAGTTAAACTGAGAAGTTAAACAGACAAAATAGATGAAAAATTTTAAGATAACGATTATTTTGATGAATATTTAATGTGAAATTAAATAGTGTTGACAACAAAGAGATTAATAATTAGAGTTTAAGCGATTTAAAGAGTAAATAACTTTGATATTATAATTGTTATAGAAGCTTTCGAGAACTGGGAGAAAAGAAGAGTTGCAAAATAGATTGTTGAACCACTTTGGTTTAAAAAGGGAGAATGATAATGTGTCTGTATATGATGAAGCTTCTTCCACCGTGGGTCGTGCTGTTGTGGAGCGGGGTAGTATATTTACTCTGAGGGACATAGAGGATTCGGTTTCATCATTTTCCGGAGATGGTTTACCCAACGTTGAACAATGGTTGGAAGAGTTTCAAGACATGGCATATACGGTTGGTTGGGATGAATTACGAAAATTTATTTATGGTAAACAATTGCTCAAGGGTGCAGCTAGAACGTTTGCTAGAAGTCAATCAGGCATTCGTGACTGGGCCTCTCTTAAGGATTCGTTGTTGAAGGAATTTGGTACAAAATTATCATCTCGGGATGTGCATAAAGTTTTGTCGAATAGAGTAAAGAAACAAAATGAGAGTTTTCGGGAATATTTATACTGCCTACAAGAGATTGCGAAACCAATTAATATAGACGACCAGAGTTTAATTGACTATTTTGTTCAGGGGATAAATGATTATACTTCGAATAAAACAATTTTATACCAAGCGCAAACTATCGACGATTTGAAGGAGAAACTAAAAATATACGAAAAGATGAGGGAAGCCGGTCAGTCATCATACTCGAAGACAACCCATTCAAAATCTGAGAAGAGAACACATAAGGGCGCTAAAGTAGAACAACGATGCTTTAAATGTGGAGACGCCGGACACTTGGCGAATGAGTGTAAGAGTGCTGAAGTTAAATGCTTTAAATGCAAGGGATTTGGGCACAAATCTTTTGATTGTAAAGTTAAAGTGAAGAAGGAGGACATTGACAAGGATGATCAAATTGTGCACACGGTATCTGTTGAGGGAAAATACGGTCCAAGGAGAATTTATAAGGATATTTCGGTTAGTGGGAGAAAATTATCTGCAATTATAGACACCGGTTCTGATATAAGTGCCATGGATTACAACACTTTTAAACTTTTGGGGAACATTGAACTATGCCAGGAGGGTAGAACTTTTGTTGGATTAGGGGGAAAAAATATAACATCGATGGGAAATTTTAAAGCTGATTTGAAGTTAGATGGAACAAAAATAGAGGTAAAATTTCAAGTTTTTCGTGAAGGAGATATTTTATACCCCGCAGTTTTGGGAAACGATTTATTGGATCAAGTGGATTTAATTATCGACGCAAATGGGGCAAATTTTAAGAAAAGAAATGTTAAATCGATTGGGAAAATTCAGCGTATATTGGAAACCAATCCAACATCAACACTGGATATGGCCGTAATTCATTCGATTAGTTTTCGAAAATCTGATACAGTGGAATTGGAGAACAAACCCTTTGACAATGGAAGTGAACAATTGAAGAATTTTGAGCTTGGGAAAGAGGAATATGGGAAATTAGAGGAAGATGGCAAATTAGGGGAAAATGAAATGCGAATAAGACTAATGAATTACTTTCGAACATTTTCGGAGTCTAACTTAATCAAAAATACGATTTTCAACGAGCGTTTGGGAGGATTTACATCTTGTGGTATTGGGAAACAAAATCGGTTGGAATATTCGGATTTGCGAGATGGAGTAATCAACAATAGTGGTGAAATTCAGGGACAAGACGTTGAACATGGCAACCAGGGCAGAGAAGTTGTTTGTGATATGAAATTGAATAATGTGAAGAGTCGAACTATCGAATATCCGAGGGATGGTGATATTTTGCCTGTGTTGAATATTGGGGAACATTTTTTGAAGATGCGTTGTGAAAATTATAATAAGTATAACCGTAAAAAAGTTCCAAAACCGTCATATGCTGTGGATAATTTAGTAGCTTTTAAACGAACTCAGTTCGGTACCGGAATAAAAATGAGGACGAAGTTTCTTGATCCCTACGGAGTTGTGGAGAAGTTGAATCATAGTCGGTACAATCTGCGAGAAGTGGGCGACACTGAGGGTCCTGGGATAAATTCATCGACGGTGGATTTTATAAAACGCTGGGAACATTCGAGGGCGAATGTGAGGTCAGGACGGCCGGTTGTGGGATTGGGGCATGGATAGGACATGCCTGCACACATGATGTGGCGCACCGACGTACTCATGTTGAGCGAGCGAACATACAAACATTCACTTTGACGACCGAACATACAAACATACACTTTGACGAACGAACATGCGCACGACACATAATTGACGAAACGCTCTAAAGCGCAGTGGCAAAAGCCCAAAGGACAGTCTGTTTGAGTGAGCCAGAGTGATCGGATGTATAGAAGTCTTTTAGTTTTGTGTTATGAATTCTGTTTAATTTAATCATTATATTACCACCTTAATAAGTCATGAATTACATTTTAATAAACTTTCTAATTTAACATTAACTAAAGTGTTTCAATAATTAGAACGTGGGTAAAACACCCACATATATAACATTTTTTTTTAATTTTTTTTTAAAATTGCGCCCATTTTTTTGCTCGGAAGAAATCGTATGTCTTTTCCTTTATGAGCTTTTTGTTCACTTAGTGGGATGCGTCAAAAAATTGGGGATGTGAGATGGGTCGCTTGGCCCTTCATCGGTGTTAAAGTTGGGCGTAAAGAGGTACAAATCTACTAAATTAGAAAGTAAAGTGTTAGTCAAATGGCGTTATCTGCTTAAAAGTTGGGTTGAATAAGAAAAAAACAAGATATTGATGATACATTTTAGCAATTTTTACAAACATATTTTAAAGGTACACAAATATAAGATTTAGTAAATTTGCTTAAGCTGTATAAAGAAATATTTGTCTAGGAAAAAGATAAGACCCTGCCCTGCGCCTTCTGAATTCTTAAATGTTTCCGAGAAAAAGTTTATAAAAAAGGAATTTAGTTATGTGTTATTTGTACGAACATGCTGAAATTTGAACCGAAATAGCCTTCTAGAGCGCAAATATTGTAAACTAATGTAATTTAGGCTACGCTAATATCACAGGGCTTCCCCATATTTTAACTATCTTTTCAAAGTTATCAAACTGACATCAGTTTCTCGTACTGAAGAGGTTCGATAAGAACTTATAAAGTTTTATCTCTTATATATTTATAAGAGATAATTACAAACAGAAACATAAAAACATGAGACTTTTAGCATATAAAATAATGTTTTTTTTTCACCGCCAATATTTGTCTTTTATTTACTATAATATAAATTTGAATCGGCTATAATAAAGAAAGTACCGATAATATTTTCAAATTTCTGGTTTTATTGTAAAGGCAATTTTGAATATTGATATAGCTAACGAGATGAAAATAAGCTTCATCTGAAAACACGGTAATCGGATAAAGTACTGCCGATTCAGTCGTGGTAGTCATATGAATGATACTGCGTTCCATTATTAAATGACAAAGTTTAACCTTACCAATAAAACCAGAAATTTGAAAATATTATCAGTACTTTCTTTATTATAGCCGATTCAAATTTAAAATTTTAAATGGCCCACCATGTATAAGTTTACTATATAGCAGACAAATAAATAACATTATTTAAAATAATATCACCTTATCAGTTAGTGACTTAATTTCTTAAACACGTTCGTCTTTCTCTTTCTACCTAATTCGTTTACTTCCGATGCCCAATCTATGGTCCCGTTCTCTCTATACGTTTACAATAAATTTGATGGCCTATGTCGCGTCACTGATACCTGTTAGTAGTCTATACAAATTCTCCTTCAATTATCTGTGCAATTAACTGATTACGAATTTGTCGATAAATTTGAAGCTCACGCATTCCCCAGCTGGCCGCCGTACAACGTTTTGGGTGTTCAGTAACTAGTCTGAGGTCGAACGCAACGCTTGCTAAAATATGAGTTTTATCCCCTGTAACTACGATAAACACAACAAAGTGTGGTCAACGCCAAAGGTTGAACCCATGTATAATTTTGAGTGTTCAATGGGTAAAATTTTAATCAGTGCTATGCGTAACTATCCAAGTCAAATTATTCAAGTAAGTTAATTGTCCTAGATATGCACCTTTTTTTTATTATTAATTATTTTAAAAATTTTCTAACCCAGATTGACGATGTCAGCAAAAAGTCCTTAACAAATGGTGAAGCTGTTATCTTGGCAACACGCATCGCTCTGCACTTAAAGAAGTTGCAGTTGAGCCAGGAAGATGTAATTGGCATATGCGCTCGCCATAGCACCTATTTAATGCCTACAGTTTTGGGATGTGTATTCAATAGTACGCCCTTTCATGCCGTCAATCCCACTTACGACGAAGGTAAGTCTGTCGCTGCAAAACGTTGCAAATTTAGTGGATGATCATCATGATTGTGCGTTTATTTAATAGCTACTCTCTCGCACTGCTTTGGTCTGACCAAGCCCAAGATTATTTTCTGTGATAGCGATGAATACGAAAAGATTCGCAAGTCGACAGAAAAATTTAAGCCACAAATTTATACGCTGACCGATCGTATTGAGGGAGTACCACATATTGAGGATTTGTTGGTGCCTTCACGAATGGAATTTTTCTATCAGTAAGTAAAGGAGGCATATTTAATATAACACTGTCGCACGCTCTGAAATCCTCTGCTTCGATATCGTTCGAAAAGTAAACCACGTACCCAGGTGGTTAGAGTTTCCAAAGAATATTTAACTTGTTTATCTTTATACCATTACCCTTAGGGATGAGGGTTTATATACCATTTGATACGAGAAAAAGTGTAACGCATTAAAGGGGACGAGTTAGACCTCAATAATCTTAAGATCAAATTCGTTTCAGGACTTTTAAAGACGATTGAGCTTTGTCCGTCGGTCTGGCTGGCTGGCCGGCTGGCTGGTGAGCAGGATAACTCAATCGGTAATCGGATTGCAAATGGGCAGAATAATATATATATATATATGTGTTCCTCTAACTCCCATTGGAGCATAGGGCGTCAATTACAGCCGTCCGCTATCGGACACGGTTTTGTGCAATCGATCTTAATTGGTTCCAGGATACGCCGAGGTTGCTCATTTCGCTTTCCGTGGAGCGTCGCCATGTTATACGTGGTCTTCCACGCCGACGACCTGCCTGATAGAAAGGATTCCATGTAAGTGCTTGCTTAGCCACGTTGTCATCATTTCGGCGAAGAGTATGTCCAATCCACGGCCACTTACGCTTACGAATTTCCGTTGCCAGTGGTATTTGCCGTAATCGCGACAACAATTCTGCATTAGAGATGGTACGCGGCCAGAAAATACGAAGTATTCGTCTAAGGCAGCGGTTGACAGAAGTTTGAATCCGATTGGTAATACTACTGGTAACTTTCCAAGTTGTACATCCATACAGCAGTACAGACTTCACACATGCTTCGAAAATTCGCAGTTTTGTATGGAGGCTAATTTTGTTATTTTACCATATTGGAGCTAGTATACCGAACGACGATCTTGCCTTGTTTATTCTGCCCTCTACATCTAAATCGGAACCTCCTTCAGCATCAATCTCACACCCCAGGTAGCAAAAGTTTGGATCATATTTGTAGGTTCCATCACCTACCCTTAATGGAGCTGTTGTTTCGGTTCCTATGCTAAGAGTCTTTGTTTTGCTGGTGTTTGTTTTAAGACCCGTATGTTGCAGCTTTTCCTGGAGATCTAATGTTGTCCGTTTTAGATCACACAGCCTATGAGAAAGCAAGCAAATATCGTCTGCGTAAGCCAGGTAATTTAGGTATTTGCCGTTGATTTGCCATTGTATTCCTTGGCTTCGGTTCTCGATGGAACTAAGAACATCTTCCATAATTACTAGGAATAATAGAGGTGACAATATGCATCCCTGACGCACTCCACTTTGAACATGGAATGGGTCTGAGAGCTTTCCTTTATGGAGAACGAAGCATCTGGCTTGGTTATAACTTTCCTTGATTAGAGATATTAATTTTTCAGGTATATATCTTCTTCGCAAGGCTAACCAAATGTATTCACGGTTGATGCTGTCAAACGCTTTCTCAAAGTCCACAAAGAGAAGATGAAGATTGGAATTGAATTCCAGACATAGTTCTACAATAATGCGCAGCGTATTAATGTGGTCTGCACAGGAATATCCACTGCGAAAACCTGCTTGACAGGAGCTAATACTATGTTCTAGGTGTTCTTTAATTCGGTTTAGAATTATTTTTGCCATTAGCTTTGCTATCGTTGGGAGAACACAAATTCCACGCCAGTTGTTACAATTTTTCAAGTCTCCTTTTTTTCAATTTTGACAATTATCCCATCTTTCCATTCTTCAGGGAAGGACTCAGTTTCCCATGATTCAGTAATGAGTGTGTGTAATAGCTCTGCAGTGAGTGTTGGATCACACTTATATATTTCAGCAGGGATACCATCTGTGCCGGCGGCTTTACCGTTCGGAAGTTGTTTTATCGCTGCTATAATTTCGGATAAACTAGGCGGTGAGGTTCTAATCCTGTAGTTTGTGGTATTTATTGAACTTGCAGGTATAGGTAGATCAGCTGCAGGGTCTATTATGTTATTTAAGACTATGGAAAAATGTTCTTTCCACCTTTGCAGTTGTTCCTGGTCGGTGCTGAGAAGATTTCCAGTCAGATCTCGGATAGGATGTTCAGTGTGAAATTTGCGTTCCGCGAGTTTTTTGGTGACATGGAAAACTGTGCGAGTGTCGGCAGAATTTGCGGCATTTTCAGCCTGCTCAGCGAGACAAACTATACTTCTTCGTTTGTCCTTACGCACTGCACGCTGTACCGTTTTATGGCTTTCGTTATATTTATTTTCTAGAAAATTCTTCTCTTCGGGGTTCTTGGAAGCATTTGCGTTCTGCAATTAAATTCCAAGTAGCCTCAGACATCCAATCTTCTCTTCCTTTGGGGGTTGGTCCGATTGACTTATCTGCACATGACCGTATTATGTTTTTAAGATGGTACCATTTCGAATCAATGGAAGCAGGGAGTACATTTCCGGTGGTATTCATCGCCTATCGGAGTTGGGAGGTAAAGTTGTTTCGGACGTTCATATTCCGTAATCTACCAACATCGTATTTCCTGGGTCGGAGGTTCTGTCTGTTGTTTTGTATGGCTGCGGTACATAAACGTATTTTGGCTACTACTAGGTAGTGGTCTCGAGATTGGCCAATATCCGCACCTCGTTTACTACGTACATCAAGCAGGCATTTTTTAAAACGGTGGCTTATGGCGCAGTGGTCAATTTGGTTCGCGGTGTTATGCCTGTCGGGAGACAGCCACGTTACCTTGTGACAATATTTATGGGTAAAGAGGGTGCCACCGATATTTAACTTTCTAGCATTGCAAAAGTCAATAAACCGTTCCTCGTTGTCATTCCGTGTACCAAGCCCATGCTTGCCCATTACATGCTTCAGCGATTCATTGTCAGAACCGATCTTGGCGTTCAGGTCTCCCATGACTATTACGATATCACCTCGTGGAATATCGTCATACGTTGCATTCAGCTGACTGTAGAGCGCGTTTTTCAAATCGTCTGTGGCAGCTTCGGTTGGGGTATAGCACTGTATCAGAGAGATCCAAAATGGGCAAGAATAAGTCGGTCCGATACAGGCTTCCAATTTATGAGGCTCTTACGCGCATTTGTTGACAACATTATTCCAACGCCTGATTGGTGATTGCTTCCTGTTTCCTTTCCAGAATATAGCATGACCGACTGTGAGCTTGGAGACGAATACTCACCAGAGCCAGTCCATCGAATTTCACTTAAACCGAGGATAACAAGGCCGTATCGTAACATTTCACGTTCTGCTTGCAAATACCTGGCGTTCAAACTGGTGACGATGTTATCGCCGTCTTTGAGCGTTCTTAAATTCCAGTATCCAATCATAGTCCTAGTTCGATATGCAAAGGTCGTCAACGAGTGTTTCGGTTTTTTATTTAGAGGCTGATTTGTTAACGATTCGTTAGCAATTTAGATTTCGGAAGATGTAGGTTGCTAACCCTCGTCTCCTAGGTTGGTAATAGGGCTGCTATCTGCGCGTCCAATCCCACGATGCAACCATGCTTCAGCGGTTTAAGCCTACTTTCCTGAGACGTCTCTTTGGCCATTCAGGATACATGGTTGTAATGCCTTCTAACTCTAGCTAACTTCTAAGCGGTTGCTTTGAAGTCATTGCCCGGGGAATACTTGGTCTAAGACCGGAAGTAGTTAGCTGCTTGGACAGTGCCACAAAGGAATCGATTCTGGTCACTCCCAAGTGAGTAACAATCAGTAACTTTCCACCTCTGGGCAAAGTCCCATTCCCCAAATGGGCAGAATAACCCCATACAAATTTACCTATTTTTGGAAAATTAATATTTATTTCATAACTTCCAAACGAACAACAATATCCTCATATTTGATTTTGTTAAGTTTAATTATCTTGTAATTGAAGACAAACCATAAGAAAACTGAAACCTTAGCCACACCCCTTCTTGCACCTCCCATACAAATGGCCGATTTGTTCTAATAGTTCTAATACACATCCTTTTTGTAAGTACACAGAATTCAGTCAAATTTTGCGTAAGATGTACGCTTATGAAAATTTGACTCTTGGATAATATGGAAAATTTATACTTCTCCCATAACTTCGATACGAACTCTTGGGGGCAGAAAAAATTGGTTGGTTAATTTATCTTGCGATAGGAGGCAAAACCTCAGAAAACCTAACTTTTTGACACACCCGTGCTGGTAACACTCATACAAATGACCGAATTCACCCTCGCAGTCTTATATACAAATCTTTTTTGTAAGTACACTGAATTCACTCAAATTTTGCGTAAGATGTTCGCTTACGAAAATTGGACTCAGGAATGAATATGGACTATATCGGTTAACGCCTTCTGGTACCTCCCATACAAAATTACCTATTTATAGAAAATTAATATTTTTCCCATAACTTTTAAACGGACACTCGAGGGGTAATGAAATTTGATCAGTTAATTTATATTGTAATGAGGCAAAACCTCAGAAAACCTAACTATTTGTCAAACCCATTCTGCATGCTTTTTTTTGGCGGAAGTAAGCCCAAACGGGTTTCGCGATTCTTGTGAATCGGACAAAATTAGCGGAGATTCTAATTCTTATTTATTCTCTCCTTCTAAGACCATATCCTGTGGTCATACACAGTTTTGCAGGTAATCTGTTTGCACCTATGGCACCTATGGTTATAAAGCCAATATTAAGACAATAAGAAGTATTTTGTTGAAGCAGAGTTTCTAACATCCACAAGGTACTACCATAGATAGCAAGACATAATCATGTTTACTTTAATATTACCTCATCGATACTCTGTGAGGCTCGTTAACATATCTCGCCCGCATATTTCACCTTTTAACCTTGCGTGAAACCCAATTATAACAAATTACTTTTTACATTTCAGACCCGAGAGGCAAATTTTTGGTGCCAATCAAACTGTTGCCATTTTGTGTTCCTCTGGAACAACCGGAAAGCCCAAGGCCGTGTGCTTGTGCAGTTCCGGCTTTCTCAATGATAATCCGTAAGTTACTTAAGCCTATTCTGTCTGTAAAAATAATAAATAAATGCTCTCAACTCTTCTTTTGTAGATTTATCACCAGCGACACGGTGCTTTTGTCATTCAGTGGTATCGACTGGTATACAGGATTGTACTATCTCTTTACGTCTTGTCTGACTGGAAGCACACGAGTTATCACGAATAAACCCTTCAGTTGCGAACACTTTGTGGAAATAGTTCAGCAATATAAGGCCACCTGCTTGTTTTTAGCTCCTTTCCATATAGCGGCACTAGTTGACAGCCCCTTGGCCACACGAGAAGCCTTGGATTCGATAAGAATTGTGCAATGCGGTGGTGGTCCTGTTTCGGATAAAACGTTTCAGCGATTCAAAGAGATTCTTCACAGTCAAGGCGTAATAGGAACTGGTTATGCCTTTACCGAGTTCTTGGGTGTTTCGGTTGATATAGGTTTAGCAAAGGCTAACTCTGTGGGAAAATTAATTCCAAATTTAAAGCTTCGCATAGTCGATGACAATGGCAAAAATTTGGGACCAAATGAGGTTGGAGAGATTGTGCTTTACAAACAGCAACACTGGAATGGTTACTATGGCAATCCCATTGAAACACAGCGCATGAGGGATGCCCAAGGTTGGTACCACAGCGGAGATTTAGGATACATGGACGATGATAACTATTTGTATCTCGTTGGTCGCAAGAAGGAGATTCTCAAATGCAAAGGTTTTCATTATTGGCCAAAAGAGATAGAAGAAACCATTGCAGAGTTGCCAGATGTGGTCGAAACATGCGTTGTGGGGATATACGATGAGATTAATGGCGATGCAGCTGGTGCTTTGGTGGTAAAGAATAGGAATAGTCGTCTATCTGAACATGACGTTATCGACTATGTGGCCAAGCGTTTGGTATCGCCCCACAAACAGTTACATGCAGGAGTATATTTCGTCGATGCCATCCCTCACAATCTCAATGGCAAAGTATCAAAAATTGAAGCAAAACCACTCTTTCAATCGCTCAAAGATCGCAATGCTGCTTGTTAGCTGGTATAATATAACAGATGAAGGTATTGTCAGATTATTTGAACGTCAAATTAAATTGTTTAAATTTGGCGTAATCAATTAGAAGATAAAATCCAATAAATAATTTTACGGATCTGTTAGACAATATTTAAATTTACGCTGAAATAGTAAAAGTAATATTTTCCATTTTACTATATTATAAGCATATAAAAACCAAACTTATTCAACGACTGACCACTAGAGAACTTGTTTCAGGAAATATTTATTTAATCCGTTGCCTGATAATTTACAAATAAAATTTAATTTATAAAACGCATTACATTAGTTACTTTTATTTTAACCCACTAACTACCAGCAATTTAAAAATTGGAATTTTTTGATAAAACTTTCTACTATGATCGACTACTTCCTAAAATCTTGTACACAAACAAAATATTATAGACTCCCTGCAGCAAACTAATAATTATGAAAAATACAAAATTTTTCGATGAGCCATTCTCTAACCAATACTATTGCAAAACAAAAAACAGAACCCCAATATGGTAAGAGTTTTTAAAACTTAAAATATAGCAAAAGCATAATACATCAATTAAAAATAAAACGTCAGTCAATTCATAGTTGATATTCGAATCCATCGCCTGTTTTGCCCAAAACCCAACCATGGTCCTAGCGGCGTGTTATTGATGTATTTAGGATCCCCTACTTCAAGATACTCTGCCTTATTTGTTATTATTATTATTAGAGTTTAAAACAACTTGACAACATATATATTTATATCTTAGTGTCTAAGTCAGAGGCCGAAATGATTAGAGATTTTCATTCGCTTCGTTCTTGTGCGCACCGCCTCCAGTCAGTCCTACCAAGTAGCATCAGTGATTCCTCCACCTGGTCCTTCAAACGTAGTCGCGGTCTCCCTCTTTTGCGCCGTCCTTCGAGGTCTTGATAGAATACCTTTCGCGCTGGAGTTTCCTCATCCATTCTCACGACATGGCCATGAACAGGACCGGTAAAATTAGTACCTGGTACAGCTGGACTTTGGTAGTTCGAGATAGGGAGGTGTTTATGAAGTGCTCGTCCAAAGAAACACCTGTTGGCGAGCACTATTCTCCGTTTTATTTCAAGGCTAACACTGTTGTTTTTGTTCATGGCGGATCCGAGGTAGATAAATTCATCCACTACCTCAAAGCAATAGTTTTCAACGTTCACGCTGATCCCCAACGGGTCGACACTTTGTTCGATAATACCAGTAACTTTGTCTTGTCCTCATTCACTGCCAAACCCATTTTCGCTGACTCCCTTTCAACTGATGTGAAAACAGCTGTTACCTCTCGCATCGTTCGACCGATAATGTCGATATCATCGGCATATGCGACCAGCATGTGGCTCGTATTAAATATGGTGCCAGACATGTTAACCGCTTCTTTCCTTAACACCTTCTCCATCGCTATGTTGAACTGCATACATGACAAACCGTCACCCTGTCTAAGACCTCTCGTCGTATCGAATGGTGCAGATAGATCCTTGCCAATCCGAAGAGAGGATTTGGTATTCGTAAGGATACACCGGCAGAGACGAATTATCTTCGCAGGAATACCGAACTCAGACAATACTTCGTATAGTCGATGCCTGATGGGACTATCGAAGGCAGCTTTGTAATCGACAAAGACGTGGTAAGTGTCGATTTGCTTCTCAAGGGTTTTCTCAAGAATCTGCCGTAGTGTAAATATCTGATCCGTCGTGGATTTGCCTGGTCTAAAGCCGCACTGATAATGTCCTATCAGGTTTTCCACAGTTGGCTTTAGACGTTCACACAATATGTTAGACAGGACCTTATACGCAATCGGTAAGAGGCTAATTCCACGATAGTTTTTACATTCACTACGGTCACCTTTTTTGTAGATTGGACATAGCACACTGAGATTCCAATCCTCTGGCATGCTCTCCTGAAGCCAAATGTTCTCTATGAGCTGTTGCATGCTTAAAACAAGGTCATCTCCACCCGCATTAAACAAGTGATCTTTATATATTCTCAGTACGCTCTCGGAGTCAGTAACGAGATTACCATCGTTGTCTTTACAGGAGGGAAGACCTGTTCCATGTACTCTACCATTTATCTTCTGGTACAATTTTCGGGCTTCACCTTTGTTCCTCTATTCTTCAATACCATCGAGTGGGCAATATGTTGCCATTGTGCGCTAGTATTTTCGAGAGTTGGAGCATCAAGAAGTAGTTGAGTGAGTTGGTCAGAATAGGCGTTGTCCATCTCCGCGGTCTGCAGTTTAGCGATGTCCAGCTTTCTCTGTGCCAGGTTACGCAGGGTTTTCGCTCTGCTTAGCCTAGTACGCACCTTCACTGCAGTGAGATGGTGATCCGAGTTGATGTTCGCACCTCTGATCACTCGTACGTCTAAGACACTTGACGCGTGCCTTCCATCGATTACCACGTGATCAATTTGGTTTGTCGTTACTTGATCCACGTTGCTTTGTGAATGTTTTTGTGGTCAAATCGTGTGCAGCTTATTAACATGTTCCTTGCTGCAGAGAAATCAATCAGTCAGTCCTATTCAGTTTGGCGATGTGTCAGTATGCAGACTAAATTTTCCGACTGTTGGGCTAAAGACATTCTCCCGGCCTATTTTGGCATTAAAATCTCCTAGCACGATTTTAACATCATGACCCGGGCTACGGTCATATGTTTCTTCGAATTGGGTGTAGAATTCGTCTTTGACCTCGTCACTTTTCTCCTCCGTCGGAGCATGATCACATATCAGCGTGATAAAGAAAATTTTTGCCTTAACTCTTATGGTGGCGATTCGTTCACTGACAGGTGTAAACTTAGAGACCAGGTGTCGTAGTCTCTTGCCGACCACAAATCTACAATCAAACTCATGCTTATCTGCGTGGCAGCTGTAGTACACGTCACACATCCTCATCCGCGAGCATCCATATCCAGTCCACCGGAATTCCTGTATAGCTGTATTGTCAGCCTTATACTCTTCGCGGACATCCGCCAGTTGAATAGAGGCACCTGGTCGGTAAAGAGTTCTAACATTCTAAGTGCATATTCTCAAATCATGGTCCTTAAAACGTTTGCGGTAGTCGTCAACATTTTGGGGGGTTCTTTTTCTCTTATTTCTTAGTTATCCACCATTAGAAATAAAAAGTTTAGCAACGCATGTTCATTTGAATTACGAATTCTCTTTGAATTAAAATTACAGTAGTCATCTTTAAATTCATCTTTGCACAGTAATGTTATTGAACAGTTTGCATCTTACGTAGGTCGCGACAATGTTAAAATTTTAAAATACTTCTGTTATTTAACAATTATAAAATAAATCCTAACAGCTAATGATGTTATTTTTGAAAAATAATGTAAATATACTTTCAATGGTGTATGACAACATAAAAATTGTGTGGTTAACATAAATTTTGGTTTATGTATAAAAATGTGTTTATTTATAGAGATTTGTGGTTTTATATTATGCAGTTAACAGACAACCAAACAATAATAGTGTGTAAAACTGGTAATCGATATAAATGATAAATGATTCTGGATTTTTGTGTAATTGTTTTAAAAAAAAAATGAGGTTTAACTTTAGGTGGTTATTAAAAATTGTTATTAAGTGTAAGTAATCGTTTTTAGGACAACAAATAATTAAGAATTTTGCATATAACCAATAATTAAAAGGAAAAAAACACTTATATGCGTTTTACTTGTATACTATACTAGTGGGCCCGGCAATGCTTCGCTATTGCATATTATTTTTAAAAAAATGGGCGTAAAAGTGGGCGTGTCGAAAAAAGTACCCTATAAATCATGCCAGAGTCCCAGTTAAATGCTGTGAAAATGTCAGGAAGATCGGTTCAGAGGTTTGGTCTCCTATAAGGTACAAACAAACAAATAAATAAACAAACACACATTCCATTTTATATATGTATAAAATACTCTATATAATCAAACACTTTTATTTAATTGGCCAAACTTTATGGGACCTTTGTGTATACGCCTAAGCTTCTGGATTATAAAAGAATGAGATTTGACTTGCAATCAACCTCTAAGCCTTTTCACTATCGAGAATTAGTTTCTCACCACTAGTATTTCTAATACTACGAACCTAAAGACAGTGGTAAGCGTGCAACGAAATATACTTTTCTTTTCTACAACCGAAATAGATTTATTGGAATTTTTACGTTATATTACAATAATCTCGCTCACGTTTTGCTCTCGTATTACCAGAAATATTTTAAATTTTTGTATAAAAAAAATGTATTATTCATCCCCGCAGGAAATCGGCGTTCTAAGCCGAGAATTCAATCTCTGGGTCCTGTAAATTTGTATAGGACTAACAAATACAATAACTATTTTTCAGATAATTAAAATCTTTCATTACAGCATTTTTTCAGATAATTGCCGTGTGTTTGACCACGCGCTGGTAAAACAATTTTTTTTTTTAACTCATACATATGTATTTAGGTAACTATGATAGCAAGTAATGTTTTGAAGTCACGCTATGACCTAGGCATCTCCTTTTTCGATGCAGCTACGAAGCAATGCAGTTTCTATGCTTTGACAACAGCGCTGTTCAAACATTGGACCCACAGTGTCCACCACTACTTTTAGTCAAGAATGGATTCGTGCTATTTCAAAGCTTTTTCCCCAGTTTTCAAAGTGACTCCGAAGGCTCTCCCTTTCAGCAAGCACATCAAGTAATGGGAGGCAAAAAAAATTGTTAAAGAGGACAGTGTGCGACATTGGATGCTCACAATGTTTTAATAGTTCCATTATGACACATTCATGGTCACATTCTTCATCGATCCAGTTATCAATAATGTGTTGTAAGTCTGAGTTTGTGGGGTACTTACTAACACCATCAGCAATAAGCAACAGAACTAATCTAAAAACTGCAATAATATGGAATAGTAACATATAATTTGGATATTTTGTCAATCTTCTGTTTAAAATTTGCAATACATCATAAACGCCAATAAAAGAGCTATTTGGTACCATTAAAGAAGGAAACTGTACTTTTTGGAACAAAAAAAAGTTTGTTACAATAATTTGTGCTACAATAAATTGTACTTTTTTGTACCGAAAATTGTATTCTTTGGTACAAGAAATTTTACTTTTGGTACCAAAAATTTTACTTTAACTTTCCGCCCAGCAGCGGAAAAGACGAGGTATTCAGCCCGATTCTCAATGACAATTCCCCGGGAATTTTTTCCCTACTCCCTCTTCCCCTATTCTAAATAAAATCTCCCCGGGAGTTTTTTCACTTTTCCCTTTTCCCTTATTCTAAACGAAGTTCGAAAATGGGAGATTTTTCCCCGGGAAAAAAGTAGGTATTATGAATGTCAATAAAAGGGAAAATGTGATAACAAATTTTGGGAAAAATCCCGCCAAAATATTGCAAGGGAGTTGTGCCAAAAAATTTAAGTATTTAAATTTTTTTAAAGAAAAATTAAATAAATATCATTTGTTTTTACTATCAGGTCGAAAACAACAAACAAAAAGCAGCTTGACGTTCTGCTAAACTCGATGCAATCGCATCCAGATATTGCGCGAGCTTGGTATAAGGGGAGCAAAGAGGAGTTAAACAGAATATGGCGCAATTTGGAGGCGGAGTTGAATGCAGCCGGGCCACCATCAAAAAGTGTTGCTGAGTGGAAGAAGGTACATACAACAAAATTTGGTTTTTGCAAGTGACTAAAATACGAAACCTTTTTCAGGTATGGGCCGATCAGAAAAAATATGTACGGCAAAAGGCGGCACAAAATCTGAAATACTCCAGAGGAACAGGCGGAGGCCCCAATATGGAGCAGAAGTTTTCTGCAAACGAAGAGGCCATATTTAATTTAATTGGAATGAAAGAGTCAGTGGATGGTGTGGCCAACACATTTGGGTTAGGCTCTTCAACATCCACAAGGCAGAACCCAGATAGCCTTACGCCTGTATTTGTGGAGTTGGTAGAGCCAGACGATGAGGGGGCTGAAAGTACTGCGGTAGAGAGTGAAAGAGACACGCCCCAAAAGCCACCGGCGAAAAAAATCAAAATAAGTAACCAACACCGCTCGCGATGTTCTATCGGAAGAATTAACCATTCAAAAGAAGATGCTTGAAGCAATGGTGGAGCAGCAGCAAATGACAAAAAAGGTGTATCGCTCTATTGACCGCCTTTATGATGCCAAGAAGGAAGAGCTAAATGAACAGAAAAGGCACAATTTGGTGATGGAGAAACTGCGGCTAAGAGAGGTGGAGGATAAGATCGAAAAAAACCGCCGACTCATAGAATTAGAAGAGCTTAAACATACAAATTAGATACGTTAACGTACAAAAGAACACAAAAGTGATATTACATATATATATATATATATTTATAAACGCAGAGACTGAAAACTTACATATGAATTGTACCTGCTAATAGTTATTCGTTTTGTTTTTAGTTTTAGAATATTAATTTTATTTTGTTTTCCTTTTTTAATTTTTAATTGTTTTTAATAAAATGTGATATATTAAACTTATGACTACAGATTATTTCCAATATTACTTCTAATATTTTGAGCAACTGATAAATACTGCTGTGTGGCCAAGGGTACTACATCATTTTCACTGTTTTGTATGCTAATGTTATCAACATTTTCTTCATAGTTCACGTCAGCATTGCATTTGAAATGAATGCATATATTATGCAACGCACAGCAAACATTTATTATTTTTGCTGCCTTTTTTGGAGCATAGTGCAGCTCCCTAGCTCCAAGAATACACCTCCATCTATTTTTCAAAACGCCATTGGTGCGTTCAACCACATTGCGACATTTTGAATGGATTTCATTGAACTTCATTTCAATTGAATCATCCTGTGGACATCTGTGAGGGGTCAAAAGCCACGGTTCTAGGGCATATCCTGCGTCTCCTAATAAAAAATCCATTATTAATTTGTGAATACTTTCTGTTGTAATTCAAAATCTTACCAAGGAGCCAATAATTGCTGCCGCCTCTTCGATAATCTTCCTCAAGGTGAGCTCGCAACTCGCTGGTACTCCAAACGAATGAGTCATGACATGCACCGGGATGTGATGCGTCCGCGTACTGAATCCTCAGCTCATAATCACAGACCTGTAAATGTATTTTTGGTTAAAAATCAATTGTTCATTCCGTTAAATATCTTGGAAGTAAAATATCAGCGAAACTACTTACCAGCATAACATTCAAACTATAGTACCCCTTCCTGTTGTAATATGCGTGCTTATTGGAAGAGGGAGCAATAATGCGGACATGTGTTCCGTCAACGCATCCTATAACGCTCGGAATGCCATGCTTTAGATACAGAGCCAAAGCAATTTTGCGTTTTTCCTCTTCCGTTTTGCAGAATCTTATCCACCTCGGGCATAGATGTTGTTCAAATATATTAACTACTTCCGTAAGAACTTTGCTTAAACTACACTGGGCCACAGACACGTCGCAATCTTTTCCAATGCCCGTTTGGTATCCGCCTTCTGCAAAGAAGCGTAAAGCCGCACTTAACTTTACGAGAGGAGACACTGCAAACGACTTCCGCATTGGTTGAGTGTTGGAAGTTAACACGTCCAACAGATACTTGAATGCCGGTTTGTTGACCCTGTAATATTTTTCAAACCTATGAAAAGAAATATTCTCATTAATACAAAAAATAATACTTTATTGGTATATGTACTTATAAGGATTGTGGCAACTCAAGTGGGTTGATAGCATCACGCAACTTTCTCCTTTCAATCCTCTGCACATTCTTCTCCAGCTGCTGCACTTCAGCATTTTCTGCTTCAGCTACCATCACAAACGCGACACTTAACATTTTTATATTGTTTTTTATGTGTTTTTGTTATTTATAACCACTTTATTCACTTTTTACGTTTGAAACCACATAAAATTAATTTGCAAATTGTTAGCAAAACAAAACAGCTGGCGCAAAACAGCTGACTTCGAAAAACCGAAATTCTCTCTCCCTTTTTTTGTTCTCCCCGTTTGTTTAGAATAGGAGGATTTTATTCCCGGGAAAAATAAATTCCCCGGGAATTATCTCCCGGGGAGTATTCAGAATCGGGCTGATTGTAAAAATATGCCTGCAAACATGCCTTCAAAGGAAGTTTGTTGACATTCAAATATGCCTTCCTTTTCCAGGCATGTATACAGGCTGTAATAAGTCCTTCACTAAGGCTAACAAAAAATTCGATACCCATGCAAATTTCGCTTCTCAAATTAGACCTGCAATGAGGCCTCTTACTACGGTGAGAAAAGATCCCGAAGACATGCCTCTTTCCCTTCTTAAAACAGGCCTGTGAGCAGCCCTATTGTGTACCCCACAAAAATACCATAGATGTGCACAAAGGGCATGCAAACTTTCTTGCCTTAAACAGGCCTGCTGACAGTCCTATAAGTAGAAGTCAGAATTGACGTTCATAGCCATGCACTTGTCACTTCTCCGATTAGGCCTGTTGACAGGCCTCTTAAGGGAAGGTAAGACAGATGCTGTTGTTTATGAGAACCACATGTTTGTAATTTGTCGTACAACAACTATAATATATCACGTGATAGCCGAGTAGGTAGCATGCTCAACTATGAGTGCTGAGGTCGCGAGTTCGATTCCTGCCGCTGGAGTTTTAAAAAAATAGATATTAAAAATTAAAAAACTATTGTATTAAAAATTTATAAAAAGTACGAAATAATTTAAAATGGAAATAATTCGCATGTGCTTTTTTATTTTAGTTCTTCTATAAATGCTCTTTTGCAGGCCTGCAAGCTGGTCTGCAGTAGCAATGCCTCAGAGAAGGCCCTTTTTATTAGGACTCCAAGCAGGACATACTAGGCATGCCTATTGAAACGTCTTCAATGAAAAACGGAATGTGCATGCCTTGCCTGCCTATGGCGCCCTATGTTAATTTGAAATGAAGACTGCATTTGAAGGGTATGGCTTCTGACTGCCTTTGCAGGCCTGCAAGATTTTTTCCCCCATTTTTTGCTGCTGGGAAACTTTCTTACTGGTTTTGTTTTAGATGAGTAAGTATTGGTGTTGTTGTTTACAACATATGTTCTGCTACAATATTGTTCTGCTGCTTTATTTAAAATTAGTTTCCTATTGTAGTTTTTTTTTTGCATATTTTTAGGTGTTCCTTTGACATATGTTAAAAGTGTTGCCAATATTGCTGGCATACTCAAAAATTGTGGCGTTTAAGACAGTGGGGAAAGCATTATATTGTGTTGGCTATGTCAAACTTAAGCCCATTTTGGATGTGCGAAATTTAATGGTAGACATTATGATATGACATGTTATAGGAAATATGGGTTTTGTGGTGGTTCCCTGATTGTAGACCGAAGCGTGTAGAATTTTATGAATTATTTAAGGAAACCCAGCAAGGTTTACTCTTTCGAACCTTAAGCTTCAAAAACATTCTTCTCCCTTACTTTCAGGAACTTAAAAGAAAACAATGCAGAAATTTCAGTCGGGTGAGCCGGTTAACCCGGTGTCCTAAATTTGTAAATAGAAAATAATAAAAGTAATATATTCAGTAGGTGCACAACTTGTCCAATTTTCATTTGAAATTCAACGTTCAATGAACGTTTGCCTTCTGCACAATTTTAAAATTTTTAGTTAGAAGATAACACAGTGCAACACACTTTTTCGGGGGTGAACCAAACCAATATCAAACGATAGCATTTGACCTCAATAACAAAACCCTAAACTCTAATTTGCACAACTGCGTCACAATTTTTTATTTTCTTTTATTTGACATGTGACCAAAAAAATTTAATTTTAAACCCCAGTAAACAAAAATTGTGACGTGATGGAGCAAACTGGAGTTTACGGTTTTGTTACTGAGGTCAAATGCTATTGATATTAGATTGGTTCATTCCCAAAAAAGTGTGTTGCACTATTTGCTCAAAAAAAAAATTTTTAACATTTCATTTTGATTTTATTTTGGAACCTTTGGCTCGTAGAGGTTATTTGTCTTCGGTGACTCTTAGTGAAACTTTCCGGAAAATATTTCTATCAAAGATTCCAATCCTTGACCTCCGTCCAAAGTTGACTTTAAAACAGTTTTTCAAAATTGGGCCAAAAATGCACCCGTATAGGACAAAAAAGATAAAATAAATAGAGGATAATATATTTCCCAAGAAAATATTTCCCCTGATTGTTTTAATATAGGTCTCCGAAGACATGAAATACCCTAAACGTATTTTTACAGATGATTTTTCATATTCATTGATTCAACTTTTGACCAAAAAAATCAAACTTCAAACCACTGTAAAGAAAAATTTGTGACGTAGTGGGGCAAAATGGAGTTTAGGGTTTTGTTACTGAGGTCAAATGCTATCGTTTGATATTGGTTTGGTTCACCCCCGAGACAATGACCATAAAATTGTGTGACAGTGTAATTTCACTGAAAAAATTCAAGTATCCTGAAGCTCGAAAGTTATGGGGGAGTATTAATTTTCCAAAAATAGGTTCTTTTGTGTGGGATGTACGAGAAGGATTCAGCCGATATAGTCCATATTCATTCCTGAGTGTAATTTCAATAAGCTTACATCTTGATTAGAATATGACATATTTTAAGGCACTTACAAAAAAAAATTATGTGAAACTATGAGGGTAAGTAGTGGAATAAGTAATAATTTTCGAAAAATAGGTCATTTTGCATAGAAGGTCAGGTTATCATAAGCGTATATCTTTCGTAAAATATGACTACATTCAGTGTACATGAAAAAAGGAAAGGTACGTATGTAAAACTATGAGGGTGAAATAGATCATTTGTATGGAAGGTACCAGAATGGTCGTGGCAAAGGTTCCGGTTTTTTGAGAATTTGTCTTTTACTACAAGATAATCAAACTTACCAAATTCAAATTTTCTCCACTTGTCCGTTTGGAAGTTATAGAAGAAATATTAGTTTACCACAAAAAGGTGATTTTGTTTAGGAGTTACTATAAAAGGTCGTACATCTTTCGCAAAATATAACTGAATTCAATGCTCTCAGAAAAAAGATACGTATGTAAACCTATGAGGGTGAATTCGGTTATTTGTATGGGAGGTACCAGATGGTGCGTGGCAAATATTTCGGTCGTTCGAGGACTTTTCTGCAATCACATGATTATAAAACTTACCAAATTACAATATCCTCCACGTGTCCGTTTGGAAGTTATAGAAGAAATAGTAACACTGGCAAATTTGTATAAGGTTCGGTTAAGGTTTAATCGGGTTATCCAGCTCACCAGCCAGACAGACGGACATAGCTCAATCGTCTTAAAAAGTCCTGAAACGAATATGGTCTTAACAATCTTGGCGCCTAACACGTTTCCTTTAATGCGTTACCCTTTTTCTCGTATCATCGTATCATCCCTAAGGTTGATGGTATAAAAACGATGTTGAGAAACAGAAGTAATGTTTGCTGGAAAAAATATTTTATGTTAAAAAGGTAAGGTACTGAGCAAACAACCCTTGTAAAATATCTTCTAAAAGCGCAGCCTTGAAAACAAACCAAATTTCGACCTATACCAATCTATATGATGAACGTAGTTCTGATTCTGGCCTATCTCTTATGTATATTTCTGAAAGATAATTACAAAACTAAAAATTGTGTCACTGATGCCTGCTAGGCAAATACAAATAAAAATTCCTCATGTATTATCTCTGCCATAAACAAATTTGGAATACAACGATAAATATGGAACACACGCACTCAAATGCTGGTCGTAACACTTTTTGCGTCTTCAGTAACTGGTCTAAGGCCGAACGCAACGCTTGCTAAAGTATGAATTGTTTTCCCTGTAACTACGATGAACACAACAAAGTATGGTCAACCCAAACGGTTGAGCCCATGTATAATTATAAGTGTTCGTTGGGTAAAATTTTAATCAGTGCAATGCGTAACTATCCAAATCAAATTATTCAAGTAAGCCATATATGTTACAATCGATATGGAAACTTTTCATATCTTTAATCATATTAAACATTTCGGTGAGTAGATTGACGCTGTCACCCAAAAAACCTTAACAAATAGTGAGGCTGTTACCCTGGCAACACGCATCGCTCTGCACTTTAAGAAGTTGCGATTGGGCCATACCGATGTTATTGGCATTTGCGCTGCCAATAGCACCTATGTAATGCCTACAGTTTTGGGATGTGTATTCAATAGTACGCCCTTTTATGGCGTCGATCCTGTTAATGACGAAGGTAAGTTTGAGAGCGCATGTAGTTGGATCAAGTGGTCATCAAGATTGTGCATTTATTTTCTAGCTACTCTCTTGTATTGCTTTAGTCTGACCAAGCCTAAGATAATTTTTTGCGATAGTGCTAAATATGAAGAAATTCGAAAGACGACAAATGAATTTAAGCCACAAATTTATACGCTGACCGGTCGCATTGAGGGAGTACCACATATTGAGGATATTTTGGAGCCATCGAAAATGGAATTTTTTTACGAGTAAGTGAAAGAGACATATTTAATGTAACGCTGTGCGATGCTATGAACTGATTCTGAAACGCATCGATTCGTAATTGCTTTTTCTATTGTCCATATCGCCATAATGACCGAAATACTTAAAATCAAGGAGACTTTTTCACGTGATATAAATATATATCACCCATTTTATGATTAAAATCAATTGCATTTTTCATATAGAATCGGGTTTCATTTTTTATTTACGTACATGGTGTGAAAGTATCAAGTATTTTGCCACTACCATATAAAGTAATAACACATAATTCATAACATAACTGAGTCCGTGAAACCACATCTCGCCCACACATACAAACTTATATCACATATTGCCTTTCAAAACATCCAACTACAACAAACTATTTATCATATTTCAGGCCCGAGGAACAAATTTTGGGTGCCAGTCAGACTGTTGGAATTGTGTCTTCATCCGGCACAACCGGAATGCCCAAGGCCATCTGCTTATGCAGCTCTGCATTTCTCATTGACAATCGGTAGGTCACTTCAGCCCATTTTATCGGCATAATTAAATTGCTTTGAAATCTCTTTCTGTAGATTTGCCAACAGTGAAACTGTTCTCTTTTCATTCTCTACTATCAACGGGTATACAGCATTGGCGTATCTCTTCACCACTTGTTTGGCTGGTAGCACCCGGGTTATCACCAACAAACCCTTCAGTTGCGAACACTTCATGGAGATCGTTCAGATATACAAGGTTACCTGCGTGTATTTACCTCCATTCCATATGGCGGCCTTAGTTAACAGCCCCTTCGCCACACGAGAGGCCTTGAATTCAATAAGAATGGTACAATGTGGTGGTGGTCCTATACCGACAAAAACATTGCAACGATGCAAGGAGCTTCTTCACAGCCAAGGCGTGATAATATTTGGTTATGCCTTAACCGAGATTCTCATGGTATCGGGTTATATAGGTTTGTGCAAAGCCAATTCTGTGGGAAAGTTATGGCAAAATTTAAAGCTGCGCATAGTTGATAACAACGGTAAAAATTTGGGACCAAATGAGGTTGGAGAGATTGTGCTTTACAAACAACAAGACTGGAATGGTTACTATGGCAATCCCATTGAATCGCTTAAAATGAGGGATGCCCAAGGTTGGTACCACAGCGGAGATATGGGCTACATGGACGATGATTACTATTTGTATATCGTTGGTCGCAAGAAGGAAATTCTCAAATACCAAGGATTACAGTATTGGCCCAAAGAGATAGACGATGCCATTGCAGAGTTGCCGGATGTAGTCGAAACGTACGTTGTAGGGATAAACAATGAGATTAATGGCGATTCCGCTGGGGCTTTGGTGGTAAAGAGTAAGAATAGTCGGCTTACCGAACTTGAGGTTATCGACTATGTGGCCAAGCGTTTGGTATTGCCCCACAAAAAATTGCATGCAGGAGTATATTTCGTCGATGCCATCCCTCACAATTCCAATGGTAAAGTAGCACAACTCAAGGCAAAGTCCCTCTTCCAATCGCTGAAAGAACGCAATGCTGCTTGCTAACGCTGATGATTTTACAGATAAAGTTCCTGCCAGATAAAATGATCGTCCGATCAATTTTACATGGCTAGAAAAAAAGACATTGTATTATGCAAACTATTTTTATATAAAATCCAACTGTCCAATTTTGTTTTTTGTTTTTTACTTTAGTAGCAATTGTTGTATACTGTAGCTTATATCTTAATTCTAACTTTTTACTGCAAATCAGATAATAATCGTTTATATAACTGTGCCAAAATCTCAAAAAACAGAAATATCTCCAATACAAGTGACCGAGATAAATCTCTTAGTTATCATCAAATTTAGTAAAATTTTGTGCAAAGGAAACGTCAATAACAATTTGACTCACAAGGTATTGTGACTTTATCGGCAGACCCCTTCTGGTAGATTCAGACAAAATGGCCTATTTTTTTTTTGGCAAAATAATATATCAGTCATTATTTTCAAACAGTAAACTACTGGAGATTTAAATTTAGACAGTTATGTTATATTGCAATTAAAGAGAAAATTTCCGAATTCACCCACAAACATTAACATACATATCTCTCTCGCCCATTAAACGTTGACTTATGAATTTAAATACGCCACGTTGTGCAGCTCCTAATGGTACCTCCCATGCAAAATAGAAAATTTCTCAAAAATTATGGTGGGTACTGGAAGGGGTGGGGCTACTTTTCCTGTTTGCTGTGCCATAACTTTGTTTTGGAAAATAATAACACTGGTAAATTTTTATAATTAGGGCCGACTGTGGCATGATGGTTAGAACACGCAACTACCTGTTTCGATTCCTGTCTCCAGTCATCTACAATTTTCTTTCATTGTTGTCCCCCTCGATGTTGGGGGGTCCTCCCTCGAGGAGTGAATATGGACTATATCGGGTCACCCCTTCTGGTACCTCCGATACAAAATTACCTATTTTTGGAAAATTAATATTTCTCCTATAACTTCCAAACAGTCATTTACGGCCCTATTCTAATAATTTGGTTACAAAAATTTTTCACTCTAAATTTGTTACAATTTTGTAACCAATTCTTGTTACGGGTATTCTGGCAATTTAGTAACAAGGAAAAGTTCACATTGTGGTGAAATGTAAATTATTGACAATTCACAGCTTATTTATGAATTTTAAAAACAAAAAATGAAAACACAATACAGAGAAAAGTAAACATATTTTTACTTTTTAGACATTTATACACATTTAACTGAGCTTAAGGAGACGACACATACCCAAGTTAAGTGGACAGTCGAAAATGTTGGACAAATACTGTGCCATGGAGAATTGGTCACAGCCGTCCCACATGTTTCTCGGCGGTTGTTCCCTTTCCACACATTTTGCCACTACATTTCCATAGCAAAAAGAGCTAAAAGTGTTTTACCCACGACTTCAATCATTTAAATTTTTTTTTACATCTCAAAATAGTATTCCAAAGAGCTGATACTACCTTGTTACCTCCTTTTTGGCAGGCAACAATTTTTGTAACAATTGTCACGGTAACAAGGATTCGGAATACCGATTTTTGGATTTTGTAACCAAAGTAGTCTATTGTAACCGTGGTGACTATTGTAACGACGTCAGAATAGACCGGTTAGTCGGTTAAATTATATTGTGATAGGAGGCGAAACCTCAGAAAACCTAACTATTTGACAGACCCCTTCTGGTACCTCCCATACAAAGGACCGAACTCACCCCATAGTCTTACATACATTTCTTTTTTTGTAAGTACACTGAATTCAGTTAAATTTTTCGTAAGTTGTACGCATGAAAATTTGGGTCAGGAATGAATAAGGACTGTATCGGTTCACCCCTTTTGGTACCCCCTATCAAAATTACTTTTCTTTTGAAAAATTAATATTTCTCACATAAATTACAAACCGGCACATATACCTACTACACAAATAAGTAACGTTTTGGACGATTTTGCACCACAAGCAGGGGAAAAATTATACATAAGTAATTTTATTTTAACTCAAGACTTCTACAATATCTTATGTTGGGTGATGGTATTTATCAGTCAGTTTACCTGACTGAAATTTCTGTACTGGTTACTTATTTAAAAATGAAAACCCTCACCAAAGCAATTTGCTTAAAAATCCAACCTTTGCAAAAGGGTACCATAAAAAATAAAGTTATAATAAAGAAAATGAAATGTCTTCAAAGGAACAGTGAACAGTCCATCCTCACGCAAAGTCCTTCCTCCAAAGGATGAATGAAAGTAACATGAAGACAAATAATTCATCTACGCACAGTACTTATTGTAGTAGCGCAAGACACAGATTGAAATCATTTTCAGATCCTTTTTGATAACCTTCAGCCAGGATTCGCGTAGGTGTTGCAAGTTGTGACGCATGAGTAACATTCGTCCTTAAACTTATTTCACATCGCTCTTAGAACGTATCATATGTCATTATTCTAAAGTTGTTTTTAATCTATATAAGGACTATTTAAATACAAATTCTAGATGAATCCACAGAAATCTTACGTGCAACTTTAAATAGCGAATATGTTACACTGATTTCACAATGCAACAAATTTTTGATCCCGGCTTCTAAATAGTTGATCCTTATGTAAAATTTCATGCTTAATTCAAATCTGCTCTCAGATATTTGGAAAGTAGAACAGTTTTTGAGATATGGTCAAATTTCCATTTTTAGTGTTTTGAAAAAAGGTAGGTCTACTAAAATGCCATTTTCTCTGGATTTTGTTCACCGATGTCACCTAACTGTGACGAAAATAAAAGATAATAAAATTATTTCTTAAAAAAACGATAGCTGAATTATATCCAATCATAAATGACTAAGTTATGGCACCTTGAAGTTAGATTCAGATTTGAGTTCAGCGTGGAATTTTACATCACCCTTAGGGATGAGGGTATATATCATTTGCTACGATCCAAAAGTGTAACACATAGAAGGAGTGACTTTAGACCCTAGGTTTCTTTGAACCAAATTCGATTCATGACTTTTTAAGTCGTTTGAGCCATGTCCGTCTGTCTGTCTGTCTGGTGGCTGACCGGCTGGTTCGCACGATAACTTTCGAAAGACGCAACCAAATGTCTTGAAATTTTGCACGAGTTAATATTTCCCCAAAACTAATTGTAAGTCTATTCACGCCCCATCTGGTACCTCCCATACACATCTGGTCCCGCCCACTTTAGAAATCAATTAATATTATTAAAAGACCTAACGCGATCGTGCCCAAATTCTGTATTCGGTAAAGTTCAAGCAAGATAAAGTTTTGGAGAAAAAATCTGGAAGTCTAGACACGCCCATTCTGGTACCTCCCATACACATGTACCACTCCGCCCACTTTAGAAATAGGGTAATAATATCAATACACTAGACACGATCGTGCCCAAATTCTGTATTTTATTATATTATAACAGGACAACGTTTTGGAGAAAAAATTGCAAGTCCAGACACGCCCCTTATGGTACCTCCCATACAAATGTACCTTTCCGCCCACTTTTGGGATGTAGTAATAATATCAGTACACCCAACGCAATCGTGCCCAAATTCTGTATTTAGTAAAGCTATAACAGGATAAAGTTTTGGAGAGAAGATCTGGATGTCTAGACACGCCCCTTCTGGTACCTCCCATACAAATGTACCACGCCGCCCACTTTAGAAATGGAGTAATAATATCAATTCACTAGACACGATCGTGCCCAAATTCTGTATTTTATTATATTATAACAGGACAACGTTTTGGAGAAAAAATTGGAAGTCCAGCGGCGCCCCTTATGGGACCTCCCATACAAATGTAGCTTTCCGCCCACTTCACAGATGGAGTAATAATATCAATACATCTAACGCTATCGTTCCCAAACTCTGTATTTAGTAAAGCTATAACAGGATAAAGTTTTGGAGGATAAACCTAGAAGTCTAGACACGCCCCTTCTAGTACCTCCTATACAAATTTACCACTCCACCCACTTTAGAAATCGAGTAATAATATCAATATAATAGCATTTTTTTATACCATCACCCGTAGGGATGAAGGTATATATCATTTGATACGACCCAAAAGTGTAACCCATAGAAGGAGTCACTTTAGACCCTAGGTTTCTTTGAACCAAATTCGATTCATGACTTTTTAAGTCGTTTGAGCCATGTCCGTCTGTCTGTCTGTCTGTCTGTCGGTTGGCTGTCCGGCTGGTTCGCACGATAACTTTCGAAAGACGCAACCAAATGTTTTGAAATTTTGCACGAGTTATTATTTTCTCAAAACTACTTACGGTATTGCAATTGGGCAACATGGCCCCGCCCCTTCTGGTACCTCCCATACAAATACATCATTCCGCCCACTTTAGAAATCGAGTAATAATATCAATACACCCTACGGGATCGTCCCCAAATTCTGTATTTAGTAAAGCTATAACAGGATAAAGTTTTGGAAAAAATTTTGAAAGCCTAGCCACGCCCCTTCTAGTACCTCCCATACAAATCTACCTTTCCGCCCACTATAGAGATGGAGAAATAATATCAATAAATTAAACGTGATCGTACCCAAATTCTATTTTGAGTAAAGCTATAACAAGATAAAGTTTTAGAGAAAAAAATTGGAAGTCTATTCACGCCCCATCTGGTACCTCCCATACACATCTGGTACCGCCCACTTTAGAAATCGATTAATATTATTAAAAGACCTAACGCGATCGTGCCCAAATTCTGTATTTGGTAAAGTTTAAGCAGGATAAAGTTTTGGAGAAAAAATCTGGAAGTCTAGACACGCCCCTTCTGGTACCTCCCATACAAATGTACCACTCCGCCCACTTTAGAAATAGGGTAATAATATCAATACACTCGACACGATCGTGCCCAAATTCTGTATTTTGTTATATTATAACAGGACAAAGTTTTGGAGAAAAAATTGGAAGTCTAGACACGCCCCTTATGGTACCTCCCATACAAATGTACCTTTCCGCCCACTTTTGGGATGTAGTAATAATATCAGTACACCCAACGCAATCGTGCGCAAATTCTGTATTTAGTAAAGCTATAACAGGATAAAGTTATGGAGAATAAATCTGGAGCCTAAACACACCCCTTCACATACCTCCCATATAAATGTACCACTCCGCCCAATTTCGAAATCGAGTAATAATATCAATAAAATAGAAAATTATTTGTTTTACTGAGGGTAAGGGTAAATGTAAGTCGGGTTGCCCGACTGAAACTTTCTAACTGGTTTTAATTACAAATCGATTATTTTCAATAACTCAAGACTTGAACAATATATTATACTAGCGGACCCGGCGAACTTCGTCTCGCCCCAATTTTATGCTTTTAGATAAACTTAGTAGAGAATATTTGATAAACAATGTTTTTCGACTAGTTTTCCGCCTCAAAAACAAACAACGAAGGCGGTTCTCCAAAACTCGAAAAGGCAACGTTCACCTGACCGGACATAAAACAGGGAAATTCGAGATTAATTTCATATACTTCCAACGATTGGCCTTGCGATTTATTGATTGTCGTCGGGGAATTGGAATGGATGATTAGTTGGAATTATCTAATTCGTAAGATAAGGACTTCCTCTTCTTTGAATTTGTTCTTTATGATCGTCTGAAATCACATTTTTTATCAGATTCTTGACGGACAACCGCGTACCATTGCTCAATTTCGGTTGATTCAGATTCCGCAATATGATTATGATCGATCCCACCTTTATCTGTAAATTATGTGACATATTAAGCGAGTGGAAAATTTGGTCGGATTGTTGGTCGCTTTATCCTTTACGGTCACGCTGTAAACAGATTTGTACAAATGCAGTTCTTAAGCGATTTAACTTTCTAATTTGAAATTGTAGTTATTAATGTATTTATTCTTCTCTGCTAGTAACATACTGCCCGTAAATTAATCCAATCGAAATTTTTATAAATTTGCTATGTCATGAGTTACTTTTCCAACGATGTGAACTGGCAAAAATTTGCTGGGCCAAGCGCAGGCAGTTGTTTCGGGAATTCAGCAGAAGATGGGAGATTCTGAAATGAGCCCCTAATTTGTTGGTCAATTACAACTTCTTGACGTTTTCAAGCATGGTTTTAGTAAATCAGCAGCATTAGACATTTTGAGCAATATCATAGCCCCACCAAATCGTTTTAAATTCCCTCGTAAATCCTTTATCGTTAGGTCAACTACTTCCAAAGCTCATTTAGTCGTTATCGAGCATTCATCCGAAATGTTGATTTGGCATTTCCGCTCTACTTCGCCGTTGCGAAATTCTTGGTCATTGTAATCTTTGGCTTTTCAACCGTGAGAAGATTCATCGACAGTTTTAAAGTGGAATTTGCAGTTCGAATGCCTTCCAACAATGTGACAGGTATTCCAGAGGATGCAGCGGCTAACGTTATTTGAGATCTTGACCAAATTGTTGCCGGAATCAACAAAAAATGTCTTAGGCGTCCCACTCGGAGCATCGAGAAAGTAAATGCCTCCAGTTTCATCGTGAATAGTACACGTTCTTGTACTTTGTATTTAACAGCGGCACATTAGTTCGAACTCTTCCGATCAGCTCATCTAGATTATAGTCTTGCTCCCGTTAAAATTCGCGATCAAATGCATTTTGCATCGAACAATTTTACGCTGGCACTCCCAATGTCGGGTTCAACGGATTTTTATTTAAATATTATTTTTCTCGTTACCAACCAACATTTAACCGAAAATTTTCCACCTAAACATCGTTCAAAACCATCAAGTCAAGCGAAAATTAAAAAAATTTTGTCAATAAAAAAAAACAAATTTTTTGGACTTTTCCGAGTTTTTCCCTAAGAATTTTCTATTTTTCCATTCGTAAAGCCATTCCGTAACAACTGCACACAAAATTCCATACAAAAAAACAATTTTCGATTTTTCCACTTTCCCGACTTTTTCAAAGGATTTTCCCAAAATTATCTTGCATAAAAATTTTCGAGTTATTTCAAGAATTTTCCGAGTTTTCCACCAAGAATTTTTCTATTTTTCCATTCGAAAAGTCATTTTGGAATGATTATCTGAAATTTTAACATTTATATCATTCAAAATTATCAAAACACAAAAAAATGTAAAATTTCGTCGAAAAAAATTTCAAATTTTTGGAATTTTTCCATAATTTTCCAACCCGTCCAATATTATCAAATCATACGATAATATGCAAAATTTCAATTTTCCGACTTTTCCAGAAGATTTTCCCAAATTTTTCTTTCACATAAACCTGCTCCTGGTAATAACGAACAACTGAAAAAAAGTTTGAGCAAAATCGGCCCAGCCGTTCTCAATTGATGAATTACTATACATTTTTGCCACCATTTTTATATATATAGATTGGGTGATGGTATTTATCAGTCAGTTTAACTGACTGAAATTTCTGTACTGGTTTTAATTACAAATCGGTTAATTTCAATAACACAAGACTCAAACAATATCTTATATTGGGTGATGGTATTTATCAGTCAGTTTAACTGACTGAAATTTCTGTACTGGTTTTATTTTACTGAGGGTGATGGTATATGTAAGTCGGGTCGCCCGACTGAAACTTTCTTACTGGTTTTATTTTACTGAGGGTGATGGTATATGTAAGTCGGGTCGCCCGACTGAAACTTTCTTACTGGTTTTTTATCTGGTTAAATCATTACTATATACAGAGTTTGTATTCGGTTAAGCTACCCTGTTATAGTTTAACCAAATACAGTAATTGCCCAGTAGGAAGTATCGTCATACACGACTTTGTCGTCAACGCTGTCCTCAAGACAAAATGTGAAAAATGTATGTACTTGTCGTCAAAACACTCGGTTGAGGACAAGCTGAGGACAGTTTGTTGGAAACAGCAGTGCGTGACGGTTCATGTATCGCACGTTTTCAATAAAAATACTTCAATTTGTTATTTTAAATTATGAAGCACTGGTAACGACAATTTGACAGACATTATCGGTCATTATGTCGTGCATGATTGTGTGGAAGACATGTCGCTTATTTAGGCATCAACGACAATTTGACCGACATTGTCGCTCATCAGGTCGTGCATGACAAAGCGGACACTTGTATGAAATTTTCGTCGACGATTTGTATCGACGGTCCCCTACGTGTCATCAACGGTTTACTATGGTCGTGCATCTATCCTTGAGGAAGTCTTGCAGACACATCTTACTGGGTGGGCACGATTGTGTTGTTATTATTATTCGATTTCTATTGGGTAGAATGGTACATTTGTATGGGAAGTACCAGAAGGGGTGGGGCTAATCTTCCCATTTACAATCCTATTACTTCAATTTGGAAAATATTAATACTGGTAAATTTGCATACGGATCAGTTAAGGCTTTACACTTATCCCTAAGGGTAATGGGATAAAATGGTATAATATAAAAAAAATATGAATTTACAAAAAATTATAAAAAAAAATTTACAAATATGAAATGCTGGACAAAACAAATAAATAAAATGAAAAAAATTAGACCGTCAATAGAAAAAATACATTTAACCAGTACAGAAATTTCAATCAGGTAAACTGATTGATAAATACCATCACCCAATATAAGAAATTGTTTAAGTCTTTATTTTTTAAAATTAACCGATTTTTAATTAAAATTTTTATTTAACTATTTGTGGGGCGTAAACGGTTGTAGATAGGACTTTCGGTCATAATACCGGCGGCTTAGAGACATGCAGCAAAAGCGTAAAATTTTTTATAATTTTTATAGAAGTTACCATTAGGGGCTGCACAACGTGTCCGATGTTTTTTTTTCGTAATTCATAATCTTGAAAAAATTATACTAAATTCGGTGTACATGCAAAAAGGATATGCATGTAATAGCGACATCTTCAGTTATTTATATTAGAGATTCTTTTTTGACGCCCTATGCTCCAATGGGAGTTAGAGGAACACATATATATATATATATTAGAGATTCTAGTAGGGGAGTGTCAAATATGTACGACTTCTGACCAAATTTCAGTATCTAAAACTATGAAGGTCAATTCGGTCATTTGTATAAGAGGTATCAGAATGGGTGTGTCAAAGGTGTCGTTTTTCTTAGAGTTTGTCTACTATTACAAGATAATTAAACTGACCAATTTCAAATTTCCTCCTGTTGTACGTTTGGAAGTTATCAAAGAAATATAAATTTTCCAATAATTTTGAATGGGAGATACCAGAAGGCGTGACGCTATTCTGCCCACTTACAATCCCATCACTACATTACGAAAAAAATACTAATATTGTTCATACCGGTCAGTTAAGGTTTACTGGAGTTATCCTGCTCATCAGCCAGCCAGCCAGCCAGACAGACAGACGGACAAAGCTCAATCGTCTAAGAAAGTCCTGAAAGGAATTTGGTCTTAAGATACTTGGGATCTAACTCGTCTTATTTAATGCGTTACACTTTTTTTCGTATCAAATGATATATACCCTCATCCCTAAGGGTGATGGTATAAAAAGATGTAAAAAAGTGTTTAAATCTTTTTTGGAATAATTTGTAATCAATAAAGCCTTCAAAATATAAACTAGTATGGTGATTATCTTCGGCAAATGGTGATAAGTATGGTTATTTGTACCGCAAGTATATTTTATTAAACTTTGTACCACAAAATCCGATCTTGCTTATCGTAGAACTTAACTTCTGCTCTTCTTGCTAATCTTACAACGTAAGCTCCTGTTATAGGATGTTATAGCTTGCATATCCTGTTATAGCTTGCATATCGCGATCTTTCGATCAATCAATGCAAAGGACAGACCCCAAAAAGGGAGAGTTTGTATTGGAGGTGGGAGTAGATTTTGACCGATCGGTCTCATTTTGATACTCAACCTGCGGTTAGAATAGGGAAGCTTGCATACAAATTTCAGCTTGATTGCTCTTAAACTACAGCTGTTGTCGTAGGGACAGACCCCAAAAAGGGAGAGTTTGTATTGGAGGTGGGAGTAGTTTTTGACCGATCGGGCTCATCTTTGAAATCAACCTCCATTTAGGGCAGCAAAACTTGCATGCAAAATTTCAGCTTAATTGCTCTTAAATTACTGCTGTAATCGCGGGGACTGACATACGGACACCCCAAAAAAGAGGTATTTTGTATGGGAGGTAGGAGTAGTTTTGACCGATTCTACTCAACCTCCGCTTAGTGTTGAGAAGCTTGCATACAAAATTGCAGCTTGATTGCCCTTAAACCACGGCTGTAATCGCAGGGACAAACCCCAAAATGGGGGAGTACTTAACCTGCGCTTAGAGGATAGAACCTGGCATTCCAAATTTCGGCTCGATATCTCTTAAACAGCGGCTGTAATCGCTGTTACGGACAGACAGACAAACGGGCAGACGGTAACCTTTAAATCGGCTGATCATTTATATATATATATTGTCATACCTACCACGCCTCCTTATGTGTGTTACAAATGGAAGAACAAAATACATATACCTTTCACACTGTTCATGCGCGTAGTGAAGGGTATTAAAATCTAAAATTTAACCAGTACAGAAATTTCAGTCAGCTTACTGATAAATACCATCACCCAATATAAGATATTGTTTAAGTCTTGAGTTATTGAAATTAACCGATTTGTAATTAAAACCAGTTAGAAAGTTTCAGTCGGGCAACCCAACTTACATTTACCCTTACCCTCAGTAAAACAAATAATTTTCTATTATATTGATATTATTATTCGATTTCTAAAGTGGGCGGAGTGGTACATTTGTATGGGAGGTACGAGAAGGGGTGTGGTTCGGCTTCCAGATTTATTCATTAAAACTTTATCCTGCTTAAACTTTATCAAATGCAGAATTTGGGCACGATCGCGTTAGGTCTTTTAATAATATTAATCGATTTCTAAAGTGGGCGGTACCAGATGTGTATGGGAGGTACCAGATGGGGCGTGAATAGACTTCCAATTTTTTCTCCAAAACTTTATCCTGTTATAGATTTACTTAAAATAGAATTTGGGTACGATCACGTTTAATTTATTGATATTATTTCTCCATCTCTATAGTGGGCGGAAAGGTAGATTTGTATGAGAGGTACTAGAAGGGGCGTGGCTAGGCTTTCAAATTTGTTTCCAAACTTTATCCTGTTATAGCTTTACTAAATACAGAATTTGGGGACGATCCCTTTGGGTGTATTGATATTATTACTCGATTTCTAAAGTGGGCGGAATGATGTATTTGTATGGGAGGTACCAGAAGGGGCGGGGCCATGTAGCCCATTTGCAATACCGTAAGTAGTTTTGAGAAAATAAAGTCACTCCTTCTATGTGTTACATTTTTGGCTCGCATCAAATGATATATACCTTCATCCCTAAGGGTGATGGTATAAAAAAGTATTATATTTTACTTCCAATAAAATTTTTTTTTTCACAAATTTCAACTCCTTTCGCATCGCACATCTACTTCTACTTAAGTATACAAATACTTAAGAAACCGAATCATCTGCTCCACTCCTTCTGCAAGATAACCTATTTCGGAAAATTAATATTTCCCCCCATAACTTTGGAACTGCTGTATATTTGTCAGATAAATTATCTTGAAAATATATTACTTTTAATATTTTGTATTCGCAGGTAAAACCTAAGAAATCGGGCTTACCCCACCCATTAGAAATATGATTTCTTTTAAGATTTTTGTGCGAATTAATTAGAATATTTGTCTTTGATTCTCAGTCGAACCCTTTCGGTACCCCCTTTAAAAATTATCAGAAAATTTCATTTCATTTTGAGGTTATGTTAAACGTTGTTCAGCTTAATGACAATTACAATTTTTCTTATCTTTCTGGTTTTTCAAGAACAAAACAAACATCACAGGTATTGGAATTTAGTTTTCTAATCTTATCACACGGCGAAGACATAATTTGTCTTGCGGATTATTACACTATGTGACGTAAGCGTGATAAACAAGTTTTCGAGTTGACATTTCATTCTGAGTCAGTATGTTTGTATTGATATGACACTTTAAAAAGTGTGCCGCTAAAATCAGATATGCTACAATAAAAGTATCCGCATTTGGCTAGTGAAACGCTTTAGATACAATTGGAGTACTTTTGCACATAATGTCTAAAATCTAAACAGCATATTCAGGTAGGTTAAGGCAATTAATATCTATGTGGTACATCGTTGAATCTCCATATGATGCACACAAGAAATTGAAAAAGCTGCTCATCGAACATTTTTCTATAGTTCATTTGAATAGGAGACATCAGGGAGAGTAAATTTATCCAGACATATGGACATTGCCCATTTGTCGTAATAAGAGCTTGTTTTAGTCAGAAGTTGATATGTTTGCGTGCAACAGATAAGCTTGAGATGTTTTTGATATGTAACCCTATATATCATATCCAGGGCCAACACAAATATGCCCGGAAAAACTAAAAATATGCGCATTAGATAAGTACGAAAAACACTAAAAAATGCCTTTAAAACTGATAAAAAATGCACAATGGATTTTGATTCGTAGTTAATTTCATTCACTGAATACATTTTATTATACCATCACCCGTAGGGATGAAGGTATATATCATTTGATACGACCCAAAAGTGTAACACATAGAAGGAGTCACTTTAGACCCTAGGTTTCTTTGAACCAAATTCGATTCATGACTTTTTAAGTCGTTTGAGCCATGTCCGTCTGTCTGTCTGTCTGTCTGTCTGTCGGGTGGCTGTCCGGCTGGTTCGCACGATAACTTTCGAAAGACGCAACTAAATGTTTCGAAATTTTGCACGAGTTATTATTTTCTCAAAACTACTTACGGTATTGCAAATGGGCTACATGGCCCCGCCCCTTCTGGTACCTCCCATACAAATACATCATTCCGCCCACTTTAGAAATCGAGTAATAATATCAATACACCCTACGGAATCGTCCCCAAATTCTGTATTTAGTAAAGCTATAACAGGATAAAGTTTTGGAAAAAATTTTGAAAGCCTAGCCACGCCCCTTCTGGTACCTCCCATACAAATCTACCTTTCCGCCCACTATAGAGATGGAGAAATAATATCAATAAATTATACGTGATCGTACCCAAATTCTATTTTGAGTACAGCTATAACAAGATAAAGTTTTAGAGAAAAAAATTGGAAGTCTATTCGCGCCCTATCTGGTACCTCCCATACACATCTGGTACCGCCCACTTTAGAAATCGATTAATATTATTAAAAGACCTAACGCGATCGTGCCCAAATATGGAAGTCTAGACACGCCCCTTCTGGTACCTCCCATACAAATGTACCACTCCGCCCACTTTAGAAATAGAGTAATAATATCAATACACTCGACACGATCGTGCCCAAATGCTGTATTTTGTTATATTATAACAGGACAAAGTTTTGAAGAAAAAATTGGAAGTCTAGACACGCCCCTTATGGTACCTCCCATACAAATGTACCTTTCCGCCCACTTTTGGGATGTAGTAATAATATCAGTACACCCAACGCAATCGTGCGCAAATTCTGTATTTAGTAAAGCTATAACAGGATAAAGTTATGGAGAATAAATCTGGAGCCTAAACACACCCCTTCACGTACCTCCCATATAAATGTACCACTCCTCCGCCCAATTTCGAAATCGAGTAATAATATCAATAAAATAGAAAATTATTTGTTTTACTGAGGGTAAGGGTAAATGTAAGTCGGGTTGCCCGACTGAAACTTTCTAACTGGTTTTAATTACAAATCGATTATTTTCAATAACTCAAGACTTAAACAATATATTATATTGGGTGATGGTATTTATCAGTCAGTTTAACTGACTGAAATTTCTGTACTGGTTTTTAATAAAAATTCATCACAAATAGTTGAAAATTAAATGAAGTTTGTTTTTTCTTTACATTTATAAGATTAAGACTATTGATTTATTACTCTACTGTAAACAAAATTACTTGAGTGAATTCAATGGAGTAGTTATACGTGGTCTTCCACGCCGACGACCTGCCTGATGAAAAGATTCCATTTAAGTGCCTGCTTAGCCACGTTGTCATCATTTTGGCGTAGAGTATGTCCAATCCACTGTCACTTACACTTACGGATTTCCGTTGCTAGTGGTATTTGCCATGATCGCGACAACAGTTCTGAATATGAGATGGTACGGGACCAGAATATGCGATGTATTCTTCTAACGCGGCGGCTGACAAAAGTTTGAATCCGAATGCTACCGGTAACTTTCCAAGTTGTACATCCATACATCCAAAGATTTTACACTTAAACTTAATTTCCCTTTGCGCCCCATGAATGAGTTATGGGATAGCTTCTCGCGTTATTGTGAATTAACACACTTTTTATTTTCAGATTTACAACTTACGGCACCTAATTGTTTATCGACGAATGCGAACGTCACTGTTTGAGAAAGCTCTTACTAGACAGGACGCTTAATACTGCGAAGTTGCTGGCAACAAGATTCGAGGGGAGCCGACAATGATTTTACACATGCTTCGAAAATTCGCAGTTTTTTATGGAGTCTGATTTTGTTACTTCGCCATATTGGCGCCAGTATACCGAACGACGATCTTGCCTTGTTTATTCTGCCCTCTACATCTAAATCAGAGCCTCCTTCAGCATCAATCTCACACCCCAGGTAGCAAAAGTTAGGAGCATAATTGTAGGTTTCAACACCTACCCTTAATTATTTGGAGACCTGTATGTTGCAGCTCTTCCTGAAGATATAAGGTTGTCTGTTTTAGATCACAAAGCCGATGAGAAAGTAAGCGGATATCGTCTCTATGGAACTGAGGACATCCTCCATAACTACTAGGAATAGTAGAGGTGATAATATGCATCCCAGACAAACTCCAGTTTGAACATGGAATGGGTCTGAGAGCTTCCCTTTATGAAGAACAAAGCATCTGGCCTGGTTATAGCTTTCCTTGATCAGAGATATTAGTTTTTCTGGTATATATCTTCTTCGCAGAGCTAACCATATGCATTCACGGTTGATGCTGTCAAACGCTTTCTCAAAGTCCACAAAGAGCAGATAAAGATTGGAATGGAACGCCCTCCTCACCGTTACACTAATTTACAACTTTCAACTTCCTTACGTACTTTGATAGTTCTACCAACTATACCAACGAGTAATGTATGGAACTGGTGGCACTGCAACGCTAGGTAGAATTCATTGAAATTCTTGACGAATCCTTAATAATCCTTAATATAACCACAAAAATAATATTTCCTTTAGTTACTACCGTAAACAAATACTATAAAATATACAGCCTTTATAGAAGATATTAATTCATTAATATTAATTCTTTCACAAAAGATAGGAAGTTGGGAAAAATTATGGAGATTATCTTGCCATCTTAAAGAAATAAACAGGTGTTGTATATGCTGCGAAAAATATATACGAAAAGTAAAAAAAATATTAATAAAAAATTCTCATAACCCCAAAATATGCGTTTATATGCATAAACCCTCAAAACATTCCGGTAAGACTGTAATATGCATTTGCATATGCAAGTATGCATTGCATACTTTTGTTGGCCCTGATCATATCATATCAAATTTTTTGCTCGTTATTCTTTACTGTCGAGCGTTAATTTTCTCAATAGAAATACTTATATTCACTCTAAAGTACAGATATTTATTTGTCAATATTATGGATCACACCATTGCTCAAAAATAGATTGAAATGGTAAAATATCTAATGCCCATAGAAACCTACTGCACATACTAATTGAAGCGATTTCTTGTATTGTTATTGTTTTGTTTTTTTCTAAATCAAACTGCATTAAAAACTTTGTTGTTCAGCGTCAATAATGCCAATGTGACAGCGGTAATCTTATCGACCTGTTGAGAAAAGATAAAGCAATACCTGTCGTATACATTGGAATAGGCACGCATAGTATTTTGTTATCAGCGCGCAATCACAAATTTCGATTTAACCCACATCATCATTAGTCCACATAAAGAAGCATTCACGTGTACGCAACGTTAGTAATGTGACATTGACTTTTGGAATTTGAATTTATTACGGCAAGCACGAGACAGATACAGCGTAACAAAATGGGAACTGTTATAGAACATGAACATATGTAGACGAATTTTAATTGAATAAAATCAAACATATTTTTCTATTCGTGATGATAAAAGACACCTCGCCTAAATGACAAATGGGTTGACCTAAAATGGCAACATAAACGGTACGTTAAAAATCCACTTGAATCAAATCCTAGCTGAGCCTTTTTTAAGATTTTGAGGTCAAGGGGCGTGGCCAAAAATAATAAAAAAAAAAATTTTAATTCGTTTTTATACCATCACCCTTAGGGATGAGGGTATATATCATTTGATACGAAAAACCAGTACAGAAATTTCAGTCAGTTAAACTGACTGATAAATACCATCACCCAATATAAGATATTGTTTAAGTCTTGTGTTATTGAAATTAACCGATTTGTAATTAAAACAAGTTAAAAAGTTTCAGTCGGGCAACCCGACTTACATTTACCCTTACCCTCAGTAAAATAAATAATTATACCATCACCCGTAGGGATGAAGGTATATATCATTTGATACGACCCAAAAGTGTAACACATAGAAGGAGTCACTTTAGACCCTAGGTTTCTTTGAACCAAATTCGATTCATGACTTTTTAAGTCGTTTGAGCCATGTCCGTCTGTCTGTCTGTCTGTCTGTCTGTCCGGTGGCTGTCCGGCTGGTTCGCACGATAACTTTCGAAAGACGCAACCAAATGTTTTGAAATTTTGCACGAGTTATTATTTTCTCAAAACTACTTACGGTATTGCAAATGGGCTACATGGCCCCGCCCCTTCTGGTACCTCCCATACAAATACATCATTCCGCCCACTTTAGAAATCGAGTTATAATATCAATACACCCTACGGGATCGTCCCCAAATTCTGTATTTAATAAAGCTATAACAGGATAAAGCTTTGGAAAAAATTTTGAAAGCCTAGCCACGCCCCTTCTGGTACCTCCCATACAAATCTACCTTTCCGCCCACTATAGAGATGGAGAAATAATATCAATAAATTAAACGTGATCGTACCCAAATTCTATTTTGAGTAAAGCTATAACAAGATAAAGTTTTAGAGAAAAAAATTGGAAGTCTATTCACGCCCCATCTGGTACCTCCCATACACATCTGGTACCGCCCACTTTAGAAATCGATTAATATTATTAAAAGACCTAACGCGATCGTGCCCAAATTCTGTATTGGGTAAAGTTTAAGCAGGATAAAGTTTTGGAGACAAAATCTGGAAGTCTAGACACGCCCCTTCTGGTACCTACCATACAAATGTACCACTCCGCCCACTTTAGAAATAGGGTAATAATATCAATACACTCGACACGATCGTGCCCAAATTCTGTATTTTGTTATGTTATAACAGGACAAAGTTTTGGAGAAAAAATTGGAAGTCTATACACGCCCCTTATGGTACCTCCCATACAAATGTACCTTTCCGCCCACTTTTGGGATGTAGTAATAATATCAGTACACCCAACGCAATCGTGCGCAAATTCTGTATTTAGTAAAGCTATAACAGGATAAAGTTATGGAGAATAAATCTGGAGCCTAAACACACCCCTCCACGTACCTCCCATATAAATGTACCACTCCGCCTAATTTCGAAATCGAGTAATTATATCAATAAAATAGAAAATTATTTGTTTTACTTAGGGTAAGGGTAAATGTAAGTCGGGTTGCCCGACTGAAACTTTCTAACTGGTTTTAATTACAAATCGATTATTTTCAATAACTCAAGACTTAAACAATATATTATATTGGGTGATGGTATTTATCAGTCAGTTCAACTGACTGAAATTTCTGTACTGGTTTTCTATTATATTGATATTATTAATCGATTTCTAAAGTGGGCGGTACCAGATGGGGCGTGGATAGACTTCCAATTTTCTTTCTCCAAAACTTTATCCTGTTATAGCTTTAATAAAAAAAGAATTTGGTTCCGATCACCTTTAATTTATTGAAATTATTTCACCATCTCTATAGTGGGCGGAAAGGTAGATTTGTATGGAAGGTACCAGAATGGGCGTGGCTAGGCTCTCAAAATTTTTTCCAAAACTTTATCCTGTTATAGCTTTACTAAATGTAGAATTTGGGGTCGATCCCGTTGGGTGTATTGATATTATTACTCGATTTCTAAAGTGGGCGGAATGATGTATTTGTATGGGAGGTACCAGAAGGGGCGTGGCTAGGCTTTAAAATTTTTTTCCAAAACTTTATCCTATTATAGCTTTACTAAATACAGAATTTGGGGACGATCCCATAGGGTGTATTGATATTATTACTCGATTTCTAAACTGGGCGGAATGATGTATTTGTATGGGAGGTACCAGAAGGGGCGGGGCCATGTAGCTCATTTGCAATACCGTAAGTAGTTTTGAGAAAATAATAACTCGTGCAAAATTTCAAAATATTTGGTTGCGTCTTTCGAAAGTTATCGTGCGAACCAGCCGGACAGCCACCAGACAGACGGACGGACGGAAATGGCTCAAACGACTTAAAAAGTCATGAATCGAATTTGGTTCAAAGAAACCTAGGGTCTAAAGTGACTCCTTCTATGTGTTACACTTTTGGGTCGTATCAAATGATATATACCCTCATCCCTAAGGGTGATGGTATAAAAAGTGTAACGCACTAAAGGAGACGAGTTGGACCCCAAGTATCTTAATACAAAATTCGTTTCAGGACTTTTTAAAACTATTGAGCTATGTCCGCCTGTCTGGCTGGCTGGATGGCTGGTCAGCAGAATAACTCGAGTAAACCTTAACGGATCGAAACGAACTAATGGGATTGTAAATGGGCAGAATAGCTCTACCCTTTCTGGTACCTCCCATACAAAATTACCTATTTTTAGATAATTAATATTTCTTTCATAACTTCCGAACAGACGACCGGAGGATATTTGAATTTGTTCAGTTTATTTATCTTTCAAAAGTAGCCAAAGCATAAGCAAACCGAAACCTTTGCCTCACCCCTTCTGGTACCTCCCATACAAATGCCTGAATTGACCCCCATAGTCTTACAAACATATCTTTTTTGTAAGTACACTGAATTCACTCAAATTTTGTGTAAGATGTTCGCCAATGAAAATTGGACTCAGGAATGAATATTGACTATATAGGTTCAACCCTTCTGGTACCTCCCAATCAAAATGACCTATTTTTGGAAATTAATATTTCTTCCATAACATTCAGACGGACACTTGGAGGGTAATGAAAATTGGTCGGCTAATTTTTCTTGTAATAGTTGGCAAAACCTTAGAAAACTTAACTATTTGACACACCACTTCTGGTACCTCCCATACAAATGACCGAATTCACCCTCATAGTCTTACATACATATATTTTTTTAAGTGTACTGAATGCAGTCAAATTTTGCGTAAGTTGAACGGTTATGAAAATTTGAATCAGGAATGAATATGGACTATATCGGTTCACTTCTTCTGGTTCCTCCTATACAAAATAACATATTTTTAGAAAATTCATAATACTTCCATAACTTCCAAATGGACACTTGGGGGGGTAATCAAATTTGGTCAGTTAATTTATCTTATAATAGGTGGCAAAACCTCAGAAAACCCAACTATTTGACACACCCCTTCTGGTACCTCCCATATAAATAGCCAATATTGCCCCTTTTACATGCATATAATTTTTGTATGTACACTGAAATCAGTTAAAAAATAATCAGACACGTTGTGCTGCCCCTATCTGTACCTCCCCTACAAATAAGTAAAATTTTTACGGTTTTGCTCTACAACCAGACAAAATATAAAACCCAAGTAATTTTATTTTAATTAAAAATCGTTTAATTTCAATAACTGAAGACTTAAATATATCAATATTGGGTGATGTTATTTATCAGTTAGTTTACCTGACTTCAATTTCTGTACTGGTTTTGCAGTAGTTTGAAGTTTAATTTTGTTTGGTCAAAAGTCGAATTAAAGAATATGAAAAATCATGTGTAAAAATACAGTTGGGATAGTTCTGTCTTCGGAGATCTATATTAAAATTTTCTAAATACAGTCGAAACTCTCTATAACGAACTCCTATATAACGAAGTTTTAAGAACATTCCTTTTTGGTTTTACTTTGAGTGTATTATAATCTCCATATAACAAATTTATTCAAATAATTTTTCGTTATTATTTACATACATCTCTTAACAGATTCAGATGACGAAGAAGAATCTGCCGATGTTGTGAAACCGTTACCCACATATGAACAACTTTATTCATCAATTGAAGGTTTCCGTACCTATTTGGAAATGAAAACCAACGTACAAATATTGTGTTTACTTCTCTAAATGTATTAGAAAATTATATTGAAGAAGAACGGTGGGAAAATGTACTTCAAACCAATCTAACTGACTACTACAAATAGAAAATGTTAAAAAGAACAAGATTGTTTTTTTTTTCTATATAGCTAATTTTCTTTATAGCGAAGTAAATATCCAGTCCTTTGGAATTCGCATAGAGAGTTTCGACTGCATTTCTGTTTCCTAGGAACATTTTAACCCATCCCACCCCTATGGGACATTTTGGTTAAGAAGCTAGAGGATTAAAATGTTCTGAGGAAATATTCCCCTGAAAATTTAAATGTAGATATTCGAAGATCTTTAATCAAAATAAAAAATTTATCCATTATTCGTACCATAAGTTTTATTTAAGACAACTACTAACACTAGTTACTATGGTTGACCACGCGTTAACTTTCGTGCTTATCCGACAATCACTTCTGCTTCAACGACTGACTAATGGAAAAGACCAGGGGGTAACATGATCGTGATAATTAACTTGTATTTACAACAGTATCAGAAATTTTTGCAAAAGTGCATAGATTAATAAACTTACTATCGGTGCTCCACCTTAAGTGTCTAGATTATCAAATAAAAGACAAGTAAATCGAATGCAATAATTAACTTTCATAATATTTCGGTAGATAATTTAGTGTGAAGTAATTGTAAACAATTTTTTTTAAAGAACATAAATTCTCCATTTTCGTAATATAAAAATACGATTGAATTATTAAAAGTCTTCAAAAGTGATGTAGATAGAGTATAACACGGACACCCATCTGATGTCACGTCCAATTGTGCTTCTGCCGAACTTTAGCTCTTTCCATTTGTTATATCTTAACTGATATAATATAACGACAAATGATTATTATCTAATTTAATCTATTTCACGCAATTGAAGTTCGTGACGTACATTAAGAAATCACGTTATTTAATGAAATCAAGTTGTTCATACTGAGCTCTTTGTTTTCAAGAGGCATAATCAGAATGAAATAAACAAAAAAAATATTTATAAATTTCTCAGAAAATTGGAAACATATACACTAATGTGACGCAAAAACAAAAACTATGAAGGTGTTTCAACCAATTCTATGGAACATGAGAAGAAGTCATCTTCACAAATTGAGAAGAGGCGATACTTTTAATTTATTTCCATTTTTATTACAGGTATAAATGAATTTTACAATACCCTTTAAAATCAATTAGCAGCATACAATTATTTTCCCTGTAGGCCATCATAGTATCGAAAAGAGGTAATTCACAGTTAATATGACATAGATCAAGAATATTTATGTATGTGCCTAAAACAATATTTTCATATTTTGTATGTCTCACGTATAGATGGAGCACACTAATATTTATATACTTTGTTTACGTACTGATATTTGTGTAAATCCCATCCCTTTATAATATTGCTCAAAGTTTATTTGCTATCCGTCTAAATCTTGTTCATTGCATGACATGATTTATTGATTAAAAAACCGCTCAATAAATAACATAATTTGACCGTTAAGTAAAGCAGCCAAAAAACTGATACGGTAGGGAACAATACGAAAGAGCAGTTTTAACGCACTATTTTGACCATGACATTCATTTACAAGAAATTTCTCTCTTATTGATAATTCATCCTATATATAACTACAATATCATACCGCGCTATACTTCTCTCAATTGAATTTATTTATAATTCTCATTACGGTGGAGTACTTTGATAGCACACGTCCCTTCCTTTTGTGGCAAAAATAAATCTTATTAACTACTTAAAGATACTGGCACCTACTAACTACCATGGGGTAAATGAATTTCAAATGGTCTTATCGCTACAATAACCAGTGACAGTGATATTGTCAGTTTGGAAATAAATACATATACCTTGATCGCATTTAAAGTTCGTACATAGAACTTGAATACTCTTCAGTTGCTGGTTAGAGATCGAAGAAAACGTTTGCAAACATGGACCTTCTTCAATGTAACTACGACAAACATCACAAAGTGTGGTCAACCCCAAGTGTTGAATCGATTTACAACAATGAGTGTGCATTGGGAAAAATTGTGTTCAGCGTCATGCGTAGCTATCCAAATCAAATAATCCAAGTAAGTTAGACTACGTCACACAAATACGGCGACAGTTCTGAGTTTAGTTTCACTTGAAGATTGACGATGCCAACCAGACAAAACTAACAAACCGGGAAGCCGTAACATGGGGCATACGCATCGCTTTACACTTGAAAAAGTTGGGTTTGCGCCAAGATGACATCATTGGAATCTCTGCCCGCAATAGCACATATGTATTGCCCACCGTCTTGGGATGTCTATTTAATTGCACGACATTTCATGCCGTCAACCCCACGTATGATCCAGGTAACTTTGCATCAGACAGATCATTTTTGAAAGTAATGTAACTGAATGTCTTCTTGTTCAGATACTCTGTCGCATTGTTATGGCTTAACTAAGCCAAAGGTTATTATCTGTGATGGCTGCGATTACGACAAGATGCTAAAGTCGACCAAATCATTAAAACCGCAAATTTATACTCTCACGGATCGCATTGAAGGAGTACCACACATTTTGGATCTTCTGGAGCCCTCGAAAATGGAATTCTTTTATCAGTGAGTAAAGGATATATCTAGAAATAAAATCTTTTGGGACAAACAGAAGTGCAGTGACAGCATTTATTATCGGGCCATGTGCCACTACTAACACAGTCCAACACATGATGGGACTCAATTCTGAGAACTGCACGTTAATAATAGCCCCAAATAGAAAAGTTCTGAATCATTCGTTTTGTCAAGTTACATGCCATAATAAATTAATATCAATTTGAAGTTAGTAAGTATCGTATAGGGGAATTTGTCACGTTTTAGGCTCTTTTGTTATATTGTTATATGGTGGAGTATGATTATCATAAGTAATATTCCACGTAAATAATACGTCACGGAGTACAACAGTTTTATTGTAACTGCTACAATATAAACCCAGTTCAAAATCATTTGATGAATGGAAAAGTGGAAACGTGGAATAAAGAAATTGCAATTCTAAATTTTTTTTAAATTTGTTTCAGCTTAATCGGATTAGTGATTCTCGAGTTATGTCAAACAAAAGTGCCTAAAACGTGACAAATTCCCCAATACAATACTAACTAACTTCAAATGGATATTAAATTATTATGGCATGTAACTTGACAAAACCAATGACGCAGAACTTCTTTTTCTTGGGGCTACTTTCACGTGCAGTTCTCAGAATTTAGTTCCAAATCAATGAGCTGGAAAATGTTGTACTGTGTATGTTAAAGATATCAATTTCTAATTTTAGAGCATCATAATTAAAATTCTCTAAGCTACATTTTTGTAAAAAATTTGAATGTTATTAAGTCTCATTTTATGGCACATTTCTGACTTTTCTCGTAATAAGGATGAAAAGGATGCGTAACGAGTCGAGATAGAGTTCCTTGTCATATTTCATTGAAGACATTTTTTTTATCGGAAATGCAATAAATGCGGCTCTGTGCTCCTGGAATTTTAATATACTCACCTAAGGATTTCATTTCGTAAAGGAATTATTCCGCCCTCAAAAATTTGTTGCACTGTGTATGCATCAAAACTGCTCTGCCAATATCTATCAGTTCCTACCGTGCCATCAAAGCTGTGTGTGCTCTGGCTTTATATTTGATCAATGACTAAGGTTAACTCATCCCAGTGGTGTCCCTCTCTTAAATTTGCCTGCTCAGCCATTGCCGTATGCTATGATTTTGATAGTAAATTGTGTAGAAGACTACTTCTAACATGTATTTTTAATATACTCTTAAATGTTTTAAATATGTAAGATGAGAGGCTTTACCCTTTGGTTTTCCAAGTTATTTTGAAGATAATACACTCCATCCTACGCCTATCGCATAAGTCGCCATCAAGAAGGGAACCGAATCTTCCCCATGTTAAACTTTATATATCAATGACATATTCCCCAAAAACAACTTCCTCTTTAAAAGAACATATTGTCCTACTTTGTATAGGAAATAGCCAGTTATATTTCACCCAATTTTCTGCATTATTAACACATAAAAAGAATCACTTTAGACACTAGGTTTCTTTGAACCAAATTCGATTCGTGACTTTTTTGGTCGTTTGAGCCATGTCCTTCTGTCTGTTTGTCTTTCGAATGACGCAACCAAATGTATTGAAACTTAGCACGAGTTAATATTTCCCCAAGTAATAATAACAATACACCCAACGCGATCCTGTCTAAATTCTGTATTTAGTAAAGCTATAGTAGTAAAAACTTTCTTTCTTTTCGAGTCGGAGCGTTTTCGTCCATTCGTACAATGTGTCCAAGCCAGCGCATTCGGTCTATTTGAACAGCTTGACTACGTCGATGTCGTTATACAACTCATACAGCTCATGATTCATTCGACGACGGTACTCGCCGTTAACGATGATGAAACCAAATATTTTTTTCGAGAATTTTTCTCTCGAAAACTCCCACAATAGATTGATCCGTCATTACCCAGGATTCTGAGCTGTAGAGTAAGACAGGCAGTTGGATGTTCGTTCGTCGAGAGAGGGCTTTATCAATCAAACGCTTGCTCAGCGCATATCAGCAGCGGTTTGAATACTCGTTTCTCGATTTCCGGTCTGACATAATTATTTTTATTTATGGCGAGGCCGAGGTAGACAAAATCATCTAACACTTCAAACGAGTAGAATCTTTGTTCGTTTAAACAAATAACTAGTTTTGTCCTCATTAAGCTCCAGACCCACTTCTGCTGACTGTTTCTCAATGCTCGAAAAGGCCGCAGTAACATCCCGCAGTCCTCGGCCAATGATATCTATATCATCGACATACGCGAGCTTTATGTGGCTTTTGTTAAAAATGGTGCCAGTAGGGTTTACTGCTGCTTTCCGCATGATCATCTCCATTACGATGTTAAAGAGATCGCAGGACAGACAATCGCATTGTCTAAAGCCTCGTTTGGTAGAAAATGGTTCTGTTAGATTTGTGCCTATTTTCACTGAAGACTTCCAGTCAGTCAGTGTCATCCCGCAGAGTCGAATTAGCTTTGCGGGGATACCAAACTCAGCCATAGCATCCAACAAATTCTGTCGTATCGGACTGTCAAATGCAGCTTTGTAATCGATGAACAGATGGTAGGTGTTGATCTGCATTTCTTGGGTCTTCTCCAGGATTTGTCGTAGTGTGAATATCTGGTCGGTCGTGGATTTACGAGGTCTAAAGCCACACTAATAATGTCCAATCAGGATCGCCAAAATGGGCCTTAGTCTTTCACAGAACACACTAGACAGGACCTTGTATGCGATGGGTAAAAGGCTGATCCCGCGATAATTAGTACACACACTAGGATCGCCTTTTTTAAGCACAGGACATATAACACTCAGATTCCAATTATCGGGCATGAATTCCTTGAGCCAAATCGTGTCAATGAGATGGTGCATGAACGTTGCCAGCTCATCGCCGCCGGCTTTAAAAAACTCTGCCTTTAATCCATCGGCTTAAGCAGCTTTATTGTTTTTAAGCCGTGCAATTGCCGTGTTGGTCTCGTTTTGGCTCGGTGGTGGACAGTCCACACCATCGTCGATGAATGGTGTGATTTCGTCACTCACATTTGCAGCACACTCTAAATGTCAGTGACCAGATTTCCGTCTCCGTCTTTACAGGTGAGGATCACCGGTCCAAAACCATTACTTTTTACCTTTTGGTAGAACTTTCGGGCTTCACCTCTATCCTTGTGTTTTTCGATATCCTGGCTCTCTTTTTTCTCCCATAGACGCTTTTTCCGCCTGAAGAGACGTGTCATCTCCCTCCTCCTCTCATTATAACGCTCCGTCACTAGGCTCCTTCCTTCCGTCACTAGGTGTCGGGAACATCGTAATGAGGGGGGTTGGATTGAAGTAATTGAGAGGGTTGGTTGGAGTTTGGTTACGAGCGATTTTAGCCCAACTTGGCTGCAACTAGGTGGTGATCCGAGTCAATGTTTGCACTTACAGAGTTAAACCGCGACACCAAATGTCGAAGTCTCTTGCCGACTATGGATCCAAATCCAAATTGGAGTCTTTAGGCATGGCAGCTATAAAAGATGTCACAGTTCTTTTGTCGTGTGCATCCCTGTCCCGTCCATCGCATTTCAGGTATGGCAGTGATGTCAGCCTTGTAGTTGTCGAGGACCACCGCCAGTTGGATAGAGGCACCTTCTCTGTAGAGAGTTCAGACATTCCAGGTACATATCCGTAAATCATGGTCCTTATAACGTTTGCGGGGGTCGTAAACATTTGTGGGGGTTCTTGTCTTTTCTTTTCTACGTGTTTTCATAATAATTGGTTTTGTTTAAGGAGAGTGACGTATTTTGCTACCGCTCCCGATCCTAGGGGGCTATGGCTGCCAAAGCCACTAGAAGAGCCATTGTGTTGAGCTTAAGTAATTTCAGTTACCTACTTCCTAAGATGCATCGGTGGTAGCATGCCGATTAGGTTACTCAACATTGCGCCTTCTCACATTTGCCCGGGAAATACGTAATCAATTGGCCAAAAGAGGGATTCTGGTTACTCCCAGATGAATAACAATCAAAATACTCAAATTAGAAAATCCCCCATCTTTTTTATATTAGCGGACCTTGTTATATTAACATGAAGTCTAACTATATGAGACGGTTTAAATATGAAATTTAACTAATTGTCGTTTAAAAATAATTTAAAAGTTTTTATTTCCTTGAAAAATCTTTCTTTCCAAATTGAAGTTCTGGACAATTGTGTCGATTTTTCAATAGAAGAAATTAACCGCTGTAATGTCCGCTGTAGAATTTTCATTTGAGTTTTCGATTTTGTAGTTGATCTTTACACATCTTACCTTATTAAAACTTTAAAATTTTTTGTTATTTCAGACCTGAGAAACAAATTTTGGGTGCCGACCAAACCGTAGCCATTCTATGTTCTTCCGGTACTACCGGAAAGCCCAAGGCGGTGTGCTTGTCGAACTCAGCTTTACTCTTTGATGCTTCGTAAGTGATTTGTCGATTCGCACATGTACACTCTTCTAATAATATTTACGCTTTTCGTTTGCAGGATATTCAATTGCGAAGCAGTTATTTTACTCTTCAGTGGAGCCGATTGGATTACTGGTTTAGCTTATCTCATTGGAAATTGCTTGATTGGTGCCACTCGGGTCATTACTAATAAACCCTTCAGCTGTGATTATGTGGTGGATGTGGTGCAAAAGTACAAGGTCACCTCCTTATTTCTACCACCACGCCACATAGTCGCGATGGTCGACCATCCTCGAGTGACCAAGGACGCCTTAAAGTCAATAAACTTAGTTAATTGTGGCGGAGGAGCTATATCGGAAAAAACCCTTCGGCGTTTCAAGGATCTTCTCAACAGCCAAGCAATGATAACGATTGGTTATGCCTTTACAGAGTTTTCCGCCATCTCTCTCAATTTTGGTTTGAACAAAATTCAATCTGTCGGCAAATTGTTGCCTAATTTAAAGCTGCGTATAGTAGATGATAGTGGCAAAAATTTAGGACCAAATGAGGTTGGAGAAATTTTACTTCATAAGCAGCAACCCTGGAATGGTTACTTTGGCAATCCGATTGAAACGCAGCGTATGAGAGATGCTCATGGTTGGTATCACTCTGGCGATTTGGGTTATATGGATGATGATCACTATTTGTTTATCGTTGGCCGAAAGAAGCAGATTATGAAATATCAAGGATTCCACTTTTGGCCCAAAGAAATCGAAGACGCCATTGCAGAATTGCCGGATGTCATCGAGACGTGTGTTGTGGGCATATATGACGAGACAAAAGGCGATCTTGCCGGTGCTCTGGTAGAAAAGCGCAAGAAGAGTCCGCTTACGGAACAGGATATTATGAAGCATGTGGCCAAACGTTTGGTGGCACAACATAAACAATTAAATGCTGGAGTATATTTTGTCGATGCCATTCCTCACAATGCCAATGGCAAAATTTCACCTATCGACGCAAAATCTCTCTTTCAATCACTTGCTGAGCGCAACGGTGTTTGTTAGCACAAATAAGATGTAAGAAATAATATTAGTTTTAAGTTCTATATTAGGGTAATTAATAAATCTATTAAGTATAAACATTCGATGGAAATTTATTAAAATTTAGAGCGTGTACTCTTGCGAGGGGGGATGAAAGTGGCAAATGTACGTTCGTAAACTGTAATGGACATACAGTAAATCATACATGTGTTGTATCACAAGATATTGTAGTTCATGTTGCCCAATTTACAGTTGAGGACAAAATGTGGTTCGATGACTTTCACAATGAAAGCTTCTAAGCAAGCTGAATATTATATACATGGAAGAAGATAAATTCACACTTTAGCCGAAATGGTAAAAAGTAAAAAAAAAACCTTGTAAAGAGATCCCGGGCGATGCCATTGAACATTCGTTCAGAGGCAACAAATGTGAGAAGGCGCAATGTTAAGTTACATAAATGGCATGCTACCACCGATGCTTCTTAGGAAGAAACAGAAGAAGGCTTTGTCAGCCCCAAGAACCTAGGTTTGGGCTCGTTGGCCTACTAAGCATAAAAACACGAAAAAAAGAAAAAACAAGAATCTCTCCAAATGTTAACGACCCCCGCAAACGTTGTAAGGACCATGATTTGAGGATATGCTTGTGGACTGTCCGAACTCTATACAGAGATGGTGTCTCTATCTAATTGGCGGATGCCCTCGACAAATACAAGACTGACATCACAGCCATACAGGAAATGAGGTGGACGGGACAGGAATGTACACGAAGAAAGAACTGTGACATATTTTACAGCTGACATACAGAAATACACAAATTTGGTCGTGGATTTTGGATGGCAAGAGACTTCGACATCTGGCCTTGTGGTTAAACCCTGTAAGTGACCGAATATCCACTATTCAAGCGAAATATGTTTACGTTACGCTGATTTGTGTAGAAGATGCTTTTGGATCAGCAGTCGGAAAATTCAGTCTACACAACAACACCTCCGATAACGGATTCAAACTGGTTAGTTTCCCGCCAGCCAGAAACATGGTAGTGAGTGAAACCAGATTCCCACATAAATATACCCACAAGGCAACCTGGATATCTCCTGATCAAAAGACAAGAAACCAGATTGATCCCGTAGTAATCGGTGAAAGGCGCAAGGGACGTGTGTGTGCTGCGCGGTGCAAACATTGACTCGGATCACCATATAGTTGCGGCCAAGGTAGGAACGCGATTAAGAAGTGCTAAAATCACTAGTTACCAAACGCAAAGGAAGCTAGGCATCACATACCACCGAGATACACAATGCCTACTCCAACTAACTTTCTCAAGTACTTCAAACAAATCCTCCTAATTCTGATGTTTCCGACACACAGTGGGAGCATATTGGGAATTCTATCAACGACAGTACTGGATTATTAAAAACCATGAATGTTCGAAACGACAAAATTGCAGTCAATGATAACGCGTGAGAAAAAGGGAAGGCGAAAAACCGTCTATGAAAGAAAATAGAGAGCCAGGATATCGAAAATTACAGGTATAGGGGTGGAGCCCGAAAGTTCTACCAAAAGGTAAAAAGCAAAGGTTTGGGACAGAGACGCAAATCTGGTCACGTACACTCATAGTGTGCTGTAAATATGAAGGGAACACTTTTGTTCTCTTTTAGTTCCCGAAGGCAGTATAACTGATAAAATCACGCCAATCATCAACGACGGAGTACACTGTCCACCACCGAGCTAAAACGAGATCAACACGGAAATTTCCCGGCTTAAAAATAAAAAAGCTGCTGGAGCCGATGGACTGCCTGCAGAGTTTTTTAAAGCCGGCGGCGATCAGCTAGTAGCATGCATGCACCAGCTCATAAACACGATTTGGCTCAATGAATACGTGTCCGATGATTGAAATCTGTGCTTAAGAAGCGCGATCCAAATGTGAGTACCAACTATCCCGGGATCAGCCTTTTACCCATCGCTTACAAGATTCTGCCTAGTGTGTTATATGAAAGACTAAAGCCCATCCGAGCGAACCTGATTAGAACTTATCAGTGTGGCGATCAGATATTCACACTACGACAAATCCTGGAGAAGAACCAAGAAATGCAGATCGTCACCTACTATCTGTTTATCGATTACAAAGCTGCATTCGACAATCCGACGCGACAGATATTATTAGATTATATGGCTGAGATTGGTATCCCCTCGAAGCTGTCTGTAATATGACATCTTTAACATCGCAATGGAGATGATCCAGCGGAAGACCGCAGTGAACAAGACTGATACCATCTATAAAAAAGTCACATACATAAAGTGTTGCTGCATGGTGCGGATATCATTACCTCAACGATTTTACCACTAGGTAAATCACCACTACCGTTAAATATTTATCCAAGCTCTTCCATTGCTCATATTTTTTACATGTTTAGGCCAACTATCAGAAGAAGCTCTTGAGCACAGGATCAAAGATTTTAAGAATTTTCGGACGAACTACGCGATTCAGATGTCTAGTAACGTCGAGTTATCCGCTTTGAAGATATAGGAGAAATAATAATTTTACAAAAAGTTGTATTTTTGTATTGAAGGTACCAGAATGGGTCAGCCGATATAGTCCAAAAACATTTCAGAGTGGAATTTTCATAAGCGTCTTTTCTAAAGTGCTTGTTATTATGAGATACATCGTATCTCAATAAATAAAATTTAGTACTTTTAACTGTATTCGCTTTTATATCCAAAAAATTTTGTTCTCTTCTTCCAAAACAAGCGCAGAAACATAAATTCAGTTGATATTCAACCACGTTACAGGCTTATAAGTTCGTAAAGGAACGAAAGCCCTGTTTTTTACCCATAACTCAAGATTTTGGTGGTGTCTGAGAAATGTCAAAAACAGATTCTTGTTGTACTCATCAGCGCCTACCAGAAAAATTGTATCACGTCCCAGGTATATCAACTTAACTTTATTTTATCGCACTGTGTTATTTATTTTGTCAGATACAACTAAAATATTTAAGTTGTATGTCTAAACACACCGGGCTGATTGCTCGCCGGAATTAGGCGTAAAGAACCCATTTTTTAGATTCGATAAACATCTCATCTTGCCTATAAAATAGTAAATCATTGGAAATATCTTTCTTTAACTAAAAGTTTAATGTATTGAATTTAATCATAATCACAGTCTACAGCAGACCGCGAAAGTGTTTACACGTACGTTATGAATTCTCCACCAAAAACTCTGTGCGCGAAGTGTTTCAAATCGCTTCAAAATAAATATATTGCTTGCCATATATGCAGAGCAAGATTTCATTTCTTGTGTGCGGGTGTTGAAGAGAAATTGTGCAGCGTATTTCTCGAATGCAAGAACATTGTTTTTAACTGCAATGATTGCCTGAGTGCATCAGTAGAAATGATTTCTCTGATCTCTTCAATGGCAACAGATATAAGAGAAATTAAGAATCCCTTATTATCCGAACTAAATGAAGACTTACAAGAGCTTAAGCTTAAGTTCAATGAACTTAGTAAGAGTAATCTTAAAAAATCTAAAAACAAAAATAATCAACATATAAACATTTTCAATATTCGCACAAATACAATCAACGAAAATAAAATCCAAAAATCTTTGGCTGATGTTGTTGCTGGTCGGTCTAATGTAGCGGAATGTCAAGGCAGCGATGATGATGCTTCTTCCCTCACATCATACCCAACTGCTGCGTTTGAAATCCAGCCAAACATGTGTGGTGCGGTCAACCAGCAGAATAAGTGGAGAAAAGTGGAAAGGCGTAAAAGGAGAAAACGTGTAATTGTTGTTGGCGAGAGCAACTCCAACGATCTGGGTGTTGTGGTTCGAAAAAGATATTTGCATGTTTCATCGTTTAAACCATCGGTCTCAGCTGATAACGTTACTGAGTACATTGAGAAGAATACGGGGATTGAGAGATGTAATTTTGAATGTACGAGGCTAGTTAAGAAAGATACGGATATTAACAGTCTTAAGCATGTGAATTTTAAACTGGGTGTAAATCCATGCTATTATGAAAAAATAATTAATTCCTCATTGTGGCCTATGGATTTTAAAATTCGCCCATTTGTTTTTTTTTCAAAGAAAACCAGCAAACCTTGTAAATGCTTCATAAGTTCTAGTTCTTTGGTAACGGATAATAATTGTCATCCACTTAACGCAAAAAATTCTTCCCGTCAATATAACAGCAAATTTCATTTAAATTATTCAATTTATTATCAAAATGTTAGTGGAATGCGAACCAAGGCCACGCAATTTTCTCTAGCAACATCCCTAGGAGAATTTGATGTCATTGCCATAACGGAAACATGGTTGTCTGATGATTTCAACAATGCTGAATTTTTTGACGATTTTTATAATGTATACCATTGTGATAGGCAATATTTACCAGGTGGGCATCTAAAGGGTGGCGGAGTGCTGGTTGCAGTAAGACGAGACGTTTCCAGCAAATTAATTATATTACAATCTCAATGTTTTATTGAACAACTTTGCGTTGGAACATGTTTTTCTAATAATAAGTCAATAATATTGTTTGTATCATATATACCCCCTGGTAAAACCATTGACATATACCAAGTTCATTTGGATAATATTAAATATATTTTGGATCATAAATCAATAGATCAAGAAGTATTTGTTTTAGGTGATTTTAATCTCCCTAATATATCTTGGATCTTAGAAGATGGTTGTTTATTACCATTTAACATAAAATCAGATATGGATGAATCTGTAACTAGTTTTTTCTTTTCCCATGATTTTAGTCAAATTAATTGTATTAAGAATGATATTGGAAGAACTCTTGATCTATTTTTTGTATCTAATAACATGAGAACGTCTTGCGATATGTGTCTTTATCCTATTTCTAAAAACACCGTGCATCATAAGGCGGCGGTAATAGATTTTGATTTTTACGCTTTTGAAAAAGAAAATTCACATAGTATAAAAACATATAATTTTTTGAAATGTAATTATTCACCAATTAACAACTTTCTTTCTTCTGTTGATTGGTCGCTGATTGAAGGTGCATATGATGCTTTGTATATGTACGATTTTTTATTTGACAAATTAAAATATGTCATACAATTAATGATCCCTTCCTCTATGCCATCTTTTAGTCATAAACCTCCTTGGTTCAACAAAAGGCTTTTGAATTTAAAAAATATTAGAAATAAAGCTTCAAAAAAGTTTAAAAAATCTCAAAATGAAGCTGATTATCGATATTTTCAGAGAATTCGTCGCGAATTTGATTTTTTACAAATTTTTTTATATAAGCAATTTATTTTTAATACGGAACAAAAATTAAAGTCCGACTCTTCTGCTTTTTGGGTGTTTATTCAGAGTAAGAAGAAAAGTACTGGATATCCAGTAAATATGGTTTATAATTCCGAAATTTCTAATAATTTAATAGAGTCATGTAACTTGTTTGCATCTTTTTCTCAATCAAATTTTTTAAATCGTAATTGTATTTATCAGAATAGAGAACCTGATGTGAATAGTCTGGTTATCAAAATTACAGAGGAAGATGTTATCTCATCGATTTCATCTCTTAAAAACAGCACTTCCTGCATCTTTGCAGATTCAATTCCCCAGATATTTTTTAAAAATTGTGTTTCTTCTTTGGCGATGCCTATTACAATTCTTTTTAATGCTTGTTTAAGTCAGGGTATATTTTTAGACTGCTGGAAAAATTGTTCCTTAGTCCCTATTTTCAAATCGGGCGATAAAACTAACGTTGTAAATTATAGGCCAATTGTAAAACAATCAGCTATAGCAAACATTTTTGATAGAATTATTAAAGTTAAACTTTATAATCATATTGGCAAAAAAATATCAATTTACCAACATGGATTTTTGCCCGGAAGATCAACATGCACTAATTTAGCTATACTGACTAGATGTAATTTATACAGATTTTTCGAAAGCTTTTGACACAGTAGATCATGCGGTACTGTTATCAAAACTAGTGTCATATGGTGTTACTGAAAGGTTAAAATGGGGTCTGTTTATTTTAGTATCATAATTAAAGCGTGGTCAGGTATTCCACAGGGCACACATTTAGGTCCATTGCTGTTTCTTATATTCATAAACGATTTACCTAATTGCTTCACCTATTGCAAGCCGCTAATGTTTGCTGATGACTTAAAATTGTTTGGTAAAGTTTCAAATTTATCACAGTCTTTAATGATTCAAAAAGACTTATTGGCATTGGCAGAATGGTGCAAGTTAAATATGCTTGGTTTAAATGTAGATAAGTGTTGTACTGTCACTTATACACGTTGCCACACACCAGTGGTTTTTAATTACAACATTGGCGATGTCGTTTTGAGAAGAGTAGATGAAGTTAAAGATCTCGGTGTTATATTTGATTCAAAACTGCAATTTTCTAACCATATTGATTATATAACAGCAAAAGCTTATTCAATGCTAGGTTTTGTTAGAAGAAATTCTACAGATTTTAAAGACCCAATTACATTCAAAACATTATATGTTTCTTTTGTGAGAAGTCAATTGGAATATTGTTCTTTAATTTGGAATCCATTTTATACTATCCATACAAACAAAATTGAAAGAATTCAAAAAATTTTTACAAATTTTGCATTTAAAAAAGTTAGGTGGGCGGATGGAACTATTCCATATGATGCTCGCCGAAAGTTTTTGGGCCTTCAATCCCTAAGAGATCGAAGGACAATATTTTCAATAATGTTCATTTATAACATTATTTCTAATGAAATTGATTGTATTGAGTTAAATAAATCTTGTATCTTTGTATAATCCTCCTCGTGAGTTACGTCATGACCGTCTGTTTCGTGAAGATTTTCATCGTTCTAATTATGGAATCAATGAACCAATCGCAAGATGTTTGAAGTTATGCAATAGTTTTTCCTCTTTAATTAATTTTAATATAAATAAAATAAATTTTAAATTGAACTTATTTAAAATTTTTAACTAATGGAATTTAATTTAAACTATTAATTGAATTACTGTAAATTATTCTGTAAGATAATTATGTCAGTAGACTAAGTAAATAAATAAATAAATAAATAAAATAAATAAATAATCATTTGACCGTCATATGGGGTTTTGAATAAAAAAGCGTCGGTCACTCATTTATGGACTTTGTTAAGTCCTACCTCGTACTTTGTCGCAAAATTTTTGCTTAAGTATTTATATTTTAGAGCAGAATTTAAAAATTACGTGATAACTTGGAACTATCATCTTTGTTTTTATCAATAAATTGCCCACTAAGTAATTACCTCATACTGAAGTACTTCTTATCTAGCTTGATAGTGTCTTCTATTACAATGTCTATCATCTTGACTAAGGTGGACCTTGAAATGAAATTTTTGCGATATTTTGGTAGATGAGGGCTCTATTCCGTGCCTTTTTGAAAAAAAATGACAATGCCGAAAACAAAATTAAAAAAAAAAAAAATTAGGGGTTGCGCACGAGCCGAGAAAAAGGTCCACTTTGCCAAAATTAGGGGGGAAATTGCCATAGGTCATCAGGGGTCACCCGTAGGGGGGAAGAATGTATGGCCGACCCCCATTAACTTTTTACCGCCAACATTTTCCCCCAAGACACCCACCCCCTATCTCCTCCCCTTAGGGGGTCACCATACAAAAATGGAGGTTGCTCAGTATTTTCGAAAAACACCATAGGTCATAGGGGCAAAATATATGACCCACCCCCATTAACTTTTCATCCCCAACATCTTTTCCGAACAAACTTACCCTCTATCTCCACTCCTTGAGGGACTCCCCATACAAAAATACTGAAAATCTATGTATTTACAGTTGCACAATATCGAGATTTTTTTAATTTTTTTTGATTTTTTTACAGAAATTCCACCAATATTCAAGAGTGGTCATTGTTTGGAAAGTCTTGAAAAATTTGAAACGCACACGTAGCAGATGCCCCCATTCATCAGTACCTGGCAGTAAAATATTGCAAAATACGTAGTAGTTATAAATAGCAGTTCATTCATCGATTGTTGTCATTCAACAAGTGCCGACGACCGCGAAAAGTAAATTGATTTTTCTCCCGTTTTTTAAAAGTTAAGATGGCAACACAACTTAGATCGCGCGACGATATTTTTTTGATTGGTTATCCAAGCATGAATATTACGGGGAACAAATTACCGTCGAAGAAGCAAGTGCTAAGAATGCATTTCTTCAACATTCGCAAACGAAACATGTCGAAGAAAAATAGTGCGGTTATAGTCGCGGACGCAGTGATGATTTTTTGGCGCCAAGCAGCTATTCCGACGAAAGCCTGAGGAGATGTTACAAGAAAAATAGCTGCGCTGCACGATGAGTGGGATGCTTTAAGAAAGTCATCTCACAGAAAGACTGAGTCCACTAGAGAAAAAGAGAATATGTTTTCTGATAGCTTGAATAATCTTTTCGACATCGCACACGCCAACGCCCTTGAGAAAATGACAAATACCGAAGACATTGAATTTCTGCTAAAGCAAAGAGAAGATGGCCGGCCAGGAACTATGGGAGGTGTGGACGCTACTGATACTCGAACGAGGAAAAGAAAAGCTGAGCGCGAAGAACAAGAAGAGTTGCGACGCAAACGTGCAACGGAATCTAGTAGAGATCAGTTCGCTAAAGGCTGTAAGCTATTTCGCGCTTTGTGTGTTCGTCCAATGTTTATATTCAAATGAAATTCTTTCAATTGCAGTGGTTAAATTTTCAAGCAGTGATTCAAGCGATGATAATGGGAGACAGGACGAAAACTTCCCGGCAGAAGCTGGCCCATCAAATGTTGGTGACAGAAGAGGTTACAAACAATGTTTTACTGAACTAGTCCTATCAGCTTTGGACAAGTGCAAAGTGACTGACCGAGACGCGGTCGGCATTATGATAGCGGCGGCAGAAGCATTTGGACGCGATCCTCAACAAAAAACCGTACGTCGCTTCGGAGATGTCGGCGTTCAAATCGAGAGAACATGCTGAGTTATGTGAAAGACAATCCAGAAGTAAGATCGCATAGATTTATTTGCTCTCATTCAGAATTCTTATTCTTCAACGCGTTTCATTCATCTCCAGCTTGTCGCAGCTAAATCCTTCGTAGTCCATTGGGATGGCAAAATGCTTTTGGATTTTGTGGGTACAAAGAAGGTGGACCGTCTACCGGTAATTGTCTCGTACGGAGAAAAAGAACAACTTCTTGGAGTTCCCAAAGTAGAAGATGGGAAAGGAAAAGGCCGGAGAATAGCTCATGCCGTTTATCAACTGTTGGCATCTTGGCATATGACACATCGAATACAAGGACTTTCTTTCGACACGACATCAACGAACAGTGGCCCATTCTCCGGAGCCGCAGTTGCTCTTGAGCGGCTGTTGGAGAGAGAAATCTTATATTTACCTTGCAGACACCACGTATACGAACTGGTGCTAAGGGAAGTTTTTGAGACAAAAATGGGAAAGACCAGTGCACCAGGCGTTCCTTGCTTTGACCGTTTCAAACAGGAATGGGACGCTGTAAAGGTTAAACCATTCCATTCTGGCTTGATAGACGATCAAGTCGTCAGAAAAATTCCTGTGGCAATGCAAGTCGGCATAAAGGAGTTTTGCTTAGATCAATTGAAGGAGAAACACCCTCGCGATGACTACAAAGAAATGCTACAATTAATTCTTTTGTTTCTGGGTGAAAAACTTGAGAATTACCATTTCCGACCTCCAGGACCCGTTTCCCATGCTCGATGGATAGCAAAAGCCATTTACAGCCTCAAGATGTTTTTGTTTCGGAGAACTTTTCACTTATCTGTATGTGAATTGAATGGTATTCGACACGTTTGTATTTTTGTGGTGCGACTTTACGTCAAGGCATGGTTTGGTTCTTCTCGAGCAGCTGAGGCGCCGAATCAAGATTGGAAGTTTTTGAAGGACATCGTCGAGTACAAGTCCGTTGACCAGGATTTATCTCGGGTAATGATAAAGAAATTTATCGGTCACCTATGGTATCTCGCCGATGAGCACATAGCCCTTGCCTTTTTCGATGACAAGGTTTCAAATGAGTTGAAGGCCAAAATGGCCCAAGCATTGCTAGAAAATGAGAATGACGAAGGTGAAGAAGATGAAGAAGACGAAGAAGGTGAAGAAGATGAAGAAGACGACCCGGTTCCCCCAGCTCCTCGCGTCGTAATCAAAAGCACCAGCGTTAAAAAAATCGAGGTGAAATTCAAAGATGTGAATGAGGAATTCTTGGCTAAAGACTTGAGCAACTTCGTCTCTCATAATACCAAAAATTTATTTGTACGATTTGGAATATCGCAAGATTTCATTCTTGCAAATCCAGCAACCTGGAAATCTCGCGCAGACTATCAAGAAGGTCGTAGAATTGTAAATAACTTGCGCGTTGTGAACGACACTGCCGAAAGAGGAGTAAAAATGATACAAGATTATAATAGAATACTGTGTCAAGGCGAAGAAGGGAAACAGTATTTACTACATGTTATCGATTCTTACCGCAAGAAATACCCATCAGCGAACAAAAATATGTTAATTTGACTATATTATATTAAAAGTGCTTAGTAGTACTACTCAATTACAGCTTCTTTTATTTTTGTATGGGGAGTCCCTCAAGGAGTGGAGATAGAGGGTAAGTTTGTTGGGAAAAGATGTTGGGGATGAAAAGTTAATGGGGGTCGGTCATATATTTTGCCCCCCTAGGGGTGACCCCTGATGACCTATGGTGTTTTTCGAAAATACTAAGCACCCTCCATTTTTGTATGGTGACCCCCCTAAGGGGAGGAGATAGGGGGTGGGTGTCTTGGGGGAAAATGTTGGCGGTAAAAAGTTAATGGGGGTCGGCCATACATTCTTCCCCCCTACGGGTGACCCCTGATGACCTATGGCAATTTCCCCCCTAATTTTGGCAAAGTGGACCTTTTTCTCGGCTCGTGCGCAACCCATAATTTTTTTTTTTTTAAATTTTTTTTTTCGGCATTGTCATTTTTTTTCAAAAAGGCACGGAATAGAGCCCTCATCTACCAAAATATCGACACAAGGTCCACCCTAATCTTGACATCTGTTTCGACATTAATTAGTAAGATTTTAAAAAGTATACGAACAACATCAGAAGTGGAAAAGAAAGCGGTGTAACGTATAATAATGTCCTGTACATACAACAAAGATACCAAAATATGGACTGCAGCTGCAGATGAGCCCATTCATAATTACAAAAACTCATTGGGGGAAATTTTGTTTAAACGGTAAACTAACTTTTCGAAAAAAGTTATACAGGTTAATTATACAAGCTAGACAATAACTATTGTTAAGATGCTCTTTCACAATATAAAAATATAAAGTGAATTTGTATTAAAAGAGTTTGATTATAAAATACTTTTAAGCGGGCTCGAACTATAGAATTTGCCAATGAATCTTAATGATCAATGATCGGTTCAAAATCAGTTACAAAAATTTGCCACACTCATGTCTAGAACGGCTATAGCTTCTTCTGTTCGCACCGTATGGGTTTGATTTGGATGAATATTATCCAAAAGCGTAAATCTGCTCATGAATCGATTCATACTATTGCGTATTAGATGCTCAAATTATGAGCAACATAAACATAACGAGCGCTAAGTTTGAAAATTTGTACTATTTGGAAATATTGTTCTGCAAAGTGATTTACTAAAGTATAACGAAACAAAAAGACAGCTAATTTTACAGTTATCCCAATCATATCATTCGATACGTCTAAAAAACACCCTAGATGAGATTACATTCAGTACATTTCTTAGATTGATGATATCTCAAAGACGTCAGTTACCGGCCAAGAAGCATTAATATGGGGGATACGCATAGTTTTAGGATGTTTTTTCAATGGTACTCCATTAAACTGCGTTACTCCCTCTCTGGATAAGGGTAAGTATGCATACCGCTATTTTACATATCATAAGCCACGGAGATTTAATTGCCTATTGACAATATTATTTTCAGATACAATAGCCCATTGTTTTGGCATCACTAAGCCGCAGATCATATTTTGTGACGGCAACGACTATAAAAAAGTACATGAAGCCCCATTATCGTTCAAGCCCATCATTTATACCGTAGTGGAACATAAAGTTGGTGTACCGCTGTTATGGATCTTTTGAAACCAACAGAAACTGAAGTAGCATACAAGTAAGTCAAAGCTTTTTCGCGTTTTTCACGTTTCTGATGTAGTGTCTAAGTTATGGATAACCAATACAACTTCGTGTTATCGTTATTTTCTTTAGGCCTGAAAGTTTAGTTATGGGAATACAACAAACTGTGGCAATTTTGTGTTCCTCTGGTACCACCGGAAAACCTAAAGCTGTGTGTGTATGTGGGCCAAAGCTTTTGATAAATGATTGGTAAGTATTTTTGAAAATGTCCTCATGTACTTTAGACACCCATAATGATCATATCTACCTTAGGATAAATACCAATGAATCTGTTCTATATACAGCAAGTGGCATAGATTGGACAACTGGCCTATTCAATGTCATTAGTAGCTGCACAAATGGCTTTACGCGCATCATATCCAACAAAAGCTTCGATTCAGATCATTTTCTGGCTGAAGCTTCGATTCAGATCATTTTTTGGAACTGGTTAAAAAGTACCAAATAACCACCGTCTTTATGTCATCACGATGTGTGGCAGCCTTGACGCAAAATCCCAGGGCGCACCGAGAACATCTTTCATCATTTCGCACCATTTTATTTGGTGGCAGCACTTTTTCAGAAATTATTTCCAAAAAGATTCGTTCAGATATAAATTTATATTTTGGCTATGGCACTACAGAAGTGGGATATGTTTCGTAGAACAAAGACAAAAGTAAACCTACATCTGTTGCTCAAATACAATATAATCTATCGCTGCGCATAGTGGACGATAATGGTCACAATCTAGGTCACAATGAGATTGGTGAAATTTTTCTTAAATCTCCCATACCCTGGAGTGGATATTATGGCAACACCACTGAAACAGAGCGTACAATAGATAGTCAAGGCTGGATTTCGACCGATAATTTGGGCTATGTAGACGATGATAACGATCTGTTTATAGTTGACCGCAAAAAAGAAATATTAAAATACCAAAGTTTACACTTCTGGCCTCGGGAAATTGAAGAAGTCATAGCTGAGTTGTGTGATGTCCGTGATGTTTGTGTAGTGTCCCTATGCGACGATATCAACGGCGACCTCGCTGGCGCCTTGTTAATAAAAGAGGATGGCAGTAGAATAACCGAGCAAGATGTTATAGATCATGTAAAGAAACGTTTGGTGGGTATTCACAAACAGCTAAATGCGGGTGCCTATTTTGTCGATAAGTTGCCGCTGAATCATAATGGAAAACTGCTGAAAAGAGAAGCTGTTGGAATTCTGAAGAAATTAGCAATAGAAAGTGGTGTAGAAAAACGGACTTAAAATTAAACAAAAACTACATTAAAAGAAAAAGAAAACAAATTACAAAAAAAAAACACTGCTACATCAAATAAGGATGAAATAAATGATTTTCAGAATTTGACCATGTAATAAAACCAACTCTGGTCAACTCTCAATAAAAACATACAATTCTTAAAACTTTGGCATTTTTATTTCAATCCGTAAGCATTTAATACAATTAAAACTTTCTTTAAACAATTACCTACAAAACAATAATTCAGAACTTTCTACGGAAAATTTTACAGCAGTTAACCCGTCATAAGGTCATACCGGCCATTCTGAGCAGAAATTGTGTTTTTTCAGTGCCTACATGCCAAAGCTTTTTAAATAATAAATTTTCAATTTTTGAGTTACAACCAAAAATGTGAGTAATATGGTCGCACCCGTCACAATGGAATTGCTCAAATATATATTTCGGAAAGGGACTATTTGATTTGGGAGGTCCATCTGGTACCATCTAGTCAACTAGTATAGTTTATATTCATCAAACTTACCCAAGTCAAATATCCCCCAGTTGTCAAATTTTCATAAGCGTATATCAGATATAATTCAGTGTACTAACAAACCAGTAAGAAAGTTTCAGTCGAGAAAACCGGCTCAGTAAAACATAAAATTTTCTAGTATATTGATATTATTACTCGATTTATAAAGTGGACAGAGTGGTACATTTGTATGGCAGGTACCAGAAGGGGCGTGGCTAGACTTACAGTTTTTTCCCCAAAACTTTGTCCTGATTTAGCTTTACTAAATACAGAATTTGGGTACGATCGCGTTGGATGTATTGATATTATTATTCCATCTCTAAAGTGGGCGTAATGGTATATTTGTATGAGAGGTACCAGAAGGGGCGTGGCTAGACTTCCAATTTGTTCTCCAAAAATGTATCCTGCTTGAGCTTTACTAAATATAGGATTTGCTAACGATCGCGTTGGTTCTATTAATAATATTATTTCAGTTCTTTCTCCAAAACTTTATTTAGCTACATTTTTACTAAATACTGAACTTCGGCACGTTGGTCGATTTCTAAAGTGGGATGGTACATTTGTATGTGTGGTACCAAAAGGGGCGTGGCTAGACTTCCAGTTGTTTCTTCAAAACTTTATCCTGTTATAGTTTTACTAAATATAGAATTTGGGAACGATCGATGGAGATGTATTGATATTATTACTCGATTTCTAAAGTGGGCGGAATTGTAGGAGAACGGGCGTGGTCATGTAGCCCATTTTCAATACCGTATATAGTTTTGAAAAAATATTAACTTGTGCAAAGATTCAAAACATTTGGTTTCTTCTTTCGAAAGTTATCGCGCGTACCAGCCGGACAGGCAGACAGACATGGCTCGAACGTCTTAAAAAGTCATGAATCGAATTTGGTTCAAAGAAACAAGGTCTAAAGTGGTTCCTTCTATGTGTTACACTTTTGGGTACACAGGTAAAATTTCACTAGTAACTTTAGGATTTTTTGAAATTTCAATTAAGGACGGTGAAAATTAGCACCCCGAAAATACATAAGTAAGAATAATGCATTTTGATGTGGGTTTTCCCCTTATGAAACAGACTAAAGGTAATAATGAATATTTGAATATCTAAATTGAGGGCGGAGGAATTCTGACCAAATTGATTCTAAAATCATGAAATTTGGTGTGGATGTTGCTATAATAGCATATGTCTCTATAAACGGGGTTTTCGAAATAGGAATAGGAATAGGAAAAGAAGAAGTTGGCAACCCTGGTGATAGGACGCGTTTTGTGGCTGTGCTCTGATCGTGTCTATCAAATATTCATTTTATCACGGAAATACTTGTTGTCTTATAACAAAAAAGTGCTTAATTGGTACATAATAATATCAGCTGTTACTGAAGTTAAAATTCCTAAAGCTGTAGCTCGTAGAAGTTGTGCAAAAAAAAAACAACTTGTTTTAAGTGCGAACATGAAATCAAAGAAGAAACACAAGATTATATTGAATGTGACAGTTGTGAGAAAATGTTTCATTTCAAATGCTCTGGTCTCTCCAAGAGAGAATTTGAGAGACTAATAGAAAATGAGAGTGATATGTTCATCTGTCAGTGTTGTAAAGAAGAAAGTCCAGAGAAGGAGGAAGAAGTAAAGGACATAAAGAATGAACTAAAATCAATAAAAACAGAACTGAAGCAATTAAAGAAACTAGAGAAACTCGATCAGCTGACTGAATCGATAATGTTTATGTCTGCAAAATTTGATGAAGTGATAAAAGATGTAAATGAAAACAAAAAGAAAATTGCTAAAATCGAAAATGAAAATAAGAGACTTAAAAATGAAGTTATCACTCTAAAGGAGTCGGTAAAGAATTTAAGCGATTACCGGGTTAGAAACGATTGTTTAATCAGCGGTTTAAAAATTGGAAATGATGAAAAGCCTCTTGATGCAGTGATTGAATTAACAAAGAACGTTGGAGTAGAAATACAAGAGAGTGAAGTTGAAGAAGTTTTTGTTATTGGAAACAAGAATAAAGCAAATGGAAATAAATCGATTGTTGTCAAATTTGCTTCTAAAGCTAAAAAAGAAAAGTTAATGGCCGCAAAACAAAAATTAAAAGAAAACGAAATTACAAAAACTGTTTTTGTCAACGATTTTCTTAGTAAAGAAACCTTAAGTTTGTTGCAACATGCCAAAACATTAAAATCGATCGGTTATCAACAAATTTACGCTCGAAACGGAAGAATTTACTGCAAGAAAAATCATATTTCAAAGCAACAGCTAATACGAAGCGCGGATGATGTTGATAAAATTCTTTTGGAAGCAACAACAAATAAATATTGGAAGAGAAGATCGGAAGTGCAAGGAAGGGCAATAGAATTGGCGGATGAATCTGATGACAGCAATGATAATGATGAAGGCGATGATGCGTATTTATCTCCATTAACAAGAAAATAAATTAATATATCTGCGAGTTTGTTAAATAATTATTTTCCCTTTTTAATAATGAGTTGTAATAAATATTTTAAAACTTATAAATCTTTTCAAGAATATATTTGTAATTACAAACAGTCCCATTTTAATATTATAAGTATAAATTGCAGAAGCGTTTCGTCGTTAGATAAATTCAACCAACTTAAATCTTTGATATCAAGTATGCCTATTTTACCTGATGTTATAGCGATCCAAGAAACATGGTTTCATAGTAATATTTCCCAGATTTACTCAATTCCTGGTTATGGTCAAGTTCGCTGTTGCAGAGAGGATGGGTATGGTGGTACTTCTTTGTATATTAGAGATAATTTGCAATTTATAGTAGAGGTTTGCGAAAGTGAAACATTTGTTGAACTTTTAACAGTTACGTTATTAAATTTTAAAATTGATTCAAAGCCTGTGAAAATTGTTTCTTTTTATCGCTCTCAAAAATGTACAGTTGTACAGTTTTTGAATGTGATGGAGTCTGTATCGCAAGATCATGCTAGTAGCCCCTTGGTTGTTGTTGGTGATTCTAATGTAGATCTTTTTCAGAACCCAAATTTAAATGAATTAATTCACCTTTTTCAAAGTTTTGCCTGTGAAAATGCCCACAACATGGTTACAAGACCTGCAAGTAATTCGTGTATTGATCATGTTTATTTTAATTTTGTGGAAAGAATTGCAGTTGATTCTGTGTAATGCAACCTTTCTGATCACAATTTAATTTGCTGTAAGATTAAATGTAAGTTATCCTGGATAGATTACATCGAAATTACAAAAACTTACTGTGATTATACGAAAGCAAGAACATATTTGGTAAATGAGTTACCTTCTAATTTTAACGGTTTAAATGTATCTGAAAAAGCAAACACACTAGTTTCTTGTATGGAAAATGCGATAAAACAGTCAACATCAGTAACTAAATTAAGAAAACATGCCCGTTTTGAGCTGACCCCATGGATAAATGAAAATTTGCAGAAATTAATTTTATTAAAACTTAAATTGTTAAAAAAACGTCGTAGAAGTCCTGAAAATCAAAATATTCGAAATATATTAAAAAGGATAAGTAAAGTGATAAGCATTGCAAATGGAAAAAGTAGGGATGATTATTACCATGATAATATGGAAATTGCTACGAATGATCCCAGGAAAGGATGGTTATTTCTCAATAAAACCCTAGGCAGAAAAATAAGTAATGAAGTCATTTTAAATGATACGCATGGAAGAAGGATTTTTAATAATATTGAAAAAGCAAATTGTCTTAACAGATACTTTTTAAATTCAGTTAAGGAATTAAAGCAAAGAATTGAAGTCACTCCTGCTGATAATATTAATGCCTTAAGAACACTTTTGGGGACGAATAATGTCTTTTCACTCGATATTATTAATGAAAATACGATCAGAGATGTATTAATGGGAATGAAAGCGAATAAGAGCCCGGGATTTGATAATATAACAACAAAATTTGTTCAGGAATGCTATGAGCAAACTGTACCATATCTTGTGGCTATTTTCAACGAAATGCTGAGTTCAAATACATATCCTGATGTTCTAAAAATCCACAAGGTAGTACCAATACCTAAAATAGTAAATGCAAGAAATGTAAGCAATTATAGGCCTATAGCTGTTTTATCGACGATAGATAAGATTTTTGAAAAATTAATATATGATAAACTCTATTTGTATTTATTGGAAACAAATTTATTATATACCAATCAATATGGCTTTAGAAGAGGATGTGGGAGAGAGGAAGCAGTATTAAATGTTGTCAAATATATTTGTAATGGTTTAGATGATGGGTATTGTGGAGTTGCAGGCATATTTTTTGACTTTACCAAAGCTTTTGATCTCGTCGATCATCAGTTACTGCTAGATAAAATGCCCTATTATGGTATTCGAGGATGAGAGCTGCAACTGTTCAAAAGTTATTTGTATAATAGAAAGCAATTTGTTCAGATAGATCAGAAAAAAAGTTTTACTGGTTATGTGGAACATGGGGTTCCTCAGGGAAGTTGCTTAGGTCCATTATTGTTCTCAATATATATCAATGATATCAAAAACCTACAGCTGAGCGGTAAATTGTTCATGTTTGCGGACGACATCTGTCTTTTTTACCCTTACAAATACGATCTTGTATTAAAAACACATATGGAAAGAGATTCTGCGCTGCTAATTGAATTTGCTAGGATAAACAAGCTTGTGATTAATCCTGACAAAACTAAATTAGTAAGATTTCGACCTAATCCTTCAGCCAGTAATAGCTTTAACGTATTTGTTGATGGTGAATTAATACAAGAAACTAGTTGTGTAAAATACCTTGGCATTATGCTACAAAGCAATCTTTCTTGGGATTTGCATATTAGCTCTCTGAAAAGTAAAATAGCACCAGCAATTGGAATTTTGTTTAAGTTAAAAAACAAATTAATTCAGTCACACTTAAATTACTTAGTCACTGCTTATGCATACAATAAAAACAACAGATCGCTTAAATCTCTTCAATCGATGCAAAATAAAGCGCTGAAAACTGTGCATAATTTAGCAATAAACTATTCTACTACGTTATTGTATAAAGAAGTATGTAACAAAATCCTCCCAATCAATGGATTGTATAACTACAACATTTTAAAGTATGTTTTCAAATGTATACACAACATTGGTTACCACACAATATCCTTTTTTCAGAACCAGATGAATTTTAATACCAGAAATAGAGTAAATTTGAGAGTGCCAAGATGTAGGTTTGAAAAGTCAAAACAGCGGATTGATTATGTTGGTGGTATCACCTATAATAATCTTCCCACAGATATCAGATCAATTCAACGAATGTCAAATTTCAAGATTTGTTGTAAAAAACACCTTTGTGAAAACGTCGAATCGCTTCTGTTATAGCCTTATTTCAGTAAATTCTATTTTGTATTTACTTTTCTTTTTTTCGTAAATATGTTAATTAATTTTTTCACATTTTAAATATTTATTTTTTTTCTCTCTTGAATTCGAATGAATATATAAAAAACTTTGTTATTGTACATTATCGAAATTAAAATTTGCCAACTTGTCCTAATTATGCCTTTCTGGCGCGGGACACTTTATGCCTTTGAATGTAAATAAAATTGTACAATAAATTTCACAAATTAAAAAAAAAAAGAATAGGGTCTGTTTTACCGAAAACAGTTTATTGAATAAAAACCCAGTAGGAAGTATCGTCATACACGACTTCGTGGTCAACGCTGTCCTCAAGACAAAATGTAAAAAATGTATGTACTTGTCGTCAAAACACTCGGTTGACGACAAGCTGACCGACAAAATACTAATGTTGTCGTGCATCAAACAAAAAAGTTTAATGTCACGGAACAATAACGACATAGAATTGAAGAGAGGAAAGTAGAAGTAAAAAATGTTCAGTTTGTTGGAAACAGCAGTGCGTAAAGGTTCATGTATCGCACGTTTTCAATAAAACTACTTCAATTTGTTATTTTAAATTATTAAGCACTGGTAACGACAATTTGACCGACATTGTCGGTCATTATGTCGTGCATGATTGTGTGGGCGACATGTCGCTTATTTAGGCATCAACGACAATTTGACCGACATTGTCGCTCAGATCGTGCATGACAAAGCGGACACTTGTATGAAAATTTCGTTGACGATTTGTATGAACGGTCCCCTACGTGTCATCAACAATTTACTATGGTCGTGCACCTATCCTTGAGGATGTCTTGCAGACACTTCCTACTGGGAATGATTTTGTGAACACAGTGAAATATATTTTTCAAAATAAATATGTTTTACCGGAAAGAAACCCTGTCCGCTATTTTTAGAAATACCCCGTAGGAAGTATCGTCATAAACGACTTTGTCGTCAACGCTGTCCTTAAGACAAACTGTGAAAAATGTATGTACTAGTCGTCAAAACACTCGGTTGACGACAAGCTGACCGACAAAATACTAATGTTGTCGTGCATCAAATAAATATGAGTCACGAGACAATAACGACATATAATTGAAGAGAGGAAAGTAGAAGTAAAAAATGTTCAGTTTGTTGGAAACAGCAGTGCGAGACAGTTCATGTATCGCACGTTTTCAATAAAACTACTTCAATTTGTTATTTTAAATTATTAAACACTGGTAACGACAATTTGACCGACATTGTCGGTGATTATGTCGTGCATGATTGTGTGGGCGACATGTCGCTTATTTAGGCATCAACGTCAATTTGACCGACATTGTCGCTTATCAGGTCGTGCATGACAAAGCGGACACTTGTATGAAAATTTCGTCGACGATTTGTATGGACGGTACCTTACCTGTCATCAACGATTTACTATGGTCACGCACCTATCCTTAAGGATGTCTTGCAGACTGGGTAATCACTTTTTCAAATCGGTGCGATTTGTGTGATTAACAAATTTTACAAAAACCCTGTTCACCGTTTCAGTTGGTTAAAATCGTGTTTTTCTTAAAAAATTCTTTCACTTTTTGCAAAATCATTGGGAGACTGTCTATTTAACCTATGTGTTTTCTCAAAATATATTTCTAACAAGATCTTTTGAGTCACATTGATTCAGTACCAATCTTACTTAAAAACATGTTTTTAATTAAGTTTTTAAATAAAATACATACAGAACAAGGTTTTTTTTTGATATTTACACACTTTCTGCTGATAAAAATGGTTATTATTCCTTCTCATAATTTGTACACATGCAATTATTTATTGAAAATCTAAGCTATGATAAATTTAAAACAGGTTTTCACCAAAGGAAAATCTGTACATCAAATAATTTTATACACAAAATTTGATAAGTGACATCTCGTCCATTACTTTACATGATTGAACAATCACAACATTTGAATTTTTTACATGTTTACTTGTAAATGGAGTATTACAAGAATGTTATATTAACGTATATGCTAATTTTGTTCCACTATATCGTCATAATCAATAACTTTTCAGAGGAATTGCTGTCAAGTTTATGCTAAATTTAGATAGATTGTATTTCATTTTTTTATCAATTGTTTTATTGTAGTGCAAAGGTCTTTTTTGTGTGTACTATTCAATAAAATAATATAAGATAACACCACATAGATTAGTCAGAGACACCTTCATATTATAATTATCTATTTAAAATTTAGCAAATTTATTTTGTGTCTAATAGTATGCGGCGAAGTAAATATGCTAATATAGACAGCCACTACATTTGAAAAATATTCTAAAACAAGTTTAGAACAGCAACAACAACTCATCAAACTGCCAAAATAGTTTTGTTGTTTGGTGTGATATAGAAACAAAGCATATGTGTTTGGGCGGGTCAATTTTTTGCCGCAAAAACCGTATACCAGAATCGAAATCTACTATGAATAACCGGTATTTGACGATGCTGAACATATATTGTCGTTTATGTGGTCGTTGACTAACTGTCAGAAGATATGTTAGTTTATATAACATCAATGAAAACATGTGCGACATTGTCGCTCATCTGGTCGTTCTTGATTTATGCGACATTTGTGTGAAAAATTCGTCAACGATTTGAATAAACCGATAAGACATCAACATGGTCGTGCACCCATCCTTGGGGATGTCTTTAAGACGTGATCAACTGGTCCCAGTTGGCAAAACAGTCATACATAATAGGGGTGTAACCAATTTTTTGGCATAGGACCTTGAGGTCAACCATGTCCTAGTAACCACGAAAATCATAATCTTTTGTAATTTTTCTGGAAAAAGTTCACGCACCAATTTGTTTTTCTGAACAGGTGTTAAAAAAATTATTTGAAAATTTATTATTTTTATTAACGTTGTTAACTGGGGATTTAGATCTCCTAGGCTCATTGGCTGCCACCTGCGATAAATGTTGCAAGTGTTAGTAAACAAATTAACTAATAGCATTAGGAGAGATTATATTTACACATTTTTTTTTTCTTTAAAAAGGTTAAAGATACGTTTTGGTTTGCGGAAAAATATTAATGAAATTTCATACTTAAGCTATTTTTTGTTTTAAATAAACATATTATCAATTTTCCTTAACCAAAAAGAAAATTAAAAATGTTCAAAACTTCATCGTGGTTGGTGCGTGAACTTTTTTGACCTTAGCGAAAAAATAAATATACGTTCCCTTATAGTTTTTTATGCTCTATTGGACTGTGCTATGCCAATTTTGATATTTTAAAAAATTGTTAAAAAGTTATATCCCTATAATACATAATCTTGTCTTTGAAGTTTTCCTGAAGACTTTTAGAAATATTTCATGCAAGAAATAAATTCATTATATTTTCGTCGATGACTTAATAGAAGAAATCATCGTGCATGACCAGCTACAAGACAACAAATATTAAAAGGATTGTCAACGACAAACTGAGCGACAATACATTGATATCATGTGTCAATTAGATAAATTGGTTCTTTGAAGCAGACGTTACTTTTCAGGTGTTGTTAGCAGAAATAATGTAACGGGACACACTTACAACAAGATAACAAAGAAGTAAAAAGAATGTGCCAAAGTTGATTAGTTTATTGAAAACATTTGACCAGACAGGTTGTGTTTTTTTTAAAGAAATTTTAAAACGACAAGTTTTTATTTATATAAAGTAACAATGAATTTATCTCGATCATCTAACCGGTCTTTGACGATTCTGCACAAATATTGTCGTATATGCGGTCGTTAACGAACTGTCAGAAGACATGAACGACATTTGTATGAAAAAGTCTTCAACGATAAGTATGGACGGTCACTGACAAGTCTTCAAACGTGGTCGTGCACCAATTCTGAAGGATGCCTTTGACGTGTCAAACTGGGTACTATTGTTCCTACGCACACTTGTGACGGACATCACAATGATGAATCCTTACTGGTAGAAATTAAAACCAGTACAGAAATTTTAGTCAGGTAAACTGACTGATAAATACCATCACCCAATATAAGATATTGTTGAAGTCTTTAATTAAAATAAAATTACTTATGTATATTTTTTCTCCTGCTTGTGGTGCAAAATCGTCCAAAACTTTACTTATTTGTGTAGGGGGTATAGGTGCCGGTTTGGAATTTATGTGAGAAATATTAATATTTCAAAAAAAAATAATTTTGATAGGGGGTACCACAAGGGGTGAACCGAAACAGTCCTTATTCATTCCTAACTCAAATTTTCATAAGTACAACTTACGAATAATTTGACTGAATTCAGTGCGCTTTCAAAAAAAGATATGTTTGTAAGACTATGGGGTTGAGTTCGGTCCTTTGTATGGGAGGTACCAGAAGGGGTGTGTCAAATAGTTAGGTTTTCTGAGGTTTCGCCTCCTATCACAATATAAATTAACCGACTAATTTCCATTACCCCTCAAATGTCCGTTTGGAAGTTATGGGTGAATTATTAATTTTCCAAAAATAGGTAATTTTGTATGGTCGGGTGACCCGATATAGTCCATATTCACTCCTGATTCATATTTTCATAAGCGTACAAATTACTCATAATTTGACTAAATTCAGTGTACTTACCCAGCAAAATATTTTGTTGCAAAGAAACAATTACAGAACAGCTTTTACTGATAAGTAACAAGTTCCACTTTCGGTTACACAATATATTATTTTTGTTTGAAATTGTCCCAAAACCAACATGTTCTCATGGAACCTCTTATGAAATGAATTGCTACATAACTGAATTAGATATGCTGTTTTTTGAAATTTCATTGATTTTCAATTGGGTGCTAGTTCGAAATATATTTTAACTCAGATTTTGGAGTACGGAATACGAATATTCATTTTCTGTTCTACAGAATCTGTGGTGCAACATGTTGTACATAATCGGTTATATAAAACCAGAAACAGAATAGAAAGTCGATTAAAAAAGAAACGATTCTAGTATCAATACCATTCGCAACAAGTTCTGAAAAATTTTCCTGGGTAGAAAAAAGATATGTTTGTAATACTATGGGGGTGAGTTCGGTCATTTGTATGGGAGGTACCAGAAGGGGTGTGTCAAATAGTTAGGCTCTCTGAGGTTACGCCTCCTATCACAACATAAATTTATCGACCAATGTTCATAACCCCCCAAGTGACTGTTTTGAAGTTATTGGAGAAATATTAATTTTCGAAAAATAGGTAATTTTGTATGGGAGGTACCAGAAGGCGTGAACTGATATAGTCCATATTCATACCTGAGTCTAATTTTCGTAAGCAAACATCATACGCAAAATTTGAGTGATCTCAGTTTACTTACAAAAAAGATATGTATGTAAAACTATAAGGGTCAATTCGGTCATTTGTATGGGAGGTACCAGAAGGGGTGTGTCAAATAGTTAGGCTCTCTGAGGTTTCGCCTCCTATCACAACATAAATTTATCGACCAATGTTCATAACCCCCCAAGTGACTGTTTTGAAGTTATTGGAGAAATATATAATTTCCAAAAATAGGTCATTTTGTATGGGAGGTACCAGAAGGCGTGAACCGATATAGTCCATATTCATACCTGAGTCTAATATTTATAAGCAAACATCATACGCACAATTTGAGTGATCTCAGTTTACTTGCAAAAAAGATATGTATGTAAAACTATAAGGGTCAGTTCGGTCATTTGTATGGGAGGTACCAGAATGGGTGGGGCAAAGGTTTCGGTTTTCTTAGGGTTTGTCTACTTTTGCAAGATAAATAAACTGACCAAATTCAAACATCCTCCGGTTGTCCGTTTGAAAGGTAAGGAAAGAATATTAATTTTCCAAAAATAGGTAATTTTGTATGGGAGGTACCTGAAGGGGTGGGGCTATTCAGCCCATTTACAATCCCATAAGTTCGTTTTGAAAAATATTGATACTGGTAAATTTTCATACCGATCCGTTAAGGTTTACTCGAGTTATCCTGCTGACCAGCCATCCAGCCAGACAGACGGACATAGCTCATTCTTCTTAAAAAGTTCTGAAACGAATTTGGTCTTAAGATACTTGGGGTCTAACTCGTCTCCTTTAATGCGTTACACTTTTTTTCGTATCAAATGATATATACCCTCATCCCTAAGGGTGATGGTACTCGTATAAACATATCAAACGTTTGTTTTTAAGTTGTTGAAATCTGTTACGAGACGAGTATGTACCATATAAGATGTTTGTTGAAACAAATCTGACTAATCCTAATTTGTTACATACGTATATTAGCAACAATACAATTTTAACTTTCATTCCCAATAGGAAGTAACGTCATACACGACTTTGTCGTCAACACTGTTCTCAAGACGTAATGTGAATAATTGACATATTTGTCTGCAAAACACAACGTCGACGAGACACTGAGCGACAAAATACTTATGTTTCAAACATAATCAACAAGATCTAAGAAAAAACAATATGTTCCATTGATTATGGGAACATTAACGTCATAAAATTAACGTGTTCGCTTATATAGGCATCAACGACAATTTGACCGAAATTGTCGCTCATTTGGTCGTGCACGTTTGTGCGGACACTTGTATTAAAATTTCGTCAACGATTTCTATGGGCGTTCACCTACTTGCCATCAATCATTTAGTATGGTCTCGCACCTATTCTTGACGACGTCTTCAATACACTTTCTACTGGGTTCCTATAACAACCAAATTCAATTATCTAATTATTCATTCTCTACGAGGCGACCGGTTTAATGTTGTTTAAATTCCCATATCTATTTATGGTGTTAGTGTTGAGATTGTTTGTATTTAAGAAACTAATGATGACTATGCACTATTGTCCTCCTATTGTTCTCTATGAATGTTATCAGCAAAATACTCTCTACTAAATGGCTGTATAGGGGGTATGTATGCTTCTTATCTTGCTTAATATTGTCATCTATTGTTTTGCTTTCACACAACTTGTATGAATAAAATTAGTAAAATTTTGGAAAGAAAGCGAACAACATCTACGGAAAAGAGAAATATAAATTTAAAATTATGACCTGTACTTACGATCAAACTAATAAAATATGGACTGCGGCTTCAGAAGAACCGATTTATAATTACAATAACTCACTGGGGCAAGTTTTGTTCTATCAATTGACGAACTTCTCGAAAAAAGTTATACAGGTATGTTAAGAAGCGATGAAACTGAATGAAACAATGTTATGCAGTGCTTTAGGCAGCTTAAATGTGTCAAGTGTAGTGTGAAACAAAAGTAATTTACTTCAAGTGTTGAGGCAGATCAGGAATTTCATATCAAAAGAGAGCCATGCGCACTTCTCTGAAACTCTGTAAAAATAAAATAAAACAAGTGTAATACAATTATATGAGCTACAATGTTGACATTTGCCGTTGAATAATCTTCGGTGGAAATGTTGGAATTTACTTTTATTCAACTTATTCGAGGTATTTAATAAAACGAAACTCAAAAATTGTGAAATTTTAAAACAAACAAATTATGAATTCACCAAAATATCCGTGATCCACAATAATATCTATATGTGTTCCTCTAACACCCATTGGAGCATAGCGCTTTGATCCACAATTAGTGTTATGTATACTGTTTTATTTTAAGTGTCTGCAAAATAACCATTGGTGTACATTAAAAATATTTGTAGGAAACGAACTATTCATCGTAGCATGCTGAAATAACGTTATAAAATGTCCTCTTTCATTTGGTAAACATACCATACTAGGACTTGCAGAAAAATTTCAACATAATTTTCTTTTTAAAATACCTTCGCCTCAATTGTCATAGGTATAGAACAAGTAACTGAATTGGCATAAAACCTTGAATGTTTCATGGATTTCTTTTAATTTTTCTCGCATATAGTATACTTGAACTTATTTGTATTTTGATGCCGTTTTTTTCTATTAGCACAGTCTTATCTTAAGCGTACAGATTATAAGCTAAAAATAAGAATTTTTTTTAGAATTTTGAGAAAATTCTTCTTATTTATTAGACTTTTGCTTAAGAAATTCATTTCTGTTTAGCCAAATTTGTGTTCGTGTCATAAAGTGGTATTCCTTAAATTACTTAAATTGCCTCAAATTTGGAAATATTCGTTGTAATCTCAAGTTTTACAACATTTTGTTTTTCACACCATCAGGTGTTTCCTACCTGGTTAATTCCATACTACAACCGTAAATACTTCAAATGTATCATTGTAACATTACGTGATTGCCAATACATATGTTTAAACCATCACCCCTTTCAAGATGATAATATATTTCTGTTTATTTTAACTCTAAATCAACTTAAAACTACGAATACTTATATAATCTTATTGTCTCTTAGATCGATGATACTTCAAAGATATCAGTAACTGGGCAAGAAGCATTAACGTGGGGCGTACGCATTGCTCAAAAACTCAAGGAACAACAATTAGATCATAACCATATAGTAGGAGTATCGGCACGAAATTCAACGTATGTCCTTCCCGTGGCGTTAGGATGTTTTTTCAATTGCACTCCTCTGCACTGTGTCAATCCCACTTTAGATAAGGGTAAGTACACGTACATACATACCTATGATTCAAAACATTACATTTCATTATTCATTTAATATTTTTTTACTTTTAGATACATTTTCCTATTGTTTTGGAATCACTAAACCGCGTATAATTTTTTGCGATGGTAGCGACTATGAAAAGGTGCATGAAGCCACATTATCGTTTAGTCCCATTATTTACACTGTGGCGGAACATAAAGCTGGAATACCATCTGTTCTGGATCTTCTGAAACCAACAGCAACTGAAGTAAAATATAAGTAAGTAAAAGTACATTATTATATGAATTCATTAGTATACAGTATATTCAAATGCATTGAAAGTCTTGAAAAGTTGCTGTTCTGTCCCAATTAACACACGGAAACTTTTGGTGCCGAAGAGGGATAGTGTGTTACCAGTACTCGGAGACACGCTTTAATGTTATTCTTAAGTAAAGTTGGTTGCATATTGACTTTGACATTCTATATACCAAAATAAGAACAAACCCAGTAAGAAAGTTTCAGTCGGGCAACCCGACTTACATATACCCTCATCTCAGCAAAACATAAAATTTTCTATTATATTGATACTATTACTCCATCTCTAAAGTGGTCGGAAAGGTACATTTGTATGGGAGGTACCAGAACTGGCGTGGCTAGACTTCCAATTTTTTTTCCAAAACTTTATCCTCTTATAGCTTTACTAAATGCGGAATTTCGGTACTATCCCGTTGGGTGTATTGAAATTATTACTCGATTTCTAAAGTGGGCTGAATGATGTATTTGTATGGGAGGTACCAGAAGGGGCGGGGTCATGTAACCCATATGCAATACCGTAAGTAGTTTTGGCGAAATATTAACTCGTGCAAAATTTCAAAACATTTGGTTGCGTCTTTCGAAAGTTATCTTGCGCACCAGTCGGACAGCCAGACAGACAGACGGACATGGCTCAAATGACTTAAAAAGTCATGAATCGAATTTGGTTTAAAGTAACCTATGGTCTAAAGTGACTCCTTCTATGTGTTACACTTTTGGGTCGTATGAAATGATATATACCCTCCTAGGATGAGGGTATAAAAAGTAAATCGATTAAAAGGTGACCGTCTGTCTGTGCGTCCCCGCGATTGCAGCCGTAGTTTGAGATATCAAGCTGAAGTTCTAGGATAAGCCCGATCGGTCAAAGCTACTCCCACCTCCCATACAAACTCCCCCTTTTGGGGTCTTCCCTGCGATTTCAGCCGTAGTCTAAGAGCAAGCTTCCCTTAAGGCGGATGTTGAGGTATAAGAGGAGCCCGATCGGTGAAAAACTACTCCCAAAACAACCCCTTTTGGAGGTGTATTTATACCATCACCCTTAGGGATGAGGGTATATATCATTTGATATGACCCAAAAGTGTAACACATAGAAGGAGTCACTTCAGACCCTAGGTTTCTTAGAACCAAATTCGATTCATGACTTTTTAAGTCATTTGAGCCATGTCCGTCTGTCTGCTGTCTGGTGGCTGTCCGGCTGGTTCGCACGATAACTTTCGAAAGACGCAACCAAATGTCTTAAAATTTTGCACGAGTTAATATTTCCCCAAAACTACTTACGGTATTGCAAATGGGCTACATGGCTCCACCCCTTCTGGTACCTCCCATACAAATACATCATTCCGCCCACTTTAGAAATCGAGTTATAATGTCAATACACCCAACGGGATCGTACCCAAATTCTGTACTTAGTAAAGCTATTACAGGATAAAGTTTTGGAAAAAAAATTGGAAGTCTAGCCAAGCCCCTTCTGGTACCTCCCACACACATCTGGTACCGCCCACTTTCGAAATCAATTAAAATTTTTATTAGAACTACCGCGATCGTGACCAAATTCTGTATTTAGTAAAGCTATAACAGGATAAAGTTTTGGAGAAAAGATCTGGATGTCTAGACACGCCCCTTCTGGTACCTCCCATACAAATGTACCACGCCGCCCACTTTAGAGATGGAGTAATAATATCAATATTCTCGACACGATCGTGCCCCAATTCTGTATTTTATTAAGTTATAAGAGGATAAAGTTTTGGAGAAAAATTGTAAGTCTAGCGTCGCCCCTTATGGGACCTCCCATACAAATGTACCTTTCCGCCCACTTCAGAGATGGAGTAATAATATCAATACATCCAACGCTTTCGTGCCCAAACTCTGTATTTAGTAAAGCTATAACAGGATAAAGTTTTGGAGGATAACCCTAGAAGTCTAGACATGCCCCTTCTAGTACCTCCCATACAAATTTACCACTCCACCCACTTTAGAAATCGAGTAATAATATCAATATAATAGCAATTTTTTTTATTTTACTGAGGGTGATGGTATATGTAAGTCGGGTCGCCCGACTGAAACTTTCTTACTGGTTTTTCCTATCAATGCTATATATATATAGCATAGTTTATATATATATATATATAGCCGTAGTTTAAGATAAACCGAGCTTAAATTTACTATGCAAGTTTCTATCCCTCAAACCGAGGTTAAGTTAGCATATGAGCAAGATCGGACAAAAACTACTCCCACCTTCCATACAAACTCCCTCTTTTTGGAGGTGGCCATATATCTGTCCCCGCGATTACAGCAATAGTTTAAGAGCTATCGAACTGAAATTTGGTATGCAATCTTCTATTCTATCTATCTTCTAGTCATTCTGCAACAGAGTATCAGCTTCACAGAATACCAAACTTAGGTTTTCTTTAGTTCAGTGCGATATATTTATTAAACGCATTTAAAGTTGGTGATTGTGAAACGCTAGCTAACAAGAAAAAATCACCAAAATAATGCTTATTTATTACCTACTTGAGGGCCTAACTCTATAATCGTCGTACTTACCGACTTCTGCGAAAGAATGCCGGTAATTGAAAGGGACATGATTAAGGACGCAATCGACAGCTTTGCTCCTTACAAATCCCCTGGACCGGACGACATTATAAACGCCGAACTTCAACAGGTCCTGGAGATAATATTGCCTTGGCTAGAGATTATTTTTAACGGCTGTGTGAAACTATTCTACCTGTCAATGAGATGGAGAACGGCTAAGGTGGTCTTCATCCCAAAGGCGGGAAAGCCATCGCATACCAAGGAGAAGGCCTACAGACCAATTAGCCTTATATCATTCCTTCTGAAAACCGTTGAGAGAATCATGGACAACATCATCAAAACTTCAATCGACCCGCATCCCCTTTCAAATGCACAACATACACAAAGGGAAAGTAGACAGAAACTGCACTCCATGCACTATTGTATCCCATAAAGAAATCATTATATAAGAAAGAATTTTTTCTAGTAGCCATAGAGGTAGCCTTCAACAATATCGAACCCCTCTGCATTATGATAGAGCTCAATAGCCTACATATCAACTCACATATTAGTAAACTGATTCGCAACATGCTACTAAAGAGAACTATCACCTCAAAGCTGGGAAATCACACCATCAATAGAAGGGTGAATAGAGGCACCCCACAAGGGGGAGTATTATCGCCGCTATTGTGGAATTTTGCTGTCAACAGTGTTCTGAAACAGCTGGTGTCGGAAGGAAGCACAGTAGTAGCGTACGCAGACGATATAGCACTCTATGTCTCTGGAGCAATTCGAACGAAAGATGCAGGACTATATCAACATCATGGTAAATTGGTGCGCCAGCAGGGGACTTAACGTGAACCCTGATAAAACAGAATTAGTACTTTTCAGTCAGAAACAGCAATCGCCCACAACATCCAACATCCATTTGGGAAATAAACAACTCAACGTCTCCGAAACGGCGAACTACCTGGGCCTCATCTTGGACAGAAAGTTTAATTAGAGACAGAACATAGAAAGCAGTAGGGGATTAAAACCCAAGTTAACAATTTGGACTTACAGTGCTTTAGTGAAGTCAATACTAAAATATGGGTCTATAGTTTGGTGGTAAGCGCAAAATTAGACAAATGGATCGTGTCCAATGTTCCTCGTTTCTCCTAATTACCGGATGTATGTGATCAACTCCATCTAAGGCACTCTACGTGACACTAAATCTATTACCACCTTATCTGAGCTGCAAATGCTCCGCCCTCAAATCAGCCATTCGTCTCATGGAGATTGAACATTGGAATCCCCCCATCGGACATCCTGAACCATGTCAACATCTTACTTGAAACTGACTACGTTCATAGCCCGGAAATCAAACATTCTCTACGAAACTAGAACGCCCTACAGAAAGAAATGGACAGAGAGCGAGAACGCTATGTAAATACTTGCTATTAAACGAGTCGCGGACTCGTTGAAGTCATGTGACATCAAATCGAAATTGGCCAGTTCCTGCCGAATGGATAAGCGAATGTAACTACGAATGTATAGCAGTGAACCATCTACCGACCTTATTATATGCGACTACCCAGCCCTACCCTGAAGGAGTCTGGACACCTTGGAAAAACCATTTTTAAATAATACAGAGGAACTGTCATCCTTGGATATCGGAAGGGTCAACAACTTTTGCAAAATCATCACCTGGACGTATTGGATCGAAACTCAGGATTCCCTATCGACAACTAGGAACGCAATCAGACAGCACACATGCTGATAGCATAGGGTGGGGGAATGTCGAATTGCCCCACGGGTGACACAATGGGTCCATATGGACCTAAGTGATCTCCTCTGCGGAGGAGATGCCTGCTTGCCAACCAATGTGTGGAAAGGTGTGGTTTCTTACTGGTCTTTGGGGTCGAGGAATCCATTTACGGCATTTTTTATTTTTGAACGCCGCCATAGGGCGCTTTCGTACATTTTTTGTATTTGATTGCATTTTCTGTCAGTCCCCGCGATTACAGCAGTAGATTAAGAGCTTTACAGCTAAAATCTGGTATGCAAGCTTCTATCCTCTAAGCAGTGGTTAAGTTCTTTGATTGACATGATCGGGCAGAAACTACTACCACTTCCCACTCCCTTTTGGGGAAGTCCGTCTGTTTGTCCTCGTGACTACAAAAGAAGTTTTAGAGGAAATTATGTTCTAGGATGAGCATGATCGAACAAATGCAAACTCCCATGCAAACTCCTTTTTTTCTACCATTTTTTAGAGGATGTTAACTTTTTTGTTCTTTAACTTTGCTTTTGTATACTTTGGACGCTATCTTATTGATGGCATTTGTACCAAAAAGAATTCAACTTTATTGCGGCAGTTACTATAATAATCAAACCCATATACTCAGTTCTGCCCATTGATACAGCCGCCTCAATGTGGCCGAATTAAGTTTAATTCAATTTTCACTTGCTTTATTTATTTTAGGCCTGAACGTCTAGTCTTGGGTATAGGACAAACTGTGGCAATATTATGCTCCTCTGGTACCACGGGAAAGCCTAAAGCTGTGTGCCTATCAGGACCTACGATTATGGCTAGAGAATGGTAAGTACTTTAGAGAACTTTCTTATATCCTACAAAACCTCACAATTATTATATTTCTCACAGGATGAACACCAATGAATCCATTTTATACGCACCTAGTGGTATTGATTGGGTCACTGGTCTATACAATGTCACCAGCAGCTGCATAAATGGCTTTACGCGCATTATCACAAATAAAAGTTTCGATTCAGAATTATTTTTGGAACTCGTGAAGAAATACAAAATCACATCTGCTTTCCTTTCATCACGATATGTGGCGTCCTTGGTTCAAAATCCGATGGCAACGAGGGAAAATCTTTCATCTTTACGCAAAATATCGTTTGGTGGCAGTAATTTGTCAGAAACTAGTTCCAAAAAAATCGAGTCTTTACTGGGCGCTGATGTTATTACGTATTTTGGGTATGGAACCACGGAGATGGGATGTATAGCTTGCAGAATTGACAGTCCTAAACTTAAGTCAGTTGGCCAACTTCAATGGAATCTATCCATGCGTATAGTAGATGATAATGGTCATAATCTTGGTCATAATGAAGTTGGTGAAATTCTGTTGAAAAGTCCCATACCCTGGAGTGGATATTATGGCAACATCGAAGCTACAGAAAGTACAATAGATTCCCAAGGCTGGATGTCGACTGGTGATCTAGGCTATGTAGATAATGATAACGATCTTTACCTAGTTGATCGCAAAAAAGAAGTATTGAAATATCAGGGACTACACTTCTGGCCTCGTGAAATCGAAGAAGTCATTGCTGAGTTGTGTGATGTGCGGGAGGTGTGTGTAGTATCGCTAAGCGATGATACCTGCGGTGATCTCGCTGGCGCATTGGTTGTCAAAAAACACGACAGCAATATAACCGAGCAAGATGTTATAGATCATGTGAAGAATCGCTTGGTGGGTTCTCACAAACAACTAAATACGGGTGCTTATTTCGTCGATAAATTGCCGCATAATCCCAATGGAAAACTGCTGAAGCGTGAGGCCGTTGAATTACTGAAGGAGTTTGCAGCTAATGCCAAAAATCTGCAGTGATTATGTAAAATATTTACATAGTTCTGATTAAATTTAACCAATTACTGTATAATTTAGAACATAGAGGTGAAAACTAAAAATTAAATTAATCCAGAACAGAAGATGCTGCCAGTTAAGCCACTTCACACTTATTTTCATCCTAAGAGTTATTTCCGAAATTAGAATAGAATGTATTTAAGATTTCGTACATTTGCAAAAGTGAAAATATGTTTCGTGGTAAAGTTAATATAAATAAAATTGTATGTAAAAAAAAAAACATGTATTACATATTTTGCTAAAATATAATTATATAACTAAAATAACAATAGTTATTTTTCATTTATATTACAAAATTAAACGAAAGAATTAATCATATATGGCGTCATTCACAAGTATCCCGTTAACCCTTTAGTGACGAGAGCGAAATAATGAGAATTTTTTAATGATTTTGTCAGTACTACATTAAAATTAGTTAAAAAACGAATTTTACATAAAAAAGGTAAGTCGAAAAATTTCAGAAACATATTAATTTTTACTAGTGATATGACGACTGTGACCATATGGTAACAGCTTAAAAAACGGGTAAATAAGAAGAACCAAGTATAAAATAAATCATGTAATACGTTTTAATAATATTTCATATTCTTCTCAAATAACAAAAACTAAAAGGCTTTAATATATCAGTCTTTAAACAACCAAAAAATATTCTTAATATGGAGTGACTTTTTATATCCCTCTATATTGCTGTTTTGTGCCCATGTGAAAAACACCTATTTTAAATGATCGCCCACGCTCGCTACTGACGTCTGATCGCATAGCGGTAAATCAAGAATGAAAGATCAAAGCATGCTTTGATGAAATCAAAAAAGAAAATTCTTGACATTTATTCTTATGTTTATTTTATTGCGTGTAATATCTAACGCTGTCGACGTTACCATATGGTAACAGTCGTCACTAATGGGTTAAACTACAAGGTTAGGTGAGGTTAATACGGCAGCCGCCTACAAAATAGCTCATTGGGCCGAAGTGTAGTTCCCGTTGTTGTTCTCGCACCAATTATTCCTACCCTAATCGATAGCGCTTATCCCATATCTTTTATCATAGACCAGTGGTAGGCACATCGCACTAGCGGTGTTAACGTTATCAAATTGTACACGGTGACAATGATGTGCTCTCCCAACAATGGAGCTTTCAGTGAATGTTGTCATTAATTTTAACTTAAATTATATTAATACATCAATACAATTAAAATTTGAATGCATTTTAAATCGTCAAATGTAAACTTGAACTAATAAACCAGTAAAAAAATTTCCGTCAGGTGACAACTGACAAATACGACCACCCCTTCGACTTTTGGTCGTATGGACAGACATGACGTAAAGTAAAACTGTAGAAAAGGTTACCTTCCCACAAATGTTAAATTCAATTTATCTGGGCATATGGTAATTATACCATCACCCTTAGGGATGAGGGTATATATTATTTAATACGAAAAAAAAGTGTAACGCATTAAAGGAGGCGAGTTAGACCCCAAGTGTCTTAAGACCAAATTCGTTTCAGGAGTTTTTAAGACGATTGAGCTATGGCCGTCTGTCTGGCTGGGTGGCTAGTCAGCAGGATTATTCGAGTAAACCTTAACGGATCGGTATGAAATTTTAGCAGTGTTAATATTTTTCAAAACTAACTGATGGGATTGTAAATGGGCAGGATAGCCCCACCTCTTCTGGTACCTCCCATACAAAATTACCTATTTTTGGATAATTTATATTTCTTTCATAACTTTCAAATGCACGATCGTAGGGTATTTAAATTTGGTCAGTTTACTTATCTTGCAAAAGTAGACAAAACCTAAGAAAACTGATACCTTTGCCATACCCCTTCTGGTACCTCCCATACAAACGACCTAATTGACCCTCATAGTTTTACATAAATATCTTTTTTTGTAAGTAAACTGAATTCACTCAAATTTTGAGTATGATGTTCGCTTATGAAGATGGGACTCAGGATATGGACTATATCGGATAACCCTTTCTGGTAGCTCCCATACAAAATTACCTATTTTTGGAAAATTAACATTTCTCCCATAACTTCCAAACGGACTTTTCGGGGGTAATGAAAATAATGGTCGATTAATTTATAATGTTATAGGAGGCAAAACCTCAGAAAACCTAACTTTTTGACACACCCATTCTGGTACCTCCCATACAAATGACCGCACTCACCCCCATAGTCTTACATTTATATATTTCTTGTAAGTACACTGAATTCAGTCAAATTATGCGTAAGTTGCACGTTTATAAAAATATGAATCAGGAATGAATATGGACTATATCGGATCACCCCTTCTGGTACCTCCCATATAAAATGACCTATTTTTGGAAAATAATATTTCTCCCCTAACTTCCAAAACGACACCTGCTGATTAATTAAATTTGGTCAGTTAATTTATATTGTAACCGTAACTATTTGACATAACCTTTCTGGTACCCCCCATATAAATAACTGACAAATTTTGCCAAGGTAAGCGTCCGAACGTTGATTTACGAAAAAAAATTAGACTCGTTGTGCTGCTCCTAATCGTACCTCCTATACAAATAAAGTAAATTTTTTCTGTTTTGCTCCACAAGCAGACATAAAATAATACATTAGTAATATTATTTTAATTAAAAATCTATTTATTGCAATAACTCAAGACTTAAACAACATCTTATATTGGGTGATGGTATTTATCAGTCAGTTTACCTGACTGAAATTTCTGTACTGGTTTTTTATGACACCTGTTCCCCGTCCATCGTAGCTCTTGCACGGCAGAGATGTCAGCCTTATAGATGGAATTCCGCCAGTTAAAAAGATGCACCCGGCCTATAAAGGGTTGTAGTGTGTGCCTACGGTTGCCAACGACATCTATGTGTGAGGGGCAAGACCCTCAATGCAAACAACCCTGCTATTGGGAGTAGCATGATATTAGAGCATGTATTTTGGGACAGGGATTTTGAGTGCAAAGGGGAATGACAGGTGATGGAAATGTCGAACGCCCAAGGAAGGCGATCGACAGGCAGCAAGAAGGAGGCGTCCCAAGATACCAAAGAATAAAAGGGAAAAATTGTAAAACACATGGTGTTAAACGTAAGAAGTTTTGTGAAAAAAAGACATTGGAAAATACGAAACAGTACTTAAAAGCTATGAACAATATTAAAAAGTTAGGGCAAAAGACCCGAAGTCAAAAAGAAAAGTGAAATTCAATTTAATAAAATATTAAGATCAAAGACAGTTTTATACCTACCCTATTTTGGGACCTCCACTGCCGCATCGGGGATCCGCCGTCCAAGGGCAGTTTAGCCACCTGCAGACGCCGACCATTATCAGAGCACCTCCACGCCTTGAACTTGGCGAGGTATTTTAGAAGCTAAGGGGGGCTTACACAACCTGAAACATACACGGGTACGGTCGACCAAAAACTGGAAAAAAAAGAGATAAATAATATTTAAAGGTCAGGGTAAACATTTTAAGGTTAAACCATTTGCTGGTCCTCTTAGGAATTCAAAAAGAGGGTACCAACGATTAGAAGTGAGCGCTCAAACCGACGTCGTAGGTCTAAATTTAGTTCTAAAAGGACCAAAATAATCTTTGCGCGGGAATATGTCCGAAAATGAACTAAAATGTTCACCCAGTTCTTCGAATTGGAATAAAGAGTTGAGTTGGTATTTTTGCCAAAATTACAACTATATAGTACTGAAATACCATACTAACCAGTACAGAAATTTCAGTCAGTTAAACTGACTGATAAATACCATCACCCAATATAATATATTGTTTAAGTCTTGAGTTATTGAAAATAATCGATTTGTAATTAAAACCAGTACAGAAATTTCAGTCAGTTGAACTGACTGATAAATAAGATCACCCAATATAAGATATTGTTTAAGTCTTGAGTTATTGAATTTAACCGATTTGTAATTAAAACCAGTTAGAAAGTTTCAGTCGGGCAACCCAACTTACATTTACCCTTACCCTCAGTAAAACAAATAATTTTCTATTATATTGATATTATTACTCGATTTCGAAAGTGGGCGGAGTGGTACATTTGTATGGGAGGTACGAGAAGGGGTGTGGTTAGGCTTCCAGATTTATTCTCCAAAACTTTATCCTGCTTAAACTTTACCAAATGCAGAATTTGGGCACGATCGCGTTAGGTCTTTTAATAATATAAATCGATTTCTAAAGTGGGCGGTACCAGATGTGTGTGGGAGGTACCAGATGGGGAGTGAAATTACTTCCAATTTTTTTCTACAAAACTTTATCCTGTTATAGCTTTACTAATTACAAAATTTGGGCACGATTGCCTTGGGTGTACTGATATTATTAGTACATCCCTAAAGTGGGCGGAAAGGTACATTTGTATGGGAGGTACCATAAGGGGCGTCGCTAAACTTCCAATTTTTTCTCCAAAACTTTGTCCTGTTATAAAATAACAAAATACAGAATTTGGGCACGATCGTGTCTAGTGTATTGATATTATTACCCTATTTCTAAAGTGGGCATAGTGGTACATTTGTATGGGAGGTACCAGAAGGGGCGTGTCTAGACTTCCAGATTTTTTCTCCAAAACTTTACCCAGCTTAAACTTTACCAAGTGCAGAATTTGGGCACGATCGCGTTAGGTCTTTTAATAATATTTACCAATTTCTACAGTGGGCGGTACCAGATGTGTATGGGAGGTACCAGATAGGCCGTGAATAGACTTCCAATTTTTTCCTCTAAAACTTTATCCTGTTATAGCTTTACTAAAAATAGAATTTGGGTACAATCACGTTTAATTTATTGATATTATTTCTCCATCTCTATAGTGGGCGGAAAGGTAGATTTGTATGGGAGGTACCAGAAGGGGCGTGGCTAGGCTTTCAAAATTTTTTCCAAAACTTTATCCTGTTATAGCTTTACTAAATACAGAATTCGGGGACGATCCCGTAGGGTGTATTGATATTATTACTCGATTTCTAAAGTGGGCGGAATTATGTATTTGTATGGGAGGTACCAGAAGGGGCGGGGCCATGTAGCCCATTTGCAATGCCGTAAGTAGCTTTGAGAAAATAATAACTCGTGCAAAATTTCAAAACATTTGGTTGCGTCTTTCGAAAGTTATCGTGCGAACCAGCCGGACAGCCACCCGACAGACAGACAGACAGACAGACAGACAGACAGACGGACATGGCTCAAACGACTTAAAAAGTCGTGAATCGAATTTGGTTCAAAGAAACCTAGGGTCTAAAGTCACTCCTTCTATGTGTTACACTTTTGGCTCGTATCAAATGATATATACCTTCATCCCTAAGGGTGATGGTATAACCAGTTAGAAAGTTTCAGTCGGGCAACCCGACTTACATTTACCCTTACCCTCAGTAAAACAAATAATTTTATATTTTATTGATATTATTACTCGATTTAGAAATTGGGCGGAGGAGTGGTACATTTATATGGGAGGTACGTGAAGGGGTGTGTTTAGGCTCCAGATTTATTCTCCATAACTTTATCCTGTTATAGCTTTACTAAATACAGAATTTGCGCACGATTGCGTTGGGTGTACTGATATTATTACTACATCCCAAAAGTGGGCGGAAAGGTACATTTGTATGGGAGGTACCATAAGGGGCGTGTCTAGACTTCCAATTTTTTCTCCAAAACTTTGTCCTGTTATAATATAACATAATACAGAATTTGGGCACGATCGTGTCGAGTGTATTGATATTATTACTGTATTTCTAAAGTGGGCGGAGTGGTACATTTGTATGGGAGGTACCAGAAGGGGCGTGTCTAGACTTCCAGATTTTTTCTCCAAAACTTTATCCTGCTTAAACTTTACCAAATACAGAATTTGGGTACGATCGCGTTAGGTCTTTTAATAATATTAATCGATTTCTAAAGTGGGCGGTACCAGATGTGTATGGGAGGTATCAGATGGGGCGTGAATAGACTTCCAATTTTTTTCTCTAAAACTTTATCTTGTTATAGCTTTACTCAAAATAGAATTTGGGTACGATCACGTTTAATTTATTGATATTATTTCTCCATCTCTATAGTGGGCGGAAAGGTAGATTTGTATGGGAGGCACCAGAAGGGGCGTGGCTAGGCTTTCAAAATTTTTTCCAAAACTTTATCCTGTTATAGCTTTACTAAATACAGAATTTGGGGACGATTCCGTAGGGTGTATTGATATTATTACTCTATTTCTAAAGTGGGCGGAATGATGTATTTGTATGGGAGGTACCAGAAGGGGCGGGGCCATGTAGCCCATTTGCAATACCGTAAGTAGTTTTGAGAAAATAATAACTCGTGCAAAATTTCGAAACATTTGGTTGCGTCTTTCGAAAGTTATCGTGCGAACCAGCCGGACAGCCACCCGACAGACAGACAGACAGACAGACAGACGGACATGGCTCAAACGACTTAAAAAGTCATGAATCGAATTTGGTTCAAAGAAACCTAGGGTCTAAAGTGACTCCTTCTATGTGTTACACTTTTGGCTCGTATCAAATGATATATACCTTCATCCCTAAGGGTGATGGTATAACCAGTTAGAAAGTTTCAGTCGGGCAACCCGGGTCGTATCAAATGATATATACCTTCAACCCTACGGGTGATGGTATAAATACCATAAACGTTATACAACAGATAACGGTACAACCCCCTCTACCTGCTGGCCATACCCAGTCGGCAATAGATTTCCTGCTAGCATTTTCGCCACCGGATATATATTTTGTCTTTTATTTTCCAAAGATTTTTTTTTATAATTTAAAATACGCCCAATAAACAATATAAACTTATTATAAATTTACTATAAGCTTACATTAGTAAACATAATGTTTGGAAAATCTTTATCGCTGGCATTGTAATTGTTAAGTTCCAATTGTTGGATAAGCGAAAGGGATCCCTTATTCGCTTCCTGAAGTGAATGTCGCTGACAAGAACCGAGCCCGAACCCCTGAGTTTTAGTCGGAGCTTTAAGTGCCAGCAACCAGCGCAAGTCAGCTCATCCTCTTCCTCCAAAGGGCAGAAGATCCAACTTCTGAATAGGGAACCGCAACAGGGTCCTCACATTCTCGGTGCATATCGTAAAATCATAGTCCTTATATCGTTTGCGTAGGTCGCCATCTGGAGGGTAGCCGTTGTATGATACCCTGTTGCCCAGGTATCTCTGCGTGGGAGCATGTGAGTCGGCTTAAGAAGAAGTCGATCAAGATCACCCTGCGTTCACTATGTTGAACCAATCAGAAGCTTTACTTTAAGACTTACATCCCCTTGACATCCAATATAATATCACTTATACATATCGAAATTTTTGATGATGAAGTTGCGGCATTTTTAAAATAACATACTGTGACAAAATGGAAAAAATTTAAACAATTTTAAGAGTGATCTAGTGCATGTTGTAGGTCTGATCGAGTACAACACGACCCTGTATACCAAAGTTACCTAACGCCTTAAAAATCTTGACTTACTTAAGTGGCCTATTACAACTTAAGAACGAAGTTATAAATTTGAGGTCTGAAGTGTTAAAGAATTCCACACGCTTCGGGTACCCATTTTTGCTGACTCCTTTTGTAGCGATAAGTAAACTGCAGCCACATCCCGCAGATTCCGGCCAATGATGTCTATATCATCGGCATAGGCTAGTGGGATGTGGCTCTTGTAGAATATGGTGCCAGACATGTGGCACCAGCCTTTATCATCACCTTCTCCATAACTATATTAAATAGGCTATCACCCTGAGACCTCTTTCTATGTTGAATGGCTCAGAGTGATCCTTACCAATCTTAGCCGAGGATTTGGTGTTTTCCAAGGTACATCTGTAAAGTCGAATTAGCTATACTGGAATACCAAACTCAGACATAGTCTCATATAGACATAGCCTCAGACAGACCGGCCATGGCATGATGGTTAGAACACACGACTACCATGCAGAAGATCCCAGGTTCTACTCATGGCTCCAGGCATCTAAAAAAAAATGTCTTTTGTTGTCGGCTCTCCCCGAATGTTGTCGACAGCAACTTCGCAGTATCAGTGTCGAGTCAATCGGCATGTCTAGTTACAGCTTCTCAAACAGTGACGTTCGCATTCGTCGATAAACAAGTAGGTGCCGGTAGTTGTGAATCTAAAAAAATAGAAAGCGTGTCAATTCACAACAACGTTTGCCGGGTCAGCTAGTTATATATATATATTTTTAAATGTAATAGTGGTGCTATCCCATACCTCATTCATGGGGTGTAAAGGGAAATTAAGTTTTTAGTCGTAGAGTGAATATTTGATCCGTCGTAGATTTACCAGGTCTAAAACCGCACTGATATGGTCCAATTAGTTTTTTTACAATTAGCTCTAGACGTTCACACAATATGCTTGAAAGGACCTTGTACGCAATTGGTAATAGGCTTATTCCACGGTAGTTCTTACATTCACTACGATCTCCTTTCTTGTATATGGGACATAACAGACTAAGACTCCAATCCCCGGGCATGCTCTCCTCTAGCAGGTGTTCTCCATGAGCTGATGCATGCTCCTAATCAGCTCCTCACCGCCAGCCTTAAACAATTCAGCAGGGAGACCATCGGCTCCAGCAGCTTTGTTGTTTTTAAGGCGGGAGATGGCCATATGTATCTCGCTCCGTTCTATGGAGTCGGCTATATATTGCCACTGCGAGTTATGTGGTTGCAGTAGGCGTCCGCTACCTCTGTGGTGTGCAGTTTACCGATGTCCAGCTTTCGTTGTGCCTGGTTACGTACGTTTTTCGCCATGCTTAGTCTTGTGCGTACCTTCACTGCGGTAAGGAAGTGATCTGAGTCAATGTTCGCACCCCTAATCACTCGTACGTCCAAAACACTCGATGCGTGCCTTCCATCGACTACCACATGATCAATCTGACCCGGGTCCCATCCACCATCACATCTGTCACATATCTATATTAATGTATATATCATATAAGACTCATCTTTCCAAAAAGTTAAGAAATTAAAACTCGGTTAAGAATTGACTGAGTTATAAGCTCATAAGTGGGGAAAGATCTAAAATGGGTTTTTAAACTAAGTCAATATTTTGAGTATTAAGGAGATTAAATTCCATCAACCTGCGACGAGCTTCATATGGAACTGTTCCTTTACCTAATCTAATTTTCATTTATTAAGCCAAAATAACAGCCTGGTCGTAACTATTGATCATTTTCTTACGCAGCTTACGTTGCACCACTATTACATTTAAATATATATATATATAACTAGCTGACCCGGCAAACGTTGTTCTGCCATACAACTTCTGACTCGGCGAACTACCTCTCGCTCCAAGTTAACGCCTTCATATAAGCTCCAGAGTAATATTAAAACACATGTAGTTACAATTTTAATGTAACTTATTTGAATTTAATCGAAATCAGTGAAGAGCGATAAAACAAACAATGAAGATCCCACAAACTTTCAATGGTTGGCCTTGCGATTTATTGATTGTCATCGCAAAAGCCAATCGAATGGGAAATTGAATTCTCTAGAATTGGAAGAGAAAATCGGTTGGAATAATATAAATTCGAGGGATAATGACTTCCTCTCCTTTGAAAAAATTTAACGGGAACGTCATCAATCCAGTTGAAACATCAACAGGAATTTGGCCATTACAAAGCGCCAGTAGATATTTTGAGAGTCGTTTTGCAACATGACTCTCATGTACGTAGTTAATTTCAACTCCTTGTCATTCCGCCACAAAGACATTAATTTCATCAGCAGCAGTAGATTTTGGGATGGCGGAAAGCGTTTGACGAAAATCTTCCGACAGAGATCATAGCCCCACCAAATCGTTTCGAATCACCTCATAAATCCTTCATCTTTCGGTCAACTGCCTCCAAAACTCGTTGATGTGCTATCGTGCATTCATCCCAAATGATGATTCTGCATTCTCGCAAAAATTTTGCTGTCGCCGAACTTCTGGATATTGTGTCCAATGGCTTGCCAACTGTGAGAAGATTCATTGGCAACTTCAAAGCGAAGTGTGCAGTTCGACCGCCTTTCAACAAAGTGCAGCAGATGGTGCAACAACTAACGCAATTTGCGATCGATACACATACAAATTATTTGAGCTAACCTTTTTATTCGTTTCTTTTCCTGATGACTTGTAAAGAAACCTGTCGTTGCATTGCCATCTTTAAATTGTGGTGATATTCACCCTCCCCACGGCAGAACATCAACGGGTATTGAAGTGCATCATATGACCGATGAGTCTCCTGACGCTTGAGAACAATATCGTGTGATTCCGAAATTCTCACCCTGCAATAGCTGTGAAGCCGTCAATATTCATATGAACAACGTTAAATGCAGTTATTTCCTAGCAGAAATGTTCGACCGCAAAAAGGATACAGTTGGGATCTCATCTTAAAATAGATTGGGATCTCACCTGGAAGTGAATTGTAAAAAGGTGGTTAACATGCATGGGATCAAATCGATACCTTAATTCTAAACCAAGGTATGTGTAAAATACAAATTTTACAGAAAACGCCTTTAAAGTTTTTGAGTACATCATATAGATTGCACTTATATGTTAAGTTAAAATATCCTAAATCTACTATATCATGTATTCGAAAACCGATTTGTTGGAAAAGGTATTTTTCGAATAAACCGGAAACCGGTTTTCTGAAAAATTCAAGTGTTTGAACACTACTGTTCGATCATTTCGTGTTTTATCGAAGTAAAAATTTCACAACGTTGATCTAGTTCTATTACCGAATCACCAACGAAATAGATCTGAAGGAACTTATGATCTTCGTTTGGTGGTGGTAACAAAGCAATTTCAAACAAAATGGGAGGAATTGTTTTTAATAATAACACTAACACAAAATCAAACTTTATCGGAAAAACTCGAACAGTGGGCAAAACCTTACCTCAGTTTACACTTTGCTTAAGATATTCCTAGAATATTTAATTTCATAAAATATTATGTCTTCCTTTCCTTTTTTCAAGCAACGAAAAGAAATAATATGTTTTTGCGACCTATTTTAAAAAAGTGAAAAAAAATATTTTTCACTGAGCTGGGGGTTTACTCAGCTCCAGTAATACTATCTGAACTGCATAACTACGTTCGTGCGTTTTTTTTCACTGTTCCACCATGTAATGAGACGCCATTACCTTTGAACTCGGATTGTTGCCGGGTTGATCAACAACTTCGGATCCGAATGACGGCATTTGAAAGCATCCTTCATATTTTTGTGTATTTGCCAGTAAATGTTTTGATTAGATTGTATTTCCATAGAGAAAGGAATATGTTACAATGGCACTGGCGGATGAGTCAAAACGGCAATTTCACCTTGCCACCAGCGCAGCATAAGCCGGGATTGTAACTTTAATGCATTGCAATGCTGGCATACGACAGACAATGAACCGATATCAACACAGCAAAGATCTTTGTGGCACCATATTCAAAAGAAGCGCGATTCAAGTCTATATCAAGTCTAAAATGAGGTGTTAGTCTAGTTTCAATTTCAATTTCAATTCAATTTCAATTCAATTTATTCATCCAATATTTCTAGTTATACAATATTTATATACAATTAATATTAGTGAGATCTATCATAGATATTACATCATATAATTCTTATATCTAATTAGATTAAAAATTTATTTACATATGTTACATAAATACTTTTTAAAGGTAAAAATGGGTTAAAAAACCTTTATTTGAGTAGAAAAGGGGGGGAAGTCAAAAAATATCCGATAAAAAAATTGCATACAGTTAGAATATTTTAAAAAATAGTCAGCTATATAACAATAATTTTCAGTTTTGATAAATTTCGTGTGTACATATTTACAAATTATGTTAATTCTAAGCAATCTCTTAATATAGCATAAGAAGAGTTCCTAATTTTTGTGAAATAATTACAATTTTGTCTAGAAATGAAATCTGTAAACATTTTATAACCTGTTTCGTTATGTAGAGCTCGTGTGGAATATCTCCAGGGCCTGTTATTTATCATTTTTAAACATTTGTTTTGTATAAATTGCATTTTTGTAAGGTGGCATTTTGCTGCTTTGTACCATACAGGGGAAGCATGAGATAAAATTGGTCTTATAACACACTTAAAGAGTAAATTTTTATTTTGGAAATTGAGTTTAGATCGTCTCTTTAATAAAGGCCATAAAGATCTAAACGATTTTAATGCTTTTCCGCAGGTTGTCTCGATGTGTTTGCGAAATAATAATTTTTGGTCAAGTATGACTCCGAGATATTTTACATCTGCTTGGGTATTTATAGTATTATTACACCAGTTTACAAATCTTTATTTTTTGTTAGCTGCAGAGTTCTAAATAATTTTTTTCTATAGATTTCGGCCTCCTAAACACGAATATGAGATTTAAATTATTTATTTTGCAAATTTTTTATGAGATGCATCAGCTTATTGGAGAATAATTCTTAAACGCATCCAACGATTTGGACAGGAGAGGTCTCCAATTAAAGGTAATGTGCTCCCCTAAAACATTTCTATACAAGCTTTTAACATCGGTTATGTAGTTCTGATAGTAGGAGCAATTAAAGTTTAAAAAACAAATTTTTTTGTGCAAAAATCACTGATTTAAATTACTAAAAAAATTTATATAAAATATTAATCGCAAAAATATATCCAATTTCATAAATTGAGTATAAAGATTGCACTTTCCCGAGGAAAACAAGCTATCATATATAAAAATTACGTGATAAGAGGGAGAGTTACACGTTTTGAAATAGGACACTACAAATCATACATTTTTTGATTTTAATCATATCACGGTAGGTTTAGAGCTAAACTTTACGTTGCATGAAAATGACGATAAAAAGTGGAAATGCTACTGTATTATGGGTTGATCATGCGTCACGAAAATGTTTAATTTTAAATCCTAGCTGATCATTTTTAGAAAATATCGATATTTTTCATTTCTGCCGACTGGGCCAAAAGTCTTATTACTTTTTAAATGATGACTGTAAAAAACCGGACCAATGAGATAAAAACTGTTTGATTGTTATAAAAGTACATAAACAGGGATTTTTGTATGATCATTGATTATTTTAACATTGCTTCAATTTGGAGGCTTGAAGTGCATTTTAAGCCAATATTTTTATACCATCATCCGTAGGGATAAAGGTATATATCATTTGATACGACCCAAAAGTGTAACACATAGAAGGAGTCACTTTAGACCCTAGGTTTCTTTGAACCAAATTCGATTCATGAATTTTTAAGTCGTTTGAGCCATGTCCGTCTGTCTGTCTGTCTGTCTGTCTGTCTGTCGGGTGGCTGTCCGGCTGGTTCGCACGATAACTTTCGAACGACGCAACCAAATGTTTTGAAATTTTGCACGAGTTATTATTTTCTCAAAACTACTTACGGTATTGCAAATGGGCTACATGGCCCCGCCCCTTCTGGTACCTCCCATACAAATACATCATTCCGCCCACTTTAGAAATCGAGTAATAATATCAATACACCCTACGGGATCGTCCCCAAACTCTGTACTTAGTAAAGCTATAACAGGATAAAGTTTTGGAAAAAATTTTGAAAGCCTAGCCACGCCCCTTCTGGTACCTCCCATACAAATCTACCTTTTCGCCCACTATAGAGATGGAGAAATAATATCAATAAATTAAACGTGATCGTACCCAAATTCTATTTTGAGTAAAGCTATAACAAGATAAAGTTTTAGAGAAAAAAATTGGAAGTCTATTCACGCCCCATCTGGTACCTCCCATACACATCTGGTACCGCCCACTTTAGAAATCGATTAATATTATTAAAAGACCTAACGCGATCGTGCCCAAATTCTGTATTTGGTAAAGTTTAAGCAGGATAAAGTTTTGGAGAAAAAATCTGGAAGTCTAGACAAGCCCCTTCTGGTACCTCCCATACAAATGTACCACTCCGCCCACTTTAGAAATAGGGTAATAATATCAATACACTCGACACGATCGTGCCCAAATTCTGTATTTTGTTATATTATAACAGGACAAAGTTTTGGAGAAAAAATTGGAAGTCTAGACACGCCCTTATGGTACCTCCCATACAAATGTACCTTTCCGCCCACTATAGAGATGGAGAAATAATATCAATAAATTAAACGTGATCGTACCCAAATTCTATTTTGAGTAAAGCTATAACAAGATAAAGTTTTAGAGAAAAAAATTGGAAGTCTATTCACGCCCCATCTGGTACCTCCCATACACATCTGGTACCACCCACTTAAGAAATCGATTAATATTATTAAAAGACCTAACGCGATCGTGCCCAAATTCTGTTTTTGGTAAAGTTTAAGCAGGATAAAGTTTTGGAGAAAAAATCTGGAAGTCTAGACACGCCCCTTATGGTACCTCCCATACAAATGTACCTTTCCGCCCACTTTTGGGATGTAGTAATAATATCAGTACACCCAACGCAATCGTGCGCAAATTATGTATTTAGTAAAGCTATAACAGGATAAAGTTATGGAGAATAAATCTGGAGCCTAAACACACCCCTTCACGTACCTCCCATATAAATGTACCACTCCGCCCAATTTCGAAATCGAGTAATAATATCAATAAAATAGAAAATTATTTGTTTTACTGAGGGTAAGGGTATATGTAAGTCGGGTTGCCCGACTGAAACTTTCTAACTGGTTTTAATTACAAATCGATTATTTTCAATAACTCAAGACTTAAACAATATATTATATTGGGTGATGGTATTTATCAGTCAGGTTAACTGACTGAAATTTCTGTACTGGTTTCTCCAAAACTTTATCCTGCTTAAACTTTACCAAATACAGAATTTGGGCACGATCGCGTTAGGTCTTTTAATAATATTAATCGATTTCTAAAATGGGCGGTACCAGATGTGTATGGGAGGTACCAGATGGGGCGTCGCTAGATTTCCAATTTTTTTCTCCCAAACTTTATCCTGTTATAACTTTACTAAAAATAGAATTTCGGTACGATCACGTTTAATTTATTGATATTATTTCTCCATCTCTATATTGGGCGGAAAGGTAGATTTGTATGGGAGGTACCAGAAGGGGCGTGGCTAGGCTTTTAAAATTTTTTCCAAAACTTTATCCTGTTATAGCTTTACTAAATACAGAATTTGGGGACGATCCCGTAGGGTGTATTGATATTATTACTCGATTTCTAAAGTGGGCGGAATGATGTATTTGTATGGGTGATACCAGAAGGGGCGGGGCCATGTAGCCCATTTGCAATACCGTAAGTAGTTTTGAGAAAATAATAACTCGTGCAAAATTTCAATACATTTGGTTGCGTCTTTCGAAAGTTATCGTGCGAACCAGCCGGACAGCCACCAGACAGACAGACAGACGGACATGGCTCAAACGACTTAAAAAGTCATGAATCGAATTTGGTTCAAAGAAACCTAGGGTCTAAAGTCACTACTTCTATGTGTTACACTTTTGGGTCGTATCAAATGATATATACCCTCATCCCTAAGGGTGATGGTATAAAAAATATTTAGAACTCTGCAGCAAAATGGCTGTAAACTAGTGTTATTAAAGGCAAGTTGGCGCATTGGTAATCTTTTTGGTGATTTATTATATGGAAATATAATAGCCTGTGTTTTATTTTGATTAATTTAGATCTTCCATTTTGTAAAATATCTGCTGCAAGATTCAAGACTTTTCTCCATTTTCTTTAAAAGAGCGCTCGTAAGCTTGCTTGATGTTATCAGTGCTGTGTCGTCAGCGTAGTAGGCTACATCCATGAACTTTGGGGCCTTGAAATCTGCAGTATAAAGCACATATAAAAGCGGGGAAAGTACTGAGCCTTGAGGCAGACCAGCTGGAATACTTTTGGTAGAAGAAAGAGAGTTGTTGACCGATACCGAAAATGTTCTGGTTTGTAGAAAATCTGCCACGAGTTTGCACAGATATTTGGGTAAATGCAAAGAAGCCAGTTTGAAAATAAGGCCATTATGCCAGACGGTATCGAATGCCTTTTCAATGTCGAGAAGTATAATACCTGTTGACTTTTTGTTCCGTTTGTTCCTTAGTATTTTGTTTTTAATTCGGCTGATTTGGTGAAGAGTGCTATGATCTTTTTTGAACCCAAATTGTTCCTCCGAAATTAAACCCCGGCAAGATACAAACTCGTTGATTCTATGATGAATAAGTTTTTCGAAGACCTTTCCCAAATTGCTCAAGAGACTTATTGGTCTGTAACTACTGGCGCTATTCCTGGGTTTGTTAGGTTTATTAATAGCAATGATTTTAGCTTTTTTAAATGCGAGTGGAAAGTAGTTCAGTCGAATGCAGCTGTTAAATAAAGTAAGAAGAATTTGTATAGCTTTTTCTGGAAGGTTTTTTAAGAGGACGTTTGGAACGTTGTCTAAACCCGGCGATTTTGTTATATTTAACTTTGATAAAACGTGTACCAGCTCACTTTCAGTTATAAATTGTATTTCGTCTGTACTCGGTTGTTCATGTTTAAGGGTTTCTGCTGTTTGGTTGATTTTTCTTTCTGATGGATGTAAATGATTTAATGTTATATAATGAGAATGCGCAAATGCGTCTGCTAGTTTTTCAGCCTTTTCTTTGTCTGTGATAAGTTTGTTGTTTCCATCTTCGAGAATAGGTATTTGTTTGTTACATTTCCCTCCCAGCCTTTGGCTGAGTTTCCAAAACCGCTTGTCCCCAGGTTTCATGCCTAACAGGAGGTTTGACTATTTTTTATTTCTTTCAGAATTTATTCTTCTGTTAATTACATTATTAAGGAACTTGGTACATTGTTCATAACACAATTCATGTTGGCTGTTCGTTGCACGTTGTTGTTTTCTCTTAAATTTATTTCTATAGCCTATATATTTTACCACGTCAGGCGGTAATGAATTATTTCGGTAATGGTTGATTTTAGGCGTGGAAACATCTCTTGCAGATATAATAAGCCTAACGAAGGCATCAATTTCCCTATCTATATCCGATTTTGAATTATACGAATCTACAGATAATGTAGTATTACGATTAATTTCGTTTTTAAAACTTCTCCAATCGCAGCGGTTGATGTTGTATCTGCCAAGGTCATTTGTTGCGAAAGTTGAACATTCTATAGTGCATAAAATAGGGCGGTGATCAGACGGGATTTCGTAACCTAAAGTTTTTAGTTTTAAATTTAAAGATGTATTACTTAGAATTAAGTCAATTATAGATGCCCTACGTTGCCTTTGGTGTGGATATAAGGTGTGACCATCGGGGCTATAAACAAAGAAGTTGCAGGATTGTTGCAATGTGTTCAGTGCAATACCAGCAGCATTATTTGTGGAACATTTCCACGCACTGTGCTTAGCATTAAAATCGCCAAGTATAACAAATTCTTTATTATCTGGTGCTAATGTTAATATATCATTAGAAAAGTTTCTTGTGTATCTAGGGGAATATGCAGTAGTTATTATGACTCGCCTTCGATTTATCCAAACCTCAACCGACAAATTTTCTATTCCTGCTATATTTGTTAACGGCAGGAGCTTGTGTTTAATGGACCTGTGCACCAAGAGAGCTACGCCTCCGCCTCTTGATCCCGATCTGTCTTTACGGTATATATAATAATTTTTGAAGTAGGGTTTATGGCTGTCATTGAAGAATGTCTCATTCAAGGAAGCTACTTGAATGTTTTGCGATTCAACTAGTTGTTCTAATTGTTTTTGGTTTGAGTAATTGGTAATTCCATTTGAATTCCAATGTAAAAGTTTAAATTGTAGGCGGTTATTTGATGTCATAAGCATGCTTTACCATTGACATGACTACATACATTTGTTGTACTTTGGATGTACATTTGCTGAGCTCATCAAGAGCAGAGGTGAAAATATTTAATAGTTCATAGTTCATTATTGCTCTTTAATTGGCTAGCATAAGAGCGCAGATTTCTGTCACTGTGGCCAACGCTAGTTGTGCTGATTCTGTCGGCAGAGAGTTCAACTGGTGGTTGTGCGGTGTAAGAGCTTCTACGGACAGTTGCAACTCTCTTAGGTTGTCGCGTAGTAGCTCTCTCCCTGATCTCGAGATAATGAGCGCGCAGTGGGCAATTGACATCATTAGCAGAGTGATCGATTCGTTCTTTGCCGAATTTTTTGCAATTGAAACAAGAGAAGACTGCAGGTCTTTTGTCGTTATTATTATATGGACATACATTAGTATGATGCTCATTCGCACATATCATGCATGCCGGTCGTCTGTTGCAATGCTCCCCTCCATGCCCATACATCAGGCAGTTCCAGCATTGGGTGGGTTTGTTATTACTTTTTGGTTTTTGTTTTCTCCATGTAACCATAACACTTCTTATTGTTTTAATATTATGCAAATAAGTGGGACTAAAGTTTTTGCGTACAAACTGTACTTTGTAGACAGCATCATCTACTGTGCTATATTTGGTGTTTACCTCGGTCACCGATGCGGGGGTAATGTTATAACCTTTAATATCTTCGACAATGTCTTCCGTGTTTAGTTTTGGCAAACCGTGGAGGAATGTTGTAAACAGTCGATTTTCTTTCGAGTTGTAAGAATGGAATTCAATTTTGTTCTCTGTAAGTGATTTCTTACAGAATTCGTATTTTTCATGGTTTGATGGAAATACCTTAGTTCCAATTGAGGTTCGTTTGTAGATACAATCGTTGTCTAATAAATGTTGTATCTCTTTAAATGGGATGGCAATGTCAACGACGATTGGTGGTGGTTTCGGTTGTCTTTCCTGTTCCAAAATGTTGGACTCTTGAGATACATCCATATCTCCTGGATCTGATAGAGCGCTGTATCTGTTATATCGTGAAGTCGATGGTCGGTTTGAACCAATGCTCCCTCCGAATGTTAAAGTTGGTTTTAGATTTTTAAATATGTTTGTCATGCCCAGAACTGAGGTGTTAGACTAGTAAATAACTCTCCCTAAAAACAACCATGTCCTATTCGAAAAATCCAAATTTTTCGAGTTTTTTCACCAAAAGTTGGCTATTTTTCCATTCGGAAAGTCATTTCGGAATAATTATCTAAAATTTTTCGCAGTTACATCGTCCAAAACTATCAAATCATAAGACAAAAAGCTAAATTTCGCCGAAAAAAAAAAATTTTCCAACAACATTTCTATTTTTCCATTCGAAAAGTCATTCGCAATTATTGCACACAAAATTCCATACAAAAAAGCATTTTTCGGGATTTTTCCTCTCCTGGCAATTGCGTACAACAGAAAAAAAAGCAAACTGGGCCAACGTTCTCTCTTGATAAATTACTATACATTTTCCACACTATTTTTATATTTATATATTTCACAATAACCCGAAATTGTTCAGCAACGCAACGTATTTTGCACCTTTGCGTCGTCTGAAATCTTCAAATCAATCGATACAATGGAAGATTTCGTCGAAAGCATCCAAATCTTTCGATTTTTTTCTGCAATTTTCCGAGTTTTCCACCAAGAATTTTTCTATTTTTCCATTCGAAAAGTCATAATTGTTCGAAATTGTTCACATTTACATCGCCAAAAATTACCAAAACATACGATAAGATGCAAAATTTTGTCGAAAAAAAAGAATTTTTTTTGGCACTTTCCATAATTTTCCATTTTTCTATTCGAAAACCGAGAAAATTTTAAAAAAATAAATAAAATTTTTCGAGTTTTCCACCGGAATTTATCTATTTTTCCATTTGGAAAGTCATTTCGGAATAATTATCCGAAATTTTTCGCAAGTTACATAGTTCAAAACTATCAAATCCTACAGCAAAAAGCAAAATTTCGTCGAAAAATAGTATTAAAATTTTCGAATTTTTCCGGAATTTTCCGAATTTTCCGAATTTTTTTATTTTTCCATTCGAAAAATCATTCGTAACAATTGCACACACAATTCCATACAAAAAGACAAGTTTCGGTTTTCCAATTTTCCGGGTTTTCCGGAGGATTTTTCCAAAATTTTTTTTTACATAAACCTTCTCCTGGCAATTACGAACAACTGAAAAAAAATTTCAGCAAAATCGGTCCAGCCGTTCTCAATTGATGAATTACTATACATTTTTGCCACCATTTTTATATATATAGATAATACTAGTATTTTAAAATAGTTTTAACAGTTGATTAAACTTATAAACAAATTAAACTATTTGTCACGTATTTTTGCATTATTAAAATTTCACTTTTTATTCCTATCACACCCAAATACAATTATTCAAGTAGTCATTCTTTAGTATCTATTACCTTAATATGAAAATACTAATGATGACTATGCACTACAACCTATTGTTTTTTTTATCTATGTTATCTGCAAAATGCTCTCTACTGAATGACTGCTTTGGGAGGTTTATACTTCTTATCTTCCTTGTTATTGTCACCCTTTAATTTAAATTCACTCATCTGGTAAGAAAGCATTTAGTTAAATTTTGGAAGGAAAGCGAACAACACCCACGAAGAATAGAAATATTAATTTAAAATTATGTCCTGTACTTACGACCAAACTAACAAAATATGGACGGCGGCTGCAGAAGAACCGATTTATAATTATAATAACTCATTGGGGCAAATTTTGTTCCATCAGTTGAAAAACTTCTCCAATAAAGTTATACAGGTATGTTAAGATGCGATGAAACCGAATGAAACGTCATACAGTGCTTCAGCCAACTTAAATGTGGCAAGTGTAATGTGAAATAAAAGTAATTTGCATGATGTGTTGAGGAAGGTCAGGAATTTCATAGTAAAAGAGAGCCAAGCACATCGCTGAAACTCGATAAAAATAAAATAAATCAAGTTTATGAAAAAATCTATATATATAAAAGTGAACATTTGTTTCTACCTATGACCGCTATAGACTGTAAAACCACCTAACGGATGTTCAAAAATCCGGCATCGATAGAAAGACAATCTTCAGAGGATGGTTATAGGCTACTTAAACATTGCATTTGACACATTTGGTCCATTTAACGAGTCGATTTTCGTTTTTCCCCATATAAAAATTATCTAAAATTTTTAAATTGTGAAAATTTTATTATGTCGATGTTAAATTTGTCAATATTTAAATTTTCAAATAGAAGAGACAAATGGTACATTTATGTATATAAAATTTAAATAGAGTTTGTTTGAAGATTAATGGATGCTACAGCATTCAACCGATGTTTTTGAGGTGTGGCTCACCCATTCCACCCCATTAACAAAAATGCAATATCAGGCGTACTATTACAATTAGTGACTTTAAATCAGGTGTGGATGCAATATGATCAAGTCAAAAACTGTCGGGATAAGATTATTAGGCGTGACCCAGCCCACAGAATCTAATTTGTTAAAGTGCGGTATTTGAAGTACTAGAATAGCCCTCCCCATAGGACCTTATTTGTAAAAGTGCGATATCTATTGGACGTAATTTTGCAAATTGTCATGAAATGTGGTTTCAATTAAGATATACGTATTCTAAAGAAAAGTGGTGGGATTTGAAATTGGATGTGGAAAAACACTAATATGCGTGACAAGGGCGTAGCCAGGATTTGATGTAGGGTGGGGCAGTCGGTTTTACATTTCATGTTAATAGTATCTTTACAAAAAAAAAATAAAACTAAGAACCTAACGAAAAATCAATACTCATGGTTTTGACAATATTTTGTCATACAAAAGTCATCGAGTTCATGTAGTACCAAAAAATTGTTTTTAAACATCTTAGTTGTTTTGTTTTTTGTACATTTTTTGAGCGATTTTAAAAATTTTTTATCTTGTGTTATTTGAAACAAAATTGTGCACAGAATGAACGTTTTTTTAATTCTGAATTCCTCATCATTATTTTTTTAAATGCGTTAAAGTCCATGAAAAAATAATTTTTGACTTTAATTTCAAATATTTTTTGGATTACGACCAAAAAATTTTGAACTTCCGCAATTATTGTGAGAATATGTTACAAATTGCACTAAGTAAATTTTTTTTGCTTATATACCAAAAATCCAATTTTAAACTGTAGATAAAATAATGTTTTGTGTTTACAAGTAGGCTAAGTAGTGTGCTTTTCATTTAAAAAGACCAATACGATAACATGTTACATCATCTGTCAAAATAAAGAAATTTCATCGAATTTGACAATTTTTAAAAATATAATGATAAGGAATTTTATTGTTATAATACAATAAAAGATTTTTAAAATCGGTCAAGAATTGGGGCCTAAAATTTCATATGTCTTAAAAACCCTTTTGCCCACTGTGGACGGCAGGCTCAAAACAGTTTTAGGTTACATGAAAATGACGATGAAAAGTGTAAATGCCACTGTATTCTGGGTTGATCATACATCAAAAAATGATTGAATTGATATCTTAGCTGATCCTTTTTAGAAAATAACGATATTTTTCATTTCTTCAGACTGGACCAAAAATCTTTGTAATTTTTAATCAAAACTAGTTTGATAGATAAAAAGAAGAAATTTAGCATGCCATAGCCTCCAACTAGGAGAAATATAGAAACAAATTGTTCAAACTTCGATATCCTTTAAAATATTAAAGTCCTTTACAAATTAACGAAACCGTGGATGAAAAAGTAAGTATGCAGTTTCCTATACACAGTCACTACTATCACTTGTATATAGTTTCGATCATTGGTCATAATTGGTGTCGCATGGTGTCATATACTTGGTATTAGGTAAAGGATTTCAATTACGAACATTAGTTTTTACTGGTTTTCTGAATCAAATCTGGTTTTAGAGCATAATTTGGAACAACTTTCATAAAAAAAATTTATCGGGACAACCAACCGAATAGAAGTTATAGGATGTTAAAATTGAGTCTAAATCGGAAAATAAAATAATCTACCATTTTAGTTAGAACAACAATTCTCTGTGAAAAAGTCATAGAAAAAACTACTGATGCAGTTCGATTCCTCGTGTCTGAATTTTTAATGCTTTCGGTCTGTAGGTCACGTATAGCTTTAATGATATGGACCTTAAGTGTTTGAATCGCTTCTGGATTAAAATCTATATATATAAAAATGGTGGCAAAAATGTATAGTAATCCATCAATTGAGAACGGCTGGGCTGATTTTGCTCAAACTTTTTTTTCAGTTGTTCGTTATTGCCAGGAGCAGGTTTATGTGAAAAAAAAATTTGGGAAAATCTTCCGGAAAAGTCGGAATATTGGAAAAATCGAAAATTGCCTTTTTGTATGGAATTTTGTGTGCAATTGTTATAGAATGGCTTTTCGAATAAAAAAATGGAAAATTTTTGTTGAAAAATGCGGAAAATTCCGGAAAAAAACAAAAGGTTTGAGTTCGTTGTTCGACGAAATTTTGCATATTATCGTATGATTTGATAATTTTGGACAATGAAACAGTGAACAATTTTGGATAATTATTCCGAAATGACTTTCCGAATGGAAACATAGAAAAATTCTCGGTGGAAAACTCGAAAAATTCCGGAAAAACTCGAAAAATTTGGATATTTTCAGCAACATTTTGCATCGCAAATTGAGTTTTTGTATATCTTTTTGTGTGCAATTGTTCCGTAGTGGCTTTCCGATTGAATAAACAGAAAATTTTGGTTAAAAATTCCAAAAATTTGAATTTTTTTCGACGAAATTTTACATTTTATTGTGTTTTTATAATTTTGAATGATGTAAATGTGAAAATTTCGGATAATCATTCCGAAATGACTTTTCGAATGGAAAAATAGAAAAATTCTTGGTGGAAAACTCGGAAAATTCTAGAAAAAACTCGAAAATTTTGGATATTTTCAACGAAATTTTTCATCGCTTGATTTGATGATTTTAGACGACGTAAAGGTGGAAAATTCGTTGTGCTGCTTGGAAAAATGCGGTTTATTGTGAAATCTACATATATGTATAAAAACAGTGTAAACAGTGTGTAGTAATTCATCAAGAGAGAACGGCTGGCCCATTTTGCCCAATTTTTATTCAATTGTTCGTATTTGGTATGAGGGTTTTATGCAAGATAATTTTGGGAAAATCCTTCAAAAAAGTCGGGAAATTGGAAAAATCGAAAATTGGTTTTTTGTATGGAACTTTGTGTGCAGTTACGGAATGGCTTTTCGAATGAAAACATAGAAAATTCTTAGGGAAAAACTCAAAAAATTCCGGAAATGTCCAAAAAAATTGTTTTTTTTATTGACAAAATTTTGCAATTTTCGCATGATTTGATGGTTTTGAACGGTGTCTAGGTGGAAAATTTCGGTTTAATGTTGGTTGGTAACGAGAAAAATAATATATAAATAAAAAATCCGCCGAGCCCGACGGGATGTGCGGCAATCTGCTGTCGACATTGGGAATGCCAGTGTCAAATCGTTCGATGCAAGATGCATTTGATCGCGAATTTTAACGGGAGCAAGACTATAATCTAGATGAGCTGACCGGAAGAGTTCGAACAAATGTGACGCTGTTAAATACCGAGTACAAGAACGCTTACGATTCACGAAGAAACTGGAGGCATTTCATTTCTCGATGCTCCGAGTGATACAGCCAAGACATTTTTTGTTGATTCCGGCAACAATTTGGTCAAGATCTCAAAAACCGTTAGCCGCTGCATTCTCTGGCATAGCTTCCACATTGTTGGAAGGCATTCGAACTGCAAATTCCGCTTTAAAACTGTCGATGAATATTATCACGGCTGAAAAGCCGAAAAGTCAAAGTACACAATGACCAAGAATTTCGCAACGGCGTAGTAGATGCGGAAATGCCAAATCAACATTTCGGATGAATGCACTATAACGACTAAACAAGCTTTGGAAGTAGTTGACCGAACTATAAAGGATTTACGAGGGGACTTATAGCGATTTGTTGAGGCTATGATTTTGCTCAAAATATCTAATGCTGCTCATTTACTAAAACCATGCTTGAAAACGTCGTCAATGTCAAGAAGTTGTAATTGACCAAATAATTAGGGGCTCATTCCAGAACCTCCCATCTTCTGCTGAATGCCCGAAACAACTACTAGCGATTGGCAATGGCCAAATTCGGTTTGATGTTTCGACTGAATTGATATCATTCCCTGCAAATTTTTCCAGTTCACATCGTTGAAAAAGTAACTCATGACATTGCACAAATTTATAAAAACCTCGATTGGAATTTACGGCAGTATGTTACTAGTAGAGAAGAATAAAGACATCAATAGCTAGAATTTAAAATTAGAAAGTTAAATCGCTTGAGAACTGCATTCGTACAAATCTGTTTACAGCGTGACCGTAGAGAATGAAGCGACCAACAATCCGACCGAATTTTCCATTCGCATAATATGCCGCATAATTTACAGATAAAGGTGGGATCGATCATAATCATATTGCGCAATCTGAATCAACCGAAATTTTGCAACGGTACGCGATTGTCGGTTAAGAATCTGATAAAAAATTTGATTTCAGACGATCATAAATCACAAATTCAAAGATGAGGAAGTCCTTATCTTACGAATTAGATAATTCCAACTGATCATCCATTCCAATTCCCAGACGACAATCAATAAATCGCAAGGCCAATCGTTGGAAGTTTATGAGATTAATTTCGAATTTCCCTGTTTTACGTGCGGTCAGCTGAATGTTGCCTGTTCGAGTTTTGAAGAACCGACTTCGTTGTTTGTCTTTGCGGCGGAAAACTAATCGAAAAACTTTGTTTATCAAACATTCTCTACTGAGTTTATATGAAGGCATAAAATTTGGGCGAGACGAAGTTTGCCGGGTCCGCTAGTAACCTATGATTTTAAAATTAACTTGTATTTGGTCCACCTGGGACCACTCGAGGGTAACTCGAGTAAACTTTACTGATCCTTTTAAAGAATTAACAGTTTTATTATTTTTCAAAATTTAGTTTGAAATTTCTAATGAAAATCATAACTTCCTAATGAAAAACTAGACGATATTTGAATTTGGTCAGTTTAATTATCTTACAACAATAGGTAAAATCTCAGAAAACGGAAATATTTTCTACAACCCTTTTGGTACCTGCAATACAAATTGCAAGTGCACTAAAAAAAGTAAAAATTTTGCGCAATCTTATCGCTTATTGAATGATAACTTACGAACAAAAAAGGGCCTCTTTCTGACTTCTACTACTTCTAATACAAGGTAGTCAAAATTTTCCCTATAATTTCAAGGAACTCTTTGTTAAAATATCCACTAGAATTTTGGAGAATGAACATGGGGTGAAAGTTCTTATCAGTTAGTGAAATTTCTGTACTGTTTTTTTTTTTGATTTTCATATATTACGGAATTTCAACAGATTTTCCAAGCTGCAGGGGGGGGGGGTGGGGGGCAGCTGCTAATAGCAATAGCTTGAGGACTGTAGCACCACTCATCTTTATATTTGGTACGGAATTATTTAACGGCAAAAAATCGAATACTTACGAATTAAAACATTTCTCAAATCTGCATCAATTACAATTAGAGCGACGAACATCATACAACAGTGTAACATTAGCAATTACGAATTAATGTGGAGGATTTTATTACTTTGATGCACCTATGGGGTTTGATATTGTTAATTTTGGAAAATGTGTGATCGCAAAACGTATCGTGTTGGCTACTGCATCCTTCTGTATTGCGCACCTCTTTTTGACATTGCAGAATAGCGCAATAAATTTCAAGTTTCTGAGAACCGCACATGTAATATCAAGATAAAAAATATTGCAAACATGTCAAATCATAATGAGCAGCTATGCGCAGGGAGCTATCTCGGACCTTTAAGAAGAAGTTACAAAAAAAAAAACAACAAATAAAACATTGAAGCACAAACACATGCAAAACTTTCAATGTAGTGATGCCCATAACAGATAATGAGGGATGAGTTTACACACAAAAAATTCCAGAAAACCCTTGATCGCGCATTACATGTGTGAAGAAGCAATACAGGATTAAGTTATTCTTCTTAAATTTATTTAACCAGAAAATAGAAAGGAACTGATGTATAGCTACTATGTATTGCAATGATAATCACGGATTTGCCGTTTGATTCAACTGATTACAGTTTCCAGTTCGGTTAGAATTTGCAATGACAATCAGTAATGCTGAAGGACAGTCTATTCAAGTTTGCGGCTTTTTTTCTCCATAAACAGCTTCATGTTGCATGTTCACGTGTAGAAAGACACACTAATTAACATATGTAAACTCCTTTGGTTCTCCCATACATGTTTTATTATCAAAAGCATTGCAATAAATTTATGTCATTAAAAAAATATTATCTTTTAATATACCTCGAAATTTTTTGTTTAATTTCTATCAGAATATCAAAAGAAACTAACACACCCCAAAGATTTGTTTCACTCAAAAAAGTTACATTTAAATCAATACTTCTTTAGGCAGGACGATGTCTGCCCGGTCAGCTAGTATGTGCTATAATTTTGGCATATGACGTTTAATAGAAAGCGAAAAAACGAAACTCTATATGGGCTTTCTTCCTATAGGATGAGAAAGCTTTATGAAAGGATTTTTCGAAATTCGCATTTTAAATTCTAAAAATGGCCAAAAAACGGGTAATGCTATAATGACAAAATTCTATATGAATGGCTAAAGGAGAGATAAAACTGGTACCATCACTCAGACCAAACTGCACTAGGTAGAATCGCGAAAATAAGATATAATGCTTATTTTATGTGGTAGTCGTGCATTTTTAAGGAATTTTCCAAAATTCTTACTTTTTTGGGCATAAGGCCAAGAAAGGATAAATTGGTACCATAACCCAAGCCAAACGGCTAAAGAAAGAAACGCGCATTTGGTAGGAATGTTTATTTTATAGAGTAGTGGAAACTTTAATTGGTTGCAATAGACATGGATGTGTCACTAAATCAGATAAATTGCGATTTTGACCAAACGCGTAAACTAAAAAAACATTAAAAATAGTGATTAAAGGTTTTTTCGAAGTAAATTATAGGCCGTAGAAATTGGCGTGACAAAAATTAAGAGAAATTGCCGTTTTTAATAAGAATTATGAAATTTGGTGTGGATGGTTGTCTTAAAAAATAAATAGTGAATTTAAGATTTTTAAAATCTTAAGGTATTACTACGTGTGGCACTAAATCAGAGAAATTGCCGTTGTGACCAAATGCGTAGGTTTATAATCATGAAATTTGGAGACTATGTTGCACTCCTGGAGTAAAAGCAAAACTTTTGATCCACGTGGCATAAATTGCATCCTGATTAAACGACTCATGTAAGGATTATGAAATTTAGTGTGGTTTTTCACAAATGAAGTAGAGTTTAGTTAACAAGACGTTATTGAATACCTAAGTTGGAAGCGGTGGAAAAAGGCGAGGCACTAAATCAGACTAACGAGCATTCTGATCAAACGATTTGTTTCTTGCAAAAAAATTAAATAAATTAAAATTTTATATTCTCTGACCAAGGTAATGGATCAATCGTTAGTAACATATTTATCAATAGTTTTGCAGGCGGGACGAAGTCTGACGGGTCAGCTAGTTTTTTAATATATAATCTAATATAATATAATATATTTAAGTAGCCTATAACCATCCTCAGAAGATTGTCTTTCTATCGATGCCGGATTGGTGAGCATCCGTTGGGTGGTTTTTCAGTCTATAGCGGTCATAGGTAGAAACAAATGTTCACTTTTATATGTATAGATTTCAATACATTTTTTCTTTTCCAAGACTACTAATGTAACCTGATTGTCTCTTAGATTGATGATACTTCAAAGACATCAGTAACTGGCCAAGAAGCATTAACCTGGGGCGTACGCATTGCTCAAAAACTAAAGGAACAACAATTGGATCATAACGATATAGTAGGAGTATCGGCACGAAATTCAACGTATGTCCTGCCCGTGGCGTTAGGATGTTTTTTCAATTGCACTCCACTGCACTGCGTCAATCCCTCTTTAGATAAGGGTAAGTAAACGTACATATGATTCGATACATTACATTTCATATTTCAATTAAAATTATAACTTTTAGATACATTTTCTTATTGTTTTGGAATCACTAAACCGCGGATCATTTTCTGTGATGGTAGCGACTATGAAAAAGTGCATGAAGCCACACTATCGTTTAATCCCACTATTTACACTGTGGCGGAACATAAAGCTGGAGTACCCTCAGTTCTGGATCTTTTGAAACCAACAGCGACTGAAGTAAAATATAAGTAAGTAAAAGCACGTTGTTATATGAAGTAATTAGTAAATCGTATTTGGGCATTTCAAAATATACAAATATTTCGCCTTGATGCAAATGGTGGCTATTCGGTCACTTACAGGGTTAAACCGCGAGATCAAATGTCAAAGTCTCTTGCCGACTATGAATCCACATCCAAATTCGTGTCTTTTTGCATGGTAGCTATAAAATATGCCACAGTTCTTTCGACTTGTACATCCCTGTCCCGTCCATCGCATTTCCTGTATGGCAGTGATGTCAGCCTTGTATTTGTCGAGGACATCCGCCAGTTGGATAGAGGCACCATCTCTGTATAGAGTATAAGAGTGGCTTATTAGGCCACCGATCCTTGTTTCTTGGGGCTGCCAAAGCCACTAAGACAGCCATTGTGTTGAGCTTCAGTAACTTCTGTTACCTACTCGGTATTAGGTTACTCAACATTTCGCCTTAGTACATTTGCTACACTGAACGGATGCTTAATGGCATTGCCGGGGAATACGTGATCTCTATAGATATGTATGTAGAACTATGAGGGTCAATTAGGTTATTTGTATGGGAGGTACAAGAAGGGATATGGCAAAAATTTCGGTTTTCTTAGGGTTTGCTTACTTTTGCAAGATAAACTGACCAAATTCAAATTTCCTTCGATCGTCCGTTTGGAAGTTATGAAAGAAATATAAATTATCCAAAAATAGGTAATTTTGTATGGGAGGTACCAGAAGGGGTGGGCTATTCTGCCCATTTACAATCCCATTAGTTCGTTTTGAAAAGTATTAATACTGGTAAATTTTCATACCGATCCACTAAGGCTTACGCGAGTTATCCTGCTGACCAGGCAGAAAGCCAGCCAGACAGACGGACATAGCTCAATCGTCTTAAAAAGTCCTGAAACGAATTTGGTCTTAAGATACTTGGTGTCTAACTCGTCTCCTTTAATGCGTTACACTTTTTTTCGTATCAAATGATATATTCCCTCATCCCTAAGGGTGATGGTATAAAAATTATAGGATTCAATAAGTACCCGACCTTTAAACTCATTGGGGCACTTGAATGACTTGTCCGATCTTACTCAAATTTTCGTCATGTATTTTTTACATCAAGTGACACAATATTCCGGTCGGGCATTTTAAATTCCGCAAACAAAAATCGTTCATACATTTCTCTGCCGCCCTACATATATGTAGTGTGTGTATATGGAGTGTCAAATGCGAGAAGCTCCCCCATACCTCATTCTTGAGATGTAAAGGTAAACTATGTAAGTAGTAGAAGTCTAAGCAAGTTAAGTGATATGAAAGCAATGTATGCTGGTTTAGTTTCGTAATTTTAATAAACAAAAATTATGATTTTCCGAAACCTTTTTGTTTTAGACGATACTACCAGTTTTGTTCCTTAATTAAACAAATTAAAGATGTAAGAAATTTTCGATTTTATTATTTTATACAAGAATTTTTCTATTCTAAAAAAAAAAAATTAAATATATCATTGATTTGGAATGAACATTTAAAAAAAACAAATAGGGTAGTTAATCGATTTGTCTTTAGAGTTCTGAGTTCATTTATAGTTCTGCCCCTGCCACAATGCTGTTCTTGTCACAAAGGCTTAATAAACTTTTCAATTGTTTTATCTAATTTAGGCCCGAATGTCTCGTCTTGGGTTTAGGACAAACTGTGGCAATATTATGCTCCTCTGGTACTACGGGAAAACCTAAAGCTGTGTGCATATCAGGACCTACACTTATGGGTAAAGAATGGTAAGTTACTTTTGAAAACTTTCCCACATACTTCAACACCCCACTATAATTCTATTTTTTTTCTCAGGATGAACACCAATGAATCCATTTCATACACACCAAGTGGTATTGATTGGGGCACTGGTCTATACAATTTCACCAGCAGCTGCATAAATGGCTTTACGCGCATTATCACAAATAAAAGTTACAATACAGAATTATTTGTGGAACTCGTACAGAAATACAAAATCACAACTGCCTTCCTCTCATCACGATATGTAGCGTCCTTGGTTCAAAATCCTATGGCAACGAGGGAAAATCTTTCATCTTTACGCAAAATATCGTTTGGTGGCAGTAATTTGTCAGAAACTAGTTCCAAAAAAATCGAGTCTTTACTGGGCGCTGATGTTATAACGTATTTCGGATATGGAACCACGGAGATGGGATGTATAGCTTGCAGAATAGACAGTCCTAAACATAAGTCAGTTGGCCAACTTCAATGCAATCTATCGATGCGTATAGTAGATGATAATGGTCATATTCTTGGTCATAATGAAGTTGGAGAAATTCTGTTGAAAAGTCCCATACCCTGGAGTGGATATTATGGCAACACCGCAGCTACGGAAAGCACAATAGATTCCCAAGGCTGGATGTCGACTGGTGATCTAGGCTATGTAGATAATGATAACGATCTGTACCTAGTTGATCGCAAAAAAGAAGTATTGAAATATCAGGGACTACATTTCTGGCCTCGTGAAATCGAAGAAGTCATTGCTGAGTTGTGTGATGTGCGGGACGTGTGTGTAGTATCGCTAAGCGATGATACCTGCGGTGATCTCGCTGGCGCATTGGTTGTCAAAAAACACGACAGCAATATAACCGAGCAAGATGTTATAGATCATGTGAAGAATCGCTTGGTGGGTTCTCACAAACAGCTAAATGCGGGTGCTTTTTTCGTCGATAAATTGCCGCATAATCCGAATGGCAAACTGCTGAAGCGTGAGGCCGTTGAATTACTAAAGGAGTTTGCAACTAATGGCAAAAATCTGTATTGATCATGTAAAATATATACATAGATCTGGTTTAATTTAACCAATTTCTGTATGAAGTAGCACATAGAGGTGTAAAACGTCAAATTTAAAATAAACCAGAACAGAAAATTCTGTCAGTTGAACCGCTTCACACCAACTTTCAACCTAAGAGTTTTCCCCTGAAATTAGAATAGAAAAGGGAAAATATGTCTCATAGCAAAGATAATATGGATAGATAGTATGTAAAAAATATCATGTTTTACTTAGTTCGATCAAAAATAATAATATATGTAACTAAAATAATAATAAATATGTTTCATTTTTATTACGATATTAAACGCCATATATGGCGTCATTCACAAGTATCTCTCATTGGGTGGGAGTGTAGTTACCGTTGTGTTACCATTTGAAATACTCGCACCAATTATTCCTACTCTATTGTCTCTTGGGTAATATTTATGTCCCCATGTCCTGAAATCATTTTAAGGGTAACCGTCGAATGTCTCACTATTTCCTCCAGGGATAACCGGCACTATCGAACATTTTTAGAAGTGGTGTATTGTAAGTGTTTGAATTTTGCCACCCAATATCCAACGATATTGAATTTTCTCCTCGACTATTCTAATGTCCGCTATTTCGACATGAACTATGCTGCAGTAATCCTGTAGCCCTCCGAAATGATTCCACGGCTCACTTAAGTTATATACCCATACTAGTGGAGCTGGCAATGCTTCGCTATTGCGTTCTTGACGTATACTTATAACATGTTTGGCCTGCTTACTTAAAGGGCTAAGTTTAAGCGTCGATCTTGTACGCTCTGTAAACAATTTGCTACCCCAAGTTACTCCTTAACCTGATCAAACTAACAACATATCTCTAACCGAAAATAAATAATAAGTCAGAACATTCATATCTATAACGCCAAGTACTACCTGTATACAAATACAACCTGAGATCGCCTTCGTATTCCGGCTGACCGAAAATAAATATTATATCGGTATATTCATGTCTGCACTGCCCAGAACTATAAAGCCTCGTTCACACTACTGACATAAATGTCAATGTTTTCTTTCTAAATGTGTCAGCATCATGTAAATAAGATTGTTTTGTCAAAGTTTACCGACATATTGCCAAAATTTTGGATAAAACCAACTGACGCCGTGTAAATAGTCCTTAAACTTTAATGATACAATTCTGACAAAAATCTTGTCAAAATGCTGCAAAAATGAAGCTAAGAAAAAACAGTTCTAGTCCTTGCTTTTTGATTAAACAACATTACTTATTGATCAAAATAACAGTTCTTTTTGTAACTTTTGTACAATAAACATACTTTTGAGTAAAACAAATTGAAATTTTTAGTACAATAAATTGTACTTTTTTCGTGTCGTTATTATCTGTGTATCAAATATTACCGGTATAGGGATAAAATACAGTTTTCCCACAACTGATTGAGAATAACAATTTCTTCTGCAAATTTGAACATGAAGTCCCAAGTACTATCAGTGTTCCAAATTGTATCTCTCTGGAGCAAAAATACAGTTTGGTCACGCCCCCTCGTCCCACTCATGTTTTTTACAAATTCATATCTGTGTTATCAAGTACTATCTGTGTGTCAAATTTCATATCTCTAGGGCTAAAATACAGTTTGGTCACGCCCACTCCTCCCACAGATCCAAAATTTAAATTTCGTTTGCATATTCATATTCATGTAGCCGAGTACTAACTGTATACCAAATTGTATTTCTCTAGGGGGAAAATATAGTTTTGCCACAGCCCTCCGCCCATTGGTCCAAAAATAAAATTTCGTCCGCAAACTCATATTCGTGTTTCCGAGTGGTATATGTGCATAAAATTGTATCTCCCTAGCTCTAAAAATATGTTTTGTCATACCCAATCCGCCCATTGGGTCCAAAATCTATCTGTATACCAAATTGTATTTCTCTAGGGGGAAAATATAGTTTTGCCACAGCCCTCCGCCCATTGGCCCAAAATTAAAATTTCGTCCACAAATTCATATTCGTTTTGCCGAGTACTATCTATATATCAAATTTTGTCTCCCTAGCTCTAAACATATGTTTTTCCACGCCCACTGGTACATAATTAAAGTTTCGTATGCATATTTAAATTCGCGTTGTCGAGTACTATCTGGGTATCAAATTTTATCTCCCTAGCTATAAAAGTATATTTTGCCACGCCCACTGATCCAAAATTTAAATTTCGCCTGCTTGCTCATATTCGTCTAGCCGAGTAATATCTGTGTACCAAATTTTATCTTCCTAGCTCTAAAAATATGTTTTGCCACGCCCACTCCGCCCACTGGTCCAAAATTAAAATGTTGTCCGCATATTCATAATTGTGTTGCCGAGTACTATCTGTGTACCAAATTTTATCTTCCTAGCTCTAAAAATATGTTTTGCCACGCCCAATCCGCCCATTGGGTCCAAAATTTAAATTTCGTCAGCATATTCATATTCGTGTTGTAGAGTACTATCTGGGTATCAAATTTTATCTCTCTAGCTCTAAAAAAGTTTTGCCACGCCCACTTCGCCCATAGGGTAAAAAATTAAAAAATATATAGCCTATAGTAATTTCCATATAGTACACTAACTGTCTTCCAAATTTCATTGAAATCGGTTCAGCCGTTTAGGCGTGATTGAGCAACAAACATACAAACAAACAAACAGACAGACATTTACATTTATAATATTAATAGGATAACCAGTTCACATTTTTAGGGCTTATTCCCCAATTGAGGCCGAATGGCCTTTTTCAGCAGTTTAGAGTCGTTTCCGCTTTGCAAGTCCTGATGTAAGCGTTCGGATTCCAAGTCCTGATTTAAGTGTTAGTGCACCCCCTAATATAAAGAAATGCACAAAAGATAAACTTAGCTAAATACAATTTTGTTGTTGTTGGATGTAAAATTTTAGTATTGGATTATCTTTCGGTTTTTGGATTATGACCCCTTAAATATATCTGCACCGATATAAAGTGGAGCGTATAATTTTTCGCTCTCCAGTGAATTCCATTTATCTTCATAAATAAAAACTGTTATCTCTGGGAAGACAAAACTCATTTTTGTTTTCTTATAAAGATTCAGCTTTGTATGTTTTATAACAAAAGTTTTATGAGTTAATAAAAATATATGAATATTTTTCAAATGACAAAAGTTTCATAATAAACCTTTAATACTTTCCAACAATAACAATGTAAGTGCAATCTATACTTTTATTCTAATACTAGCTGACCCGGCAAACGTTGTTCTGCCATACAATTTCTGACTGAACTTCTGAACTTCGTCTCGCTCCAAGTTAACGCCTTCATATAAGCTCCAGAGTAATATTAAAACACATATAGTTCAAATTTTAATGTGACTAATTTGAATTTAATCGAAATCAGTGAAGTGCGGTCTGATAAACAATGTTTTTCGATTTGTTTTCCGGCGCTAAAACAAACAATGAAGACACGCGGAAAACTGAGAAATTCGAGGTTGATCCCACAAACTTCCAATGATTGGCCTTGCGATTTATTGATTGTCATCGCAAAAGCCAATCGAATGGGGAATTGAATTTGCTAGAATTGGAAGGGAAATCGGTTGGTATAATAGAAATTCGAGGTAAAAAGACTTTCTCTCCTTTACAAAAAATTGACCGAAACGTCATCAATCCAGTTGAAACATCAACAGGAATTTGGCCATTACAAAGCGCCAGTAGATATTTTGAAAATGCAGTAGCCGATGGGTCGTTTTGCAACGTGACTCTCATGTTCGTGGTTAATATCAACTTCTTGTTATTCCGCCACAAAGATATTAATTTCATCAGCAGTAGTAGATTTTAGGATGGCGGGAAGCGTTTGATGAAAATCTTCCGACAGAAAATCTTCCCCATCAAATCGTTTCGAATCACCTCATAAATCCTTCATCTTTCGTTCAACTGCCTCCAAAGCTCGTTGACGCGCTATCGTGCATTTATCCCAAATGATAATTTTGCATTCTCGCAACAATTTCGCTATCGCCGAACTTCTGGATATTGTGCCCAATGGCTTGTCAACTGTGAGAAGATTCATCGGCAACTTCAAAGCGGAGTGAGCAGCAGATGGTGCAACAGCTAACGCAATTTGCGATCGATATTCATAAAAATTATTTGAGCTAACCTTTTTATTCGTTTCCTTTTCGTTTTCCTTTTCCTGATGACTTGTAAACAAACCTGTCGTTGTATTGACCATCTTTAAATTGTGGTGATATTCACCCTCTCCACGGCAGAACATCAACGGGTATTGAAGTGCATCATATGACCGATGAGTCTCCCGACGCTTGAGAACAATATCGTGTGATTCCACATTCTCACCCTGCAATAGCTGTGAAGCCGTCGATATTCATATCAACGACTTTAAATGCAGTTATCTCCTAATAAAAATGTTCGATCGCAAAAAGAATACAGTTGGGATCTCATCTTCAAATAGATTGGGATCTCACCTCGAAATGAGTAGCAGCATAAGCCGGGAGTTTCCGATTCAGTGTATTGCTATGCTGGCATACGACAGACAATGAACCGATATCAACGCAGCGAAGATCTTTGTAGGCGATTGTGGAATTGTATTCAAAAGCAGCGCGATTCTAGTCTATATTTACGACTGGTCTTTTTCTAGTAACATTCTGTCAAATTTGAGGTGGTGATTGTGCAGCGCGAAACTGTGCAATATGGGCAAGTCTTCATTAATTTTTTGGCACGTTCCTTTTGCATTTGATTATTATGGACGTTCTGACTAATTATAGCACGACGCGTACGTCGTGCAAAGTTTGATTGTCTAATAGGAGGCATTAGTCTAGTAAATAACTGTCCCTAAAAACAACCATGTCCTATTCGAAAAATCCAAATTTTTCGAGTTTTCCACCAAGAATTTATCTATTTTTTCATTCAGAAAGTCATGTCGGAATAATAATCTAAAGTTTTCGCAGTTACATCGTCCAAAACTATCAAATCATACGACAAAAAGCTAAATTTCGTCGAATAAAAAATTAAAAATTTTCAAATTTTTCTGGAATTTTCCAACAAAATTTTTATATTTTTCCATTTGAAAAGTCATTTGCAATTATTGCACACAAAAAAGCTATTTAGGTTATTCCAATTTCCCAAAATTTTCTCTCACAAACCTTCTCCTGGCAATAGCGAACAACTGAAAAAAATTTCAGCAAAATCGGTCCAGCCGTTCTCAATTGATATATTACTATATGAATTACTATAACACAATTTTTATATAAATATAGAGACATTATTTATCTCGTTAAATTTTCCAACCAACATCAACATCATCAAATCATGCGAAAACTGCAAAATTTCGTCGATAAAAAAATCAAATTTTTTGCGCATTTCCGGAATTTTCCGAGTTTTTCCCTAATAACACTAGTTTACAGTCATTTTGCTGCAGAGTTCTAAATAATTTTTTTCTATAGATTTCGGCCTCCTAAACACGAATATGAAATTTAAAAATTTTTCCTCTGATTAGTTTTCAAGATATGAATTTTTGAAATATTTAGCAAATTTTTTGTGACATGCATCAGCTTATTGGAGAATAATTCGTAAACGCGTCCAACGATTTGAACAAGAGTGGTCTCCAATTAAAAGTAATGTGCTCCTCTAAAACCTTTCTATACAAGCTTTTAACATCGGTTGGTTAGTTTTGATGGTAGGAGCATTTAAATTTTAAAAAACTAATATTTTTGTGCAAAAATCACAGTTTTAAATTTATAAAAAAATTATTAAAAATATTAATCGCAAAAATAAAAACAATTTCATAAATTGAGTATAAAGATTAGACTTTCTTGAGCAAAACAAGCCATCGTTTATAAAAATTGGGTGATAAGAGGAAGAGTAACACGTTTTTTAAGAGGACACTACAAATGGTAAATTTTTTGATTTTAAGCATATCACGGTAGGTTTAGAGCTAAACTTCACGTTGCATGAAAATGACAATAAAAAGTGGAAATGCCACTGTATTCTGGGTTGATCATGCATCACGAAAATGTTTAATTTGAAATCCTAGCTGATCATTTTTTGAAAATATCGATATTTTCCATTTCTGCCGACTGGACCAAAAGTCTTTTTACTTTTTAAACGATGACAGTAAAAAACTGGACCAATGAGATAAAAACTGTTTATTTATTATCAAAGTATACAAACAGGGAATATTGTAAGATCATTGACTATTTTGACATTGCTTTAACCTGGAGGCTTGAAGTGCATTTTAAGCCTACATTTTTGAAAAATATCGATATTTTGAATTTTTATACCGCGAAACCGCCTAAGAAGAATTTGTTCAGTATTAAAAAAGTGAAATATTTATTAATTGCAATATATGTATAGAACTAGTGGGCCCGGCAATGCTTCGCTATTGCATATTAACTTGTAATATATTTTACATTTAGTTCTACAAAGTACTTTAAAGCTGTACTTAAGCTCGACAATAATATGTTGAATTTATTACCTTATGCAACTAATTTCAAGTAACTCCTTAACATGGAAGTTAACTGATTAAGTTTTATTGTTTTAAATTCTAAATATGATAGGCTCTATGACGCTAGTAAAATGTCCATCATCAAAGTCATACGTATAGTTTCGACATGTAGATTAAGTTTTGTCTGTATGTAGGGAGAAAAAGCACTTCTTTCACAAATCGGAAACAGAAATTCCTTTAAAGATCAAAATTCAATTTTTATATTTATCTGTAGTAGCGGGAACCGTCTGTATACTAACTATGTCTTTGGGCGTAAAAATCAATTTTGTTATGCCTTCTCCTCCTATTGACCGCAAATGAAAATTTCATTTGAAGCTGAATGCCTTTAGCCATAAAAACCTCCTTCGCCATGTCTTCTTCTCATACGGACCCAGAATATACCCGAATACTCTCTATATATTGAACTCGTATTACCATTTTTTGAGATAATTCAGTCACCAGCGTTTGGCTTAATAAAGTGATGATCTCACGCGCTGCATGGCATATTACGCCGTCGTATTGTAACCATTTCTCCTCCAAATAATGTGCAATGACATGATAAATAAAAAAATCAATTGATCGTCCACTTGCTCTAGTTCTTTTACCAGTTGGATTTTATATGAATGTAGACCAAGATCTTTCCTCAGCATTTGCAGATACCGAGTTGCTGAGAACGGCGCCGGTTCGATAAATTCGAGTCCCCTGTCACACTTTCGTCTTCAACGTCAGATGGATGACTATATGCACCCTAAAGTTCACAAAGGGCTCCATAAGTTTGGCGAACAGAACGCGCATTTTATCTATAGGATTTATTACCGATTAGCTCTCCTGAAAAGTAATTAAAAATACATATCTGTAAAGTAAATTAAAAACAAATCACTGTTTTAGTCTGCGTAGCTACCATGTGTCCTAAATTGCCTGGTGTACGGATCATTATTTAAAAAATATTGAAGTGCGTGGGCAGAGCCTCGGATCAATTTTTTCGCGTCGAAAAAAACGTGATAATCGTATACCACTATCGGAATGTACGATGAATTCTTAGAAAATTTCACTAAGAAACAATATGTATAAAATCAATTCCTAGTTCGCGCTGAGAAACATGAAGATTTCAGGTAAAGATATTTTTTAACAATGAGCAACTGTTGAAACCTTCAGACCTATGGGCCCCGGCTCTAATTTTTACCTACTATTCCGATGCTTGGAGACCAAAACGATGAGAATGGTATATTTTTGACATTGTTTTCTGTATACCAACACTCATAGGCATAACTTTTTAACCAATACATAGATTTGCTTCTGTAATACCTCATTTAGTTTGTTGGGAAGTCAGTTTTACGCAAAAGGTCTCAATATATATATCTGAAGTTTTCGGTTCGTGCTCATTTAAAAACAAAAAAAAAAATCTTTATTTGAAATCTTCATGCTTTCCAACGCGAGCTAGGAATTGATTTTAGACACAAAGTTTTTTGGTAAAATTTTCTTAAAATTCATCGTAGATTCCGATTTTTGTTACGATTTATGCGAATATAGAAATTGGCCCACCACACACACTACACCCACAGTTTAACCGTTTGTTTTAAAAAGGGTGTGGAACAGCCCATTTCCACTCTTACTGTAATTCAAACTGCAACAACAACATATGTAACAAATCTCATCTTCATACCTCTGATAGTTCATGAGATATAGCCCATTTAATTTTCAAGTTGAATGGGCGGTGCCACGCCCCTTTTTCCAATCACAACCAAATATAGCCTGGGACTATCAACAGGTCAACAGTACCACTTGGTAAATTTTTCGCTCCAACAACATATATACCAAATCTCATCTTCATACCTCTGATAGTTCATGAAATATAGCCTTTTTAATTTTCAAGTTGTATGGGCGGTGCCACGCCCCTTTATCCAATTACAACCAAATGTAGTCAGGAACTATCTACAGGTCAACAGTACCTCATGGTAAAATTTTTGTATCAATCGATCTATTAGAAAAGCCGTTAGAGCGATTTTTGAAAAGGGGGCGTGGCACCGCCCACTTCCACCCTGGCTGTAATTAATACTGCTCAAACAACAAATATACCAAATCTCTACTTCATACCTCTGATAGTTCATGAAATATAGCCTTTTTAATTTTCAAGTTGTATGGGCGGTGCCACGCCCCTTTATCCAATTACAACCAAATGTAGTAAGGAACTATCTACAGGTCAACAGTACCTCATGGTAAAATTTTTGTATCAATCGGTCTATTAGAAAAGCCGTCTGAGCGATATTTGAAAAAAAGGGGCGTGGTGCCGCCCACTTTTTGAAAAAATAAAACCTTTTAAACCATCTGGAAGCTATAGCGAACAAAACAAAAAAAAAATTTTGAAAATCGGTCCAGCCGTTTTTGAGTTTTAGCGAGACAACTGCACAGCAATTCATTTTTATATATAAGATATAATTTAAAAATGAAAAATACATTTTTTTTTTAAAAATATAGGTTTATAATACACTTCAAGCCTCAAAATTGAAGCAATGTCAAAATAGTCAATGATCTTACAATATTCCCTGTTTGTATACTTTGATAATAAATAAACAGTTTTTATCTCATTGGTCCAGTTTTTTACTGTCATCGTTTAAAAAGTAAAAAGACTTTTGGTCCAGTCGGCAGAAATGGAAAATATCGATATTTTCAAAAAATGATCAGCTAGGATTTCAAATTAAACATTTTCGTGATGCATGATCAACCCAGAATACAGTGGCATTTCCACTTTTTATTGTCATTTTCATGCAACGTGAAGTTTAGCTCTAAACCTACCGTGATATGCTTAAAATCAAAAAATTTACCATTTGTAGTGTCCTCTTAAAAAACGTGTTACTCTTCCTCTTATCACCCAATTTTTATAAACGATGGCTTGTTTTGCTCAAGAAAGTCTAATCTTTATACTCAATTTATGAAATTGTTTTTATTTTTGCGATTAATATTTTTAATAATTTTTTTATAAATTTAAAACTGTGATTTTTGCACAAAAATATTAGTTTTTTAAAATTTAAATGCTCCTACCATCAAAACTAACCAACCGATGTTAAAAGCTTGTATAGAAGGGTTTTAGAGGAGCACATTACTTTTAATTGGAGACCACTCTTGTTAAAATCGTTGGACGCGTTTACGAATTATTCTCCAATAAGCTGATGCATGTCACAAAAAATTTGCTAAATAATTCAAAAATTCATATCTTGAAAACTAATCAGAGGAAAAATTTTTAAATCTCATATTCGTGTTTAGGAGGCCGAAATCTATAGAAAAAAATTATTAAGAACTCTGCAGCTCACAAAAAATAAAGATTTGTAAACTGGTGTAATTTTTCATTTTTGCATTCGAAAAGCCATTTCGTAACAATTGCACTCAAATTTCCCTGCTTTTCCTAAGGATTTTCCCAAAATTTTGACGCATAAAAAATTCCTGCCAATATTGAAAAAAAATAGAGCAAACTGGGCCAACGATCGCTCTTGATAAATTACTACAAATTTTTCGCACTATTTTTATCTTTATATATTTCACAATAGTCCGAAATTTTTCAGCAACACAACGAATTTTGCACCTTTACGTCGTCTGAAATCATTAAATCAAGCGATACAATGGAAGATTTCGTCGAAGGCATCGAAATCTTTCGATTTTTACTGGAATTTTCCAAATTTTCCAAAATTTCCAGTTTTTTCTATTTTTCCATTCGAAAAGTCATAATTGTTCAAAATTGTTCACATTTACATCGCCCAAAATTACCAAAACATACGATAAGAAGCAAAATTGTCGAATAAAAAAATAAATTTTTTTTGGCATTTTCCATAATTTTCCTACGAAAATTTTATATTTTTCCATTCGAAAATCGACAAAAATGTAATTTTCGATTATCGAAAAAAATCTAATTTTCCGATTTTTGCGGAATTTTCCGAGTTTTCCACCGACAATTTATCTATTTTCCCATTCGAAAAGTCGTTTCGGAATAATTATATGAAATTTTTCGCAAGTTACATCGTTCAAAACTATCAAATCGTACGACAAAAAGCTAAATTTTATCGAAAAATAATATTAAATTTTTCGAATTTTTCCGGAATTTTCCGAATTTTCCAAAAAAAAATTATATTTTTCCATTCGAAAAACCATTCGTAACAATTGCGCACAAAATTCCATACAAAAAAGCAATTTTCGGCTTTTCCGGAGGAATTTCCCAAAATTTTCTTTTACATAAACCTTCTCCTGGCAATTACGAACAACTAATAAAAAATTTCAGCAAAATCGGTCCAACCGTTCTCAATTGATGAATTAATATACATTTTTGCCACCATTTTTATACCATCACCCTTAGGGATGAAGGTATATATCATTTGATACGACCCAAAAGTGTAACACATAGAAGGAGTCACTTTAGACCCTAGGTTTCTTTGAACCAAATTCGATTCATGACTTTTTAAGTCGTTTGAGCCATGTCCGTCTGTCTGTCTGTCTGTCTGTCCGGTGGCTGTCCGGCTGGTTCGCACGATAACTTTCGAAAAACGCAACCAAATGTTTTGAAATTTTGCACGAGTTATTATTTTCTCCAAACTACTTACGGTATTGCAAATGGGCTACATGGCCCCACCCCTTCTGGTACCTCCCATACAAATACATCATTCCGCCCACTTTAGAAATCGAGTAATAATATCAATACACCCTACGGGATCGTCCCCAAATTCTGTATTTAGTAAAGCTATAACAGGATAAAGTTTTGGAAAAAATTTTGAAAGCCTAGCCACGCCCCTTCTGGTACCTCCCATACAAATCTACCTTTCCGCCCACTATAGAGATGGAGAAATAATATCAATAAATTAAACGTGATCGTACCCAAATTCTATTTCGAGTAAAGCTATAATAAGATAAAGATTTGGAGAAAAAAATTGGAAGTCTATTCACGCCCCATCTGGTACCTCCCATACACATCTGGTACCGCCCACTTTAGAAATCGATTAATATTATTAAAAGACCTAACGCGATCGTGCCCAAATTCTGTATTTGGTAAAGTTTAAGCAGGATAAAGTTTTGGAGAAAAAATCTGGAAGTCTAGACACGCCCCTTCTGGTACCTCCCATACAAATGTACCACTCCGCCCACTTTAGAAATAGAGTAATAATATCAATACACTCGACACGATCGTGCCCAAATTCTGTATTTTGTTATATTATAACAGGACAAAGTTTTGGAGAAAAAATTGGAAGTCTAGACACGCCCCTTATGGTACCTCCCATACAAATGTACCTTTCCGCCCACTTTTGGGATGTAGTAATAATATCAGTACACCCAACGCAATCGTGCGCAAATTCTGTATTTAGTAAAGCTATAACAGGATAAAGTTATGGAGAATAAATCTGGAGCCTAAACACACCCCTTCACGTACCTCCCATATAAATGTACCACTCCGCCCAATTTCGAAATCGAGTAAAAATATCAATAAAATAGAAAATTATTTGTTTTACTGAGGGTAAGGGTAAATGTAAGTCGGGTTGCCCGACTGAAACTTTCTAACTGGTTTTAATTACAAATCGATTATTTTCAATAACTCAAGACTTAAACAATATATTATATTGGGTGATGGTATTTATCAGTCAGTTTAACTGACTGAAATTTCTGTACTGGTTATATATATAGACTAGCGGACCCGGCGAACTTTGTCTCGCCCCAATTTAATACTTTCAGATAAACTCAGTAGAGAGTGGTATGGTAAACAATGTTTTTCGATTAGTCTTCCGCCGCAACAACAAACAACGAAGGCGGTTCTAAAATGCGAAAAGGTTCCAAAACGTTCAGCTTGCCACACGTAAAACAGGGAAATTCGAGATTAATCCCACATACTTCCAACGATTGGCCTTGCGATTAATTGATTGTCATCAGAGAATTGGAATGGATGATCAGTTGGAAATATCTGATTCGAAAGATAAGGACTTCCTCTTCTTTGAATTAGTTCTTGATGGTCGTCCGTTAAATCACATTGTTCATCAGATTCTAGACAGACAACCGTGTACCGTTGCACAATTTCTATTGATTCAGATTCCGCAATATGCCTTTATCTGTTAATTATGCGAATTGAAAAATTCGGTCGGATTGTTGGCCGCTTCATCCTCGTCAGTCCCGCTGTAAACAGATTTGTAAAAAATCATTTCTCCAGCGATTTAACTTTCTAAACTGAAATTCTAGCTATCGATGACTTTATTCTTCGCTGCTAGTAGCATACTGGCCGTAAATTAATCTAATTTTTTAGATTTTTATAATTTTGTGCAATGCCATGAGTTGTTTTTCCAAAGATGTGAACTCAGGAATGAGCCCCAAATTTTTTTTCAAGCATTGTTTAAGTAAATCAGCAGCATTAGACATTGTGAGCAAAGTCGGGGCTATGACCAAATCATTTTAAATCTCCTTGAAAATCCTTTATCGTTCGGTCAACTACTTTCAAAAGCTCGATTATTCGTTATCGCGCATTCACCCGAAATGTTGTCTTGATCATGTTTACTTTGGTTTTTCAACCGTGAAAAGATTCATCGACAGTTTCAAAGCGGAATTTGCGTTTCGACTACATTCCAACAATAAGGCAGCCATGCCAGAGAATGCAGCGGCGAACGTTATTTGAGATCTTGACCGAATTGTTGCCGGAATCAACAAAAAAATATCCTGGCTGTCCCACCCGGAGCATCGAGAAAGTAAATGCCTTCTGTTTCATCGTGAATCGAACTCGATCTTGTGCTCGGCATTTAACTGCGGCACATTTGTTCGATCTTTTCCGGTCAACTCATCTAGATTATAGTCTTGCTCCCGTTAAAATTCGCGATCGAATGCATCTTGCATCGAACGTTTTGGCGCTGGCACTCCCAATGTCGATTGCAGATTGCCGCACATGAGTACGCAAATGCCATCCCGCCGAGTTCGACGATTATTGAGTCCGTTTTCGAGGTAATTTAAAATTCCCGAAATGCCACACACAGAACACCATCCACAGTACACAGCGAATTGAAGGGACAGTTAAGATATAAGCATACGCCTTGGCGTGGATGAATATGATAAAAGTGATAAATATTGCATAGGATATCAATATATTTTTTATCTAAATATTATATATATATCGCTACCAACCAAAAATAAACCGAAATTTTCCACCTAAACATTGTTCAAAACCATCAAATCATGCGAAAATTGCAAAATTTTTTCGATAAAAAATAAAAAAATTGTGCGTTTTTCCGGAATTTTCCAACAACATTTTTTTTATTTTTCCATTCGAAAAGCCATTCCGTAACAATTGCACACAAAATTCCATACAAAAAAACCAATTTTTGATTTTTCCAATTTCCCGACTTTTCCGAATGATTTTCCCAATATTTTCTTGTATAAAAAGCTCATACCAATTACGAACTATTAAAAAAAAAAATAAGCAAATTTTGCCAGCCGTTCTCTTGATGAATTACTACACACGTTTCACACCCTTTAATACATATAGATTTCACAATAAACCAAATTTTTCCAAGCATCACAACGAATTTTCCACCTTCACGTCGTCTAAAATTATCAAATCAAGTGATACAATGAAAAATTTTGTCGAAAAAATCCAAAATTTTTGGGTTTTTTCCGGAATTTTCCGAGTTTTCCACCAAGAATTTCTCTTTTTTTTCATTCGAAATTTTTCCATTCACATCATTCAAATTTATCAAAACACAATAAAATGTAAAATTTCGTCGAAAAAAAATTAAAATTTTTGGAATTTTTCCATAATTTTCCCATTAAAATTTTCTTTTTTTTCAATCAAAAGCCACTACATAAATTTAAAACAAAAATTCAATTATCGATTTTAATGCAAAATTTCGTCGAAAAAAATTTTAAATTTTTTTTTAAGTTTTCCGAAATTTTCCGAATTTTTCAACAAAAATTTTCCATTTTTCTATTCGAAAAGCCATTCTGTAACAATTGCATCCAAATTCCATACAAAAAGGCAATTTTCGATTTTTCCAATTTTCCGACTTTTCCGGAAGATTTTCCCAAAATTTTCTTTCACATAAACCTACTCCTGGCAATAACGAACAACTGAAAAAAAGTTTGAGCAAAATCAGCCCAGCCGTTCTCAATTGATGAATTACTATACATTTTTGCCACCATTTTTATATATATAGATTATTATAAAGAGAGTTGTTAGTTTGTTTGTTTGTATGGAGAGGGTATTCTTTCGAATGGAATTCGTTCTCGAATGGATAGCTCGTTATCACAGAGTTCTATTAGCTATTCGAAATTTGTACTTTTAGGGCCGAAAAGGGGAAATAACTGGACACAAACGGCTAAAAGTAGAAACGCGAAAATTGGGATATTTATTTATTTTATAGAATAGTTGTGCGTTGCAAAAAAATTTTTAATATTCGTACTTCTAGGGCTTTAAAAGCCTAAAAATGGATGAAACTGGTACAATTAACCATACCAAATGGCTAAAGGTAGGATCACAAATATCTATATGCAGTGATGTCAGAAGTAGGGAAAAATCCCTACTTGTAGGGATTTTTGCAAAAAAAATCTTGTGTGGGGAGAAACGGACGGATTTTTAATATTCCCGTGAAATGTAGGGATTTTTTATAATTTGCTTGTAAAGCATGCAAACCGAGCTTTATTCAAAGAAAACTATACACATTTTAATAGAAGATCACATATACAATTTAATATTTATACATAAGCGATTACAGAGAATTAAAATTTGCATACAGCCAAGATAAATTAAAAGGAGCAGAATTAATATTAGCCGACATACAAAATAAGTGTAACAAGCTTATTTGCTTTTTTTTTAAAAAAAAGTATGTATTAAATTTCTTTTAAATTACCATTCAACAACCATTCTGAATCTACAAAAATATTTTTAAAGCTGGGTCAAAACTTTATAAAAAAATCGGAGTTAAAGTTTAATTGCGCTGTACGATCACCTCATATTACTTTGCCAATTGAAAATATATACGTTGGTACTGAATGTGAAGAGCTGTTAAAAACCTTTCCACCGTCAGAGGCCTACCAGCTAAAATCCGATTGCCTCAAACTATATATAACCGCAACGTCGGCTTCGATTAATATATGACTCGATTTTAAAGGAAATTGAATTTCTAAATCCCGTATCAGCTATTGGCCGAGGCGATAACAGTGTTTTCCAATTCAAGTTTTTGTGCCAAAAATTGTCCATTAATATTGACCATCTTACACAGGAGTGGTTAACGATGAAATATAACTTTTCTGAAGATAAGCAAATATCGTTGTCTAAGTTGGATGTGGAAAAGTATATGATAAGTTATTATTTCCAAACCTTTCCAAACTAATAAAAATCCTACTAAGTATGCCGCACGCCAATGCAGATGCTGAAATAATTTTTTTCAATTGCGACTGATGTTAGAACTAAGAATAGGAATAAAATAAGCTATGAGGTGCTTAGTTCAATTTGTTAAGTTAATAAATTATAATTATTTATAGAGATTTTCATCAAATTTTAAACATTTGTAGTGTAGGGAAAAATGTAGGGAAAATAAATAGTTGTAGTAGGGAAAAAAGTGATTTTTTGAAATAAACGTAGGGAATTTTCCAAAAATCCTCTGGCATCACTGTCTATATGTGCATTTTCCCTATAGAACTAGAGAGCTGCACGAAGCGGTTTGGTGAAATTCGATCTTTTGAGGCTAAAACCAGTACAGAAATTTCAGTCAGTTAAACTGACTGATAAATACCATCACCCAATATAATATATTGTTTAAGTCTTGAGTTATTGAAAATAATCGATTTGTAATTAAAACCAGTTAGAAAGTTTCAGTCGGGCAACCCGACTTACATTTACTCTTACCCTCAGTAAAACAAATAATTATATATTTTATTGATATTATTACTCGATTTCGAAATTGGGCGGAGGAGTTTTACATTTATATGGGAGGTACGTGAAGGGGTGTGTTTAGGCTCCAGATTTATTCTCCATAACTTTATCCTGTTATAGCTTTACTAAATACATAATTTGCGCACGATTGCGTTGGGTGTACTGATATTATTACTACATCCCAAAAGTGGGCGGAAAGGTACATTTGTATGGGAGGTACCAGAAGGGGCGTGTCTAGACTTCCAGATTTTTTCTCCAAAACTTTATCCTGCTTAAAATTTACCAAATACAGAATTTGGGCACGATCGCGTTAGGTCTTTTAATAATATTAATCGATTTCTAAAGTGGGCGGTACCTGATGTGTATGGGAGGTACCAGATGGGGCTTGAATAGACTTCCAATTTTTTTCTCTAAAACTTTATCTTGTTATAGCTTTACTCAAAATAGAATTTGGGTACGATCACGTTTAATTTATTGATATTATTTCTCCATCTCTATAGTGGGCGGAAAGGTAGATTTGTATGGGATGTACCAGAAGGGGCGTGGCTAGGCTTTCAAAATTTTTTCCAAAACTTTATCCTGTTATAGCTTTACTAAATACAGAATTTGGGGACGATTCCGTAGGGTGTATTGATATTATTACTCGATTTCTAAAGTGGGCGGAATGATGTATTTGTATGGGAGGTACCAGAAGGGGCGGGGCCATGTAGCCCATTTGCAATACCGTAAGTAGTTTTCTAACTGGTTATACCATCACCCGTAGGGATGAAGGTATATATCATTTGATACGACCCAAAAGTGTAACACATAGAAGGAGTCACTTTAGACCCTAGGTTTCTTTGAACCAAATTCGATTCATGACTTTTTAAGTCGTTTGAGCCATGTCCGTCTGTCTGTCTGTCTGTCTGTCTGTCTGTCTGTCTGTCTGTCTGTCTGTCGGGTGGCTGTCCGGCTGGTTCGCACGATAACTTTCGAAAGACGCAACCAAATGTTTTGAAATTTTGCACGAGTTATTATTTTCTCAAAACTACTTACGGTATTGCAAATGGGCTACATTGCCCCGCCCCTTCTGGTACCTCCCATACAAATACATCATTCCGCCCACTTTAGAAATCGAGTAATAATATCAATACACCCTAGGGGATCGTCCCCAAATTCTGTATTTAGTAAAGCTATAACAGGATAAAGTTTTGGAAAAAATTTTGAAAGCCTAGCCACGCCCCTTCTGGTACCTCCCATACAAATCTACCTTTCCGCCCACTATAGAGATGGAGAAATAATATCAATAAATTAAACGTGATCGTACCCAAATTCTATTTTGAGTAAAGCTATAACAAGATAAAGTTTTAGAGAAAAAAATTGGAAGTCTATTCACGCCCCATCTGGTACCTCCCATACACATCTGTTACCGCCCACTTTAGAAATCGATTAATATTATTAAAAGACCTAACGCGATCGTGCCCAAATTCTGTATTTGGTAAAGTTTAAGCAGGATAAAGTTTTGGAGAAAAAATCTGGAAGTCTAGACACGCCCCTTCTGGTACCTCCCATACAAATGTACCACTCCGCCCACTTTAGAAATAGGGTAATAATATCAATACACTCGACACGATCGTGCCCAAATTCTGTATTTTGTTATATTATAACAGGACAAAGTTTTGGAGAAAAAATTGGAAGTCTAGACACGCCCCTTATGGTACCTCCCATACAAATGTACCTTTCCGCCCCCTTTTGGGATGTAGTAATAATATCAGTACACCCAACGCAATCGTGCGCAAATTCTGTATTTAGTAAAGCTATAACAGGATAAAGTTATGGAGAATAAATCTGGAGCCTAAACACACCCCTTCACGTACCTCCCATATAAATGTACCACTCCGCCCAATTTCGAAATCAAGTAATAATATCAATAAAATAGAAAATTATTATTTGTTTTACTGAGGGTAAGGGTAAATGTAAGTCGGGTTGCCCGACTGAAACTTTCTAACTGGTTTTAATTACAAATCGATTATTTTCAATAACTCAAGACTTAAATAATATATTATATTGGGTGATGGTATTTATCAGTCAGTTTAACTGACTGAAATTTCTGTACTGGTTTTAATTACAAATCGGTTAATTTCAATAAGACAAGACTTAAACAATAACTTATATTGGGTGATGGTATTTATCAGTCAGTTTAACTGACTGAAATTTCTGTACTTGTTATACCATCACCCGTAGGGATGAAGGTATATATCATTTGATACGACCCAAAAGTGTAACACATAGAAGGAGTCACTTTAGACCCTAGGTTTCTTTGAACTAAATTCGATTCATGACTTTTTAAGTCGTTTGAGCCATGTCCGTCTGTCTGTCGGGTGGCTGTCCGGCTGGTTCGCACGATAACTTTCGAAAGACGCAACCAAATGTTTCGAAATTTTGCACGAGTTATTATTTTCTCAAAACTACTTACGGTATTGCAAATGGGCTACATTGCCCCGCCCCTTCTGGTACCTCCCATACAAATACATCATTCCGCCCACTTTAGAAATCGAGTAATAATATCAATACACCCTACGAAATCGTCCCCAAATTCTGTATTTAGTAAAGCTATAACAGGATAAAGTTTTGGAAAAAATTTTGAAAGCCTAGCCACGCCCCTTCTGGTACCTCCCATACAAATCTACCTTTCCGCCCACTATAGAGATGGAGAAATAATATCAATAAATTAAACGTGATCGTACCCAAATTCTATTTTGAGTAAAACTATAACAAGATAAAGTTTTAGAGAAAAAAATTGGAAGTCTATTCAAGCCCCATCTGGTACCTCCCATACACATCAGGTACCGCCCACTTTAGAAATCGATTAATATTATTAAAAGACCTAACGCGATCGTGCCCAAATTCTGTATTTGGTAAAGTTTAAGCAGGATAAAGTTTTGGAGAAAAAATCTGGAAGTCTAGACACGCCCCTTCTGGTACCTCCCATACAAATGTACCACTCCGCCCACTTTAGAAATAGAGTAATAATATCAATACACTCGACACGATCGTGCCCAAATTCTGTATTTTGTTATATTATAACAGGACAAAGTTTTGGAGAAAAAATTGGAAGTCTAGACACGCCCCTTATGGTACCTCCCATACAAATGTACCTTTCCGCCCACTTTTGGGATGTAGTAATAATATCAGTACACCAACGCAATCGTGCGCAAATTCTGTATTTAGTAAAGCTATAACAGGATAAAGTTATGGAGAATAAATCTGGAGCCTAAACACACCCCTTCACGTACCTCCCATATAAATGTAAAACTCCTCCGCCCAATTTCGAAATCGAGTAATAATATCAATAAAATATATAATTATTTGTTTTACTGAGGGTAAGGGTAAATGTAAGTCGGGTTGCCCGACTGAAACTTTCTAACTGGTTTTAATTACAAATCGATTATTTTCAATAACTCAAGACTTAAACAATATATTATATTGGGTGATGGTATTTATCAGTCAGTTTAACTGACTGAAATTTCTGTACTGGTTTTCTTTAGAAGACTCTCGGAATTAATTGATCCAGGATTCTCCGCTGTAGAGCAAGACAGGTAGGATCAGAATCTGGTAGTGTTGGATCTCTGTTTTTCGAGAGAGCGCTTTGTCATTAAATCGCTTGCTTAGCTCATAGTAGCAGCGGTTTGCGATCAATACTCGTCTTTTGATTTCCTGGCTGGCATTAATATTTTTGTTGATGGCGGAGCCAAGGTAGACAAAATCATCTACCACTTCAACGTTGTACTTCTCAATGTTCACGCAGCGACCCTGCCGAGTGAACTCTTTGTTTGTTGAAACAAATGACTTGGTTTTGCCCTCATTTATCACCAGACCCACTTCCGCCGACTGCTTTTCAATGCTCGAAAATGCCGAGTCAGTCAGTGCCATCCCCCAAAGTCGTATTAGCTTCGCGGGATTACCAAACTCAGCCATAGCATCCAACAATTTCTGTCGTATCGGACTATCGAATGCAGCTTGTAATCGATGAACAAATTGTAGGTTTCGATCTGCATTTCTTGGGTCTTCTCCAGGATTTGTCGTAATGTGCCACACTTATAGGTTCGCCAGAATGTGCTTTAGTCTTTCACATAGCACACTAGACAGGACCTTGTATGCGATGGGTAAAAAGCTAATCCCGCGATAGTTGGTACATACACTTAGATATGTGTGTGAAGATATAAACGTTTATAACTAGCGAAGATACCAACCAAGGTGTCTCCACTACTCTCTATTGTGAATGGTTATGTAACCAATTTTCTCAGGATATAAAGAAAATTCCAATTATCTTCCACAATATTGGAGCAACATACACAAAATTTACCCCAGACGTAGTCAAGGACCCAGGCTACAGGTCTATCCTATAATTTAATCAAATTCTTTCCCCAGAAATTACATATACGATAGTAAAAAGCTACATGGGGATATGACCATATCCGGGAAACCGGAGAGAGTGCATCAATGTCCACCATACCACAGAAGCTCCAGGGGGTGCGGAATACAAAAATATGTCCAGATTTTCCAGGACCGATTTCAGAGCTGGGAAATCCTTGACCAAAAAATTACATTTTCATATGATGAAATCTGGCCAAGATGATTGGCCATATTTGGGAAACTGGAGGGAGTGCATCAATCTCCATTATACCACAGAGGCTCCAGGGGGTGTGGAATACCAAAATATGTCCAGATTTTCCAGGACCGATTTCAGAGCTGGGAAATCCTTTACCAAAAAAGTACATTTTCATATGATGAAATCTGGCCAGGATGATTGGCCATATTTGGATAACTGGAGGGAGTGCATCAATCCCCAATATACCATAGAGGCTCCAGGCTGTGTGCAATTCAAAAATATGTCCAGATTTTCCAGGACCGATTTCAGAGCTGGGAAATCCTTTACCAAAAAATTACATTTTCATATGATGAAATCTGGCCAGGATGATTGGCCATATTTGGATAACTGGAGGGAGTGCATCAATCCCCATTATACCATAGAGGCTCCAGGGCGTGTGCAATTCAAAAATATGTCCAGATTTTCCAGGACCGATTTCAGAGCTGGGAAATCCTTTACCAAAAAAGTACATTTTCATATGATGAAATCTGGCCAGGATGATTGGCCATATTTGGATAACTGGAGGGAGTGCATCAATCCCCATTATACCATAAAGGCTCCAGGGGGTGTGCAATTCAAAAATATGTCCAGTTTTTTCAGGACCGATTTCAGAGCTGGGAAATCCTTTACCAAAAAGTACATTTACATATGATGAAGCCTGGCCAGGATGATTGGCCATAATTGCAAAACTGGAGGGAGTGCATCAATCCCCATTATACCATAGAGGCTCCAGGGGGTGTGCAATTCAAAAATATGTCCAGTTTTTTCAGGACCGATTTCAGAGCTGGGAAATCCTTTACCAAAAAGTACATTTTAATATGATGAAATCTGGCCAGGTGATTGGCCATATTTGGGAAACTGGAGAGAGTGCATCAATCCCCATTATACCATAGAGGCTCCAGGTTGTGTGCAATTCACAAATATGTCCAGTTTTTCCAGGACCGATTTCAGAGCTGGGAAATCCTTTACCAAAAAAGTACATTTTCATATGATGAAATCTGGCCAGGTGATTGGCCATATTTGGGAAACTGGAGAGAGTGCATCAATCCCCATTATACCATAGAGGCTCCAGGTTGTGTGCAATTCACAAATATGTCCAGTTTTTCCAGGACCGATTTCAGAGCTGGGAAATCCTTTACCAAAAAAGTACATTTTCATATGATGAAAATGGCCAGGTGATTGGCCATATTTGGGAAACTGGAGAGAGTGCATCAATCCCCATTATACCATAGAGGCTCCAGGGCGTGCGCAATACAAAAATATGTCCAGTTTTTCCAGGACCGATTTCAGAGCTGGGAAATCCTTTACCAAAAAAGTACATTTTCATATGATGAAATCTGGCCAGGTGATTGGCCATATTTGGGAAACTGGAGAGAGTGCATCAATCCCCATTATACCATAGAGGCTCCAGGTTGTGTGCAATTCACAAATATGTCCAGTTTTTCCAGGACCGATTTCAGAGCTGGGAAATCCTTTACCAAAAAAGTACATTTTCATATGATGAAATCTGGCCAGGTGATTGGCCATATTTGGGAAACTGGAGAGAGTGCATCAATCCCCATTATACCATAGAGGCTCCAGGTTGTGTGCAATTCAAAAATATGTCCACATTTTCCAGGACCGATTTCAGAGCTGGGAAATCCTTTACCAAAAAGTACATTTTCATATGATGAAGTCTGGCCAGGATGATTGGCCATAATTGCAAAACTGGAGCGAGTGCATCAATCCCCATTATACCATAGAGGCTCCAGGGGGTGTGCAATTCAAAAATATGTCCAGTTTTTTCAGGACCGATTTCAGCCTGGCCAGGATGATTGGCCATAATTGGGAAACCGGAGGGAGTGCATTAATCCCCATTATACCATAGAGGCTCCAGAACGTGTACAATTCAAAAATATGTCCAGTTTTTTCAGGACCGATTTCAGAGATGGGAAATCCTTTGTATATATATAAATCAAATGCACTTTAAAACTTTTTAATTTTTTTAACTAAAATTGTGGTCTAGAATAAATAGTATTAAAAGAATAATAAATAATTTATCGTTACTAATTAATAAAACAACTGTAAAAAAAAATTTACTTATTAAAAAAAAATAAATAAAAAATAATTATTAACCAATAAAAGAAAGACCTCTCCGCGGATTTGAACCCACGACCTAGGACAATACGCACCTCATCGCTATGAGTCGGGCTACACTCTAGCTGCATTTATAACGTACTTTAGACAGATTTGTTTGCAATTTCATTGGAGATTTTATAGAACATGTGATACAGATAACCTTGACTATTTACTGTTGCATATAAAATATCAAAATTTTGTGTGTTTGTGTGTGTGTTGTGACAAAGAGCATAAAAGGAGACTGCTAACATCGCTTTTAATATGGTTTTTTTGTTACGAGTGTATAATGCACATTTATCAAATGAATATTTTTTTCATCAATACTCCTACTCTTTGTTAGACTCTTATAATCATCGCGATTATAAGAATTGTAGTTTCGTACTTTTATAGCAAAATATACATTCTGTTGAGTTGTCTTTTGTTTTTATAAAAATATCCAAGCAGGATTCGAACCGCGTACCTTCGTCAACAACGCCGTCCTACTTAACACTTGCACCACCCACGTATGGCTATTGCGCATGGTAGAAGTGAGAATGATCGTAAATTGCAATTTCTTTGTTTACATTTGCATTTTCTTCATTTTGTCGCCATGCTGAACATCATCTCCGTACATGTGTGTGTAATAACAAATAGTCGGTTATTTGGATCTTTTTTAATCACCATGTAAATACTATCATAAAATTTAGATTTAGATTTAGATCATTTAGAATAAGATGTGTTTATACTTCTATGTAAATATATTCCTGTATATAAAAATTTATTTAAACTATTGTTTGCAGAAAAATAAACAAAAATATGTAAAAATATTATTTATTGTTTTAATTATTTAATGTTAATTTAATTTAATTTAATTTAATTAAAAAAGGTACGCCTCATATGATTTACACCTAAAAATTGTAGGGAGGAAGCACTTTTTTTCATCATGAACTATCAAGAGTACAGGTTGACCTCGCTTAATACGTGCTTCTAACAACAAGGTATTCCTCTAACACGGTTTATTTTTTGGGAAAATTTTTCGTTTTACAGGCTACATGGAGTCGTTCAGGAAAAAAAATTTAGCAATATCATTTTTGCTTTAAAAAATTAAATTTGTAACTGTTTTTATTAACCACCGATCCATCTGCTGAAAAGCAATAAAAGATAAAAGATGTTAAACGAGGTCTACCTGTGGTTTCTAAATATGTTGTTTAAATACCACCCCCAAAACCAATAAACTTTCATGTCGTCTCTCATTTGCTCTTTCCGACTATTTGTTATTACACACACATGTACGGAGATGATGTTCAGCATGGTGACAAAATGAAGAAAATGCAAATTTAAACAAAGAAATTGCAATTTACGATCATTCTCACTTCTACCATGCGCAGTAAACATACGTGGGTGGTGCAAGTGTTAAGTAGGACGACGTTGATGACGAAGGTACGCGGTTCGAATCCTGCGTGGATATTTTTATAAAAACAAAAGACAACTCAACAGAATATATATTTTGCTATAAAAGTACGAAACTACAATTCTTATAATCGCGATGATTATAAGAGTCTAACAAAGAGTAGGAGTATTGATGAAAAAAATATTCATTTGATAAATGTGCATTATACACTCGTAACAAAAAAACCATATTAAAAGCGATGTTAGCAGTCTCCTTTTATGCTCTTTGTCACAACACACACACAAACACACAAAATTTTGATATTTTATATGCAACAGTAAATAGTCAAGGTTATCTGTATCACATGTTCTATAAAATCTCCAATGAAATTGCAAACAAATCTGTCTAAAGTACGTTATAAATGCAGCTAGAGTGTAGCCCGACTCATAGCGATGAGGTGCGTATTGTCCTAGGTCGTGGGTTCAAATCCGCGGAGAGGTCTTTCTTTTATTGGTTAATAATTATTTTTTATTTATTTTTTTTTAATAAGTAAATTTTTTTTTACAGTTGTTTTATTAATTAGTAACGATAAATTATTTATTATTCTTTTAATACTATTTATTCTAGACCACAATTTTAGTTAAAAAAATTAAAAAGTTTTAAAGTGCATTTGATTTATATATATACAAAGGATTTCCCATCTCTGAAATCGGTCCTGAAAAAACTGGACATATTTTTGAATTGTACACGTCCTGGAGCCTCTATGGTATAATGGGGATTAATGCACTCCCTCCAGTTATCCAAATATGGCCAATCATCCTGGCCAGATGTCATCATATGAAAATGTACTTTTTTGGTAAAGGATTTCCCAGCTCTGAAATCGGTCCTGGAAAAACTGGACATATTTGTGAATTGCACACAACCTGGAGCAGCTATGGTACAATGGGGATTGATGCACTCCCTCCAGTTATCCAAATATGGCCAATCATCCTGGCCAGATGTCATCATATGAAAATGTACTTTTTTGGTAAAGGATTTCCCAGCTCTGAAATCGGTCCTGGAAAAACTGGACATATTTGTGAATTGCACACAACCTGGAGCAGCTATGGTACAATGGGGATTGATGCACTCCCTCCAGTTATCCAAATATGGCCAATCATCCTGGCCAGATGTCATCATATGAAAATGTACTTTTTTGGTAAAGGATTTCCCAGCTCTGAAATCGGTCCTGAAAAAACTGGACATATTTTTGAATTGCACACGCCCAGGAGCCTCTATGGTATAATGGGGATTGATGCACTCCCTCCAGTTATCCAAATATGGCCAATCATCCTGGCCAGATGTCATCATATGAAAATGTACTTTTTGGGAAAGGATTTCCCAGCTCTGAAATCGGTCCGGGAAAAACTGGACATATTTTTGAATTGCACACCCCCTGGAGCCCCTATGGTATAATGGGGATTGATGCACTCCCTCCAGTTTTCCAATTATGGCCAATCATCCTGGCCAGACTTCATCATATGAAAATGTACTTTTTTGGTAAAGGATTTCCCAGCTCTGAAATCGGTCCTGGAAAAACTGGACATATTTTTGTATTGCACACCCCCTGGAGGCTCTGTGGTATGGTGGACATTGATGCACTCTCTCCGGTTTCCCGGAAATGGTCATATCCCCATGTAGCTTTTTACTATCGTATATGTAATTTCTGGGGTAATGATTTGATGAAATTATAGGATAGAACTGTAGCCTGGGTCCTTGACTACGTCTGGAGTAAATTTTGTGTATGTTGCTACAATATTTTCGAAGATAATTGGAATTTTCTTTATATCCTGAGAAAATTGGTTACATAACCATTCACAATAGAGAGTAGTGGAGACACCTTGGTTGGTATCTTCGCTAGTTATAAACGTTTATATCTTCACACACATCACTTAGATCATCTTTTTTTAAGCACGGGACATAGGACACTCAGATTCCAATCATTGGTCATGCATTCCTTGAGCCAAATCGTGTCTATGAGCTGGTGCACGCATGTTACCAGCTCCTCGCCGCCGGCTTTAAAGAGCTCTGCCGGCAGTCCATCGGCTCCCGCAGCTTTATTATTTTTAAGCCTTGCGATCGCCGTGCTGATCTCTTTTTGGCTCGGTGGTGGACAATCTACTCCGTCGTCTATAATTGGTGTGATTTCGTCACTTATGCTGCCTTCAGGAACGAGTAGAGATTGAAAGTGTTGAAAGTATCCGTGACCAGATTTCCGTCTCTGTACTTACAGGTGGGGATCCATGTTCGAAGACCTTTATTTTATACCTTTTGGTAAGTTTCGATATCTTGGCTCTCTTTTACCTTCCACAGACGCTTTTTCCGCCTGAACAGGCGTTTCATCTCCCTCCTTTTCACATTATAACGCTAAGTCACCGAACGCGTCGCCATTGGCTGCAGTTTTGCCTTGTATGCAGCATCCATTTCCTCAGACATTTTGCGACATTCATCATCGTACCAGGGCTTGTCTGAGCGTTGTTTTTCAACACCCAATACGGTCCTTGCGGCAGTGTATATGGAATTCGCACTATGCTGCCGCTGTGTGTCGGGAACATCAGAACTAGGGGGGTTGGTTTGAAGTAATTGAGAGGGTTGGTTGGATTAGGCATTGGCTATCTCGGTGGTATGCAGCTTTGTGATGTTTAGCTTCCTTTGCGTTTTATTACGAGTGTGCACCCTCGCTGTAACTAGTTAATGATTCGAGTCAATATTTGCACCTCGCATCACACGCACGTCCATAACGTCTGAGCAGGCCTTCCATCAATTACGACGTGATCAATCTGATTTCTTGTATTTCGATCGTGAGATATCCAGGTTGCCTTATGGATATCTTTATGCGGGAATCTGGTTCCACTCACAACTATGTTTCTTGCCGAAGCGAAACTTACCAGTCTGAATCCGTTATCGAAGGTGTTGTCGTGAAGACTGAATTTTCCGACTTCGGAACCAAGAGCATCTTCCCTTCCTATTTTAGCATTAAAATCTCCCAGAATATTTTGGCAGCGGTTATATGTCTCCTCCAGGCGCTCATAGAATGCATCTTTAATGTCATGGTCTTTGTCTTCCGTCGGGACGTGTACAAAAATCAGCGTAATGTAACAATATTTCGCCTTGATGCAAATGGTGGCTATTCGGTAACTTACAGGGTTTAACCGCGAGACCAAATGTCGAAGTCTCTTGCCGACTATGAAACCACATCCAAATTTGTGTCTTTCTGCATGGCAGCTGTTAAAGATGTCACAATTCTTTCGTCGTGTGCATCCCTATCCCGTCCATATCATTCTGTAAAGGGTTCGGACATTCCAGGTGTATATCCTTAAATAATTGTCCTTATAATGTTTGCGGGCGTCGTCAACATTTGGGGGGCTCTTGTATTTTCTTTTTTTCGTGTTTTCATATTGTAGATAATAAAAAAATTAAACTTAATTTCCCTTTGCACCCCATGAATGAGGTATGGGATAGCTTCTCGCGTTGTTGTGAATTAACACGCTTTCTATTTTTAGATTCACAACTATTTATCGACGAATGCGAACGTCACTGTTTTGAGAAGCTCTTACTAGACACGACGATTGAATCGACGCTTAATACTGCGAAGTTGCTGTCAAACAACATTCGAGGGGAGCCGACAATGAAAGAAAATTTTATTTATTTTTTTCTTTTAAGATGACTGGAGCCAGGTTTGAACCTGCGATCTCCCGCATGGTAGTCGCGTGTTCTAACCACTATGCCACGGCCGGTCCCAAACCGGCGTGTTCTAACCACATAATATTACCATTTAAATACACTTTCTTCCTGGTTATTGTCCTTAAAGTTCGAAGTACTCAAATTCGAGAAGCTCCCCCATATCTGTTTCATGGTATGTTAGAGGAAAGTAAGTTAGTAGTAGTAGTCTAAGCAAGTTAAGTGATTTCAAAGCAATTTTGGTGATTTAAATTTTTGTATATTAAATTTATGATTTTCCGAAACCTGTTTTTTTAGACGAAATTACCATTTTTGTTTCCTTGCATTTGTTCATTAACTAAGCAAATTAAAGAAGTGTTATTTTTTATTCAAGAATATTTCCTTATTATTACAAAAAAAATTGAATATAAATATCTGTGATTTAGAATGAACATTTAAAAAAAATCAATTAGTGGAGTTAATCGATTTGGCTTTTGAGCCATACATACACATATAGTTCTGCCCCTTGCTACAGCCGACACAATGTGATTTCTTGTCACAAAGACTTAATACACTTTCCAATTGTTTTATTTACTTTAGGCCAGAACGTCTCGTCTTGGGTATAGGACAAACTGTGGCAATATTATGCTCCTCTGGTACTACGGGAAAACCTAAAGCTGTGTGCATATCAGGACCTTCACTAATGCGTAAAGAATTGTAAGTTCATTTGAAAATTTCTGCATATACCTTAACACCCCACAATAATTATATACTTTGCAGGATGAACACCAATGAATCCATTTTATACACACCCAGTGGCATTGATTGGATCACTGGTCTATACAATTTCACCAGTAGCTGCATAAATGGCTTTACGCGCATTATCACAAATAAAAGTTTCGATTCAGATTTATTTTTGGAACTCGTGAAGAAATACAAAATCACATCTGCCTTTCTTTCATCACGATATGTGGCGTCCTTGGTTCAAAATCCGATGGCAACGAGGGAAAATCTTTCATCTTTACGCAAAATAGCGTTTGGTGGCAGTAATTTGTCAGAAACTAGTTCCAAAAAAATCGAGTCTTTACTGGGTGCTGATATTATCACGTATTTCGGGTATGGAACCACCGAGATGGGATGTATAGCTTGCAGAATAGACAGTCCTAAACTTAAGTCAGTTGGCCAAATTCAATCGAATATATCGATGCGTATAGTAGATGATAATGGTCATAATCTTGGTCATAATGAAGTTGGAGAAATTCTGTTGAAAAGTCCCATACCCTGGAGTGGATATTATGGCGACATCGAAGCTACGGAAAGTACAATAGATTCCCAAGGTTGGATTTCGACTGGTGATCTGGGCTATGTAGATAATGATAACAATCTGTACCTAGTTGATCGCAAAAAAGAAGTATTGAAATATCAGAAGTTACACTTCTGGCCTCGTGAAATCGAAGAAGTCATAGCTGAGTTGTGTGATGTGCGGGAGGTGTGTGTAGTATCGCTAAGCGATGACACCTGCGGTGATCTCGCTGGCGCATTGGTTGTCAAAATACACGACAGCAATATAACCGAGCAAGCAATAATAGATCATGTAAAGAAACGCTTGGTGGGTTCTCACAAACAACTAAATGCGGGTGCTTATTTCGTCGATAAATTGCCGCATAATCCGAATGGCAAACTACTGAAGCGTGAGGCCGTTGAATTACTGAAGGAGTTTGCAGCTAATGCCAAAAATCTGCAGTGAACATGTAAAGTGTTTGCATAGCTCTGGATGGGTTTAATAAATTTGCTGTAGGATGTAGAACACAAAGGTGTAAAACTTCAAATTTAAATTAAACTAGAAAAGAAAATGCTGTCCGTTGAACTGTTGAACCGCAGCACATTTACATCCACCCTAAGAGTTATCCCCGAAATAAGAATAGAATGTGCTTCATATTTTGTACTGAAAATGTGTTTCGTGGCACTATGATTATATAGTAAGTAAAATAAACAAATACTTAAAAAAAATACTTAGTTCGCTCAAAAATAATAACATATGTATGTAACTAAAATAATAATAAATATGTTTAATTTATATTAAAAAATTAAACGAATGATTAAACCATATATGGCGTCATTCACAAGTATCTTTTTAAACTTTGAAGTTAGGTTAGGTTAATACGGCAGCCATCTCCAATATAGCTCACATGGGTCGAACGGAACCTACACCAGTTGTGATACAATTTTAAATTTGTGCACCAATTATTCCATCTCTAATCGGTAAACGTCGATGTTAAGTAATTTCTTTGCTCTGATGAAGGCATGGATATGCCGCTGATCGGCTTCTGTGAGACAGCTCTGTCCACAGGTGCCCGATGACCAAACTTTTTATATCTCAGGACTAACCGGCCAGTGACCGGTTATTGCAGCTCAATGGCTTAATGTAGAAAGGGCGTATCTTGTAGGGGACCATCAAATACATGTTTCGTACAAAACAAAATTTAGTTCTGTTAATAAATAAAGAATTTATAGACTTTCAAACAGCCTTACAAAATTGTTTCGATTTTATTCAGGTTTTTCCTCCTCATGTAAAGTATAAAATATTAATATACGCCATTTCTATGATAGATAGGTTGAGCGTAAATCGTACTCGGGACTTTTTTCCCAGTTGAGACCCATTGCCCTTTTGTGGCAGTATTTATAGATCCTCTTGCCGCTTTTGTCATGCAAGCGCTGCATAGGTTAAAGAGAATAACTTTATGTTTGTCGAAATACTCATCTTGCGAGGAAACGGAGTCGTTGATTGCTTTTGTCTACGTATACAACATTAAACACAAATATTTTGTATTTTACCAAAATATAAAATGATTGTTAATCAAAATAGCAAAAATTTGCGTCAAAAACATGAATTTATTGTGAAATTTGCTCAAATGTGCGCATAAATAATGCATATCATGCAAAAAACATATTTTCTTAAAATATGCAGTAACATTCCATTTTATGATGTCCAGTATAAACATGCATTTGCATGAGATTCCTTGCTTTAATTTATTAATAACTCTTATCAGTTCTCGAGTATCAGCCATTTAAAAATGAATTTTTGACTTTCACGATTCGTATACTATTCATAAAACCGATAAACATTCGTTGAGGTGTCGTAAAAGCGATTCTTTAACCAAACATTTAAGTGATAAATATTCGATTATTTCAATTTTTTATTTAAATAAGTAATTGGCAAATTCATGATAATCTTTGGGTTAGTTTTCGGTATGCAACACAAAAGTTTTTTAAAACTTAATTTGGGAATCAATGGTATGCAATCCTTATCTTATATAACTTTAATTTTAAAAACTTTCACTACGTGTGACAACAGATAATTACAAAAAGTTTAACCTATTTCAAAACCATAACAAGTTAGAGAATATACATGATCGGGCGTGTCCTTGGAGTAAAACGTGTTTCAATCAAGTAGTCTCTAAAAATCCTATCCTATCCTATTAATATTAGAAATGTGAATGTCTGTCTGTTTGTTTGTTTGATTGTTTGTATGTATGTTGCTCAATGACACCTAAACGGCTGAACCGATTTTTTGACCATATGGGCGGTGTGGGCGTTGCAAAACTTTTTTTTGGAGCTAGTGGGATAAAATTTGATACACAGACAGTACTCGGCAACACGAATATGAATATGCAGACGAAATTTAAATTTTGGACAAGTGGGAGGAGTGGGCATGGCAAAACATATTTTTAGAGATAGGAAGATAAAATTTGGTACCCAGATAGTACTCGACAACGCAAATTTGGACCAGTGGGCGTGGAAAAACAAATGTTTAGAGCTACGGAGACAAAATTATATTTTTGGACCAAAGGGCGGAGAGGTGTGGCGAAACTATATTTTACCCCTAGAGAAATACAATTTGATACACAGATAGTACTCGGCTACACGAATATGAATATGCAGACGAAATTTAAATTTTGGATCAGTGAGAGAAGTGGGCGTGACCAAACTGTATTTTAGCCCCAGAGATATAAAATTTGGTACACAAATAGTACTTGATGACACGAATATGAATATGTAAAAAACATTTTAATTTTGGATCAGTGGGCGGAGTGGGCGTGACCAAACTGTATTTTTGCTCCAGAGAGATACAATTTGGAATACTGATAGTGCTTGGGACTTCATGTTCAAATATGCAGACGAAATTGTTATTCTCAATCAGTTGTGGGAAAACTGTATTTTATCTCTAGACAGGTGATATTTGATACACAGATAATAACGATACCAAATCAGTACAAATTTTTGTACTAAAAAATTTAATTTATTTTACTAAAAAGTAAATTTATTGTACAAAAAAGTACAATTTATTGGATCAAAAAGTACTTTTATTGCACAAAAGTTACAAAAAGAACTCTTATTTTTATCAATAAGTAATGTTGTTGAAAGTTACTGATTGTCACTCACTTGGGAGTGACCAGAATCGATTCCTTTGCGGCACTGTCCAAGCAGCTAACTACTTCCGGTCTTAGACCAAGAATTCCCTGGGCAATAACTTTATAGCAACCGCTTAGAAGTTAGCTAGAGTTAGAAGGCGAAACGTTTGAGTAACCTAATCGGCATGCTACCAACTGGCGGATGTCCTCGACAAATACAAGGCTGACATCACCGCCATACAGGAAATGAGATGGACGGGACAGGGATGCACACGACGAAAGAACTGTGACATCTTTTACAGCTGCCATGCAGAAAGACACGAATTTGGATGTGGTTTCATAGTCGGCAAGAGACTTCGACACCAGGGGGGTTACTATGTAACTCGATTCGAAAGTTAAATATTACGAATTCTGATTTTTCCTACCAACTAACTCGAATTCGCAAATACATTTCCTACTTTCGAGTTGCCATATCCGATTATCGGATACTCATACTCTACTTTCGGATATGCATCACTATGTATTTCGAATTTAGATGTCAGAGTCGGTCGAAAGTTGATATTTGTACTCGTTTGACGTTTAGTTAACGGATGATACATAAAAAGATCTTTAAAAAATCGAAACAACGATAGCAGACGCTGAAAAATGTAAGTATTTCTTAAATATATATATATTGGTTGATAAATGTTAATTCAAGTCTTTTTCAATAGGGAAAATACTACGAAAAATTTAAATACCAAGCAAAGCCAATTTGAGATCATGCTCAACTTTATGACGGAGCATCCACAGTTGGCTAAGGGGTACATAAAAGCTGCGAACGCCAAACAAGCCACCAATGATTGATTCCAGACGTGGCATAAAAGGAGTTTTTAGCAGCACGTTTTTCGTCTTCGCTCATGACGAAATTTATGTGCTTTGAGCACAACAGATTCTCTATAGCATTGCATACTTCCTTGATACAGTTTGACACAGTTTGTTGTGCCAAGCCAGCAAACCGGTCTTGACCGATTTGGTGTTGGTACCCACCTTGCCCAAGAAACTTCAGTGTAGCACCCAATTTGATTGTGGGTGTTACACCAGTCGATCTCATGGTTGTTAGCAGCTCCGAACTAATGCTCTCCAGCACATAGATAAATGCTTCCTTGTTAAGCCGAAAATTTCGCACAAACCTGCAAATATAAACACGTTAAAATATGTACAGACATACAACATATTTAACAAATTGTTACTTACATTGCATCCGTCAACTGCATAAAGTCTACACCATCGCGTAAGATTTTACGTTCCAATCGCTCGTCTTCACTTTCTAACCAAAGGGCAACCGAATCCATTTTTATAAGAAACAAATATTTCTTGTCAACTTCTATTTTTATTGTTTTGTTATTTTTGACATTTTTGCGTAGGAAATGCTGCCAACTTTGAATAATACATTCGAAAGTACTGCCAAAAATAGTTCGAATTAGTGGCAGCACTTTTCACTCGATCCGAAAGTGTTACATGGTAAGAGCTCAAATTCGGATCGAATACAACTTTCGAGCTGTTCGAACTTTCGAATCGAGTTACATAGTAACTCCTCTGGTCTCGCGGTTTAACCCTGTAAGTGACCGAATAGCCACCATTCGCATCCGGGCGAAATATTTTTACATCACGCTGATTTGTGTACACGCCCCGACGGAAAATAAAGACGATGAGATTAAAGATGCATTTTACGAGCGCCTAGAGGAAACATACGACCGCTGCCCTGGCCACGACATTAAAATTGTTCTGGGAGACTTTAATGCAAAAATATGAAGGGAAGATGTTCTTGGTCCATCGATCGGTAAATTCAGCCTGCATACCGACACGTCAGACAACGGGTTTAGGCTGGTTAGCTTCGCAGCGGGAAGGAACATGGTAGTGAGTGGAACCAGATTCCAGCACAAAGATATCCACAAGGCTATCCCCCGATCAAAACACCAAAAATCAAATTGATCATGTGGTAATTGATGGCAGGCATGCATCTAGTGTCATGGACGTGCGTGTGATCCGTGGTGCTAATATTGGCGTGGATCATTACCTGGTTGCAGCCAAGGTGCGCACAAGATTGAGCAGAGCGAAAAACGCACGTAACCAAACACAAAGAAAGCTGGACATCGCGAAGTTGCAAACCCCAGAGATAGCTACTGCCTACTCCAACCAGCTCTCCCAACTTTTACGACACAACGCCTCTACTTCTGACGTTCCCGATACACAGTGGCAGCATATTGCGCATTCCATGGCAACCGCCCTATGCTCCAATGGGAGTTAGAGGAACACATATATATATATATGGCAACCGCCGCAACAACCGTGCTATAACGGGGGTTTTATCTTAGGCTGAGGTAGCTCAGCCGCCTCCAGGGTCTTCGCAAGGACCCTCAAAACCTTACGAAATAAAAGAGTGAATTTTCCCTGACTAGGGCAAGATATTGTATTTTTATTTACTTATTTTATAATCCACACAATTTAAATGGAACAAAACACTCCAAATCCTTAAGCTAGATGCAGTCTGAGATCCTTAATATGTTTAATGGCGGGTAAAGATGGCTGGGGATTATGCTTGGTCGGTGGCCTTGTATCGTTGATGGTATCTGGTGTAAAGTGCGGCGGTGCCTGGGGTTGTTATCCTTTGTACGGAGAAACGGTCCTAGGACGACGGCGGTTATTCGGTGACGGGAAAACAGGACGGGTTTGACGCGGCAATAATTCGGTGCGGGACACGGGTTGCGGTAATTCGTCGAGGACTCACAGGTAAACCAGGCAGGACCTGCTAGTGAGATTTGCTTAGGTCCTGTAACGGAAGGATAAGAACAAAAAAAAACAAAAGGCCCTGTCCTTACAACTACACGTTTATACAGACTCAAGATCCGGTTGTACAGGCTTATAGCCCGATTGTACAGACTAGTAGGTCCGATTGTACAGGCCTATTGCCCGATTGTACAGACTCAAGGTCCGATTGTACAGGCTTATAGCCCGATTGTACAGACTCGTAGGTCCGATTGTACAGGCCTATTGCCCGATTGTACAGACTCAAGGTCCGATTGTACAGGCCTATTGCCCGATTGTACAGACTCGTAGGTCCGATTGTACAGACTCAAGGTCCGATTGTACAGGCCTATTGCCCGATTGTACAGACTCGTAGGTCCGATTGTCCAGACTCAAGGTCCGATTGTACAGACTCGTAGGTCCGATTGTACAGGCCTATTGCCCGATTGTACAGACTCAAGGTACGATTGTACAGGCCTATTGCCCGATTGTACAGACTCGTAGGTCCGATTGTACAGGCCTAATGCCCGATTGTACAGACTCGTAGGTCCGATTGTACAGACTCAAGGTCCGATTGTACAGGCCTATTGCCCGATTGTACAGACTCAAGGTCCGATTGTAGAGGCCTATTGCCCGATTGTACAGACTCGTAGGTCCGATTGTACAGGCCTATTGCCCAATTGTACAGACTCGTAGGTCCGATTGTACAGGCCTATTGCCCGATTGTACAGACTCAAGGTCCGATTATACAGGCCTATTGCCCGATTGTACAGACCTAATGTCCGATTGTAGAGGCCTATTGCCCGATTGTACAGACTTAATGTCCGATTGTACAGGCCAATAGCCCGGTTGTACAGACCTAATGTCCGATTATACAGGCCTATTGCCCGATTGCAAAGACTTATAGTCCGTTTAACAAAGATGCTTGTCTTCGTACAATCCCAAAGGATCAAGGAGATCCGGTAACTTTCCTTGACTTGGCAATAAACTTCGTCTTGGAGGAGTCATCAGACAATCGTTGTAAAAAACGTCGACTCATTATATTATAGGTGACATAAACTAAATGAGAATTATGTCCCATGTTATGTTACGTTGATTGCCTGAACGCCACAATTTCAAAGAACGTATGTGTTGCTGACCGATGGTGCTGTTATGTGGCTATGTTGTGTGTCGCGACAGCCTTTGCGTTGCTGACCAATGATGCTGCGTGTGTTGTGTGGTGGTACGCTATATCGCGTCTTAGTGCTCGCGTCGCAACCGTCTGCAATGATGTAGTGGCAGAGCGTCTGGCTGGCGATCAGTACGTTGCGGGTTCAAATCCCACTGGAGTGCGCATAAATATTTTTTTTTTTTTTTTCTTGCCAAATTGTTCTATTTAAATGTTATTGTTGTTATTATTATAGTAAATAGATTCTATTTATACGAGATATGTGATTATTATTATATTTTTTACTATATTATAATGTACGGACGAAATGTTAACTTCGTCACGTTACAGTGCTAGGATATGAAAAGCGGCGCTCAGACGAATCCTGGTACGGTGAAGAATGTCGCATAGCGTCTGAGGAACAGGATGCTGCTTATAGGGCAACGCTAGAGCCAATTGCAACCCGTGCTGTTAGGGAACGGCATAAGGAGAAGCAAAACGGGCGAGACAGCTATTTAGGCGAAAAAAACGTCAGATGAAGGAACGGGAGAACGAGGATATTGAGCGATACAGGGATAGAGGTGAGGCCCGAAAATTGTACCAGAAAGTAAGAGCAAATAGATACGGTAATGGCCTCCCCACCTGTAAGGACAGTGATGGAAATCTGGTCAAGGATACGCAAAGTGTGCTGCACATATGGAGGGAACACTTCCAGCAACTGCTGGTTCCAGAAGGCAGCGCACGTGAAGTTATCACGCCAATTGTCGACGACGGCTTAGATTGCCCACCACCAAGTTAAGCCGAGGTAAAAAGAGCAATATCGCGGCTAAAAAACAACACAGCAGCCGGTGCCGACGGTCTGCCCGCAGAGCTCTTCAAGTCCGGTGGCGAGGAGCTGATAACGAGCATGCACCAGCTCCTGCGCACGGTTTGGCTTAAAGAGTGCATGCCCGACGATTGGAATGTAAGCGTATTATGTCCTGTGCTGAAAAAAGGTGATCCAAGTGTGTGCTCCAACTACCGCGGGATCAGCCTTTTACCCATCGCATATAAGGTCCTGCCGAGTGTGCTATGTGAAAGACTAAAGCCAGTGTTATCCAACCTGATCGGGCCTTATCAGTGTGGCTTTAGACCTGGAAAATCAACAACTGACCAGATTTTCACACTTCGGCAAATCCTGGAAAAGACCCAAGAGAAACAGATCGACACGTACCATCTTTTTGTCGACTATAAAGCTGCCTTCGACAGCCCGATACGGCAGAAATTACTTGAAGCCATGGCTGAGTTTGGTATTCCAGCGAAGCTGATACGTCTTTGCGGTGAAGATTGGTGAAGATTGGCAAGGACCTTATGGAGCCATTCTATACTAGACGAGGCCTAAAACAAGGCGACGGCCTATCGTGCGATCTCTTCAACATTGTGATGGAGATGATAATGAGAAAAGCTGCAGTAAACACGAGTGGCACTATATTCAACAAAAGCCACATGCTACTCGCGTATGCTGATGACGTAGACATTATCGGTCGAAAACTGCGGGATGTGACTGCAGCATTCTCAGGTATACAGAAGGAATCAGCGAAAATGGGCCTAACGGTGAACGAGGGCAAAATGAAGTTATTAGTTTCAACGAACAAAGAATCTACTCGTTTGGAAAACTGCGTGAACGTTGACAACTGTAATTTCGAGGTGGTAGATAATTTTGTCTACCTAGGCTCCGCCATCAACAAAGAAAATAATGTCAGCCTAGAAATCCGGAGAAGAATCCTGCTTGCAAATAAATGCTACTACGGACTAAGCAAGCGATTCAATGACAGAGCCCTCTCTCGACGAACAAAACTCCAGCTATACCAGATACTGATTCGACCTGTCCTAATGTATGGCTCAGAATCCTGGGTTATGACACAAGCGGATGAATCGGTTCAGGCGGTATTCGAGAGAAAAATACTCCGTAAAATATATGGGCCCATCATCGTTAACGGAGAGTATCGGCGTCGTATGAATCATGATCTGTACGAGCTGTACACTGACATTGACGTGGTAAAACGCATTAAGGTGCAACGGTTGCGTTGGCTAGGTCATGTTGTTCGCATGGACGAAAATGCTCCAGCTCGAAAAGTCTTCGACAATGAACTCGATGGACGGCGCAGAAGAGGGCGACCAAAACTCCGTTGGAAAGACCAGGTTACTGAGAACCTTACAGAACTCGGTGTGACTAACTGGAGAAGAAGCGCAGAAGATCGAGGCGCTTATAATATTTTTCTACGTGCGGTATATAATCCACTGGGATTGCATAGAAGTACCAGCTAAATAAATAAAATAAACTAGCTGACCCGGCAAACTTTGTTCTGCCATACAACTTCTGACTCGGCGAACTTCCTCTCGCTCCAAGTTAACGCCTTCATATAAGCTCTAGAGTAATATTAAAACACATATAGTTCAAATTTTAATGTGACTAATTTGAATTTAATCGAAATCAGTGAAGAGAGGTCTGATGAACAATGTTTTTCGATTTGTTTTCCGGCGCTAAAACAAACAATGAAGACACGCGAAAAACTGAGAAATTCGATGTTGATCCCACAAACTTCCAATGATTGGCCTTGCGATTTATTGATTGTCATCGCAAAAGCCAATCGAATGGGGAATTGAATTTGCTAGAATTAGAAGGGAAAATCGGTGGGAATAATAGAAATTCGAGGTAAAAGGACTTCCTCTCCTATGAAAAAAATTGACGGAAACGTCATTAATCCAATTGAAACATCAACAGGAATTTGGCCATTACAAAGCGCCAGTAGATATTTTGAAAATGGGGTCGTTTTGCAAAGTGACTCTCATGTTCGTGGTTAATATCAACTTCTTGTTATTCCGCCACAAAGACATTAATTTCATCAGCAGTAGTAGATTTTTGGATGGCGGGAAGTGTTTGATGAAAATCTTGCGACAGAAATATTATAGCCCCATCAAATCGTTTCGAATCACCTCAAAAATCCTTCATATTTCGTTCATCTGCCTCCAAAGCTCGTTGACGCGCTATCGTGCATTTATCCCAAATGATAATTTTGCATTCTCGCAACAATTTCGCTATCGGCGAACTTCTGGATATTGTGCCCAATGGCTTGTCAACTGAGAAGATTCATCGGCAACTTCAAAGCGGCGTGTACAGTTCGCCTGCCTTTCAACAAAGTGGCAGCAGATGGTGCCACAGCTAACGCAATTTGCGATCAATACGCATAACAATTATTTAAGCTAACCTTTTTATTCGTTTCTTTTCCTGATGACTTGCAAACAAACCTGTCGTTGTATTGACCATCTTTAAATTGTGGTGATATTCACCCTCTCCACGGCAGAACATCATTGAAGTGCATCATATGACCGATGAGTCTCCCGACGCATGAGAACAATATCGTGTGATTCCACATTCTCACCCTGCAATAGCTGTGATGCCGTCGATATTCTTATCAACAACTTTAAATGCAGTTATCTCCTAACAAAAATGTTCGATCGCAAAAAGGATACAGTTGGGATTTCATCTTAAAATAGATTGGGATCTCACCTCGAAATGAGTAGCAGCATAAGCCGGAAGTTTCCGATTGTAACTTCAGTGCATTGCTATGCTGGCATACGACTTACAATGAACCTATATCAACGCAGCGAAGATCTTTGTAGGCGATTGTGGAATCGTATTCAAAACCATCGCGATTCTAGTCTATATTTACGACTGGTCTTCTTCTAAAAACATTTTATAAAATTTGAGGTGGTGATTGTGCAGCGCGAAACTGTGCAATATGGGCACGTCTTCATTAATTTTTTTGGCACGTTCCTTTTGCGTTTGATTATTACGGACGTTCTGACTAATTATAGCACGACGCGTACGTCGTGCAAAGTTTGATTGTCTAATAGGAGGCATTAGTCTAGTAAATAACTCTCCCTAAAAACAACCATGTCCTACTCGAAAAATCCAAATTTTTCGAGTTTTCCACCAAGAATTTATCTATTTTTCCATTCGGAAAGTCATGTCGGAATAATAATCTAAAATTTTTCGCAGTTACATCGTCCAAAACTATCAAATCATACGACAAAAAGCTCAATTTCGTCGAATAAAAAATTAAAAATTTGGAATTTTCCAACAAAATTTTTATATTTTTCCATTTGAAAAGTCATTTGCAATTATTGCACACAAAAAAGCTATTTTCGGTTATTCCAATTTCCCAAAATTTTCTCTCACATAAACCTTCTACTGGCAATTGCGAACAACTGAAAAAAAATACAGCAAAATAAAAAAAATCCAATTTTTTGCGCATTTCCGGAATTTTCCGAGTTATTCCCTAATAATTTTCTATTTTTGCATTCGAAAAGCCATTTCGTAACAATTGCACTCAAATTTCCCGGATTTTCCTAAGGATTTTTTTGACTCATAAAAAATTCCTGCCAATATTGAAAAAAATAGAGCCAACTGGGCCAACGTTCTCTCTTGATAAATTACTATAAATTTTCCACACTATTTTTATATTTATATATTTCACAATAATCCGAAATTTTTCAGCAACACAACGAATTTTGCACCTTTACGTCGCCTGAAATCATTAAATCAAGCGATACAATGGAAGATTTCGTCGAAGGCATCCAAATCTTTCGATTTTTCTGGAATTTTCTGAGTTTTTTCTATTTTTCCATTCGAAAAGTCATAATTGTTCGAAAACCGACAAAAATTTAATTTTCGATTATCGGAAAAAATCAAATTTTCCGATTTTTTCGGAATTTTCCGAGATTTCCACCGACAATTTACTTATTTTTCCATTCGAAAAGTCGTTTCGGAATGATTATACGAAATTTTTCGCAAGTTACATCGTTCAAAACTATCAAATCGTACGACAAAAAGCAAAATTTCATCGAAAAATAGTATTGAAATTTTTCGGCTTTTCCGGAGGAATTTCCCAAAATTTTCTTTCACATAAACCTTCTCCTGGCAATTACGAACAACTGAAAAAAAATTTCAGCAAAATCGGTCCAACCGTTCTCAATTGATGAATTACTATACATTTTTGCCACCATTTTTATATATAAAAAAAGATAAATAATAATGTTGTTGAAGCAAAAAGCAAAGCCTACAATTGTTTTTACACCATCACCCTTAGGGATGAGGGCATATATCATTTGATACGACCCAAAAGTGTAACACATAGAAGGAGTCACTTCAGACCCTAGGTTTCTTAGAACCAAATTCGATTCATGACTTTTTAAGTCATTTGAGCCACGTCCGTCTGTCTGTCTGTCTGGTGGCTGTCCGGCTGGTTCGCACGATAACTTTCGAAAGACGCAACCAAATGTCTAATCGATTAATATTATTATTGGAACTACCGCGATTGTGACCTAATTTTGTATTTAGTAAAGTTCAAGCAGGATAAAGTTTTGGAGAAAAAATCTGGAAGTCTAGACACGCCAATTCTGGTACCTCCCATACAAATGTACCTTTCCGCCCACTTTAGAGATGGAATAATAATATCAATACACTTGACACGATCGTGCCCAAATTCTGAATTTAGTAAAACTATAACAGGATAAAGTTTTGGAGAAAAGATCTAGATGTCTAGACACGCCCCTTCTGGTACTTCCCATACAAATGTACCACGCCGCCCACTTTAGAGATGGAGTAATAATATCAATATTCTCGACACGATCGTGCCCCAATTCTGTATTTTATTAGGTTATAACAGGATAAAGTTTTGGAGAAAAAATTGGAAGTCTAGCGGCGCCCCTTATGGGACCTCCCATACAAATGTACCTTTCCGCCCACTTCAGAGATGGAGTAATAATATCAATACATCCAACGCTATCGTGCCCAAACTCTGAATTTAGTAAAGCATAACAGAATAAAGTTTTGGATGATATACCTAGAAGTCTAGACACGCCCCTTCTAGTACCTCCCATACAAATTTACCACTCCACCCACTTTAGAAATCGAGTAATAATATCAATATAATAGCAATTTTTTTATTTTACTGAGGGTGATGGTATATGTAAGTCGGATCGCCCGACTGAAACTTTCTTACTGGTTATTATATTATTCAGAAAGTGCACGCTTTCATGAGTAATACGTATATTGGTTTGTAAAAGTCGGTTAACAAATTGTTATGTTATTAAAGTTTTCGGATTCATTTTGTTTTATGAAAACCACAGACTTTACATCCTTAACTAAAATGTTATACATTTTGTAATGTTTGTACTAAGTTGATTGTAGGAAAAGATGTCGTCACCAGTTACGGGCCACGATATGCACTCTTTGCCCTCTGATCGATAGTAAATATTCGTATCGAATATACGATATGTGTATTGCTAGGTACTATCATTTTATTTCTTCACTACTAAATACATTTATGCCACGCCACCTCCTTTACTGATCGTTAATAAAAATTTCGTCTGTATATTCATATCTGTAGTGCCAAGTACTATAAGTGCATCGAATTTTGTTTCTCAAGGGCTAAAACCATATTTACCACGTCCACAATTTGGCCAGCACCTTCATATCTGTAGTGCGTAGTAAAAATAAACCATTACAAAAATGTCAGTCAGGTACATGACTGATAAATACCATCACCCAATATAAGATATTGTTTAAGTCTTGGGATGTTGCAGAATGGGTGTGACAAATAGTAAAGTTTTCTGATGTTTTGCCTCATACAATATAAATCCCCCAGCTGCCTGTTTGGGAGTTATGGGAATAATGTTTATTTTCCAAAAATAGGTAATTTTGGAGGGGTTAACTGATATAGTTGATATTCATTCCTGATTCAAATTTTCATAACCGAACAACTTACCTAACATTTGTCTGAATTTAGTGTACTTATAAATATGATATGTATGTAAGACTAAAAGGGTGAATTCGGTCTTTGTATGGGAGGTACCAGAAGGGGTGTATCAAATAGTTAGGTTTTTTGAGGTTTTGCCACCTATTACAAGATAAATTAAGCGACCAATTTTCATTACCCTCCAAGCGTCCGTTTGGAAATAATGGGATAAATAGTAATTTTCTAAAAATAGCTAATTTTGTATGGGAGGTACCAGAAGGCGTGAACCGATATACTTCATATTCATTTGTGAATCCAATTTTATAAGCGAAACATCTTAACCAAAATTTTACTGAATTTAGTGTACTTACAAAAAAGATATGTATGTAAAATTATAACTAACTTTTGCAAGATAAATAAACTGACCAAATTCAAATATTCTACCAATATAGGTAATATTGTATTGGAGGTACCAGAAGGGGTGGGGCTATTCTGCCCAATTACAATCCCATTAGTTCGTTTTGAAAAATATAAGTACTGGTACATTTTTTGATGCGATCTCGAGTTATCCTGCTCACCAGCCATTGCTCAATCGTCGGTAAATTTTTCAGTATAAATCCATCCCAGCGCTACCTACGGGTTCATTTCTACATACAATTTTCTCATGATCTTGATTGGACATCAGATAAATTGGTCTATACGTTCTTCACAAATATGTTTAACATACTGGGATTAAGTAAAATCTGAACAACAATATAAATACTGAAATTAGTCCACTCCAGTGCACATACCGGGTCTATATATGGTCAATTCCACAGAAAGGTCTACTGTGATCGAAAAATAAAAAGTTGATAACATTTTTTTTGACTTGTATAAGTAAAGACAAATGCTTACTTACTTACTTACTTAAGTGGCCAATTACAATTTATGAAACGTAGTTCATAAATTTGAGGCCTGAAGTAATAAAGAATTCCACACGCTTCGGTCTTCTGCGTGTGTTCTCCAGTTAGTCCTACCAGATGATGGCACATCGCCTACCACTTGGTCCTTCCAACGGAGTTTGGGTCTCCCTGCTCTGCGCCGTCCTTCAGGTTCGCCTTCAAACACCTTTCTCGCTGAAGCATTTACATCCATCCTGGCAACATGTCCCAGCCATCGAAGTCGTTGGATTCTGACTCTTTTAGCTACGTCGATGTCGTGGTAAAGCTCATACAGCTCATGGTTCATCCGATGGCGAAACTGGCCTTCAACACAGATAGGTCCATATATTTTTCGGAGTACTTTTCTCTCGAATACTCCCAGGTTTTGTATGTCCGTTGTAGTAAGCACCCATGATTCGGCACCATACAACAGAACAGGTAAGATAAGCACCTGGTATAGCTGTTTCTTAGTATTCCGAGAGAATGTGGTGTTACTAAAGTGCTGCTGAAGTCCGTAGAAGCATCTATTGGCTAGCACTATTCTCCGTTTAATTTCTTGGCTGACATTATTCATCTTGTTGACGGAAGATCCGAGATAGGTAAATTCGTCGACTACCTCAAAACAATAATTGTCAACGTTCACGGTGCGTCCCCATCGAGAGGACTCTTTGTTCGTCGAAATCATTATTTTTGTTTTGTCCTCGTTGACCGCTAAACCCATTTTTGCTGACTCCTTTTCTAGCGATGAGAAAACTGCAGTAACATCCCGCAGATTTCGGCCAATGATATCTATATCATCGGCGTAGGCTAGTGGCATGTGGCTTTTGTGGAATATGGTGCCAGACATGTTGATACCAGCCTTTCTCATCACCTTCCCCATAACTATGTTAAATAGTGTACAGGACAGGCTATCGCCCTGCCTGAGATCTCTTTCCGTGTTGAATGGTTCAGACTGATCCTTACCACTCTTAACCGAGGATTTGGTGTTGTCTAAGGTACATTTGCAAAGTCGAATCAACTTTGCAGGAATACCAAACTCAGACATGGCCTCATAAAGCCTATTCCTTATCGGAGAGTCGAAGGCAGCTTTGTAGTCGACAAAGAGGTGGTAGGTGTCGATCTGCTTTTCATGGGTTTTTTCCAGGATTTGTCGTAAGGTGAATATTTGATCCGTCGTAGATTTGCCAGGTCTAAAGCCGCACTGATATGGTCCAATTAGTTTTTCTACAAAGACAAATGCTTACATTTTATTAAATTAAAATGTCCAAAATTTATCCTAGCTCCTTCGAAAACTGTCACGTTCGAATCGCTCCTTTTTTGTCTTTATTTTGTAATCTGTATTTCGCCTGAAAAAGACTAAACCACGAGTAATAGTTCTATTGAGGATCTATCTTGTAAAAGATGAATCTAAAAAATAAAATTTTTTCGCTTTAAATATGTACAACGGTCACGTTCGACACCGTGGAATTGCCCATATATAAAAGTCGTGTTCTCATGATCAGAAACATACATTCCAAATTTCAGGTTAATTGGCCCATTGGCAAATACAGCGTGGCGCCACATGCCAGGTCACTTGTACATAAAATAATTTGTCATGATCAAACATTCTGAGTTTCAGTGAAATTTCTTTGAACATTAAAATTTTCAATATAAATCCACCTCAGCGGCACTTAGCGCAATGAACATACAATGGTTCCTCTTCTTATACCTACCAACTATACAAACAAAATTTCATAAAAATGGGTCGAGCCTATTCGCATGATTGCTATGACAAACACCGTGACACGAGATTTTTATATATTAGAAGATAATACTAGTTTTATAAGTTGATTATACTGATAAACAAATTAAACCTTTTGCTACGTATTATCGCAATTATAAAATTTCACTTTTTTTCCTGTCACACCCAAATAAGTTTTCTTTAGCATCAATTCCCTTATTACTAAAAAAACTAATGATGACTATGCACTACCACCTTGTGTTTTTCCTGTATGTTATCTGCTCGCTACTGAACGGTAGCTTTGGGGGGATTTATGCTTCTTATCTTGCTTGTTATTGTCACCCTTTAATTTAAATTCACTCATCTGGTAAGAAAGCAATTAGTTAAATTTTGGTAAGAAAGCGAACAACATCTACGGAGAATAAATTAAATTAAAAAAATTATTAATTTAAAATTATGTCCTGTACCTACGACCAAACTAACAAAATATGGACAGCGGCTGCAGAAGAACCGATTTATAATTACAATAACTCATTGGGGCAAATTTTGTTCCATCAGTTGAAAAACTACTCCAATAAAGTTATACAGGTAAGTTTAGATGCGTTCGAAACCGAATGAAACGTCATACAGTGCTTTAGGCAACTTAAATGTGTCAAGAGTGAAGTGAAACAAAATTAATTTGCATTATGTGTTAAGGAAGATCAGGAATTTCCTAGTAAAAGAGATCCATTCGTACATAGCTGAAACTACATAAAAATAAAATAAATCAATTAAAAAAAATAACATGATTGAAAATGTTAAATAATGCCGTTGAATAATAATAATCTATATATATAAAAATGGTGGCAAAAATGTATAGTAATTCATCAATTGAGAACGGCTGGACCGATTTTGCTGAAATTTTTTTTCAGTTGTTCGTAATTGCCAGGAGAAGGTTTATGTAAAAGAAAATTTTACGAAAATTCTCCGGAAAAGCCGGAAAATTGGAAAAAGCGAAAATTGCTTTTTTTGAATGGAATTTTGTGTGCAATTGTTACGAATGATTTTTCGAATGGAAAAATAAAAAAATTTTGTTGGAAAACTCGGAAATTCCGGAAAAATTCGAAAAATTTTAATACTATTTTTCGACGAAATTTAGCTTTTTGTCGTACGATTTGATAGTTTTGAACGATGTAACTTGCGAAAAATGTGTATAAATATTCCGAAATGACTTTCCGAATGGAAAAATAGATAAGTTATCGGTGGAAAACTCGGAAAATTTCCAAAAAATAGAAAAATTTGAATTTTTTCGGCAAAATTTTGCATTTCATCGCCTGATTTGAGGTAAATTGAAAATTAAATTTTTGTCGGTTTTCGAATGGAAAATTTTAGTTGGAAAATTATGGAAAATGCCAAAAAAAATTCTATTTTTTTCGACAAAATTTTGCATCTTATTGTATGTTTATGTAATTTTGGGCGATGTAAATGTGAACAATTTCGAACAATTATGACTTTTCGAATGGAAAAATATAAAAATTCTTGGTGGAAAACTCGGAAAATTCCAGAAAAAATTCGAAAGATTTGGATGCCTTCGACGAAATCATCCATTGTATCGCTTCGTTGTGTTGCTGATAAATTTAGGATTGTTGTGAAATATTGGCCCAGCTTGCTCTATTTTTTTTCAATTGTTCGTAATTGGCAGGAATTTGTTTATGCCAGAAAATTTTGGGGAAATCCTTAGGAAAAGCCCGAAAATTTGTAACTGCGAAAAATTTTATATAATTATTCCGAAAAATAGAAAATTTCTTGATGGAAAACTCGGAAAAACTCGAAAAATTTGAATTTTTCGAAAAGGACATGGTTGTTTTTATGGAGAATTATTTACTAGGCTAATGCCTCCTATTAGACAATCAAACGTTGGACGACGTACGCGTCGTGCTATAATTAGTCAGAACGTCCGTAATAATCAAACGCAAAAGGAACGTGCCAAAAAATGAATGGAGACGTGCCCATATTGCACAGTTTCGCGCTGCATAATCAAATTCGACAAATTTTACTAGAAGAAGACCAGTCGTAAATATAGACTTGAATCGCGCTGCTTTTGAATGCGATTCCTACAAAGATTTTTGCCGCGTTGATATCGGTTCATTGTCTGTCGTATGCCAGCATTGCAATGTATTGAAGTTACAATCGGAAACTCCCGGCTTATATTGCGCTGGTGTCAAGGTGAAATTGCCGTTTTGTCTCATCCGCCAGTGCCATTGTAATATATTAATTCAAACATTTTCTGGCAAATGCACAAAAATATGATGGATTCTTTCAAATGCCGGCATTCGGAGCCGAAGTTGTTGATCAACCCGGCAACAATCCGAGTTAAAAGGTAATGGCGTCTCATTACACAGTGGAACAGTGAAAAAAAAGCACGAACGTAGTTATGCAGTTCAGTTAGTATTACTGGAGCTGTGAGCTGGATAGTATTACCTAGCTCAGTGAAAAATATATTTTTTTTCTTTTTTAAAATAGGTCGCAAAAACATTTTATTTCATTTCGTTGCTTAAAAAAAGAAACGAAGACATAATATTTAATGAAATTAAATATTCTAGGAATATCTTAAGCAAAGTGTAAACTGAGGTAAGGTTTTGCCCAACGTTCGAGTGTTTCCGAATGTTTGATTTTGTGTCAGTGTTATTATTAAAAACTATTCCTCGCATTTTCCTCGAAATTGCTTCCACACATTCAGATTCAAGGGCAAATACATCATCGAGCTGGCGCTTTGTTACCACCACCAAACGAAGATCATAAGTTCCTTCAGATCTATTTCGTTAGTGATTCGGCAATTGAACTAGATCAACGTTGTGCAATTTTTACTTCGATAAAACACGAAATGATCGAACAATTGCAAAATGTTCTACATTGGATACAATTATAGTGTTCAAATACTTAAATCTTTCAGAAAACCGGTTTCCGGTTTATTCGAAAAATACCATTTTCGAACAATTCAGTTTTCGAATACATGATTTAGTACATTTAGGATATTTTAACTTAACATATAAGTGCAATCTATATGATGTACTCACAAACTTTAAATTCGTTTTCTGTAAAATTTTCATTTTACACATACCTTGGTTTAGAATTAAGGTATCGATTTGATCACATGCATGTTAACCACCTTTTTACCATTCCATATGAATATCGACGGCGTGCTGCTCATTTCGAGGTAATATCCCAATCTATTTTAAGATGAGATCCCAACTGTATCCTTTTTGGGATCGAACATTTTTGTTAGGAGATAACTGCATTTAAAGTTGTTCATATGAATATCGACGACTTCACAGCTATTGCAGGGTGAAATCGAAAAACATTGTTTATCAGACCGCTCTTCACTGATTTCGATTAAAATCAATTAATATTACTCTGGAGCTTATATGAAGGCGTTAACTTGGAGCGAGACGATATTCGCCGAGTCAGAAGTTGTATGGCAGAACAACGTTTGCCGGGTCAGCTAGTAATAGCTATTTACTTTTATTTTACTTTTTCTAAATTTTCAATAAAACGAAATTTAAAAATCGTGACAACAAAAAGTATCAAATTTAAAAGCAAACAAATCGAGAATTTAAATCAATATTTGTGATGTACAATAAGTGTTATAATGTTTTCTTATTTGTATCTGCAAAATAACTATTAGTGTAAATATAATATAGTTTTATAAAAAACAAACTACTCGTTGTCCCAATATTTTTTACTGTGAGTCGTCGAGGATAAAAATTCCACTTTATTAAAATAAAACAAACAAATAATTGTTTGGCCTAAAGTGTCCTCTGTAATTTAGTATCCATATCGTCTACATTAAACTACTTCAAATTTTTGAATAATTAAGCCTTTAAAAAATGTGGCCTTTGTGAAACAGAATTTTGTTATTTTTTTTCTATTTATTCAATATTATAGTTTTGCCATCTAGTGCAACTTTAGAAAAGTCTGAAGGTTTATCCAAATTTGAACATGCACTATAAATTGTCCGCCAAATTTAAGCCACAAATTTGAAGCGACTACCCTTGCTCTTTATTAATAGCCATCGCAAGTGCCAACAGAATGAGAAACTAAATTTTTGCGAAATCGAAGGGCATGCCTGTAAGCATCATGGGAATACAAGCACTCTCATCAGGAATTCGGTTCCTTTATAAAATCCAGTGATTTTAGAGTACAGGGCAAGGTGTATCAATATTCCGCAATAATATAATGGGTACACCTTACCTTTATTTGCAAAATATGTGGCGGAAATCCAGGTAGGTCAACGGAATTCAAGAATTCGACATAATAGTTGACGACATATTCTTCTTATGTAACAGATCAACAAATCTCATCATCATACCTCTGATTGTTTATGATATATAGCCGTTTTAAATTTCAAGTTATATGGGCGGTGCCAGTACCATTTGGTGAATTAGAGGTTTATTAGAAAGGCCGTCACAGCGATTTTTTTAAAAGGTGGCATGTAACCGCCCTCTTTCACCCTTTGTGTAACTGAAACTGTTCGAACAACATATAGACAAAAAATCTTCTTCATACCTCTGACAGTTCATTTGATATACCCGTTTAAAGTTTCAAGTTGTATGACACGCCCAATAATCCGATCCCTCCCATTTTTATTGGATCAAGAATTTTGCAAACAAATGCATCTACACACATTTTGAAGGCGCGGGACCGCGCCCAATTGATGTATCAAAAATTCATATAGCTTATTTCCACCACCAACATTCACCTCAGCTACATTCTGTGAACATTTCAAAATATCGGTCCAGCAGTTTTCGCGTCTATATGGTACTAAACCAGTAAGTACATATACCCTCACCTCAGTAAAACAAAATTTTTCTATTATATTGATATTATAACTCGATTTCTAAAGTGGGCGGAAAAGTACATATGTATAGGAGGTACCCTAAGGGTTGTCGTTAGACTTCCAATTTTTTCTTCAAAACTTTATCCTGTTATTGCTTTACTATGTACAGAATTTAAGTACGATCCCGTTGGGTGTATTGATATTATTACTTGATTTCTAAAGTGGGAGGAATGATGTATTTTTGTGGGAGGTACCAGAAGGGGCGGGGCCATGTAGCCCATTAGCAATACCGTTAGTAGTTTTGAAGAAATATTAAAGTTATCGTGCGCACCAGCCGGACAGCCAGACAGACGACATGGTTCAAACGATTTAAAAAGTCATGAATCGAATTTGGTTCAAAGAAACCTAGGGTCTAAAGTGACTCCTTCTATGTGTTACACTTTTGGGTCATATCAAATGATATATACCCTGCTACCCGTAGGGTGAAGGTATAAAAAAACACACGCGCCAAAACATTTGAAAACAAAATATTTACAAATATAAATAGTGCCAGGTTACGTGGTAAATGATTGGGTTTCAAGCTTCTGTTCTCTAAGCGAAACAATTCAAGCTCAGTATTTGACATTTCAGTATAAAATTATTGACAAAAAATGGATGTGCTAGGCTCAAATTAACGTCCTCCTCTCACCAAGAAGATTGGGTTTTTTGACATGAGCCTGTTAGAATTTTTCTGCGTAATTCGGTCATAAACGGCTGAACTATTTGTGCAGACAATGACCCTCAAATTGTTGCATAGATAAATATATTTCAATACATATTAACTTTGTAGCATCCCTTCGACTACTCATGTAATCTGATTGTCTCTTAGATTGATGATACTTCAAGGACATCAGTAACTGGCCAAGATGCATTAACTTGGGGCGTACGCATTGCTCAAAAACTAAAGGAACAACAATTGGATCATAACAATATAGTAGGAGTATCGGCACGAAATTCAACGTATGTCCTGCCCGTGGCGTTAGGATGTTTTTTCAATTGCACTCCACTGCACTGCGTCAATCCCTCTCTAGATAAGGGTAAGTACACGTACATATGATTCGATACTTTACATTTCATATTTTATTTAAAATTATAACTTTTAGATACATTTTCTTATTGTTTTGGAATCACTAAACCGCGGATAATTTTCTGTGATGGTAACGATTATGAAAAAGTGCATGAAGCCACATTATCGTATAATCCCACTATTTACACTGTGACGGAACATATATCTGGAGTACCATCTGTTCTGGATCTTCTGCAACCAACAGAAACTGAAGTAAAATATAAGTAAGTAAAAGCTGATTATTATATGAAGTAATAGGTAAATCGTATGTGGGCGAAATGCACTATTTTGAATTTTTGTGAGAAGAGAATAAAACTAATATCTATTTTTGTCACGTCACTCTCTTTGGTTGCTGATATTTTAGGATTATTCAGTTTAGCTGTTTACTTCCCTTTAACTAAATATAGAACTACTAACGTTGTACACAGAAAATTACACTGGAAAAATGTTTGCACCGCTTGCTTTGGAACACTTATAATAGTATACATTTAGATGGTGAAAGTGAATGTAGTCATCAAAAGCAATTCTATTTGAAGGTGAAAAAGGCTTAAAACACTATTTCGGGAGTGTTAATTGAGGGGGTTAGAAACAAAGGGGTGCAACTAACAAATTGACAAAAATAAAAAAAATTTAGCCCCTCAAATATAATTCTGCCCCTTGCTACAGCCGCCTCAATACATTTCTCACATGTTTTATTTACTTTAGACCTGAACGCCTCGTCTTGGGTTTAGGACAAACTGTGGCCATTTTATGCTCTTCTGGTACTACGGGAAAACCTAAAGCTGTGTGCGTATCAGGACCTACGCTAATGACTAACGATTGGTAAGTCTTTTTGAAAACTTCACTGTACAAAATTCTTAATACCTACATTGATTACATTTTTAACAGGATGAACACCAATGAAACGGTTTTATATACACCCAGTGGTATTGATTGGCTCACTGGTCTATACAATGTCATCAGCAGCTGTATAAATGGCTTTACGCGCATTATCACAAATAAAAGTTTCGATTCAGAATTATTTTTGGAACTGGTGAAGAAATACAAAATTAGCGCTGGATTTCTTTCATCACGATATGTGGCGTCCTTGGTTCAAAATCCGATGGCAACGAGGGAAAATCTTTCATCTTTACGCAAAATACTATTTGGTGGCAGTAATTTGTCAGAAACTACCTTCAAAAAAATCGAATCTTTACTGAGCGCTGGTATTAACATGTATTTCGCATATGGAAGCACGGAGGTTGGATATATATCTTACAGAAAAGACAGTCCTAAACTTAAGTCAGTTGGCCAAATTCAATCGAATATATCGATGCGTATAGTAGATGATAATGGTCATAATCTTGGTCATAATGAAGTAGGAGAAATTCTGTTGAAAAGTCCCATACCATGGAGAGGATATTATGGCAACCCCGCTGCTACGGAAACCACTATAGATAGCCAAGGTTGGATCTCGACTGGTGATCTGGGCTACGTAGACAATGATAACGATCTGTATATAGTTGATCGCAAAAAAGAAGTATTGAAATATCACGGATTGCACTTCTGGCCTCGTGAAATCGAAGAAGTCATAGCTGAGTTGTGTGATGTGCGGGAGGTGTTTGTAGTATCCCTAAGCGATGATACCTGCGGTGATCTCGCTGGTGCATTGGTTGTCAAAATGCACGACAGTAAAATAACTGAGCAGGATGTGATAGACCATGTGCAGAAACGTTTGGAGGGTTCTCACAAACAGCTAAATGCGGGTGCATATTTCGTCGACAGGTTGCCGCATAATCCGAATGGTAAACTGCTGAAGCGTGAGGCAGTTGAATTACTGAAGGAGTTTGCAGTGCGAAGCAATGTAATATCAAAATAATTTCTTTGATGATATTGGTCAAAAATGATGCCGACAGTCTTTATTTGTCGTATAAAATATTTGCAAACAGCTAAAAACTTTCTAAATTTTGATGTCGAAATAAAATTCTAAATTTGCGTTGAAATTTTATCAAGAGACAATGATTGTTGTTAAGCATTTTTTGTGGGGGCAACAAAAAAAAGAACTATGTACACTAAAATAATTTTGGATTTTAACCTATTAAAAATTAATTGCTTTGTATTGGTTTTATTAATTTCTGTAAGATTTTGAACTTAGAGATGAAAAATATCATAGTGCACTAGTAGCTATCAATGAAAACATAAGAGACATAAGGAAAGGTCACAAGTTAGTCTCGTTGCGTAATTAGTCTCGCTACTCTCTCTGTAGCGCGAGACGAATGCGGTGGGGGACATGCCCCCACTTCATCAACTTCATCAAGCTTTGTCATTGCTTTTAGTCGGATTTTTCATAGGTATGGCATAATTTCCACTTTGATCGGAAATTTAATATGGTGTTATTGCACAACCATGTTGGTAAAAAAGCCCTTTGATTGTGAAATAAGGCCATATGGCTTTATTACCTCTGTCTATATCGCACGGCGCCAACAAATAAATGTATGGAAATGTATATGAGTGAATTCAGTACTTTCTTTGACAGATGCCGAAAGGAGTGTGATAAATGTTTCGGTTTTCTGAAGATAATCGATCTATTTCAAAACGATCGTACTTTGTCCTTTTTGCAACTTACAGTTTAAAAAATTAATCCGAATGAATTAATTGCTAATCAATTTCAAAAGAATTTGAAAACGAAACGAAACTACCAGGCAGGAGATCCGTGGTTCGATTCCCTGCTCCAGTCACTTACATTTTCCGGCCCTTCGATGTTGTCGACAACAACTTCGCATTATAAGTGTAGAGACAATCAACATGTCTAGTAAAAGCATCTCCAACAGTGGCTTTCGCATTCGTCGATAGGTCGACAAGTAGGTGTCGTTTGTTGTGAATCTAAAATAGAAAGCTTGTTAATTCACAACAACGCGAAAAGCTATCCTATACCTCATTCATGGGATGTAAAAGGAAATTACGATTTTAAGTTTTAGAATATGACTTTTGAAGCATATTTGCATCAGTAAGTCCATTTCACAAAAAAAGTTTACCTGAGACTATTTGCAGGATACCGACGATATATGCTATACTATGTATACCCCTGATATCTTCAACATTAACATCTTTTGATGAGGTACCAAGCTATTAAAAATAAATTAATCGTCTGTCTTACGACTTCAGTTATTAAAAGGATTTAATACAAGATTAAACAGGACAGTTACCCCCTAAGTGTAAGACGGACATCTATGTGTTAAATGAAATAGTTGTTTATATGGAAGGTAAACAAGTTCACTGGCAATTTCGAACTTGTATGGTTCTAGTTCCGAACTAGCGTTTTCCTACTGGGTATATACCCAATTTTTTAGGAAGTATGATGTTAAAAAGATAACAGTAAGGAAACATTTTATGATATTTTATTATAAAATAACACAGTGCAACAGTGAAAAAAACACCCGAACGTGACTATATAGGTTCGATAGTACACTCAAAAAAAATACCCATTTGTTGCTCGCTTGCTGCAAAAAAAGTAGTTTTGTTTCGAAAATTCAACGTTTACCACAATCGTTGAAGTATTCGACGCAAAATGAAACAGTTGCCATCAACATTGCTTTTTTTACAGTACACGAACATTTGTTTACTCCTACATCGTTTAATTTTTCGTTTGGGACAACGATGGGAGACGTTTGTGCAAAATATAAAACCTTTATATTTGGAAGAGTTGAGAGAACAAAGAGCGTTACTTATTTCTAACAGCAAGCGAACATTCGTCTGGGACAACCGTAGAAGATTTTTAGGGAATATTTAAATCTTTTATATTTAGAAGAGTTAAGAGAACGTGCTTTTTGTTCTCTCAACTTTCCTAAACAAAAGTTTTATATTTTGCACAAACGTCTTCCACGTTAGTCCCGAACGAATGTTCGTTCGCTGTGAGAAATGAGTGATTGGAGTGTATCAATCATTGAGATGTTCCAGAATGATCGCTATCGTGTAATGTTATGGTGTTTAGTTTTTCGTTTGTGGTTGAATTGTGAACATCAGTTTGTTGAGCGTCGTGTCGGTGTTTTTTTCTTTATGTAAAGACAATGTTCTTAAAAGTGAATTTCAAGACAAGAAAATCTAGTGAAAAAACACTTTTGACGAGTTAAATAATAAATTAAAGAAAATGTTTGAACTATCAGTGGTGTTATAATTCGCTAATAATAATTTGGAAATTGCGCAAAATGATATTATGATTATATTTCACAATGTATAAGCTTTAGACATAAAGGGTAAGTATTTTTATACCATCACCCTTAGGGATGAGGGTATATATCATTTGATACGACCCAAAAGTGTAACACATAGAAGGAGTGACTTTAGACCCTAGGTTTCTTTGAACCAAATTCGATTCATGACTTTTTAAGTCGTTTGAGCCATGTCCGTCTGTCTGTCTGTCTGTCTGTCTGTCTGTCTGTCTGTCTGTCTGTCTGTCTGTCGGGTGGCTGTCCGGCTGGTTCGCACGATAACTTTCGAAAGACTCAACCAAATGTTTTGAAATTTTGCACGAGTTATTATTTTCTCAAAACTACTTACGGTATTGCAAATGGGCTACATGGCCCCGCCCCTTCTGGTACCTCCCATACAAATACATCATTCCGCCCACTTTAGAAATCGAGTAATAATATCAATACACCCTAAGGGATTGTCCCCAAATTCTGTATTTAGTAAACCTATAACAGGATAAAGTTTTGGAAAAAATTTTGAAAGCCTAGCCACGCCCCTTCTGGTACCTCCCATACAAATCTACCTTTCCGCCCACTATAGAGATGGAGAAATAATATCAATAAATTAAACGTGATCGTACCCAAATTCTATTTTGAGTAAAGCTATAACAAGATAAAGTTTTAGAGAAAAAAATTGGAAGTCTATTCACGCCCCATCTGGTACCTCCCATACACATCTGGTACCGCCCACTTTAGAAATCGATTAATATTATTAAAAGACCTAACGCGATCGTGCCCAAATTCTGTATTTGGTAAAGTTTAAGCAGGATAAAGTTTTGGAGAAAAAATCTGGAAGTCTAGACACGCCCCTTCTGGTACCTCCCATACAAATGTACCACTCCGCCCACTTTAGAAATAGGGTAATAATATCAATACACTCGATACGATCGTGCCCAAATTCTGTATTTTGTTATATTATAACAGGACAAAGTTTTGGAGAAAAAATTGGAAGTCTAGACACGCCCCTTATGGTACTCCCCATACAAATGTACCTTTCCGCCCACTTTTGGGATGTAGTAATAATATCAGTACACCCAACGCAATCGTGCGCAAATTCTGCATTTAGTAAAGCTATAACAGGATAAAGTTATGGAGAATAAATCTGGAGCCTAAACACACCCCTTCACGAACCTCCCATATAAATGTACCACTCCGCCCAATTTCGAAATCGAGTAATAATATCAATAAAATAGAAAATTATTTGTTTTACTGAGGGTAAGGGTAAATGTAAGTCGGGTTGCCCGACTGAAACTTTCTAACTGGTTTTAATTACAAATCGATTATTTTCAATAACTCAAGACTTAAACAATATATTATATTGGGTGATGGTATTTATCAGTCAGTTTAACTGACTGAAATTTCTGTACTGGTTTTCAAGAAGCTGAACACCAAACGAAACTTGAAGAGCAACTTCATTATTATACCATCACCCATAGGGATGAAGGTATATATCATTTGATACGACCCAAAAGTGTAACACATAGAAGGAGTCACTTTAGACCCTAGGTTTCTTTGAACCAAATTCGATTCAAGACTTTTTAAGTCGTTTGAGCCATGTCCGTCTGTCTGTCTGTCTGTCTGTCTGTCTGTCTGTCTGTCTGTCTGTCGGGTGGCTGTCCGGCTGGTTCGCACGATAGCTTTCGAAAGACGCAACCAAATGTTTCGAAATTTTGCACGAGTTATTATTTTCTCAAAACTACATACGGTATTGAAAATGGGCTACATGGCCCCGCCCCTTCTGGTACCTCCCATACAAATACATCATTCCGCCCACTTTAGAAATCGAGTAATAATATCAATACACCCTACGGAATCGTCCCCAAATTCTTTATTTAGTAAAGCTATAACAGGATAAAGTTTTGGAAAAAATTTTGAAAGCCTAGCTACGCCCCTTCTGGTACCTCCCATACAAATCTACCTTTCCGCCCACTATAGAGATGGAGAAATAATATCAATAAATTAAACGTGATCGTACCCAAATTCTATTTTGAGTAAAGCTATAACAAGATAAAGTTTTAGAGAAAAAAATTGGAAGTCTATTCACGCCCCATCTGGTACCTCCCATACACATCTGGTACCGCCCACTTTAGAAATCGATTAATATTATTAAAAGACCTAACGCGATCGTGACCAAATTCTGTATTTGGTAAAGTTTAAGCAGGATAAAGTTTTGGAGAAAAAATCTGGAAGTCTAGACACGCCCCTTCTGGTACCTCCCATACAAATGTACCACTCCGCCCACTTTAGAAATAGAGTAATAATATCAATACACTCGACACGATCGTGCCCAAATGCTGTATTTTGTTATATTATAACAGGACAAAGTTTTGGAGAAAAAATTGGAAGTCTAGACACGCCCCTTATGGTACCTCCCATACAAATGTACCTTTCCGCCCACTTTTGGGATGTAGTAATAATATCAGTACACCCAACGCAATCGTGCGCAAATTCTGTAATTAGTAAAGGTGTAACAGGATAAAGTTATGGAGAATAAATCTGGAGCCTAAACACACCCCTTCACGTACCTCCCACATTAATGTACCACTCCGCCCAATTTCGAAATCGAGTAATAATATCAATAAAATAGAAAATTATTTGTTTTACTGAGGGTAAGGGTAAATGTAAGTCGGGTTGCCCGACTGAAACTTTCTAACTGGTTTTAATTACAAATCGATTATTTTCAATAACTCAAGACTTAAACAATATATTATATGGGGTGATGGTATTTATCAGTCAGTTTAACTGACTGAAATTTCTGTACTGGTTTTTGATATGGTTATGAAAATTTTACACTTTTATTTTATTGCAGGCCCTAAAGACAGAAGCGAATTAATCGTATTATTGAGAATGGAATTCTTTTATTCGAACACAGTCACAGTCGTTCTCGACTACAATTGGACACAAATGCAAATTTGTATACTAAAAGGTATGATATTAAAAATTGTCTGTTAATTATACCATCACCCATAGGGATGAAGGTATATATCATTTGATACGACCCAAAAGTGTAACACATAGAAGGAGTCACTTTAGACCCTAGGTTTCTTTGAACCAAATTCGATTCATGACTTTTTAAGTCGTTTGAGCCATGTCTGTCTGTCTGTCTGTCTGTCTGTCTGTCTGTCTGTCTGTCTGTCTGTCTGTCTGTCTGTCTGTCTGTCTGTCTGTCTGTCTGTCTGTCTGTCGGGTGGCTGTCCGGCTGGTTCGCACGATAACTTTCGAAAGACGCAACCAAATGTTTTGAAATTTTGCACGAGTTATTATTTTCTCAAAACTACTTACGGTATTGCAAATGGGCTACATGGCCCCGCCCCTTCTGGTACCTCCCATACGAATACAACATTCCGCCCACTTTAGAAATCGAGTAATAATATCAATACACCCTAAGGGATCGTCCCCAAATTCTGTATTTAGTAAAGCTATAACAGGATAAAGTTTTGGAAAAAATTTTGAAAGCCTAGCCACGCCCCTTCTGGTACCTCCTATACAAATCTACCTTTCCGCCCACTATAGAGATGGAGAAATAATATCAATAAATTAAACGTGATCGTACCCAAATTCTATTTTGAGTAAAGCTATAACAAGATAAAGTTTTAGAGAAAAAAATTGGAAGTCTATTCACGCCCCATCTGGTACCTCCCATACACTTTTGGTACCGCCCACTTTGGAAATCGGTTAATATTATTAAAAGACCTAACGCGATCGTGCCCAAATTCTGTATTTGGTAAAGTTTAAGCAGGATAAAGTTTTGGAGAAAAAATCTGGAAGTCTAGACACGCCCCTTCTGGTACCTCCCATACAAATGTAGAACTCCGCCCACTTTAGAAATAGGGTAATAATATCAATACACTCGACACGATCGTGCTCAAATTCTGTATTTTGTTATATTATAACAGGACAAAGTTTTGGAGAAAAAATTGGAAGTCTAGACACGCCCCTTATGGTACCTCCCATACAAATGTACCTTTCCGCCCACTTTTGGGATGTACTAATAATATCAGTACACCCAACGCAATCGTGCGCAAATTCTGTATTTAGTAAAGCTATAACAGGATAAAGTTATGGAGAATAAATCTGGAGCCTAAACACACCCCTTCACGTACCTCCCATATAAATGTACCACTCCGCCCAATTTCGAAATCGAGTAATAATATCAATAAAATAGAAAATTATTTGTTTTACTGAGGGTAAGGGTAAATGTAAGTCGGGTTGCCCGACTGAAACTTTCTAACTGGTTTTAATTACAAATCGATTATTTTCAATAACTCAAGACTTAAACAATATATTATATTGGGTGATGGTATTTATCAGTCAGTTTAACTGACTGAAATTTCTGTACTGGTTTTTTCATTTACTAAATTAGTTTTTTTTCAGGAATTCACAATATTTTTGGAAAGGAATCACTAAATCATTTTTGAGAATTTCAGAGTGAACAAAAAATTAACCAATTGTAAATGTATGTGTAAAATTATAAATCCATGTATACATTTCTAATGAATATAAAAACCAGTACAGAAATTTCAGTCAGTTAAACTGACTGATAAATACCATCACCCAATATAAGATATTGTTTAAGTCTTGTGTTATTGAAATTAACCGATTTGTAATTAAAACCAGTTAGAAAGTTTCAGTCGGGCAACCCGACTTACATTTACCCTTACCCTCAGTAAAATAAATAATTTTTTATTATATTGATATTATTACTCGATTTCGAAAGTAGGCGGAGTGGTAAATTTGTATGGGAGGCACGAGAAGGGGTGTGGTTAGGCTTCCAGATTTATTCTCCATAACTTTATCCTGTTATAGCTTTACTTATTACAGAATTTGAGTACGATTGCGTTGGGTGTACTGATATTATTACTACATCCCTAAAGTGGGCGGAAAGGAACATTTGTATGGGAGGTACTATAAGGGGCGTCGCTAGACTTCCAATTTTTTCTCCAAAACTTTGTCCTGTTATTACATAACAAAATACAGAATTTGGGCACGATCGTGTCGAGTGTATTGATATTATTACCTTATTTCTAAAGTGGGCGTAGTGGTACATTTGTATGGGAGGTACCAGAAGAGGCGTGTCTAGACTTCCAGATTTTTTCTCCAAAACTTTTTCCTTCTTGAGCTTTACCAAATACAGAATTTGGGCACGATCGCGTTAGGTTTTTTAATAATATTAATCGATTTCTAAAGTGGGCGGTACCAGATTTGTATGGGGGTACCAGATGGGGCGTGGATAGACTTCCAATTTTGTTCTCCAAAACTTTATCCTGTTATAGCTTTACTTAAAATAGAATTAGGATACGATCACGTTTGTTTTATTGATATTATTTCTCCATCTCTATAGTGGGCGGAAAGGTAGATTTGTAAGGGAGGTACCAGAAGGGGCGTGGCTAGGCTTTCAAAATTTTTTCCAAAACTTTATCCTGTTATAGCTTTACTAAATAAAGAATTTGGGGACGATCCCGTAGGGTGTATTGATATTATTACTCGATTTCTAAAGTGGGCGGAATGATGTATTTGTATGGGAGGTACCAGAAGGGGCGGGGCCATCCAGCCCATTTTCAATACCGTAAGTAGTTTTGGGGAAATATTAACTCGTGCAAAATTTCGAAACATTTGGTTGCGTCTTTCGAAAGTTATCGTGCGAACCAGCCGGACAGCCACCAGACAGACAGACAGACAGACAGACAGACAGACGTACATGGCTCAAACGACTTAAAAAGTCATGAATCGAATTTGGTTCAAAGAAATCTAGGGTCTAAAGTCACTAATTCTATGTGTTACACTTTTGGGTCGTATCAAATGATATATACCTTCATCCCTAAGGGTGATGGTATAAAAATTAGCAAACCCAAAATGAGTTTGTAACGATCATTCTTTTTTAGAGATTTGCATGATCTGAATTTGTAAATTATTTATGAAGACAATTTTAAAATTATATACAATCAATGACATACATATGATTGTATTCAAGTATAAGTCTTTTTATTGAATAGCCGGTTGTAATGGTTAGGTTATTTGGTCAGGATTTTTGCTGGTTTACAGTTTGTATTTTGCTTTACCTTTCTTTTTTTTTGACTTTTAGGTAGGTATGTAACATTAGTGTGTAGAAGATTACAGCTAAGGAATTCGGCGACCTGGTTTTAGGGTCTTACGTGGTACTTTTTGAAGTGATGACGTTAAAGGCTGAGTAGTGATAAGTAGACCTTTGGAATTTGCAGATCTGTTCCGCTCGGGTTGGGTTCAGGGAAAAGAACATTGATAATTTGGCATCAGAGGGCTCCTGGGATAGTTTCGGATTGCACCCTCGTGACTCCGTGCTGAACTTGGCACCAGTTGCTGTTTGAGATGTTCTGGGCCGCGAGTATTGTTTGGTTACGTAACCAAGTGGCCTCATTCAGAGTGACGAAGTGTGCATTAAAATCACTTAAATAATTGAGGATGGGGTTCACGGGCCAATATGTGGAATCCAACTGCCTTAACCTTCCTTATGAATTAGCTTTTCCTAAAGAAACACACATAAGATTTCGCGTTTCACATTATGTTTTTATTTTTCTCAAATGTTACCTTTTAGCACGAAATTAAACTTATGGGAATTTGTTTAATAATAAATTTAGTTAAACCACTTTAAGGATGACTTTAAAATTTTATGATTTAATTGGTCGCTTTTTAGATGTGTCTTAGTTGGTCGATGAAAAAAGAAGGGAAGTAGCTTCGACTTATTAGTTAATATGAAACCTTTTACGCCAGATGGGATGTAAACAGCTGTAAGTATGGATAACTTACAAGTCTCCATTTAAGGTGGCCAGCTTTGCAAACTTCTGTTATTACAACCCTGTCAAGACGTTATATTCTCGATATTGGTTTAAATAGCAGAATGTAATTTTTTAAAAGGTGAAATATTTATTATTGAATAACTTATCAAGCAAAATGTGTTTAATGGTGTTTTTAATGAGAAAGTCCACTACAGGGCGTGGCTGGACTTCCAATTTTTTTTCTCAAAAACTTTATCCTGTTAAAGCATTTCTAAATACAGAATTTGGATACGATCCCGTTGGGTGTATTGATATTATTACTCGATTTCTAAAGTGAGCGGAATGATGTATTTTTATGAGAGGTACCAGAAGGGGCGGGGCAATGTAGCCCATTTGCAATATTGTAAGTAGTTTTGGAGAAGATTTTAACTCGTGCAAAATTTAAAACATTTGGATGCGTCTTTCGAAAGTTATCGTGCGCACCAGCCAGACAGACAGAAGGACATGGCTCACGATTTAAAAAGGCATGAATCGAATTTGGTTCAAAGAAATCTAGGGTCTTAAGTGACTCCTTCTATATGTTACACATTTGGGTCGTATCAAATGATATATACCCTCCTAGCCGTAGGGTGAGGGTATAACCAGTACAGAAATTTCAGTCAGGTAAACTGACTGATAAATACCATCACCCAATATAAGATATTGTTGAAGTCTTGAGTTATTGAAATGAATAGATTTTTAATTAAAATAAAATTACTTATGTTTATTTTTTCCCCTGCATGTGGTGCAAAATCGTCTAAAACTTTACTTATTTGTGTAGTTGGTATAGGTGCCGGTTTGGAATTTATGTGAGAAATATTAATTTTTCAAAAAAAAAATTAATTTTGATAGGGGGTACCACAAGGGGTGAACCTTATTCATTCCTAACTCAAATTTTCATACGTACAACTTACGAATAATTTGACTGAATTCAGTGCACTTACAAAAAAAGATATGTATGTAAGACTGAAGGGGTGAGTTCGGTCCTTTGTGTGGGAGGTACCAGAAGGGGTGTGTCAAATAGTTAGGTTTTCTGAGGTTTCGCCTCCTATCACTATATAAATTAACCGACTAATTTTCATTACCCCTCAAATGCCCGTTTGGAAGTTATGGGTGAATTATTAATTTTCCAAAAATAGATAATTTTGTATGGGAGGTACCAGAAGGCGTGAACTGATATAGTCCATATTCATACCTGAGTCTAATTTTCTTAAGCAAACATCATACGCAAAATTTGAGTGATCTCAGTTCAGTTACAAAAAAGATATGTATGTAAAACTATAAGGGTCAATTCGGTCATTTGTATGGGAGGTACCAGAAGGGGTGTGTCAAATAGTTAGGCTCTCTGAGGTTTCGCCTCCTATCACAACATTAATTTATCGACCAATGTTCATAATCCCCCAAGTGACTGTTTTGAAGTTATTGGAGAAATATATAATTTCCAAAAATAGGTCATTTAATATGGGAGGTACCAGAAGGCGTGAACCGATATAGTCCATATTCATACCTGAGTCTAATATTTATAAGCAAACATCATACGCAAAATTTGAGTGATCTCAGTTTACTTGCAAAAAAGGTATGTATGTAAAACTATAAGGGTCAATTCGGTAATTTGTATGGGAGGTACCAGAATGGGTGGGGCAAAGGTTTCGGTTTTCATAGGGTTTGTCTACTTTTGCAAGATAAATAAACTGACCAAATTCAAACATCTTCCGGTTGTCCGTTTGGAAGTTATGGAAGAAATATTAATTTTCTAAAAATAGGTAATTTTGTATGGGAGGTACCAGAAGGGGTGGGGCTATTCAGCCCATTTACAATCCCATAAGTTCGTTTTGAAAAATATTGATACTGGCAAATTTTCATACCGATCCGTTAAGGTTTACTCGAGTTATCCTGCTGACCAGCCATCCAGCCAGCCAGACAGACGGACATAGCTCATTCTTCTTAAAAAGTTCTGAAACGAATTTGGTCTTAAGATACTTGGGGTCTAACTCGTCTCCTTTAATGCGTTACACTTTTTTTCGTATCAAATGATATATACCCTCATCCCTAAGGGTGATGGTATAAAAATAAAAACCATTATACGATATTAGTTCGAATAAAATCGAAACTGGTTTTCTGAAATATTCAGTTATTTGAACACTATAATTGGTATAAACTATTGACTTCGCGTAATACCGTAGAAAACAATCTGCTTCCTTATATGCTACTAGTGAGACCTAAATTTAATATATAATATCTCACAGAATTGCTTCACAGTGCTAAGTGTTGTAATATGTTACTTCTGAAGGCACTTTGTGGACCCTTCCAAATTTCGATATTAATAATTAGGGCTTGCTTACAAAGGTGGCTAATTTTATGCGCTCTGTAAATCATTCTTCACCTAAAGTAACTCCTGTTCCTGGTCAAACCAGCAAATTTGTATTCTATGGTGAAAAACCAATTTGTCCCCTAATCGAAAATAAAAATGATGCAGACGTAATTTTAGTATCAAGTTCGAAAACTTGTGCAAAAAGGACTGTCAAACGTATATCTCGTCTCACACAAGAGAGTGGTTGGTTGGCTGTGGGAGGGGATGGGAGGAACGTGCGTTACAGCCACCGCCGTTAAGTGAGTCCTAGGCCCTCACGATTCCCACACGTGAATCTAGCTTCACGAACTTTCGATATTAACTTTTGACCCGCAGACGTTTTGACAAAGTTTTTTAGAACAGGTATAGATTCTACAACAACTTGTACGTGTTTTGTTGGCTAGGAGTACCGGTTTTGATAAGTTAAAGTTGGAAATAAGTAGAGAAATTAGTTTCCATAATTTTAACTTTTTCGAAAATTTACCAAAAATTTTCGGTTTTTATCTTACGCACTAGGAAATCATACTCGAACAGCAATCAAATTTTGCACATCTATTTTGGACATGTGCACTAAGCCGGGTCGAAAAAAAAAGTTGTCAATGTTACCGCCTTATATGAAAAATTAAGTAAAAACAATTTCGGGGGAGCGAAAATTTTTTTTCTGTGGTCGCGGCAAAAACGCCGGATTCGGGGTTTTTACCATAACATGGTTATTTGTATACCGATTGTCAAGATCTATGTATCGTTGAAAAGGTATTAGCCACAGCTTTGTTAGTGTGTTAAAGACTTTTAACTACGACGCCATCTTCCAGCGGTTCTCATCATTGTATTCTTAAAAACCCCCCTAAGCATATAATTTTTTGATGTAGATTTGAAGGCCTTGAAAAACTATTAACGATTTTAGAAAAAACCGTTAACTTTTATTCATAAACAAAAAAGTTATATTGATTTAAAAAGTCAGTACATGTGATAATGCGAAATATTCATTTGTTTATTTTTATTACATTCGTTTGTTATAAAACGTATAAATTGAAGAATAAATTAAGTTCAAACAAATAAAAATCAATATTCGAAAATACCAAACAATCGGAATACTATCTACCTGAAGAACTTCCAAAGATTTTTTTTAACGACTAATGTAAATTAAGTATGATGACGCTTAATGCCATATCGGAGCATGAGGAAATCTTTGGTTGAGCAAATAAAACTTTTTATACAAATCTACTTCGAACTATCATATGTACTAAAATGTTAAATCAATATAACTTTTTTGTTTATGATGAAAATGTAACGTTTATTTCGCAATTATTTTATAGTTTCTATAGGGCTTCAAATCTGCATTAGCAAATTTTATGATTAGGGGGTTTTTAAGGATACAATGTTGAGAACCACTGGAATATGACGTCATAGTTTTAAGTAACTATATTAATAACAAAACTCTTGTTAATCCATCTTCAACGATATATAAAACTTAAGAATCGGACTGCAAATAACAAAGTTATTTACAAAACGTCAAAACCGGCGTTTTTGCCACGCCCACAAAAATAAAAATTTTGCACCTCCGAATTTGTTTTTATAAGACTGTTCATATAAGGCGGTAACATTCATATATTTATACCATCACCCATAGGGATGAAGGTATATATCATTTGATACGACCCAAAAGTGTAACACATAGAAGGAGTCACTTTAGACCCTAGGTTTCTTTGAACCAAATTCGATTCATGACTTTTTAAGTCGTTTGAGCCATGTCCGTCTGTCTGTCTGTCTGTCTGTCTGTCTGTCTGTCGGGTGGCTGTCCGGCTGGTTCGCACGATAACTTTCGAAAGACGCAACCAAATGTTTTGAAATTTTGCACGAGTTATTATTTTCTCAAAACTACTTACGGTATTGCAAATGGGCTACATGGCCCCGCCCCTTCTGGTACCTCCCATACGAATACAACATTCCGCCCACTTTAGAAATCGAGTAATAATATCAATACACCCTAAGGGATCGTCCCCAAATTCTGTATTTAGTAAAGCTATAACAGGATAAAGTTTTGGAAAAAATTTTGAAAGCCTAGCCACGCCCCTTCTGGTACCTCCCATACAAATCTACCTTTCCGCCCACTATAGAGATGGAGAAATAATATCAATAAATTAAACGTGATCGTACCCAAATTCTATTTTGAGTAAAGCTATAACAAGATAAAGTTTTAGAGAAAAAAATTGGAAGTCTATTCACGCCCCATCTGGTACCTCCCATACACTTTTGGTACCGCCCACTTTGGAAATCGGTTAATATTATTAAAAGACCTAACGCGATCGTGCCCAAATTCTGTATTTGGTAAAGTTTAAGCAGGATAAAGTTTTGGAGAAAAAATCTGGAAGTCTAGACACGCCCCTTCTGGTACCTCCCATACAAATGTAGAACTCCGCCCACTTTAGAAATAGGGTAATAATATCAATACACTCGACACGATCGTGCTCAAATTCTGTATTTTGTTATATTATAACAGGACAAAGTTTTGGAGAAAAAATTGGAAGTCTAGACACGCCCCTTATGGTACCTCCCATACAAATGTACCTTTCCGCCCACTTTTGGGATGTACTAATAATATCAGTACACCCAACGCAATCGTGCGCAAATTCTGTATTTAGTAAAGCTATAACAGGATAAAGTTATGGAGAATAAATCTGGAGCCTAAACACACCCCTTCACGTACCTCCCATATAAATGTACCACTCCGCCCAATTTCGAAATCGAGTAATAATATCAATAAAATAGAAAATTATTTGTTTTACTGAGGGTAAGGGTAAATGTAAGTCGGGTTGCCCGACTGAAACTTTCTAACTGGTTTTAATTACAAATCGATTATTTTCAATAACTCAAGACTTAAACAATATATTATATTGGGTGATGGTATTTATCAGTCAGTTTAACTGACTGAAATTTCTGTACTGGTTTTTTTCTCCATATAGATCGACCCGGCTTAATGTGCACATCGCTATTGAGCCCTATAAGCGTCTCAAATTAAAAAAAAAAAACATTATACGACCCACCCTACTACCCTTATACCGACACCGATGTTTAATTTTAAGTGTTGAGTTTAAATTTTCTTCTGTTTATATTTAGTTTTTTACAATACTAACCAAAGCCAAGCAGATGTTTTGAGTTTACACTAGAAGATAAGATAATTAGCATTCTTTTTTTTTGCAAAAAGCAAACCAGACAGTGACTGGCAGAACTGTATTGCAAATGTTCTATCACTGAGTTAAGTAAATAAAAAACAGAACAAAACAAAAAAAAAAATCAGTCACGTTTTGTGGGAGAAAAACGTGTTGAAATTAACAATAAACGGCATTTTAATACTGTTTGCTGGCCTAGGTAAACAATAGGCGTAAATTCAAAAATCCACACTAACAATTAGTATGTCGTTGTGAATGTGTATAGAAATAAACTTAGGAACTTGTTAAATAAATTTCTGTATTGCAATAAAAAAAAGTTGACGTTCATAAAAATTACATAAAGAAATTGCACTGTGCATGAGTCTTGTTCATGTACTGAGTGCCGCATATTTAATGCACTGTGTACCGGGACACCACAAACTGAGTTTCGATTTAAGACAAGTGGTGATTTATGTATTTTTAAACTTACTTACTAGATTGCGACAGTGCTCGAACCCAACCCGATCACTGTTTACCAACAGTACTAAGTACAAATGACCTTTGTTTCTCTAAAATGCCTTGTGAAAGATTAGTGATAGCTGTCTACAATGTAAGTCGTCGTCTTAGCCCTTTGCTGCAAAGCTTTTGCAAAATCTTAAAAATTTTTATCGACTGTTAACTAAAAATTTCTAATCTAAATAGATGTAAAAAGATAATAAACAACGGTTGACACTTTCCAGCTAATTGGTGTAAAGTAAATAAAATTAGTTGATAATAGGTTTTGTAGAAGTTTTCGTTGATTTGCTAATTAGAGTGGCTAGTTTTGAATTGTTTGGTCTAAATTCATTGGCTGTAATGAATTCCAAGCGCTTAGTTTACTCAGTAGATAGTTTCAGGTTGAGATATAAACCTCACAATAACTCGAGTATACCTTAACTGATCCGTATGAAAATTTAACAGTATTAATATTTTCCAAATTGAAGTAATGGGATTGTAAATGGGCAGAATAGATCCTCCAATCCTGGTACCTCCCATTCACAATTACCTATTTTTGGATAATTATTATTTCTTCCATAACTTCCAACCCGACAACTGGAGTATCCTCCAATTAGGCCAGCTTAATAACCTAATAGTAGACAAACTCTAAGAAAACCGAATCCTATGCTACACCCCTTCTGGTACAAATGACACATTTGACACTCATTGATTTACGAACATATCATTTTTGTAAGTACCCTTAACTTAACAATTTTTTTGCGATATATGTTCGCTTATGAAAATTTGACTCTGGGGTGAGTATGGTCTATATCTACTGACCCGTTCTGGTACCTCCCATACAAAATAACATATTTTTAGAAAATTATTATTCTTCCATAACCTACAAACGGACAAGTGGCAGATATTTTAATTGGTAAGTTTTTATAATCTTGTAATTGCAGACAAATTCTCAAAAAACCAAAATAATTACCACGCCCCTTCTGGTACCTACCATTCAAATGACCGAATTCACCCTCATAGTTTTATATATGTATCATATTTTGCGAACGATGTACTTTTATAAACATTTGACTCTGCAATGAATATGGTATACAACGACTGACTCCTTCTGGTGTCTCCCATACAAAATGACCTATTTCTGGAAAATTATTATTTCTTCCATAACTTCAATTAAGTTAAGTTCAATTAATTTCGAATAGTAGAAAATAGCTTGAATTAAGTCATATTTTGAGGAAGATATAAGCTTATTGAAATTTGACTCAGGAATGAATATGGTATATATCGATCGACCTCTTTTCGTACCTTCCATACGAAATAACCTATTTTCGGAAAATTAATATTTCCTCACATAACTTTCGAACTGCAGTATATTTGTCAGTTAAATTATCTTGTTACAGTAGACAAAACCGCAGAGAGCCGAAACATTTGCCACACCTTTTCTGGAACCTCTCATACAAATTACCGAAATCACACCCATAGTTCTACAATAAAATCTTTTTTTGTAAGTGCACTGAAGTTAGAAAAATTGTGCAAAAGGTAAACATTTATTGAACGTTGATTTTCGTATTAAAATCGGACACGTTGGGACACAACTGGCATCTCCTATACCTTATATATTTTACTTCCAATATTTTGTATTTACAGGTGAAACGTAAGAAACCGGGTCTACAACACCCAATAGAAATTATTATTTCTTTTACGATTTTTGTGCGAATTAATTAGAGAATTTTGGGATCGGCCGTGGAATAGTGATAAGAACACGCGACTACAATGCGAGAGATCCGTGGTTCGATTCCCGGCTCCAGTCATTTACATTTTTCTTTCATTACTGGCCCCCTCGATGTTGTCGAGTCAATCGGCAAGTCGAGTAAAAGCTTCTCAAAAAGTGACGTTCGCATTTGTCGATATACAAGTAGGTGCCGTTTGTTGTGAAGATAAAATACTTACTTACTTACTTAGATTATATACCGCACGTAGAAAAATATTATAAGCGCCTCGATCTTCTGCGCTTCTTCTCCAGTTAGTCACACCAAGTTCTATAAGGTTCTCAGTAACATGGTCTTTCCAACGGAGTTTTGGTCGCCCTCTTCTGCGCCGTCCATTGAGTTCATTGTCGAAGACTTTTCGAGGTGGAGCATTTTTGTCCATGCGTACAACATGACCTATCCAAAGCAACCGTTGTACCTTAATGCGTCTGACCACGTCAATGTCATTGTACAGCTCATGACTCATACGACGCCGATGCTCTCCGTTAACGATGATGGGCCAATATATTTTACGGAGTATTTTTCTCTCGAATACCGCCAGAACCGATTCTTTCGCTTGTGTCATAACCTAGGATTCTGAGCAAATACATTAAGACAGGTAGAACCAGTATCTGGTATAGCTGGAGTTTTGTTCGTCGAGAGAGGGCTCTGTCATTAAATCGCTTGCTTAGTCCGTAGTGCCATTTATTTTCAAGCAGGATAATTCTCCGGATTTCTAGGCTGACATTATTTGCTTTGTTGATGGCGGAACCTAGGTAGACAAATTTATCTACCACCTCGAAATTATAGTTGCCAACGTTCACGCAGTTTCCCAAACGAGTAGATTATTTGTTCGTTGAAACTAATAACTTCGTTTTGTCCTCGTTCACCGTTAGGCCCATTTCCTTCTGTATACCTGAGAAGGCTGCAGTCACATCCCGCAGTTTTCGACCGATGATGTCAACGTTATCAGTGTACGCGAGTAGCATGTGGCTTTTGTTGAATATACTGCTACTCGTGTTTACTGCAGCTTTTCTCATTATCATCTCCATCACTTTGTTGAAGAGATCGCACGATAGGCCGTCGCCTTTGTTTAGGCCTCGTCTGGTACAGAATGGCTCCGTAAGGCCCTTGCCAATCTTCACTGAAGACTTCGTGTCAGTCAGCGTCGCTTTTCATATCCTAGCACGGTTGTTGCGGCGGTTGCCATGGAATAAGCAATATGCTGTCACTGTGTATCGGGAATGTCAGAAGTAGAGGCGTTGTGTCGTAGAAGTGGAGCTGTTTGGAGTAGGCAGTAGCTATCTCTGGGGTTTGCAGCTTCGTGATGTCCAGCTTTCTTTGTGTTTGGTTCGTTTTTCGCTCTGCTCAATCTTGTGCGCACCTTGGATGCAACCAGGTAATGATCCGAGCCAATAATAGCACCACGGATCACACGCACGTCCATGACACAAGATGCATGCCTACCATCAATTACCACATGATCAATTTGATTTTTGGTCTTTTGATCGGGGGATAGCCAAGTTGCCTTGTGGATATCTTTGTGCTGGAATCTGGTTCCACTCACTACCATGTTCCTTCCCGCTGCGAATGCTGGGTATTCAGTCACTTACAGGGTTAAACAGCGAGACCAGGTGTCGAAGTCTCTTGCCGACTGTGAAGCCACATCCAAATTCGTGTTTTTCTGCATAGCAGCTGTAAAAGATGTCACAGTTCTTTCGTCGTGTGCATCCCTGCCCGTCCATCTCATTTCCTGTATGGCGGTGATGTCAGCCTTGTATTTGTCGAACTCATCCGCCAGTTGAATGGAGGCACCATCTCTGTATAGAGTTCGGACATTCCAGGTGCATATCCTTAACTCATTGTCCTTTTATCGTTTGCGGGGGTCCTCAACATTTGGGGGGTTCTTGTTTCTTCTTTTCTTCGTGTTTTCATAATAATTTTGTTTAAGGAGAGTGGCTTATTAGGCCACTGCGCCCGATCCTAGTTTCTTGGGGCTGCGAAAGCCACTAAGAGAGCATGTGTTGAGCTTCAGTAACTTCTGTTACCTACTTCCTAAGACGCATCGGTGGTAGCATGCCGATTAGGTAAGTCAACATTGCGCCTTCTAAGACCGGAAGTAGTTAGCTGCTTGGACAGTGCCACAAAGGAATCGCTTCTGGTCACTCCCAAGTGAGTGACAATCAGTAACTTTCCACCTATGGGCAAAGTCCCATTCCCCAAGATAAAATAAAAAATAGAAAGCGTATTAATTCACAACAATGCGAGAATCAGCCCACACCTTATTCATGGGGTATATAGCGAAATTAAGTTTTTTTTTAATCAGAGAATTTTACAGTTAGATCCTTTCGGTACCCCCATAAAAAATTACCACATACCCAGAGATATTGAATATTATATTTTACATTTTTGGGCTGTTGCCTTTTCTACAGTGTTACTATACGTCTCGTCTGGCCATACGACGAAAAGTCGCATGGATGATGGTATTTATCAGTGAGTTCACCTGACTGAAATATCTTTACAAAAATGTATTTAGTTTATAGACTCACATAACGGGACCGAATTTGATTTTCAACTATAAATCTCGAATTTCAATTATTATTTTCTGAATTTTAAGTAGAATTCCTAATTTACAATTGGCCTTTTCTGAGTTAAAATCTATGCCAAATTTCGCAAACCTTTACAAAATATCTCCGATGGGGTCAGGTAATCCAAAACAACGATCCAGCTTAATATATAATAATGTAAATAAGACAAGTGCTTACAATTATAGCACCTGACTGCGTTTTTATAGCATCTATCGTTGTATTGGCTGTATTTGTTGGTTCACACTTTCAGTGCAATACTTAAAACATTGACATCACTTTGCCAACAAAATAGTAAGAAACTTTAGTCAAGGCTATCAACATCGTCGGTACACGGAAAATTAAATATCAGTTAATAACATGTCCTGTTTATACAATGCGGATAGTAAAGTGTGGTCTGCTGTGCATGAAGAACCGATTTTCAACCACAACAATTCATTGGGTCAAATTTTATTTCATCATTTGTTAAACTTTTCGAATAAAGTTTTACAGGTAAGACGACGTGTCGCATATTAACTTTTGGGGACATGAAAATTGTTTACAATGGACATGTCAAAAGTTGTGTGTATGATTGAGATGATACTTTGTTATCTTTCAGAGAGGTAAATTTGCGTTTTGATAAAAGTTATACTTTTTTAAAAACAATACTTCTATAAATGTATATAAATGACCTGCTTCGTTTAGTTTTAAATCGCCTTTGGTATGGGGATGACGGTCTGTTTGAGATCAGACTCAAAGCTGCGGTCACATGTTTGGGTAGACAGGAGTGTGGGAAGTCGAGCTAGCAGATAATCCTTATTAGTCAAAGAGCTCTGCTTTGGAAAAGTAGTTTGCTGGCAGGTGCGGTTCGGATAGTCTTAAAATAAAGAGATGCAAGGAAATTTGCTTTTATCTTATTAAAATGTACCATACGTAAGTTTTCCATATTCTTTATTTTTACAAGTCGCTTTAAAGTGCGTCTCGTTATGCGTTTTCAATGAAATCACTGATATAATAAATACAAATAAAAGTTCTAGCGTATAAAGAGAGGTTTTTGTTGCAAGTGCATGACAGCTTTAAAAATATTTATACACTCATCCATTGGGATGTGTGGGTTATATTATAATTTTCCAAAATGTAGTTTGGGATTGTATATAAGCCGAATAGGCCTGCACCATCTGGTATCTCCCATACAAAATTAAATTTTTTTTTGAAAATTAGGGCCGACAGTGGCAGCCGACTCACAGTGGCCAATTAGCCTTCGATAGCGACATTTAATTAAAAATTTCAAAGTTGAAAAAAAAAAGAAAATTTAAACTGTTGCATAGTTGTGGGCTGTCAAAGTCAACATATGTTTCTGCAATTGTTATGCAAAATATTACCGTCTTTTTGAGCATTGTTTTTGCTTCCCAAAGAGAGACATTCGCATTCGTCGATAAACAAGTGACGACTGTTACCATATGGTAACGTTGGCAGCGTTAGATATTGCAAGCAATAAAATAAACATAAGAATAAATGTCAAGAATTTTCTTTTTTAATTTCATCAAGGCATGCTTTGATCTTTCATTCTTGATTCAACGCTATGCGATCAGACTTCAGTAGCGAGCGTGGCGGATCATCTAAAATAGGTGTTTGTCACATGTGCGCACAACAGCAATCTGGAGGGATATAATAAGTCACCCCATATTTTTAGTTGTTTAAAGACTGATATATTAAAGACTTTTAGTTATTGTTATTTGAGAAGAATATCAAATATCATAAAAACGTATTGCGTGAATTATTTTGTACTTGGTTCTTTTTATTTACCTGTTTGAAAGCTGTTACCATATGGTCACAGTCGTCATAACACCAGTAAAAATCGATATTTTTCTGAAATTCTTGATCTTACTCTTTTTACGTAAAATTAGTTTTTAAACTAATTTATATGTAGTACTGACAAAATCTTTTTGAAAAATTCCCTTTATTTCGCTCTCGTCATTAAAGGGTTAAGGGTGCATGCAAAAGACGAGAAGAATTTAAACGCCACAGTTTTCTGGGTTATTATTAAATCCTTGTTTCTGGACTTTTATATAAAATAAAAAGCTTTTATCTCGTTTGTCCAAAGACTTTTGGTCCAGTCTGCAAAAATGAAAAATATCGATATTTTCAAAAAGGTATCAGCTAAGATTTAAATTTATTTCCGTGGGGAAATTAAGTAAGTTTATTAAATTAAATTCCACTAGATCAGGAAATTTGGACATTGTGCGATTATGAATCTTGCTATAAAATGTGCGAAGATGTGTAAAAACAATGGTAGAAACAATTTTTTCATGCTAAGAAAAATGTATAATGTATTTAAAGCGTCTTTTCATTTACCAACATAAAAAACAAAACACTTTTTGTCTCAACGTGTAAATAATTGTATTTTTGTTGTTGGATTTATCTTTTTATTAGAAGGATACTATAAGAACCAAAAATATATTTAACAAATTGTAAATTATAATAATGTCGAAAATTCCCACTCCGAAATTGATTCACTTATTGGATGTATCTCAACTGGTGAGAATCCTCTTCAGTTCAAATTAAACTCAACTAAATTGAAACTAAATTTAAACTATATTATTTTTTTATACCCTTACCCTACGGGTAGAAGGGTATATATCATTTGATACGACCCAAAAGTGCAACATATAGAAGGAGCCACTTTAGACCCTAGGTTTTTTGAACCAAATTCGATTCATGGCGTTTTAAGTCGTTTGAGCCATGTCCGTCTGTCCGTCAGTCTGCCTGACTGTCCGGCTGGTACGCATTATAACTATTGAAAGACGCTACCAAATGTTTTGAAATTTTGCGCGAGTTAATATTTCCCCAAAACTACTTAAGGTATTGCAAATGGGTTACATGGCCCGCCCTCTCCTGGTACCTCCCACACAAATACATCATTCCGTCTACTTTAGAAATCGAGTAATAATATCAATACACCCAACGGGATCGTACCCAAATTCTGTATTTAGTAAAGCTATAACGGGAAAAAGTTTTAGAAAAAAAATTTAAGGTCAAGCCACTCCCCTTCTGGTACCACCCATACAAATGTACCTTTCCGCCCACTTCAGAGATGGAGTGATAATATTAATACATCCAACGCGATCGTACCCAAATTCTGTATTTTGTTAAGCTATAACAGGTCAAAGATTTGTGGAAGAAATCTGAAAGTCAAGCCGCTCCAATTCTGGTACCTCCCATACAAATATACCGCCCACTTTAGAAATCGAGTAATAATATCAATATAATAGATAATTTTATGTTTTACTGAGGCTGAGGGTATAAGTATATCGGGTTGGCCGACTGAAAGTTTCTTGCTGGTTTTTCATCTTATTACTTTCAATTGATTGCAATAAAATTTCTCTTTCGTTTATAAATTGTAGCAGTTAAACAAAAGTTCTAAATTTTTAAATAGAATCCCGCAAGACATACGATCCCATACGATCTACAACTAAAAATTTAGCAGAATATTCCCAACTAAATGAAACCTCCCTGAGTTTATAAAAATCTCTGTGGTGTTTTAAAACAGTATTACTCAAACCAAAGCTCCACCCAGAGTTAAAGGAACTTAAAAATATCACACAACTTGGCATTCGTTCATTTAAAAGGCATATTAGCGACATGTTAAGTGCGCTAATAGCTTTTTAGCATTGTCGCAATTACGTAACAAGTCAGATTTGCTATCTTGTAATATAAATAAAGCCATAAGTTAATTTCACTTAAATGACAATTTGATAATTAAGACAAATAAAAAGATCGTAAAATTACATTGTAGTTTTTCATTGAAGAAATTGATGACATGACATTTTATAAGTGTCATTAAACAGGAAGACGATAACAATATCACATTTTTTTAAAACGTGATATGAATTGTGTAGAATGAAATATAGCTCAGTGGTTGACATCTAATGAATAACACTCTCGTATTTCGGTGTTTGTAAAAGCCATCCTGCGAAACGGCTCCACCAATCTTTGTATGTATAGTTGGTATGTATGAGAATAGGTATCAGTGTATTTTCTTACCGCTAGGTAGCGCTGGGGTGGTTTTATATCGAAAATTGTAATGGAGGAACCAATACTACCGAAATTTAGAATGTATATTAGTTTGATCTTGACAAACAATTATACGTACAAATGTACTCTGCACTATAATGCGAAATTGTTGTTTATCGAGGGAGCCGCATGTAGATAACTGGAGCCAGGAGTCGAACTTTGGATCTCCCGAGTGGTAGTCGCGTGTTCTAACTATCATGTCACGGCCGGTGCTATTCGTACATATATACTTACTTACTTAGCACTTATTTGCAATCCTATGAGATTACATACCGCACGTAGAAAAAAATTATAATCGCTTCGATCTTCTGCGCTTTTCCTCTAGTTAGTCACACCAAGTTCTGCAAGGTTGTCACTAACCAGGCCTTGCCAACGGAATTTTGGTCGCCCTCTTCTGCGCCGTCCATCGAGTTCATAGTCATAGTCGATGACTTTTCGAGGTGGAGCATTTACGTCCATGCGTACAACATGACCTAGCCAACGCAACCGCTGCACCTCAATGCGCCTGACCACGCCAATGTCTCTGTACAGATCATGATTTATACGACGTTGGTAGTCTCCGTTAACGATGATGGGCCCATATATTTTACGGAGTATTTTTCTCTCGAATACTGACAGAACCGATTCATCCTCTTGTGTCATAACCGAAATTATGAACCATACATCATGACAGGTAGAACCAGTATCTTGTATAGCTGGATTTCTGTTTGTCAAGAGAGGGCTCTGTTATTAAATCTTGCTTAGTCGGTAGTAGAAATTATTAGCAAGCAGGAGACTTCTCCGAATTTTGCGACTGATTTGTTATAATGATGGCGGAGCCTATGTAGACAAAATTATCTACCACCTCCAAACTATAGTTGTCAACGTTCACGCAGTTTCACAAACTAGTAGATTCTTTGTTCGTTGAAACTAATAACTTCGTTTTGTCCTCGTTTACCATTAGACCCATTTTCTCTGATTCCTTCTGCATACCTGGAAGACTGCAGTCACATTCCGCACATTTCGACCGGTGATGTCTACGCAAGGAGCATGTGGCTTTTGTTGAATATCGTGCCACTCGTGTTTACTGCAGCTTTCCTCATTATCATCTCCATCACTATGTTGAAGAGGTCACACGATGGGCCGTCGCCTTGTTTTAGGCCTCATCTGATACAGAATGGCTCCGTAAGGTCCTTCCCAATTTCGCTGAAGACTTCTGTCAGTCAGCGTCATTCCGCAAAGGCGTATCAGCTTTGCTGGAATACTAAACTCAGCCATGGCTTCGAGTAATTTCTGCGGTATCGGGCTGTCGAAGGCAGCTTTATAGTCGACGAAAATATGGTACGTGTCGATCTGTTTATCTTGTGTCTTTTCCAGGATTTGCCGAAGCGTGAATATCTGGTCTGTTGTTGATTTACCCGGTCTAAAGCCACACTGATAAGGCCCGATCAGGTGCTATGTCTTTCACATCCAACACTCGACAGGACCTTATATGCGTTGGGTAAAAGGCTAATCCCGCGATAGTTGGAGCACACACTTGGATCACACACGTGAATCACCTATTTTCAGCACAGGACATAATACGCTTAAATTCCAATCGTCGGGCTTGCCCTCTTTAAGCCAAACCGTGCGCAGGAGCTGTTGCATGCTCGTTATCAGCTCCTCGCCACCGGACTTAAAGAGGCTTGCCAAGTCCGTCGGCACCGGCTGCTTTATTGTTTTTCAGCAGCGATATTGCTGTTCTTACCTCGGCTTGACTTGGTGGTGGGCAATCTAAGCCGTCGTCGACAATTGGCGTGATAACTTCATGTGCGCTGCCTTCTGGAACCAGCAGTTGCTGGAAATGTTCATTCCATATATGCAGCACACTCGGCGTATCTGTAACCAGATTTCCATCCACGTCCTTACAGGAGGGGAGCCCATTGCCGAAGCCTTTTGCTTTTACTTTCTCGTAAAATTTTTGGGCCTCCCCTCTATCCCTGTATAGCTCTATAGCCTCGTTCACCCGTTCCTTTATCGACGTTTTTTTTGCTTAAATCGCTGTCTCGTCTGTTTTACCGTCTCCTTGTGCCGTTCCCTAACAGCACGGGTTGCAATTGACAGTAGCGTTGCCCTATAAGCAGCATCCCGTTCCTCAGACGCTATGCGACATTCTTCATCGTACCAGGATTCGTCTGAGTGCCGTTTTTCATATCCTAGCACAGTTGTTGCGGCGGTTGCCATGGAATGCGCAATATGCTGCCACTGTGTATCGGGAACGTCAGAAGTAGAGGCGTTGTGTCGTAGAATTTGGGAGAGCTGGTTGGAGTAGGCAGCAGCTATCTCTGGGGTTTGCAGCATCGCGATGTCCAGCTTTCTTTGTGTTTGGTTACGTTCGTTTTTCGCACTGCTCAATCTTGTGTGCACCTTGGCTGCAACCAGGTAATGATCCGAACCAATATTAGCACCACGGATCACACGCACGTCCATGACACTAGATGCATGCCTGCCATCAATTACCACATGATCAATTTGATTTTTGGTGTTTTGATCAGGGGATAGCCAAGTTGCCTTGTGGTCCTTCCCGTTATCTAATTCACTGGATTCGGTGATGATAGATTTTTTCGTACTTGTGATATTGTGAACTTCTTTCCCATTTTAGTAAAATAAGCTGTTTGCTATAAAGTGTTGTCCCAAATGTAATGGTATTGCCGTCTCTCAATTTAATGGATATGTGTATGTGTCGAGGCTCATCCGTATAATAATGTTAAACCATTGTACCGTTGTACACTATAATAAATATACTTGCCGGTTGTTTTTTAAACACTTCTTACCTTTAGATTGATGATGCATCCAATACAGCTGTTACGGGTGAAGTCGCTTTGACCTGGGCAATTCGCATTGCCCAAAAACTGAACCAACAACAATTGGATCACACCGGTGTCGTAGGTATAGCTGCTAGAAATTCAACCTACGTCTTGCCAGTGGCATTGGGTTGCTTCTTTAATGGTACTCCCTTGCATTCGGTTAATCCTAATTTGGATGAGGGTAAGTTGTTATTCATTTGTATTTAGAATATATTTTATGGAGTCTACCATTCCTTTTCAGACACAATTTCCCATTGTTTTAGTTTGACCAAACCAAAGATATTATTCTGTGATGGCGATGATTATACAAAGGTGCTTGCAGCAACGTTGTCATTTGAGACAAAAATTTACACTATAACCGGTCACAGACAAGATATACCCAATGTCCTAGATCTTTTGAAATCAACTGGAACTGAAGAAACTTATGAGTAAGTCATCTTTTACTGGACTATGTATGTGGGACCGGCCGTGGCATAGTGGTTAGAACACGCGACTACCATGCGGGAGATCGCAGGTTCAAACCTGGCTCCAGTCATCTTAAAAGAAAAAAAATAAATAAAATTTTTCTTTCATTGTCGGCTCCCCTCGAATGTTGTTTGACAGCAACTTCGCAGTATTAAGCGTCGATTCAATCGTCGTGTCTAGTAAGAGCTTCTCAAAACAGTGACGTTCGCATTCGTCGATAAATAAGTAGGTGCCGTTAGTTGTGAATCTAAAAATAGAAAGCGTGTTATTTCACAACAACGCGAGAAGCTATCCCATACCTCATTCATGGGGTGCTAAGGGAAATTAAGTAAGTATGTATAATAGCAATTAGTGAATAGGCCTTAATCGGCATTACCCCAAACATTTAAGTAAATTGACACACTTTTCTGACAGACTAACAGATTCGTTGGTTTCTTAGAAAATTTTCCTTGCCGAAATAATATATTTTGGAAAGTCTAAGTCAGATACTTTTGCGTCTATACCACTATGACAAAAGCCGATTCAAAGATTCGGAACCTCATAAAGATTATGGGCATATCAGCTTTCATGAAGCCATTTAATAGACACACTTATCTCAGACATATCAACCTTTGCCAACTTGGTCTTAAAGCCATAAAAGACGTATCAAGTAAAAAAACATTTTTCCGACCGACATATCAACTTTTGCCATATCCGAACAGATATTATTTTATTTTCACTTTAATTGAATATTTTTTATCTCATCTCTAGACCTGAAAAACTTGCCACGGGCATGCATCAAACTGTGGCTATCCTCTGTTCTTCTGGCACCACCGGCAAACCCAAAGCGGTATGCATGTCAGCCCCAACACTTTTGATCAAAGATTGGTAAGCTCCGATACGTATTTCCCACATGATAGCACTAATCTATTACCTCTTTCGTAGGATGAATGCTAATGACACCATTTTGTATACAGCCAGCGGCATCGATTGGGTCACTGGACTTTATTTTTTAATCAGTGGTTGTATTAATGGCTTTACCCGCATCATCTTTAGTAGAAATTTTGATGTGGAAAATTTTATGGACATGGTCAGGAAATACAAAATTTCGACAGCGTTTCTTTCATCGCGATATGTGGCAGCGTTGCTGCAACATCCCCAGGCTACGCGTGAAAACCTTTTGTCACTCCGTAGCATATCTTTCGGAGGCAGTGCATTGAGCGAAGCCAGTACTAAAAAACTAGGAATATTTTGTGGTGATGATATGGACGCGTACTTCTGTTACGGCATCACTGAAGTGGGCTTGATTGCGATAAACAAATACAATGCCAAACCCAAGTCAGTTGGTCAGCTTAAATATAATCTAGCTTTGCGCATTGTCGACGACAATGATCATAATCTCAGCCACCAGGAAATAGGGGAAATTGTCGTAAAGACTCCACGGAAATGGATGGGTTACTATGGCAATCCAACTGAAACTGAACGCGCTAAAGATGACCAAGGATGGTTTCGTACCGGCGATATGGGCTACATGGATGCGGATAATGATTTGCACATAGTGGATCGGAAAAAGGAAGTTCTAAAGTTCCAGGGTATTCACTTTTGGCCTAGTGCAATCGAAGAAGTTGTCGCGGAGTTAAGCGATGTTCGCGAAGTGTGTGTAGTCTCCGTATTCGATGATACCAAGGGCGATCTGGCCGGAGCCTTGGTAGCTAGAAGGAATGGCTGCAACATAACTGCTCAAGATATTGTTAACCATGTTAAGAAACGTTTAGTAGCACCTCATATGCAGTTGAATGCGGGTGTTTACTTTGTGGACAATTTACCGCAGAATCTCAATGGCAAAATCTTAAAAAATGATGCCAAAGAGTTATTGAAGAAATTTGCGATAACTAAAAATGTGACCAAAGGATGTGGTTTACAAAGTTCATGAGGACGGAGAATGGAACTTTAAGGAAGATTAGTAATTAGACAAACACTATACAAGAACCAAATGATAAATAATTAGAAATATAAAAAGTCAATGATACAAATCGACAAAGAACTGAATTCTTGTCCGTAAGTATGTTTATGCTTCTCTGCGCAGTGTTAATAAATATTGACATAGATCATTTCAGGTGAAATTCAGTAGAATTTGCTTTCCATTGTCTTGCGGTTTCTGTTGTCCAAATTCTCCCATTTCTACATAGTTTAAACAATACAAAATTGTTAATGACTTAAAATGTATGAATTTCATTGTTTCCTGCTAATAGATATTTGTTAGGGCGAGTCGTTGAAACACGGTAAAACATGACTTAAAAAATTACACCGAATATAATTGTGATTTTACACCTTGCGACTTTTTACTTTGGGCCCACGTGAAAAATAAGGTCTACGCCAACAGCCCAGAGTCGATTCAAGACCTCAATGATAAAATTCGTGAGGCTGTCGAGGACATAGCGCAGCCACTTTGCGGTTTGGTTATGGAAAATTTCATGAAAGGATATGGTCCCGTAAGCGTGCTCGTGGTGGCCATTTGACAGATGTTGTTTTTCACTATTAACGTCTTTATTATGATATTAACATCCGATCATTTATCTCAAAAAATTTAATATTTCTTTGAATACCAAAGTAACTGGCCCTATTGGAAACCCCTTTATATGTTGAATATAAACAATTATATAAATTAGTTTTATATTTTATTTTTATTTTTGTATGGGACAAAAACAACAGTGTCAGGCTAGAAATAAACCGGAGTATAGTGCTCGCCAACATGTGTTTCTTTGGGCTACGCGAGCGCTTCATAAACACCACCCTATATCGAACCATAAAGTCCAACTGTAGCAGGTACTAATACTACCGGTTATGCTGTATGCCTCCGAGTCTTGGGTGCTTACACAAGTGGTTGCAGCTCATCTGGCGGTGTTTGAGAGAAAACTACTCCGCAAAATATATGGACCCATTTGCGTAAACGGCGAGTTTAGGATTCAGATTAACCAAGAGCTGTTTATGTTATACCACGACATTGATGTGGTCAAGCGATTTAAAGTGCAACGATGCCTGGATAGGCCATGTAGTGAGGATGAGGAAACTCCAGCGCGAAAGGTATTCCATCAAGACCTCGAAGGACGGCGCAAAAGAGGGAGACCGCGACTACGTTGGAAGTACCAGGTGGAAGAATCACTGATGCTGCTTGGTAGGACTGACTGGAGACGGTGCGCACAAGATCGAAGCAAATGGAAATCTCTATTATTTCGGATTCTGACTAAGACACTCAAATTTAAAAACATATGTTGTCAAGTTGTTTTATAGGCTAATAATAATAATAGGATGTATTGTGGATTTTTTCACCTTCCCCACCACTTTTGACCAATACGCGCGGCGATTTGGCCCAACCACACCTCCGCCATTTTTTGGCTTATGAATTATTCTTCCCAAACAAAATTATGGGGTGGGCCGTATCGAAAGCTCGTGCACTATACTTAACCTATTTCATATTAAAGTTTGAAATTTTTAAATCTTTTTATTTTAGACCCATGGTTTATTGAGCATCTTAATTTCCCTTTATACCCCATGAATTACGTATGGAACAGCTTCTCGCGGTGTTTGTGGATCTATTTTTAGATTCACAACTAACGGTACCTATTTATTTATCAACGAATATGAATGTCACAGTTTGAGAAGGTTTTTACAAGACATGCCGATTGAGTCGACACTATATTGCGAAGTTGCTGTCGACAACATCGACTGGGCCGGCAATGAAAGAATAATGTAGAATACTGGAGACAGTAATCGAACCATGGATCTTCCGCATGGTAATCGGGTGTTCTAACCATCATGTCACGGCCGGTCCCGTACGGATGAACAAATTCACTCTTTTAGTTTTGAATACATATGTTTTATGTAAGTACACTGAATTCAGTCATGAATATTTGACTCAGGAATGTATATAATCTTTATAGCCTTCAGGTGTCTCCCACACAAAATGATTAATTTTTAAAAAATAAATATTTCTCCTTCAACTTCCAACCATATAACTGGAGTATGTTCAAATTTGGTCAATTTAATATCTTACGGTAACAGATAATACAGGTACCTCCAATACATATGACCGAATTCACCATCATTTTTTATGTATAGGGGATTTCATGTCGTGACCCTACTTTTGAAACCGATGTCTTCCGATCGGGATGAAATTTGCACTATCCAATTGGATAGTACACTGAAGGAAAAAATTCGTTGCTCCTAAACGAACAATTAGACAAATGAACTTCGTTTGAAGTTTTCATTTGCCGCAAAACAAAACTTGTTTACCACAAGTAGTTGTGTCTATTGTGGGAATGAAATAGTCGTTTATCCCAAACTCAATATACGTTTGTAACAAACGAAGAACGACTCCGGCAAACTATTATTTCGTTAGTCGTAAACGAAAAACTCTTTTGAGGCAAAATAAAATTTCTTTTGCCACAAGTGAAAAAAACGTAAACGCAAACTTTTATTTCGTTAGTCGCAAATGGAAACCTCTTTTGTAGCTAAAACAATTGTGTTTGCTGCAAAAACAATCTACGTTTGCCACAAATGAAAAATGGGTAGAAACAAACGTAAATTTCGTTTGTCGCAAAAACAATTGTATTTGCCGTAAAATAACCCACTTTTTCCACAAAATAAATCATCGTTTGCTGCAAACATACAAGCTCGTTTGTTGCAAACGGTAAACGCCATTGGCCCAATCGGGATTTTTGCTTTACCAAAAATTAAATGCCAAATTTTTTTAAATAGGATTTTCATTTATTTTTATATTCATTAGAAATATATACATGGATTTATAATTTTACACATACATTTACAATTGGTTAATTTTTTGTTCACTCTGAAGTTCTCAAAAATGATTTAGTGATTCCTTTCCAAAAATATTGTGAATTCCTGAAAAAAACCAATTTAGTAAATGATAAATTAAAAAAAATATATTAATATCATACCTTTTAGTATACAAATTTGCATTTGTGTCCAGGTGTAGTCGAGAACGACTGTGACTGTGTTCGAATTAAAGAATTCCATATTCAATAATACGATTTATTCGCTTCTGCCTTTAGAGCCTGAAATAACATAAAAGTGTAAAATTTTCATAACCATATCAAAAATAATGAAGTTGCTCTTCAAGTTTCATTTGGTGTTCAGCTTCTTGAAAAATAAAATACTTACCTTTTATGTGTATACCCCTTATGTGCAATAACTTATATATTGTGAAATATATTCATATTATCTTCTTGCGCAATTTCCAAATTATTATTAGCGAATTATAACACCACTGATAGTTCAAACATTTTCTTTAATTTATTATTTAACTCGTCAAAAGTGTTAGTTTTTTCACTAGATTGTCTTTTCCATTGAAATTCACTTTTAAAAACATTGTCTTTACATAAAGAAAAGAACACCGACACGACGCTCAATAAACTGATGTTCACAATTCAACCACAAACGAAAAACTAAACACCATAACACTACACGATAGCGATCATTCTGGAACATCTCAATGATTGATACACTCCACTCACTCATTTGTCACAGCGAGCGAACATTCGTTCGGGACTAACGTGGAAGACGTTTGTGCAAAATATAAAACTTTTGTTTAGGAGAGTTGAGAGAACAAAAAGCATGTTCTCTCAACTCTTCTAAACATAAAAGATTTAAATATTCCCCAAAAATCTTCTACGGTTGTCCCAAACGAATGTTCGCTTGCTGCTAGAAACAGTTAACGCTCTTTTTTCTCTCAACTCTCCCAAATATAATGGTTTTATATTTTGCACAAATGTCTCCCATCGTTGTCCCAAACGAAAAATTAAACGATGCAGGAGTAAACAAATGTTCGTGTACTGTAAAAAAAGCAATGTTGATGGCAACTGTTTCATTTTGCGTCGAAAACTTCAACGAATGTGGTAAACGTTGAATTTTCGAAAGAAAACAACTTTTTTTGCAGCAAGCGAGCAACAAATGGGTTTTTTTTTTTGAGTGTAGTTTAGATACAATTTTTCAACAAGATCGGTCAAGATCTCTCTGGGATAGAGAGGGTCAAAATTTGAAATTTTGGCAAACCATGTGTTTTATCTCATCCATGTTACTTATTAACAATTGTTTCTAGCAAAATTTGTTCTAAACAGTTCAGATAGCTAGTTTGCCAATCTTTCGAAAAAAATATTAAAATAAAAATTTCACTTAATTTTTTCAACATAAAAAAAAAACTTTTTTTTAGTTTTTTTTCAAATTTGCACCCATTTCTAAGACCTTAAAACAAAACTTATACTGAGAAACAAGACAAATCAATCTGCTTTAAATGGCTAAACAAATCCTAAATAAAGTGGGTGATTTACTTCATCCATTCTGGTTCCTTACATAACAATGACTGCGGTGGTTAATACCTGTTTTTTTGTAATTTCACTGAATCTAGTTAAACTTTTCACAAAATAAACACTATTTGGCCGAGAAATACAAATTTGCTATTTATTACAGACTTGACACCAGTTTTATATTTCCTTGTACGAATGCATTGAATTAATTTAAACTTTCGATTAATAGTTAAACTTTTTAAAGTTTTCAATCCTGTGTTTTTGTTGTTGTAAAAGCATACCCATCAATGCTATTGCTATTTTAATGCACATGTTGAAAGAGAAAAGCATCTGTTGAAACAAAGATGCAAACAAGCTGTTGTTTCCTGTTGTCGTTTCGTAGCTCCAGCAGGGGACACGTCGAAAAAGAAATCAACTTTGTTTGCAAACCCATGACAATTCAATAATATTCTCTAGCCCTCCACTCGCTTACCCCAACCGTGTCTTCGCTGATATTCCTTGCCTGCATTATGTTCATGTACTAACAGATTTCGCTGCATCGTATATGAGTGTGCATGTGCGTATACATACAGACGAACGACTGTTATTATTTTCCCAGCGCTTATTCTTGTTTTCTTTTTTAAGGATATATGACACGATATTTACAGGATAAACCCAGAGTTAAGGCGGAACTGGGCGTCGCCATGAGTGGTGATGGTGAATGCAAAAGTTATTTTAAATTAAATTTTCTTTTGGAATTTTCTGGAGGATTTACTTGTCCTGCACAATGCTCAGAATGAATGAATTGCATCAGAAAAATAAATAATCCTGTGAGAACACAAGATCATGCTGCACAAAATGAATCGATGTAATTGAAAATGATTTGTGGTTGAATAAAATGTAAATTAATCGTATGGGTTCCCGTAGAAAAGAGTGTAATTGCCAAGATATTAGTTATTCTTAAATAGTCAATGCGTTTCATTGCAAGTAAAGACATTTCACTGCTATATGATTTAAACGCCGGGACCGGCCGTGGCATAGTGGTTAGAACACGCGACTACCATGCGGGAGATCGCAGGTTCAAACCTGAGATATGGGAGTAGTTTAAATCCGATCATGCTTATCTTAGAACTTAACCTCTTCCTCTGGACAGAAGCTTACATACCAAATTTCAGCCCGAAAGCTCATAAACTATAGGGACATACAGACGAACACCCCCAAAAAGGGGGAGTTTGTATTAGGGATGTAACGAATGTGCTTTAGCGAATGCGAATATTGAAATATATTTTTTGCGAAAGCGAATGCGAATACTTATTTTTGGTTTTTGCGAATGCGAATGCGAATATATCAAAATTGTTTAGGGAATGGCTAAAAATGGTTTACGTAAACGAATAATTTAGTATCATTTCTACTGTCTGCCTTTTCAAAACAAAATATGTATTCCAGTTAAGTAATTAAGCGTAAAATATTGATTTAAAAGTAAAACAAAAATTCTCAGAAATTCAGTTTTTAAGGTAACTAAACAATAATTTGATTTACTTTTGAAAACTTTGACGTATTTAGTATTCAAAGTATAGTAGAGCCAAGTTGTGTTTAACAAAAAGAAGCTATGCTGCTTTTTCGCTATCCAATGTAGTTTTTAGTGGATCATAGATAAGTCTTGCTCTACTAAACAACTGTTCGCTGAGAATACTTCCCGGAGGCGTAGCTAAGAACTGGCGTGCTAACTTAACTTTTGGTACTAACTTTTGGTATTTCGAGCTGTTTCGTTTCCACCACAATATAGGATCTTCTGAAATATGGTTTTTTTTTCTTTATTGTATTTAGCTAACAATTTTTTTAGCATGAGAGACTGAAAACGTGGTCGCTTGCATGTCGTCATCAGTCTCACTATTACTATTACTTGTATGAATGCGAAAGCGAATATTGGCATATTTTTTTTTGCGAAAGCGAATATTAAAATAAATATTTATACGAATGAGAAAGCGAATGTACAAAGCGATGCGAATAATTCATGCGAATGCGTTCGTTACATCCCTAGTTTGCATGGAAGGTGGGAGAATTATTTATCCGATATTGCTCATCTTACAACGTAAGCTCCTATTATAGGCTTAAAGCTTGCATATACAATTTCAGCTCAATATTTCCTAACCTACGACTATAATCGCGGGGGCAGTTACGCGGACACCCCCAAAAAGGTAGTTTGAATGGGAGGTGGGAGTAGTTTTTGACCGTCATTGCTTATCTTAGAAAGTAGCCTCGGCTTAGATATTGAATCTTCCGTTCAAAATGTCAGCTATATACCTCTTAAAATACGGCTGCAATCGCAGGGACAAACCCCTAAAAGGAAGAATTTTTATGGGTTGTGAGAGTAGTTTTTGACCGATCGCACAGTGGTCGATTTAAGCAATCTGGCGGACCGAAATTGAATTTTTTACATTTAACAAATTACAAAATTAATTTGTCAGTCGATAGCTAAAAGGTTATTTAGCAAATCGATAACAACCAAAACGATAATTGCACTTTAGATGATCAGCTGTGAGCTTTTAATCATAACATTTGTTAAAACAGCTGTTGGAAATACATTGTGTTAAGTTTTCGCACGTGTGCAAATTGTGCTGCAACATTTTTAAAAATCTCATTTTTAATTGGTTTTTTTATTTTTTCAATAATAAAGGTATGTATTTACATAAAAATAGATGTTTTGTGACCTGTGGATATATGTTATATTAATAATTAATGGTAAAACTAACAACTTTGTTATCCTCTGAAATGTGACCAATATTTTCCTTCTGTAGAGTATAAATAGAGACGCCGTCATTTGCCGTTGAAAATACTAATTTTACATGTTAATGTGGTTTGTCTTCTTTGTGAAATGTCCAAAATCTGCCGCAGCGAGTTGCAGCCGTTCACAATATTATATTTTTTAGGTACCATGTCTGTCTGCAAGCGTAGCCTTTTTTTAGAATGGCGCAGCGAAAATGATCCGCAAAAAAGATGTTCAGCACTGAAGAACTACATTTATTCAAATTCCATTGAAAAATCCAATTGCACGGAGGAAGATCATGAGTTAATAGATAAAATCATTCATAATTTTTGCAAAAGGCTTTCTGTAATGTGGAAAGAATGCCATAGAGTTTTGAAAAGATTCGATCAGAAATACAAAGTTTGGTTGGACGAAGACTTAGTCCTTTTAAAACAAAAAACTCATGCAGGTTCAGGTCGAAAAGAAAAGAATTTTGCGGATTGCAGCGCTAAACGTCAGACAACCAAAGTTTTGGAGCTAGTACATGGCAACACATGCAATGAACTCATGACAGCGACACGCGTCAGTTTGTACAAAGCTGGAAAACGGAGCGCATCGCAAATAGTTTCAATGGCCACTGATTCCGATGCGTCTACAAAAATGAAAAAGAGTCTGGAATTAGATCCACAGGTCCCAATTAAGTACACTCCAGAAGAAGCATTGGCCCTGTATGTTGATGGAGACTTGACCAAACACTCCTATAAGCTTTTGCAAGCTAGTGCAAAAGAGAGAAATTGTAATATCTACCCAGCATACGATGTTTTACTATCTGCCAAAAAGAGGTGTTATCCATATCAAATCAAAATAGAAGAGTGTTGTGCTGAAGTTCGTCTGCAAGAAATGCTAGATCACACAATTACACGAATAGCTGAAGCCCACCCGGATATATTTCGGCAAATATCTGATGAAAACAAATATGAAAGTTTGAATGTCTTTTACAAATGGGGATGCGATGGGAGTTCGGGACACTCAACTTATCGGCAGAATTACGTATGGAACAGCTTCTCGCGGTGTTTGTGGATCTATTTTTAGATTCACAACTAACGGTACCTATTTATTTATCAACGAATATGAATGTCACAGTTTGAGAAGGTTTTTACAAGACATGCCGATTGAGTCGACACTATATTGCGAAGTTGCTGTCGACAACATCGACTGGGCCGGCAATGAAAGAATAATGTAGAATACTGGAGACAGTAATCGAACCATGGATCTTCCGCATGGTAATCGGGTGTTCTAACCATCATGTCACGGCCGGTCCCGTACGGATGAACAAATTCACTCTTTTAGTTTTGAATACATATGTTTTATGTAAGTACACTGAATTCAGTCATGAATATTTGACTCAGGAATGTATATAATCTTTATAGCCTTCAGGTGTCTCCCACACAAAATGATTAATTTTTAAAAAATAAATATTTCTCCTTCAACTTCCAACCATATAACTGGAGTATGTTCAAATTTGGTCAATTTAATATCTTACGGTAACAGATAATACAGGTACCTCCAATACATATGACCGAATTCACCATCATTTTTTATGTATAGGGGATTTCATGTCGTGACCCTACTTTTGAAACCGATGTCTTCCGATCGGGATGAAATTTGCACTATCCAATTGGATAGTACACTGAAGGAAAAAATTCGTTGCTCCTAAACGAACAATTAGACAAATGAACTTCGTTTGAAGTTTTCATTTGCCGCAAAACAAAACTTGTTTACCACAAGTAGTTGTGTCTATTGTGGGAATGAAATAGTCGTTTATCCCAAACTCAATATACGTTTGTAACAAACGAAGAACGACTCCGGCAAACTATTATTTCGTTAGTCGTAAACGAAAAACTCTTTTGAGGCAAAATAAAATTTCTTTTGCCACAAGTGAAAAAAACGTAAACGCAAACTTTTATTTCGTTAGTCGCAAATGGAAACCTCTTTTGTAGCTAAAACAATTGTGTTTGCTGCAAAAACAATCTACGTTTGCCACAAATGAAAAATGGGTAGAAACAAACGTAAATTTCGTTTGTCGCAAAAACAATTGTATTTGCCGTAAAATAACCCACTTTTTCCACAAAATAAATCATCGTTTGCTGCAAACATACAAGCTCGTTTGTTGCAAACGGTAAACGCCATTGGCCCAATCGGGATTTTTGCTTTACCAAAAATTAAATGCCAAATTTTTTTAAATAGGATTTTCATTTATTTTTATATTCATTAGAAATATATACATGGATTTATAATTTTACACATACATTTACAATTGGTTAATTTTTTGTTCACTCTGAAGTTCTCAAAAATGATTTAGTGATTCCTTTCCAAAAATATTGTGAATTCCTGAAAAAAACCAATTTAGTAAATGATAAATTAAAAAAAATATATTAATATCATACCTTTTAGTATACAAATTTGCATTTGTGTCCAGGTGTAGTCGAGAACGACTGTGACTGTGTTCGAATTAAAGAATTCCATATTCAATAATACGATTTATTCGCTTCTGCCTTTAGAGCCTGAAATAACATAAAAGTGTAAAATTTTCATAACCATATCAAAAATAATGAAGTTGCTCTTCAAGTTTCATTTGGTGTTCAGCTTCTTGAAAAATAAAATACTTACCTTTTATGTGTATACCCCTTATGTGCAATAACTTATATATTGTGAAATATATTCATATTATCTTCTTGCGCAATTTCCAAATTATTATTAGCGAATTATAACACCACTGATAGTTCAAACATTTTCTTTAATTTATTATTTAACTCGTCAAAAGTGTTAGTTTTTTCACTAGATTGTCTTTTCCATTGAAATTCACTTTTAAAAACATTGTCTTTACATAAAGAAAAGAACACCGACACGACGCTCAATAAACTGATGTTCACAATTCAACCACAAACGAAAAACTAAACACCATAACACTACACGATAGCGATCATTCTGGAACATCTCAATGATTGATACACTCCACTCACTCATTTGTCACAGCGAGCGAACATTCGTTCGGGACTAACGGGAAGACGTTTGTGCAAAATATAAAACTTTTGTTTAGGAGAGTTGAGAGAACAAAAAGCATGTTCTCTCAACTCTTCTAAACATAAAAGATTTAAATATTCCCCAAAAATCTTCTACGGTTGTCCCAAACGAATGTTCGCTTGCTGCTAGAAACAGTTAACGCTCTTTTTTCTCTCAACTCTCCCAAATATAATGGTTTTATATTTTGCACAAATGTCTCCCATCGTTGTCCCAAACGAAAAATTAAACGATGCAGGAGTAAACAAATGTTCGTGTACTGTAAAAAAAGCAATGTTGATGGCAACTGTTTCATTTTGCGTCGAAAACTTCAACGAATGTGGTAAACGTTGAATTTTCGAAAGAAAACAACTTTTTTTGCAGCAAGCGAGCAACAAATGGGTTTTTTTTTTTGAGTGTAGTTTAGATACAATTTTTCAACAAGATCGGTCAAGATCTCTCTGGGATAGAGAGGGTCAAAATTTGAAATTTTGGCAAACCATGTGTTTTATCTCATCCATGTTACTTATTAACAATTGTTTCTAGCAAAATTTGTTCTAAACAGTTCAGATAGCTAGTTTGCCAATCTTTCGAAAAAAATATTAAAATAAAAATTTCACTTAATTTTTTCAACATAAAAAAAAAACTTTTTTTTAGTTTTTTTTCAAATTTGCACCCATTTCTAAGACCTTAAAACAAAACTTATACTGAGAAACAAGACAAATCAATCTGCTTTAAATGGCTAAACAAATCCTAAATAAAGTGGGTGATTTACTTCATCCATTCTGGTTCCTTACATAACAATGACTGCGGTGGTTAATACCTGTTTTTTTGTAATTTCACTGAATCTAGTTAAACTTTTCACAAAATAAACACTATTTGGCCGAGAAATACAAATTTGCTATTTATTACAGACTTGACACCAGTTTTATATTTCCTTGTACGAATGCATTGAATTAATTTAAACTTTCGATTAATAGTTAAACTTTTTAAAGTTTTCAATCCTGTGTTTTTGTTGTTGTAAAAGCATACCCATCAATGCTATTGCTATTTTAATGCACATGTTGAAAGAGAAAAGCATCTGTTGAAACAAAGATGCAAACAAGCTGTTGTTTCCTGTTGTCGTTTCGTAGCTCCAGCAGGGGACACGTCGAAAAAGAAATCAACTTTGTTTGCAAACCCATGACAATTCAATAATATTCTCTAGCCCTCCACTCGCTTACCCCAACCGTGTCTTCGCTGATATTCCTTGCCTGCATTATGTTCATGTACTAACAGATTTCGCTGCATCGTATATGAGTGTGCATGTGCGTATACATACAGACGAACGACTGTTATTATTTTCCCAGCGCTTATTCTTGTTTTCTTTTTTAAGGATATATGACACGATATTTACAGGATAAACCCAGAGTTAAGGCGGAACTGGGCGTCGCCATGAGTGGTGATGGTGAATGCAAAAGTTATTTTAAATTAAATTTTCTTTTGGAATTTTCTGGAGGATTTACTTGTCCTGCACAATGCTCAGAATGAATGAATTGCATCAGAAAAATAAATAATCCTGTGAGAACACAAGATCATGCTGCACAAAATGAATCGATGTAATTGAAAATGATTTGTGGTTGAATAAAATGTAAATTAATCGTATGGGTTCCCGTAGAAAAGAGTGTAATTGCCAAGATATTAGTTATTCTTAAATAGTCAATGCGTTTCATTGCAAGTAAAGACATTTCACTGCTATATGATTTAAACGCCGGGACCGGCCGTGGCATAGTGGTTAGAACACGCGACTACCATGCGGGAGATCGCAGGTTCAAACCTGAGATATGGGAGTAGTTTAAATCCGATCATGCTTATCTTAGAACTTAACCTCTTCCTCTGGACAGAAGCTTACATACCAAATTTCAGCCCGAAAGCTCATAAACTATAGGGACATACAGACGAACACCCCCAAAAAGGGGGAGTTTGTATTAGGGATGTAACGAATGTGCTTTAGCGAATGCGAATATTGAAATATATTTTTTGCGAAAGCGAATGCGAATACTTATTTTTGGTTTTTGCGAATGCGAATGCGAATATATCAAAATTGTTTAGGGAATGGCTAAAAATGGTTTACGTAAACGAATAATTTAGTATCATTTCTACTGTCTGCCTTTTCAAAACAAAATATGTATTCCAGTTAAGTAATTAAGCGTAAAATATTGATTTAAAAGTAAAACAAAAATTCTCAGAAATTCAGTTTTTAAGGTAACTAAACAATAATTTGATTTACTTTTGAAAACTTTGACGTATTTAGTATTCAAAGTATAGTAGAGCCAAGTTGTGTTTAACAAAAAGAAGCTATGCTGCTTTTTCGCTATCCAATGTAGTTTTTAGTGGATCATAGATAAGTCTTGCTCTACTAAACAACTGTTCGCTGAGAATACTTCCCGGAGGCGTAGCTAAGAACTGGCGTGCTAACTTAACTTTTGGTACTAACTTTTGGTATTTCGAGCTGTTTCGTTTCCACCACAATATAGGATCTTCTGAAATATGGTTTTTTTTTCTTTATTGTATTTAGCTAACAATTTTTTTAGCATGAGAGACTGAAAACGTGGTCGCTTGCATGTCGTCATCAGTCTCACTATTACTATTACTTGTATGAATGCGAAAGCGAATATTGGCATATTTTTTTTTGCGAAAGCGAATATTAAAATAAATATTTATACGAATGAGAAAGCGAATGTACAAAGCGATGCGAATAATTCATGCGAATGCGTTCGTTACATCCCTAGTTTGCATGGAAGGTGGGAGAATTATTTATCCGATATTGCTCATCTTACAACGTAAGCTCCTATTATAGGCTTAAAGCTTGCATATACAATTTCAGCTCAATATTTCCTAACCTACGACTATAATCGCGGGGGCAGTTACGCGGACACCCCCAAAAAGGTAGTTTGAATGGGAGGTGGGAGTAGTTTTTGACCGTCATTGCTTATCTTAGAAAGTAGCCTCGGCTTAGATATTGAATCTTCCGTTCAAAATGTCAGCTATATACCTCTTAAAATACGGCTGCAATCGCAGGGACAAACCCCTAAAAGGAAGAATTTTTATGGGTTGTGAGAGTAGTTTTTGACCGATCGCACAGTGGTCGATTTAAGCAATCTGGCGGACCGAAATTGAATTTTTTACATTTAACAAATTACAAAATTAATTTGTCAGTCGATAGCTAAAAGGTTATTTAGCAAATCGATAACAACCAAAACGATAATTGCACTTTAGATGATCAGCTGTGAGCTTTTAATCATAACATTTGTTAAAACAGCTGTTGGAAATACATTGTGTTAAGTTTTCGCACGTGTGCAAATTGTGCTGCAACATTTTTAAAAATCTCATTTTTAATTGGTTTTTTTATTTTTTCAATAATAAAGGTATGTATTTACATAAAAATAGATGTTTTGTGACCTGTGGATATATGTTATATTAATAATTAATGGTAAAACTAACAACTTTGTTATCCTCTGAAATGTGACCAATATTTTCCTTCTGTAGAGTATAAATAGAGACGCCGTCATTTGCCGTTGAAAATACTAATTTTACATGTTAATGTGGTTTGTCTTCTTTGTGAAATGTCCAAAATCTGCCGCAGCGAGTTGCAGCCGTTCACAATATTATATTTTTTAGGTACCATGTCTGTCTGCAAGCGTAGCCTTTTTTTAGAATGGCGCAGCGAAAATGATCCGCAAAAAAGATGTTCAGCACTGAAGAACTACATTTATTCAAATTCCATTGAAAAATCCAATTGCACGGAGGAAGATCATGAGTTAATAGATAAAATCATTCATAATTTTTGCAAAAGGCTTTCTGTAATGTGGAAAGAATGCCATAGAGTTTTGAAAAGATTCGATCAGAAATACAAAGTTTGGTTGGACGAAGACTTAGTCCTTTTAAAACAAAAAACTCATGCAGGTTCAGGTCGAAAAGAAAAGAATTTTGCGGATTGCAGCGCTAAACGTCAGACAACCAAAGTTTTGGAGCTAGTACATGGCAACACATGCAATGAACTCATGACAGCGACACGCGTCAGTTTGTACAAAGCTGGAAAACGGAGCGCATCGCAAATAGTTTCAATGGCCACTGATTCCGATGCGTCTACAAAAATGAAAAAGAGTCTGGAATTAGATCCACAGGTCCCAATTAAGTACACTCCAGAAGAAGCATTGGCCCTGTATGTTGATGGAGACTTGACCAAACACTCCTATAAGCTTTTGCAAGCTAGTGCAAAAGAGAGAAATTGTAATATCTACCCAGCATACGATGTTTTACTATCTGCCAAAAAGAGGTGTTATCCATATCAAATCAAAATAGAAGAGTGTTGTGCTGAAGTTCGTCTGCAAGAAATGCTAGATCACACAATTACACGAATAGCTGAAGCCCACCCGGATATATTTCGGCAAATATCTGATGAAAACAAATATGAAAGTTTGAATGTCTTTTACAAATGGGGATGCGATGGGAGTTCGGGACACTCAACTTATCGGCAGAGCTTTGCCAATTCTGATTACAATATGGTAGATCAACATTTATTTGCTGTTTGTATTGTGCCACTACAATTACAATGGGGTAGCAGCGTACTCTGGAAAAATCCCCGGCCATCATCAACACGGTATTGTAGACCACTCAAAATAATGTTTGCAAAGGAGTCTGAAGCCTTAGTTCGCGCCGAAATTGAAAATATTAAATCTCAAATTCTGAAAATTGAGCCCACGCGTCTCAGCTGTTTTCAAGTTCAGCACAGTTTGCAGCTTACCATGATCGATGGCAAAGTATTCAACGTGATTGCAGAGAGTTCTTCGCAAGCATGCGGCATATGTAAGGCCACGCCCAAAATGATGAATGACTTAGATCTCATTGCTAGTTTGCCGAAAAACGAAGATTTATATGAATTTGGAATATCGACTTTGCATGCTTGGATTCGCTGTTTTGAGTGCATTTTACATGTGGGATATCGACTTCCAATCAAAAAGTGGCAAGTCCGCGGCTTGGACAAGAACATTGTTAATAAAAGAAAAGAGGAGATCCAAAATAGGTTTAGGATCGAAATGGCTTTATTGGTGGATATCCCAATGCAGGGTTCTGGCAACACAAACAGTGGCAATACAGCTCGAAGGTTTTTCGAACAACATGAAATGTCTGCTGAAATAACTGGCGTAAATGAAAACTTAATAAGAAGACTTGGTGTGATTTTACGCAGTATGGCTTCTGGATATGCGATAAATATTGACAGCTTTCGTGAGTACGCCTTACAAACCGCAAAAATGTTTGTAAGTGAATATCCTTGGTACTACATGCCCAGCTCAGTACATAGAATATTACTTCACGGAGCTGATGTTATTGAATGTGTACCACTTCCTATTGGAATGATGTCGGAAGAAGCCTTGGAGGCTAGAAATAAAGATTTCCGAAAGTTTCGGCTAAAGCATAGTCGTAAAACTTCACGCACACATACAATGGAGGATCTGATGAACTCACTATTAATATCTTCGGATCCCCTAATAACTAGCTTAAGCAAAAGTCCGTCTCGACATTCAAATAATGATATTTTTTTGGATATGGAGGTAAAAAATCTACTTTCTAATGCCTTTGATGAATAACTTATAATAGACTTAGACTGGAATTACAATAGAAAGATCAGAATAATTGTCTTCCTGAAGAAAATATAAATTTTATTTGGACAACAGAATTATTATATATTTAAGAAATTAAAAAAATAAAAGTTTGTGACTTAAAACGTATTTAAAATTATTTTTGTTATTATTGGAATACACAAAGACTTGAAATTAGCAAGGACTGAAAGGGCCAAAAACACCTAGCTTGTAAACCAAAAAAAATATTAAAATTATTTTTTTTATTAAATTTCAATATATTTTTATTGGAATAAATAAAAAAAAACAAAACTTAAAAAATTTTCAAAATTTTGTCGTCGAAATAAAAAATGTCCAAATTATGATAAAAAGTTGCATCTTTGACAAAATTAAAAACTCACATAAACCTAAAAAATTTATATTTTTTTTATTTAAAATTGTAACTAAATCTATTTGCAACAAAAAAAAAATATTAAAAAAAAAAAAAATGTTTTACCCTAAGAGGTATTAATTAAACGCCGCTAAATGAGCCTTTTCGACCACTGTGGATCGGTCTCATTTTAATACTCAACCTTCGCTTAGACCAGAAAAGCTTTCATACAATATTTCAGCTTGATTTCTCTTAAATTACTACTGATATGACGGGGACTGACATACGGACACCCCCAAAAAGAAATATTTGTATGGTAGATGAGAGTAGTTTTCGACCGATCGGTCTCATCTTACTACTCAGCCTCCACTTGGTGTAGGGAAGCTTGCATACAAAAATTTCAGCTTGATTGCCCTTAAACTACAACTGTAATCGTAGGAATACCCCAAAAAGGGGGAGTCATACCTACCACGCCTCCTTATGGGCGTTACAAATGGAAGAACAAAATGAATATACCATTCACTCCGTTCATGCGCATGGTGAAGGGTATAAAAAATAAAAATTTTATAAAAAAAACTAGCTGATCCGGCAGACTTCGTCCTGCCTCCAAGTAATTGTACTGCCGATTCATTGACATATAACTTTCTGCGTTGGTGTACTGGGTGATTGTATCTTTAGGTGTTTAGTCTGAGCCATGATAGCACCTTGCACCCTTAGGGATGAGAGCATATATCATTTGATACGACCCAAAAGTGTAACACATAGAAGGAGTGACTTTAGACCCTAGGTTTCTTTGAACCAAATTCGATTCATGACTTTTTAAGTCGTTTGAGCCATGTCCGTCTCTCTGTCTGTCTTCTGTCCGGCTGGTTCGCACGATAACTTTCGAAAGACGCAACCAAATGTTTTGAAATTGTGCACGAGTTAATATTTCCCAAAACTACTTACGGTATTGAAAATGGGCTACATGACCACGCCCCTTCTGGTACCTTCCATACAAATGTACAATTCCGCCCACTTTAGAAATCGAGTACATCGAACTCAATCATTCCCAAATTCTATATTTAGTAATGCAATAACAGGATAAAGTTTTGGAAAAAATATTGGAATTCTAGCCACGCCCCTTCTGGTACCTCCCATACAAATGTACTTTTCCGCCCACTTTAGATATGGAGTAGTAATATCAATAAATCCAAGGCGATCGTACCCAAATTCTTTATTTTAGTAAAGCTATAGCAGGATACAGTTTTTGAGAAAAAAACTGGAAGTCTATCCACACCCCATCTGGTACCTCCCATACACATCTGGTACCGCCCACTTTAGAAATCAATTAAAATTATTAATAGAACTAACGCGATCGTGCCCACATTCTGTATTTAGTAAAGTTCAAGCAGGATAAAGTGTTGGAGAAAAAATCTGGAAGTCTAGACACGCCCCATCTGGTACCTTTCATACAAATGTACCACTCCGCCCACTTTAGAAATAGGGTAATAATATCAATACACTCGACACGATCGTGCCCAAATTCTGTATTTTGTTACGTTATAACAGGAAAAAGTTTTGGAGAAAAGATTGAAAGTCTAGCGACGCGCCTTATGGTACCTCCCAAACAAATGTACCTTTCCGCCCACTTTAGGGATGTAGTAATAATATCAGTACACCCAATGCAATCGTGTCCAAATTCTGTATTTAGTAAAGCTATAACAGGATAATGTTATGGAGAATAAATCTGGAAGCCTAAACACACCCCTTCTCGTACCTCCCATACTGAGGGTAAGGGTAAATGTTAGTCGGGTTGGCCGACTGAAAATTTCTTACTGGTTTTAAATACAAATCGGTTAATTTCAATAACTCAAGACTTAAACAATATCTTATATTGGGTGATGGTATTTATCAGTCAGTTTAACTGACTGTAATTTCAGTACTGGTTTTATCCCACGATATCACGTTGCCTCTTTTTGGGTTAAGTGCTATCATTTACGAATTTTCAAAAATCCCTTCATTTGACTCAACAACCCTATAAACCGTCTGGTCTGGATGATAGCAAACAGTTTTTTCCCATTTTAGGGTTAGACCCCTTAAAGTTTGATATGCTAAAAACCACTTTGTGAAGCTCTATAATTTTATAGGAAGTGCTTCAATAGAAATGTTAGCCATTCTACCTTAAGCCGTTTTGTGATCTGGGTGACCTTCTATAGTCCATCACCAACTTTCACTGACATGTTGGTACAAATTTGTTAAACAGTTTTCGCAATTAGTGGTGACATCAATAATTTTGATGTTTTAAAGATGTTTATATGTAATGTTTTCACTGGTGACTAAATGACATTCCAAAAATTATGTCTATCATAATCTAAACACCGGCAACTGAACAAAAACATACATCCAACATTTTCTTATGTCCAAAAATACATTTCAAGTTTGAGTAAAATCGGATAATCGATATAAATTTTCGAAATAATTCAACTCCAGCCAACTCAACAGCGGGTCCATTTATACAGAAAAAAATTTCTCATAATAAAACAAATATACATTGTAAATTTCAGTCAAATTGTTTAATTTGTTAAAATTTCATTATAATTCCACCCAAACGCCACCTACCGGTTCCATTTGTACATACAATATTTTCTAATGATCAAACAAACATACATTCTGATTTTCAGTAAAATTTGTCCATTTGTTCAAATTTTAATTATAAACCCACCCCAGCGCCACCTACCGGGCGCTGATGGACCACCCTTAACATTTAGGGGGATGAAAAATTGATGTTGGCCGATTCTCAGACCTACCCGATATGCTCACGAAATTGCATGAGGATCGGTCGAGACGTTTCGAAGGAGTTCAATCACGCACCCCGTGACACGAGAATTTTATATATTATATTAGAAGATATTTCTCTAATTACTTACAAACGGAGAGCTGGAAGACATTAAAATTTGACATTTTAACTTTGGTCTAGATTGAGGAAATGCTAATTATTCTTTAAATTTTTTTTAATCTTTATATATAAAATTCTACTGTACGTGTGTTGTGACTGAACTCCTGCGCCTATTTGCATAAATTTTTTTGTATGCGTTTGGGTGGCGCCCCGGGTGGTTTAGATTTACAATTCGGTCCAATTGGACAAAGGGACGTGGCGCCGCCCATACAACTTGAAAATCAAAAGGGCTATATATATCTCATAAACTATCAGAGGTATGAAGATGAGATTTGATATACATATATGCTGTTGGAGCAGTATTAATTACATCCAGGGTGGAAGTGGGCGGTGCCACGCCCCCTTTTTAAAATCGCTCTAAAGTCTTTTCTAACGGACCGATTGATACGAAGATTTTACCAAGTGGTGCTGTTGACCTGTTGATAGTCCCTGGCTATAATAGGCTGTGATTGGACAAAGGGACGTGGCGCCGCCCATACAACTTGAAAATCAAAAGGGCTATATATATCTCTTGAACTATCAGAGGTATGAAGATGAGATTTGATATACATATATGCTGTTGGAGCAGTATTAATTACATCCAGGGTGGAAGTGGGCGGTGCCACGCCCCCTTTTTAAAATCGCTCTAAAGGCTTTTATAATAGACAGATTGATACGAAAATTTTACCAAGTGGTACTGTTGAGCTGTAGATAGTCTCTGGCTATATTTGGTTGTTATTGTATAAAAGGGCGTGGCACCGCCCATACAACTTGAAAATCAAAAGGGCTGTATCTCATGAACTATCAGAGGTATGAAGATGAGATTTGGTATATATGTTGTTGGAGCAGTATTAATTACAGCCAAGGTGGAAGTGGGCGGTGCCACCCCCCCTTTTCAAAAATCACTCTAACGGCTTTTCTTATAGACCGATTGATACGAAAATTTTAACAAGTGGTACTGTTGACCTGTTGATAGTCCCTGGCTATAATAGGCTGTGATTGGATAAAGGGGCGTGGCACCCCCCATACAACTTGAAAATTAAAAGGGCTGTATCTCATGAACTATCATAGGTATGAAGATGAGATTAGGTATATATGTTGTTGGAGCAGTATTAATTACAGCCACGGTGGAAGCAAGGGCGTAGCCAGGATCTAACGTAGGGGGGGGCAGTCGGTTTTACATTTAATGTTAATAGTTTGTTTACAAAAAAAAAAACAATTACAACTAAGTACCTAACGAAAAATCAATACTCATTGTTTTGACAATATTTTATTAAACAAAGGTAGACAGGTTAAAAAAAATATTTTTATTCATCAGTTGTTTTTGGTTTTTTTTTTGGACATATAAAGTTTTAACCGAAATTCTTGACCAATTTAACAATTTTTTTTTCTTGTGTTATATGAAACAAACTGTGCACAGAATAACCATTTTTTATTCTGAATTCCTCATGTTTATTTTTTTTAAATGTGTCAAAGTCGATTGAAAAAAATAATTTGTGACTTTAATTTCAAATTTTTTTTGGGTTTATACTCTCAAATCGATTTTCGCAGACCATAGTTGGATTTTCGGATATGCCGTCTTCGACAAAGTTGTTTTAAATAAATCTTGCTTATCAGAAATCCCAACTATAGCTTGGCGAAAATCTATTCAACCCCTTAAACACTATTCAAAGTACAATTCCGAATAAGGTTAAAACCGTCGAGTCCGGTCTTGTCTATTTTTTCGACTACCATAGTGTTTTTATTCACAGAATGTAATCTACAAATCCAAAGAACTAATTAATTTAGTATTATAGGAGTTGTATTAATTAAAAGTCTCTATTTTAACAAAATATTCTTAAAACGTTTATTGAATTTCAAATATTAAATTGAACTGAACTGAGGAAATAATTTAAATTTTCTCATAAACTAAAATCGATTTGACAATAAAATCGTTGACAATATAAAAATAATTATAATATTTTTAATGAAAGTAAATACAAACAAAGTGGAAATTATATGAGTCGCCCACAGTATCATGTCTTGTTAAAAGAATCGATTCGAAAATCGAGTACGGAATCAGTTGGCTCAAAAATGATTAGTTTCACACTCGATTGCTTTTTTTTAATATTTATACTGTGTTCGTTCAATTGGCTGCATGCGGCTCGCATCGAAGTACCTCATTCTGTCACTCCAATTTCCCAAGACCTTGCCTTCGGGCTGTAGCTCACGGATTGCTTTGATGATATTGGCCTTAAGTGTTTGAATCGCTTCTGGATTAAAATAAACTATGATTTTAAAATTAACTTGTATTTGGTCCACCTTAAAAAGTAAACACGTTGGGTCTTAAGTATCTGAAAAGCGAATTCAATTCTGGAAAAGTGTCAGTCTGTATGTGCGGCTGGCTGGTGTGAAGGAGAATTAGAGTAAACTTTACAGACCCTTTTAAAGATTTAACAGTTTTATTAATACTCAAAATTTGGTTTTAACTTCCTAAATAAAAATATAACTTCCTAATGAAAAGCTGGAAGATATTTGAATTTGGTACATTTACATACATACTAAGTATCTTTCTTGCAATTGCACTAAATACAGTTAAAATTTTGCACAATCTAATCAGTTATTGAACGTTACCTTACGAATAAAAAAAAGCCTCGCTCTGCGTACTAGTTATTCCAATACAATGTAGTTTAAATTTTCCCAATAATTTCAAGGAGGAACTTGTAATATTTTTTGATTTCGATATATAACAATACATAAGTACTTTTACTTAAAAATCAGTTAATTTCATTGAATCCGAGTTAAAAAATATCCACTACAATTTTTGAGAGTGGACATGTGGTGAATGTTTTTATTAGTCAGTTCACCTTTTGTAAAATTTCGGTACTATTTTATTTTAATTTTCATACTTTCTAGGATTTTGACCAATTTTTCAAGCTGTAGGGGGGGGCAGCTGCCCCCCCCTGCTCCTACCTGGCTACGCCCTTGGGTGGAAGTGGGGGTGCCACGCCCCCTTTTTCAAAAATTGCTCTGCAGGCTTTTCCAATAGACAGATTGATACCGCCCATACAACTTGAAAATAAAATGGGCTATATTCTCATGAACTACCAGAGGTATGAAGATGAGATTTGTTACATATGTTTTTGTTGCAGTATGAATTACAGTAAGGGTGGAAGTGGGCTGTTCCACACCCCTTTTAAAATATGTAGTTATAACTGTCAAAATTCCACAGTATATTGCAGTTCGCCTAGAGATATGAATAGCCATTTTTATACCATCACCCTTAGGGATGAGGGTATATATCATTTGATACGACCCTAAAGTGTAACACATAGAAGGAGTCAATTCAGACCCTAGGTTTCTTTGAAACAAATTCGATTCATGACTTTTTAAGTAGTTTGAGTCATGTCCGTCTGTCTGTCTGTCTGGTGGCTGTCCGGCTGGTTCGCACGATTTCTTTCAAAAGACGCAACCAAATGTTTTGAAATTTTGCACGAGTTATTTTTTTCTCAAAACTACTTACGGTATTGCAATTGAGCTACATGGCCCCTCCCCTTCTGGTACCTCCCATACAAATACATCATTCCGCCCACTTTAGAAATCGAGTAATAATATCAATACACCCTACGGGATCGTCCCCAAATTCTGTATTTAGTAAAGCTATAACAGGATAAAGTTTTGGAAAAAATTTTGAAAGCCTAGCCACGCCTCTTCTGGTACCTCCCCTACAAACCTACCTTTCCGCCCACTATGGAGATGGAGAAATAATATCAATAAATCAAACGTGATCGTACCCAAATTCTATTTTTAGTGAAGCAATAACGGGATAAAGTTTCGGAGAAAGAAATTGGAAGTCTAGCGACGCCCCTTATGGTACCTCCCATACAAATGTACCTTTCCGCCCACTTTAGGGATGTAGTTAGGGTTGCCAGGCACCGAATTCGAAAAGTCGGGACGACCGAGACTAAAAAGCGGGATTTGTCGGGACAAATGAAAAGATCATATTATATTGGTTTTAACATTTTTTATTAAGAAATATTATTTGAAAACTTATTGCAGTTTCATGCTGATAACAACCATTATTTATTATTAAAAAAAACTCAAACATAACAATATTCAGATATTACTTAAACATATCTTATAAGCTAATACAATTTTTGCTACATATACTTAGTGTTATTTTTCACAGAATTGACTAGTTATACTCCCTCGTAAGTTGTTAAAAATGACTTGTGCCTCCCCATTTCCCGGGAAACGGTATTCCCGGTTTTCCCGGGAAATTCGTGGAAATGTTCTACTAATGTTGTTCTTCAATATTGCCGACTCGCGACCCATTTAAAAAAGTATTATAGAAACGCCGGCCCGGGATAGATGGGTAAAGTGAAAAAAAAAACAATAGAAACTTCTTCGCTCCCAGACCGGCATTTCCGCAGTTTTTCATCAAATATCACAAAAATTCGTGGAAATGTTCTACTAATGTTGTTCTTCAATATTGCCGACTCGCGACCTATTTGGAAAAGTATTTTAGAAACGCTGGTCCGGGATAGACGGAAAATCTGAAAAATTTCATACAAATGTATGAAAATAAAAGAAATTTCTTCGTTCCCGGACCGGCGTTTGAACATCGTTCCATCAAATGGCATAATTTTTTTGGAAGAATACAACGAAGTCTCTGTTAATGATCTGTGCAAAATTTCAAGCCATTCTGTGCATCTTTGCTTAACAAACCGAAGTAAAAATCAATTTTTTATTTCCCGGGATTCCCGGTAATACCGGGAAAATGCCAATTCCCGGGATTCCCGGGAAATCATCCCGTTCCGCCCGTTTCATCCAAACCCGTTCCCGAAATTCACGGGATCCCGGTACAAGCCTAGAGCACTAAAAATGACTGGAATTCCTGACAGTTTTTATCAATATTCAGTCTTATGATTAGTTCAGCCTTTATAAGATCTGAAGACATTCGGTTTCTATCTTTCGTGTATAAATTGTTTAAAATACTAAATACTTTTTCACAATGAGCGTTACTTATATGTAAAGAAAATATAAGTGAGATCAGTTTAAACAAAGTGATATTTGTAGAACTTTCGGAATTTCTCCCAAGTCAATAGTGCAATGCTGCAATTTGTCCAAAAATTGACATTTGTTGAAAGTCGGGATTTTCCCCTGAATTACTTTAATACTCGGGACTCGGGATTTTCGCGCGAAGTCGGGAAAATCCCGCCTAATCCCGACCATCTGGCAAGCCTAGATGTAGTAATAATATCAGTACACCCTACGCAATCGTGCCCATATTCTGTATTTAGTAAAGCTATAACAGGATAAAGTTATGGAGAATAAATCTGGAAGCCCCCTTTTCGTACCTCCCATACAAATGTACCACTCCACCCACTTTTGAAATCGAGTAATAATATCAATATAATAGAAAATTATTTGTTTTACTGACGGTAAGGGTAAATGTAAGTCGGGTTGCCCGACTGAAACTTTCTAACTGGTTTTAATTACAAATCGATTAATTTCAATAACTCACGACTTAAACAATATCTTATATTGGGTGATGGTATTTATCAGTCAGTTTAACTGACTGAAATTTCTGTACTGGTTTTATTTGCAAAAATCCTAACCAAAATCGGAATCTACGATGAATTGTTAGAAAATTTCAATAAATTTTGTGTCTAAAATCAATTCCTAGCTTGCGCTAATAAGCAGAAAGATTTAAGATAGATTTTTTTTTGTTTTTAAATGAGCACAAACCGAAATATCCTGCGTAAAACTGACTTCCAAACAAACTTAATGAAGTATTACAGAAGTAAATCTATGTAATGGTTAAAAAGTTATGGCCTCTGAGTGATGGCATACAGAAAACAATGTCAAAAATATACCATTCTCTTCGTCTTGGTCTCCAAGTATCGGAATAGTAGGTAAAACTTACAGTCGGGGCCCATATGTCTGAAGGTTTCAATAGTTGCTCATTGTTAAAAAAAATATGTCTACCTGAAATCTTCATGCTTTTCAACGCGAACTAGGTATTGATAATCGTGGATTTCGATCGAAAATATTGATCCGCCCTAATGAACAGGCTATATGGAAGGTTTAGGAGGTTTTTATGTCTGAAGGCATGAAGCTTCAAACGAAATTTTCATTTGCGGTCAATAGGTGGAGAAGGCATATCATATAGAATTTAAAAATATAAAAGTTAATTAGTTAACTTCCATGTTAAGGAGTTACTTGAAATCAGTTACATAAATTAATAAACTCAACATATTATTGTCTAGCTTAAGTACCGTTTTAAAGTACTTTGTAGACCTAAATGTGAAATATATTACAATTTAATATACAATAGCGAAGCATTGCCGGGCCCACTAGTCTTCAACACAAACTTAAAACCATTTTTAAGATAAAAATCTTTTAATTATTTTAATTTTTCCGATATTATATAATATTGCTGAGTTTATGTTTAGTTAACCTTTACTCTAATTTTGTTTCGTTTGAAATCGTTCGGCTTGAGGTCAATGATATTAATTTGAGAAAAACACTGATTTTATTGTATTTTTCCTTTGTTTTATTTTTCCAATATTTCGATTGACATCGTCAATCATCATCAGGTAATTTCTACATAAAAATTACAAAAAATATAACAACAAAAACACTGTTAGACATATGATTTACATCAAGAACACAACATATTTACATTTAATAAAACGTAGAACAAAACGTTAAACGTCTGTGTCTTCTATTAAGTATGTAATGACTAAATTTTTTTTTCTCCTATTATGTTTACTTACTGTTTGCCTATAGATTCTCGCTAATCCTTCCGTGTCTCTCTTATAATTCATGTTTTTCTCTTTTGGTATGTCCATAATGTGTAACATCTCTAGTGTATACCTTCTCTTATAATTGGTCTCTTGCGTCAGTATTTCCACATCGTTGAAATTAGGTATGTTGCCGGTCAATGTGCAATGGGCCGCAAGGGCTGTTTTTTGTTCCAAAGGTTTGTTTAGGGCTTTTTGGTCCGATTTATGTGACGATAGTCTAGTTTTTAGTTTTTTTTTTGTTGTACCAACATATACCTTATTGCATATGTTGTTCCCGTCTCCATTGCACTTAATTTTATAAACTACATCAGATTTTTCTTCTTGTTTTACTTTTGTCTTTGTCTTACTGTAAACTAAACGAGCTATTAAAATTGAATAAAAGAGAAATGCGTTACTCGATTTTCACAATCTTTCTCTCATTTTGTTCATAGGTTATGTGGCATTACGTGAACGTAGTAAGATTTGACACTTCATTCCGTTTTAGATTTTTATTTTTTTTTTTAATTAAAAATTAAATTTTTTTTAGAAATTTTTTTTTTATATTTAATTCTGAAATTTTAGAAATTGGTTTCATCAAAATCGGACTAGTCGTTATTGAATTATATCTAATCTAAGACCCTAAAAGTGACTACTGGATCTTTACAACTTTAACACCCCAGCGGTACGGGTTAGCATATATAACGGGGGTTTTATCTTAGGCTGAGGAAGCTCAGCCGCCTCCAGGGTCTTCGCAAGGACCCTCAAAACCTTACGAAATAAAAGAGTGGATTTTCCCTGACTAGGGCAAGATATTGTATTTTTATTTACTTATTTTATAATCCACACAATTTAAATAGAACAAAACACTCCAAATCCTTAAGCTAAATGCAGTCTGATATCCTTAAGATGTTTAATTGCGGGTAATGATGGCTGGGGATTATGCTTGGTCGGTGGCCTCGTATCGTTGATGGTATCTGGTGTAAGGTGCTGCTGTCCCTGGGGTTCTTAGGAAAACGGTGGGGTACGGAGAAAACGGTCCTTAGACGACGGCGGTTATTCGGTGACGGGAAAACAGGACGGGTTTGACGCGGCAATAATTCGGTGCAGGAAAACAGGACGGGTTTGACGCGGCAATAATTCGGTGCGGGATACGGGTTGCGGTAATTCGTCGAGGACTCACAGGTAACCAGGCAGGACCTGCTAGTGAGATTTGCTTAGGTCCTGTAACGGAAGGATAAGAACAAACAAAAAAAAGGCCCTGTCCTTACAACTACACGTTTATACAGACTCAAGGTCCGGTGGTACAGGCTTACAGCCCGATTGTACAGACTCGTAGGTCCGATTGTACAGGCCTATTGCCCGATTGTACAGACTCGTAGGTCCGATTGTACAGGCCTATTGCCCGATTGTACAGACTCCAGGTCCGATTGTACAGGCCTATGGCCGATTGTACAGACTCGTATTGTCCGATTGTACAGGCCTATTGCCCGATTGTACAGACTCAAGGTCCGATTGGACAGGCCTATTGCCCGATTGTACAGACTCGTAGGTCCGATTGTACAGGTCTATTGCCCGATTGTACAGACTCGTAGGTCCGATTGTACAGACCTATTGTCCGATTGTACAGACTCGTAGGTCCGATTATACAGGCCTATTGCCCGATTGTACAGACTCAAGGTCCGATTGTACAGGCCTATTGCCCGATTGTACAGACTCGTATTGTCCGATTGTACAGGCCTATTGCCCGATTGTACAGGCCTATTGCCCGATTGTACAGACTCAAGGTCCGATTGTACAGGCCTATTGCCCGATTGTACAGACTCGTAGGTCCGGTTGTACAGGCCTATTGCCCGATTGTACAGACTCAAGGTCCGATTATACAGGCCTATTGCCCGATTGTACAGACCTAATGTCCGATTGTACAAGCCTATAGCCCGATTGTACAGACCTAATGTCCGATTATACAGGCCTATTGCCCGATTGTACAGACTTATATTCCGTTTAACAAAGATGCTTGTCTTCGTACAATCCCAAAGGATCAAACAGATCCGATAACTTTCCTTGACTTGGCAATAAACTTCGTCTTGGAGGAGTCATCCGACAATCGTTGTCAATTTCAATTTATTTCAATTTAATTTATTTTATCCATTTTTTCAAACAACACTTACGGCACAATGGCACTCTATAACAACCCAGCAGCAAAAAATGGGGCTTTGCATGCCTTCTTACAGGCCTGCAAAGGCAGTCAGAAGCCCTACCCTTCAAATGCAGTCTTCATTTCAAATTAACATAGAGTGTCATAGGCAGGCAAGGCCTGACCATTCCCTTTCTCATTGAAGGCGTTTCAGTAGGCATGCCTAGTATGTCCTGCTTGGAGTCCTAATAACAAGGGCCTTCTATGAGGCATTGCTACTGCAGACCAGCTTGCAGGCCTGCAAAAGAGCATTTATAGAAGGACTTAAATAAAAAAAAAAACATATGCGAATTATTTCCATATTAAATGATTTCCTACTTTTTATAAATTTTTAATACAATATTTATTACAATTTGTAATAACTATTTTTTTTAAAATCCATCAGCGGGAATCGAACTCGCGACCTCAGTACTCATAGTTGGGCATGCTACCTACTCGGCTATCACGTGATATAGTTGTTGTACGACAAATAACAAACATGTGGTTTTCATAAACAACAGCATCTGTCTTTCCTTCCCTTTAGAGGCCTGTCTACAGGGCTAATCGGAGAAGTGACAAGTGCATGGCTATGAACGTCAATTCTGCCTTCTAATAATAGGACTGTCAACAGGCCTGTTTAAGGCAAGAAAGTTTGCATGCCCTTTGTGCACATCTATAGTATTTTGTGGGGTACACAGTAGGGCTGCTCACAGGCCAGTTTTTAGAAGGGAAAGAGGCATGTCTGCGGGATCTTTTCTCACCCTAGTAAGAGGCCTCATTACAGGTCTCATTTTAGAAGCGAAATGTGCATGGGTATGGAATTTTTTGTTAGGCTTAGTGAAGGACTTATTATAGCCTGTATACATGCCTGGAAAAGGAAGGCGTATTTGAATGTCAACAAACTGCCTTTGAAGGCATGTTTGCAGGCATATTTTTACAATGCCTCGTCTTTTCCGCTGCTGGGAATATTATCTTAAAATACTAAGTATACACTACAGCTACTAAATCAATACATATTTACATATAAGTGCCGTGGTGTCCCACGGTCACATAGTCAATCTTAACGCTATTTTATTTTATATAATACTCTTACACTAAATTCTCGTAAAAACCAGTACAGAAATTTCAGTCAGTTAAACTGAATGATAAATACCATCACCCAATATAAGATATTGTTTAAGTCTTGTGTTATTGAAATTAACCGATTTGTAATTAAAACCAGTTAGAAAGTTTCAGTCGGGCAACCCGACTAACATTTACCCTTACCCTCAGTAAAACAAATAATTTTCTATTTTATTGATATTATTACTCGATTTCGAAATTGGGCGGAGTAGTGGTACATTTATATGGGAGGTACGTGAAGGGGTGTGTTTAGGCTCCAGATTTATTCTCCATAACTTTATCCTGTTATAGCTTTACTAAATACAGAATTTGCGCACGATTGCGTTGGGTGTACTGATATTATTACTACATCCCAAAAGTGGGCGGAAAGGTACATTTGTATGGGAGGTACCATAAGGGGCGTGTCTAGACTTCCAATTTTTTCTCCAAAACTTTGTCCTGTTATAATATAACAAAATACAGAATTTGGGCACGATCGTGTCGAGTGTATTGATATTATTACTCCATTTCTAAAGTGGGCGGAGTGGTACATTTGTATGGGAGGTACCAGAAGGGGCGTGTCTAGACTTCCAGATTTTTTCTCCAAAACTTTATCCTGCTTAAACTTTACCAAATACAGAATTTGGGCACGATCGCGTTAGGTCTTTTAATAATATTAATCGATTTCTAAAGTGGGCGGTACCAGATGTGTATGGGAGGTACCAGATGGGGCGTGAATAGACTTCCAATTTTTTTCTCTAAAACTTTATCTTGTTATAGCTTTACTCTAAATAGAATTTGGGTACGATCACGTTTAATTTATTGATATTATTTCTCCATCTCTATAGTGGGCGGAAAGGTAGATTTGTATGGGAGGTACCAGAAGGGGCGTGGCTAGGCTTTCAAAATTTTTTCCAAAACTTTATCCTGTTATAGCTTTACTAAATACAGAATTTGGGGACGATCCCCTAGGGTGTATTGATATTATTACTCGATTTCTAAAGTGGGCGGAATGATGTATTTGTATGGGAGGTACCAGAAGGGGCGGGGCCATGTAGCCCATTTGCAATACCGTAAGTAGTTTTGAGAAAATAATAACTCGTGCAAAATTTCGAAACATTTGGTTGCGTCTTTCGAAAGTTATCGTGCGAACCAGCCGGACAGCCACCCGACAGACAGACAGACAGACAGACAGACAGACAGACAGACAGACAGACAGACGGACATGGCTCAAACGACTTAAAAAGTCATGAATCGAATTTGGTTCAAAGAAACCTAGGGTCTAAAGTGACTCCTTCTATGTGTTACACTTTTGGGTCGTATCAAATGATATATACCTTCATCCCTACGGGTGATGGTATAATTAGGATTATTTTAAAAAGGGAGATATTTCATTCAGGGGAATTGGGTTTAACTACTTAAGACTACTTATGACTACTTATGACTAATAAAAAATGTATATACAAAACAAAAAATAATAAAAACCAAAAACTATTTACAATTCGACAATCGTTGTGGAAAACGTCGTCTTCTTATATTTTATGTTACATGAAATAAATGAGAATTTAGGTCGCAAGTTATTATATGTCGATTGCCTGAATGCCCGAATTGCAAAGAATGTATGTGCTGCGGTCGATGGTGCTGTTGTGTGTGTCGCGACAGCCTTTACGTTGCTGGCCAATGATGCTGTGTGTGTTGTGTGGTCGTACGCTATGTTGTTTTTTTGCGCTCCTATCGCAACCGTCTGCGATGGTGTAGTGGCAGAGCGTCCGGCTGGCGATCACTACGTTGCGGGTTCAAATCCCACTGGAGTGAGCATAAATATTTTTTTTTTTTTTGCCAAATTGTTCTATTTAAATGTTATTATAATTATTATTATACTAAATAGATTCTATTTATACGAGATATATGATTATTATTATATTTATTACTATATTATAATGTACGGACGAAATGTTAATTTCGTCACGTTACACATACTCCAGTCGCGCTCAAACTTTGGCTATCCTAATATCTGCAATAACTTGTCATTTTTAGGGTGTGCCACTAACAAACATTTAACATCGATTTTTACGACTACCGTTATATTGCTCACTGGTCACGTAAAACACCTAAGTATACACGTATGTAGCATGTAGCCTATATATATGTATGTTTGTCGTTAAATTTCTACATTACTTACAATGGCACACCTTCTTTACCTGATGTTCCACCCTGTAGTATAGGTGTTTGACAAACTGATTTATTTCATAGCCTCCATCTTCCATCATTTGTAATATTTACCACCTAACAGTTGTGCACTTAATTTGAGGAAACTACTTCCTGTGCCATCCAGCTTATTCCTCCTAGGTATCGTTAATTTGTGCTGATAAAAAATAGCATCGATTATCATTTTTCTGCAATCAAGTATGTTTTCCTTTCATGACTGCGACTAATTGTATAAATTTAATATAAACTACCCATGTAAGTTGTTGGTAGCGCAAATACGGGCACATTGCACAAACAATAAAAATAAAAAGTACAAAATTATTTTCACACTGTCAGCAACAGCACCCGGAATAGCAGCAACAGCCATAAAAAATAATGCCACAATAAATAATTCTTATTACACCAAAGGAAACGAGCGCCAGCGACACAACAACGCCTTCGCAATTGCCAGCGAACGCAAAAAAAACATTATTAAAAGTAAATTAGAAAATGAAATAAAAAATAGTATCCACTAACCAACACCGACATCGATTATGAGAAGGGGCTCCAACACTGTTGCTGCTGCCATAAGAGTTACTGCCACAATTACAGTAGGTGGACAATGGATATGTTGCCCCGCTCAATCAAAGGTCAAATGTTGGACGACATGTATTCGAGAAAAAAATTGTATGATAAATCAGACTTAGGGTAATACGAAATCGAGACCTTTCGAGAAAAAACCAAATCGTACGATCCCCACCGCATTCGTATATGCAATCCCTGTGGATTATACATAAATATTATAAGCGCTTCGATCTTCTGCGCTTTTTCTCCAGTTAGTCACACCATGTTCTGTTCTGTAAGATTCTCAGTGACCTGGTCTTTCCAACGAAGTTTTGGTCGCCGTCTTCGGCGCCGTCCATCGAGTTCATTGTCGAAGACTTTTCGAGCTGCAGCATTTTCGTCAATGCGTACAACATGTCCTAGCCAACGCAACCGCTGGACCTTAATACAATCCATGGTACAGCTCGTACAGCTCATGATTCATGCGACGTCGATACTCTCCGTTAACGATGATGGGCCCATATATTTTACGGAGTATTTTTCTCCCGAATACTGCCAGAACCGATTCATCCACTTGTGTTATAACCCTGGATTCTGAACAGTACATCAAGACACGTAGAACCAGTATCTGGTATAGCTGGATTTTTGCTCGTCGAGAGAGGGCTCTGTCATTGAATCGCTTGATTAGTCCGTAGTAGCATATATTAGCAAGCAGGCATTAATTGTTTTATTGATGGCGGTGCCTTGTTAGATAAAATTATCTATCACCCCGAAATTATAGTTCTCAACGTTCATGCAATTTCCCAAACAAGTAGATTCTTTGTGCGTTGAAACTAATAACTTCATTTTGTCCTCTTTCACCGTTAAACCCATTTTCGCTAATTCCCTGTGTATACCTGAGGAGGCAGTTTTCGACCGATGATGTCTACTTCATCAGCGTATGCAAGTAGCATGTGGCTTTTGTTGAATATCGAGCCACTCGTGTTTACTGCAGCTTTCCTCAATATTATCTGCATCACAATGTTGAAGAGGTCACACGATAGGCCATCGCCTCGTTTTAGGCCTCGTCTGGTACAGAATAGCTCCGTTAGGTCCTTGCTAATCTTCACTGAAGACTTCGTGTCAGTCAGCTTCATTCCGCAAAGGCGTATCAGCTTCGCTGGAATACCAAACTCAGCCATGGCTTCGAGTAATTTCTGCCGTATCGGGCTGTCGAAGGCAGCTTTATAGTCGACGAAAAGGTGGTACGTGTCGATCTGTTTCTCTTGGGTCTTTTCCAGGATTTGCCGAAGTGTGAAAATCTGGTCGGTTGTTGATTTTCCAGGTCTAAAGCCACACAGATAAGGCCCGATCAGGTTGGATAACACTAGCTTTAGTCTTTCACATAGCACACTCGACAGGACCTTATATGCGATGGGTAAAAGGCTGATCCCGCGGTAGTTGGAGCACATACTTGGATAACATTTTTTTAGCACAGGACATAATACGCTTACATTCCAATCGTCGGGCATGCACTCTTTGAGCCAAACCATGCGCAGGAGCTGGAGCATGCTCGTTATCAGCCCCCAGGACTTGAAAAGCTCTGCCGGCAGACCGTCGGCACCGGCTGCTTTGTTGTTTTTCATCCGCGATATTGCTTTTCTTACCTCGGCTTGACTTGGTGATGGGCAATCTAAGCTGTCGTCAACAATTGGCGTGATAACTTCACGAGCGCTGCCTTCTGGAACCAGCAATTGCTGGAAGTGTTCTCTGCATATGTGCAGCATGTATCTGTGGCCAGATTTCCATCCTTGTCCTTACAGAAGGGGAGGTAATTACCGTAGCCATTTGCTCTTACTTTCTGGTAAAATTTTCGGGCCTCACCTCTATCCCTGTATCGCTCTATATCCTCGTTCTCCCGTTCGTTCATCTGACTTTTTTTTGCCTAAATAGCTGCCTCGCCTGTTTTACTTTCTCCTTGTGCCGTCCCATTACATCACGGGTTACAATTGGCTGTAGCGTTGACCTATATGCAGCATCCTGTTCCTCAGACTCTATGCGACATTCTTCATCGTCTGAGCGTGGCTATCTCTGGGGTTTGCAGCTTCGCGATGTCCAGCTTTCTTTGTGTTTGGTTACGTGAATTTTTCGCTCTGCTCAATCTTGTGCACACCTTGGCTGCAACCAGGTAATGATCCGAGCCAATATTAGCACCGCGCATCACACGCACGTCCATGACATTAGATGCATGCCTGCCATCAATTACCACATGATCAATATGATTTTTGATGTTTTGATCGTGACATAGCCAAGCTGCCTTGTGGATTTCTTTGTGCTGGAATCTTGTTCCACTCACCACCATGTTCCTTCCCGCTGCGAAGCTAACCAGCCGCAACCCGTTGTCTGACGTGTCGGCATGAAGGCTGAATTTACCGATCGATAGACCAAGAACATCTTCCCTTTCTATTTTTGTATTAAAGTCTTTCAGAACAATTTTAATGTCGTGGCCAGGGCAGAGGTCGTATGTTCCCTCTAAGCGCTCGTAAAATGCATCTTTAATCCCATCGTCTTTATCTTCCGTCTTAGCATGAGCACAAATCAGCGTGATGTCGAATTATTTCGCCTTGATGCGGATTGCGGCTATTCGATCACTAACAAGATTGAATCGCGAGACAAGATGTCTGAGTTTAACTACAAATCCACATTTAAATTCGTGCTTTTCAGCATGACAGCTGTAATAGATGTCGCAATTTTTCCGTCGCGAGCATCCTTGTCCTGTCCATCTATAGAGAGACCGGACGTTCCAGGTGCATATATTTAATTGTGGTCCTTATATCGTTGGCGATCGTCAAAAATTACTCCCACCTCTCATACACAATCCCTCTTTTTGGGGGTGTCCGTAAGTCAGTCCCGCGATTAGAGTAGTAATTTAAGAGCAATCAAGCTGAAATAATGTATGCACGCTTCCCTACTCTAAGCGGAGGTTTAGTATTAAAATGAGACTGATCGGGCAAAAACTACTCTCACCTCCCATACAAAATCCCTCTTTTTGGGGGTGTCCCTATGTCAGTCCCCGCGATTACAGTAGTAATTTAAGAGCAATCAAGCTGAAATATTGTATGAAAGCTTTTCTGCTTTAAGCGGAGGTTAAGTATTAAAATGAGAACGATCGGTCAAAAACTACTCTCACCTCCCATACAAACTCTTGAGCTGAAATTGTATATGTAAGCTTTAATCCTATAATAGTAGCTTACGTTGTAAGATGACCAATATCGGACGAATACTTCTCCTACCTTCCATACAAATTCCCCCTTTTTGGGGGTGTCCGTCTGTATACCCCTATAGTTTATGAGCTTTCGGTTTGAAATTTGGTATGTAAGCTTGTGTCCAGAAGCAGAGGTTAAGTTCTAAGATAGGCATGATCGGATTTAAACTACTCCCACATCCCGCCCAATTTCCCATTTTTGGGAAGTTACAAAATTCATAAAATCGAATAAAATCTATACAAAATTACTGACAAAATGGATGTGTGAAGCTAAAAGTAACGTCCACTTCTCACCAACTCCCCTGTTTTGTGGTACAAAGTTTAATCAAATATAGTTGTAGTGCAAATAACCAGTTCTACCACCATTTTACAAATGCATTACCAACTATCAATTCAAATGTGGAATAAGCCACCTATTGGCATTCAAAAGCAGATGAAGCGTTATGTAACACAAATCGACTCAAAAAATTGTCGAATTTTGGGTCCGATTAATCGATTTAAATAATCAGAGTAAAAATGTAATTTCATTTTTCGATTTTCAGCTTTGGTCACCATTCAATATTGGCAGCTAGGTAACCGCCGCAACAAATAAACGGAGGTGTTTGTGTCGTTGTTTAAACCTTCAATCTTCTGCATGAAAGTGCCATACACAGAATTAAACACAACTTCATTAATACATGAATACCCATTTGGCCACAGACTGTAGTATCCTTCTGCCACTGTCATGAGCAGTGTTAAACTTAACAACACTTAAAAATTATGAGAGAGAAAGGTAATGGTCAAAACAATATAAATGCTAATAAGGCTTTAACTTGCAAAAATTATGACAAAAATAAAAGCCCGATTCACACACATACAAACACCCACTAGCCAAACCTACTTAAGCACATACAAATTTATATATGTGTATAGGATTCTAGCCAAGCTAACCAAGTTTTCCATTACCATGCGCCACATGGAAATGTAGTCTCAACACCCAAATAGATGTTGCACTGTGCATTTTGTGCTGCCTTTGTGTGGCGGTAGGGGGTGGGGCACAAAAATGAAAAAGAGTTAGAAGCTTATTGCATGTAGGATTATGGGGTATGAACAGGCGGCTTAGATGAGGTGTCCATAAGCACAACATGGCAGAGAATATAAGATAAACGTTTAATGCAACACATTGCCTTGGCAACAGGTTGATTTTAAAGGATTTTACAAATGTTCATTACGTTTAAGTTGCTCTTAAGAAGAATTTAATGCCTTTAAGGCATAAAATATTTATTAGCGAATATTTAGGATTATGAAAATGAATAATTTAACAAGCTATAATATGAACGAATAATAAAATTAATTTATTAATGTATGTTTAATTCTAATTTGATGGTGATTGGTGGATGAGTGATTATCTTGAGCTTTAAAATTGCACCTCCCACCTGCCCAAGACATCTATATTTATTTAAACGGCGGCCCACATTGATTTTGTGGACAGCAATTTGAGCGTAGTCTAGTCAATCAGCCAAATTTTACTACATCATTACGTGAGTCGAGGAGCAAATTGTGTGAGCGAGGAGCAAATTCATGAAATGCAAAGCGAAAATACTTATTTTAAGGAAGTACAACTGCTTATTGTCAACGGCTTGATGTTTTCCAGCTGTAAATTCAGGAATGTTTTGCAACAAGTTTTTATTCACTAGTACATTATGGAAAATGGGTTGTCAATTGTAGAACCATTGTTGCTTGTACCACCTCTGAGTTTGGAGAAGGAGAGAAGAGTCACCAAACTGGTTCTAAAGTGTTGACAAATTCGACTGTTGTATAATATTAATCAGTATATCACATGATTTTTCGACTCAATTCTAATTGCACTTGAAAGTAGCCCCAAAAATAAGAACTTCCGCATCATTCGTTTTGTCAATTAATAACACAAGGGAACAAGGTATTTGTTGTTTAAGAACTGAATATTGGTAATTTGGGACGCTGAATCCAAATCTGTACTTGGTTTTTCTGTATCAGCTCGACTTTTCGCGATATACCGTTATGTCCAAAACTAAGGCACTTCCACTACAAATATTTAAATAACTTGAAAACGGTTCACCATAATCAATTAAAAAAAAAACTTAAACACGTCAACAAAATTATCTTTAATCCGTGCCTACATTGTTTTTAATTGTGCCTAGTAGTTTCAGAGATATCGTTGTGGTTTAAAAAAAAAACCAAAATTTTACAAAAAAAAAAAAATTTTGTTTTTTAAAAATTCATAAAAAAAAATAATGCAACAAAAATCACAGTGTTGGTCTTAAAACATTTAGTTTGATATAGTTTGAGCTTTATTTCATTGAAATCTGTGCACAATTTTTGATTTTGTCAACAATTTACTGAGATAAATAAATTTACAAAAATCGCGATTTCCATACAGAAATAAAATTTATTCATATGTTTGTGAAAGTGTAACTCGAGCAAACCTTAACTGATCGTTATGAAAATTATAATAGCCCCACCCCTTCTGGTACCTCCCATACAAAATTACCTATTTTTGGATAATTAATATATCTTCGATCACCCCTTCTGGTACCTCCCATACAAAATGACCTATTTTTGGAAAATTAATATTTCTCCCTTAACTTCTAAATTGAAACCTGCCGATTTATTAAATTTGGTCAGTTAATTAATATTGTAATAGCAGGCAAAACTATAAATTAAACTATAAATAAATTTTCAAATTTGTCATGATTTTTAAAAATACAAAATTTTAATTTTTTTTGGGTAGAAACAAAACATTTTGAAAAATCTGTTATCACCGAACTTAGCATAACTCATTCAATTTTCAATCGATTATTATGTACATACATGTTTTAGAAAGCTATTTTAATAAGATATTCAATAAAGCTAATAAAAATAACAATTTGCCCCCAACCGATTAACTTTCAATGTGAAGAAAATTAAAATGTGTAATTTTTTTTGTAATTTTTTTTGAATAAAAGAGCCTTTACTCAGTCAGTTTTTTTGTGATATTTAAAAATTTGATTTTTTCAAAGGTAACAACGATATCTTTAAAAAAAAACAAAATTTCAAAATAAAATTATGATTTTTTGAACTATAATTTTTTGGAATAAAGGCGAAAATACGAATAGTACCTGTAACTAAAAAATTCGAGCTGATGGAGAAAAATGGAGATTAGATTTAAAATCAGCGACCTCAAATAAGTAAAAAACTTCTATAGAATTCCAAACAACACTCAAAAATTTCAATTTTGTTCCCTTGTGTAATTTATTGGCCATAAGATTTTAATACCCTTCACCATTAATTTGATTAATTTTGTTCTTCCATTTGTAATGCCCATAAGGAGGCGTGTTATGTATATATAAATGATAAGCATCGAAATCTGAGTCGATTTAAAGGTGGCCGTCTGTTCATCTGTCTGCCCGTCTGTCCCCGCGATTTCAGCCGCAGTTAAGAGATCTCAAGCTGAAATTTGGAATGCAAGCTTCTATCCTCAAAGCGGAGGTTAAGTTCTAAGATGAGCCCGATCGGTCAAAAAGTACTCCCACCTCCCGACGTTGAATGTGAACCACATCTAAACGTCAAGTTCTTTCCTGCATTTTCTTTGATATTTCTCAATTTCAGACTAACTCAATTTGAAGCAAGGAAAGATACATATTCAGGCTTATTATGAAAATGGGCGTTCAAATCAAAATGTATATTGTGCACTTTTTGAGTTTTATCGGTCAATTTAAACGTCCAAATGCGCGTACAATCGGAAATATCGTGCAAAAATTTGAGCAAACCGGGAGCGAAAACACAAGTGCATGCGCGTACAGCTTGTACTGCAGAAAATATTGCTGCTGTTAGCGATAGTGTTGCTGAAGAGCCGTCCACCTCAACTTGTCGTCGTGCCCAACAATTGCACCTCTCACGCTCGTCGTTGGTGAACATTATGCATAAAAACTTGCATTTAAACGCTTACAAAGTGCAATTGACTCAAGAACTTAAGCCTCTTAGTCATTCCAAAAGTCGTCAATGGTCACAATGGTGGCAAGAAATGGCAACAGGGGATGATCAACTTTCGAAGAAAATCATCTATACTGATAAGGCACATTTTCACCTCAGTGGATTCGTCAATAAGCAGAATTGCCGCATGTGGGCAAATGATAAACCAAGAGTGATTGTCGAAACCGGCCGTGGCATAGTGGTTAGAACACGCGGCTACCATGCATCTCAGTCATCTTAAAAAAAAATTGTTCTTGCTTTGTCGGCTCCCCTCGAATGTTGTTCACAGCAGCTTCGCAGTATTAAGCGTCGATTCAATCGTCGTGTCTAGTAAGAGCTTCTCAAAACAGTGACGTTCGCATTCGTCGATAAACAAGTAGGTGCCGTTAGTTGTGAATCTAAAAATAGAAAGCGTGTTAATTCACAACAACGCGAGAAGCTATCCCATACCTCATTAATGGGGTGCAAAGGGAAATTAAGTTTTAAGTAAGATTGTCGAAAAACCAATGCACCCACAAAGAGTGACTGTTTGGTGCGGTTTATGGGCTGGCGGCATCATCGGGACGTTTTTTTTTCCAAAATGAGGCCGGTCAGGCAGTTTCTTTGAATGGTGTTCGCTATCGTGAGATGATAACGAACTGTTTATTGCCCGAATTGGAAGATATGAATGTGGTTTCAACAGGACGGTGCCACTTGCCACACAGCTAACGAAACAATGGCTCTTTTGCGCGAAAAATTCAATGGCCGTGGTATCTAGCGTGGTGGCGATGTCAATTGGCCTCCAAGATCATGTGATTTGACACCGTTGGACTTCTTTCTTTGGGGTCATTTGAAAGAAAAAGTGTACGTCGATATGCCAGCTACAATTCAAGAGCTTAAGGATGAGATAATTCGGCAAAAAACCGGCTTTGAACCTTAATTATGCCTCAGCGTCATTGAAAATTTGGACCATCGCACAGAGGGGCGAAATCGCAAAAAATGGGTATTAATTGAAAAATAAAAATTTGTTTTTTTGAAAAATACTTAGTATCCGATTAAAGTATATAAAATTCTACATCACTACTGAAAATTTCAATGTCATATGTTGTTTACATGTCAAGCTGCATTGTATTAAAGTTAAGTAATTTTTGAGCTATTCGCGCACAATTGTGTAAATTGAAATTCGGTATATTTCGACGCTTAATATATAGTTTTTCGCAAGCCAAAAGTAATACTTTTACTACGGAATCTTCATATTCAGGTATTTTAGTGTAGAAATATTTTTAAAAAATTTTTTAAGTGTGATATTTAAATATGAATGGTGTCAGTTGGCTTTCAAATATTAATTTTTTAATTTTTCCTAGGCTTTCATATTCCGTAATAACATGTTGGGCGTTTTTGCGCGAATTTTTTTTTTAAATTTATTGTGAAAATAGTCACTCAAGCAAAGAACACCAGTTTTTGTCTTCGTTTTCGTTGTTATAACACAGTGCAACAAATAAATTGGTGCCACATTCGTACCCACCTATTTTTGAAGTATATACCGAAACTAAAAAAATCCCCAAACATATTGGCCCCATTACATCGAAACATTTTTTTATGGATACTCCAATATTTTCACCCCAACACGATTTTTTCAAAAAAGGACCATTTTTACGGAGTCCATATTTCATAAACCGTTCGGAATTTTGTCTTTTTGTCTTCGGCAAAGTTGTAGATCTAAGCCAGAGCAAAAAAAGCCTCAAATAGACTGACCCAAAAAAATTGCATCCAGTGCATGAAAATTGCAAAAATATGGGTAACAAGGCTATCATGAAAAATGATGTTTTCACCATAAAATTACAAATAACAACAATTTTTTGTAAACAAGATTTCAAAACAACTTTTCCGTAGATTTTGACCCCCTTAACACGAAAATGATTTTTAAAAAATTTTCTTTTTTAATTTTTGGAGGTGCGCTTCATATTTTGGGTATCTCTTATCCGATCTTCATATATAACCACTTAAGTTAAAGACAACAAAATTCTAAACAAGTTCTTCCTTGAAAGTTTTTAAATAAGTAATGTCGTTTTGATGCTAGCGATTTAAATAACTTGAAAAACTGCAATTTTTCTGTGGGCTGAAAAATTTATTTATTGACGTACGATAAATATATGGCGATCAATATATGTAAATTCGCCAATATATGTCAATATATATCGAGAGACAGTGATATGTAACTGAAAAAAGCACAACTATCGAGTGGTAAGGGGTTAAATCTAAAAAAAAAATTAAAATCGTTACAACCCCGAATTTTTAGTCTTTCGCCAAAAATTCATAACTCTTAAAATTGATTATGGATTTTTATGGTTGTAGTGTTGTTTTCTTTGAAAAAATGGTCAACTATATGCAAACATGAAAAATTAGAGTTTGAATTGCGTTTTCTATATTTCGTACGTCAATAAATAAATTTTTTACCCCAAATTTTACAGAAATATTTCAGTTTTTTAAACCGCTAGCATCGAAACGATATTACTTATTTAAATACTTTCAAGGAAGAACTTGTTTAGAAATTTGTTGTCTTTAACTTAAGTGGTTACATATGAAGATCGGGTAAGATACTCAAAATATTACCAAAATATGAAGCGCAACTCCAAAAATTTAAAAAAATAATTTCAAAAAATTTTATAAAAAATGGCACCTAAGAAAATTTTTTAAAAATCATTTTCGTGCTAAGGAGGTCAAAATCTATGGAAAAAGTGTTTTGAAATCTTGTTTACAAAAAATTGTTGTTCTGTGTAATTTTACATCATGAAAAAATAGCCTTTTTCCCATATTTTTGCAATTTTCATGCACTGGGTGCAATTTTTTGGTTCGGTCTATTTAAGGCTTTTTTTGCTCTGGTTTAGATCTACAACTTTGCCGAAGACAAAAAGAAAAAATTCCGAACGGTTTATGCAATATGAACTCCGTAAAATGGTCCTTTTTTACAAAAAAAAAGTGTTGGGGTAAAAATATTGGAGTATCCATAAAAAAATATTTCGATGTAATGGGGCCAAGTCCTTTGGGGATTTTTTTAGTTTCGGTATATACTTCAGAAATAGCTGGGTACCAAGTTGGCACCAGACGATGATCTTAGAAATGTTGCACTGTGTAGTTTGTGTTTTTGTATATCATTGGAAACTGTGTGTTATAATGACATAAATACAATGACATACATAAGTTTTTAATACATGGCCCAGAAATCATTTCGCACGCGCTATTACAGATCGGTGAACTATCTGAGGAAGCCCAGGAAACCCGAAACAAAGATTTTAAAAACTACAGGGAATCTTTTTCTAGTAAATGTAGTCGGGAGAATTGCGATCGAGACATATTAAATAGGTTCCTACTGAGTTCAGATAAAATCCAATCTGGTAAAACAAAATTGCCAAAAAAAAAATCCACCAACTTCCAAAATCAGTAGTAGATCTACTAGTTTCGCCTTCAGTTTTGACGAACGTGGCACCAGAAGGCACAAATCATGATACATATGACGACGATGCTTATATCGAGGGCGATGCATTAGAGTATGATGACTTTGGGCATATGACTTTGGACATATGTATATATAAATACTTATGTATAATTTTTTTTCCTATTTTGTAGACTTGAAGGAACAAGCTATTTAAATTTTTTAACAAAACGCTCACCAGATACATTCGTTCACAATCGAACAATTTTAATATCCGCTTTGAATCCCATATATTACATATATGATACAATAAACCCCCTTTTCGTCTACGTATATAATAAAAATAAATTGATTACTATGTAAAAATTTTATTACTTTTTTCCAAAAAAAAAAAAAAAATCCGACTGAGCCGGAGCAATTTTTGAAAAGGGGCCGTGGCACCGCCCTATTCCACCTTGGATGTAATTCATACTGTACGATCAACATATATACCAATCTCATCTTTATACCTCTGATAGTTCATGAGATATATCCGTTCTAAGTTTCAGGTTATATGGGCGGTGCCACGCCCCTTTATCCAATCTTAACCAAGTATAGCCAAGGACTATAGCAGGTCAACAGTACAACATTTGGAAAGTTTCACCTATGGCCGCTAGAGCGATTTTTAATAAGGGGGGAGTGGCACCGCCCACTTTTCCAAAAGATGTATAGCATATGTCACTCAGTGATAATGCAGCATTCTAATAGTGAAAGAATTTTTAAAATCGGATAAGTAGTTTAATTAATCTCCATTTTTTGCAATTTCGCCCCTCTGTGCATCGGATGGATTGGCAGCATGGCAGCGCTGGTACAATGATGAATGTGGAAAGAGTATGGAGATGAAACCTCTCTTCAGGCGAAAATGTATATATTGAAAAAAAAAAACCAGTACAGTAAACTGACTGATAAATACCATCACCCACTATAAGATATTGTTTAAGTCTTGAGTTATTGAAATTAAAAGATTTTTAAAATAAAATTACTTATGTATTATTTTTTGTCTGCATGTAGAGCAAAAACATACAAAAGTTGACCTATTTGTATAGAAGGTACAATTAGGGGTAGCACAACGTGTCTGATTTTTTTTTCGTAGATTAACGTTCAAAATTTGTCTGAATTCAGTGTACATACAAAAATGAAAGGGGAAATATCCCATATATTTATGTGGGAGGTACCAGAAGGGGTGTGCCAAATAGTTAGGGATGCTGAGGCTTTTTCTCCTATTACAAGATAAATTAACTGACCAAATTTGATTATCCCGCCAGGTGCCGGTTTAGAAGTTATGGGAGAAATATTAAAACAAAGTCATTTTGTATGGGAGGTCCAAGAAGGGGTGATCCGATATAGTCCATATTCATTCCTGATTAAAATCTTCATAACCGTACACCTTACGCAAAATTTTACTGAATTCAGTGTACTTACAAAAAAGATATATATGTGAGACTATGGGGTGGGTTCGGTCAATTGTATGGTAGGTGCCAGAAGGGGTGTGTCAAATAGTTAGGTTTTCTGAGGTTTTTCCTCCTATCAGAAGATAAATGTACCGATCAATTTTCATTACCCTCCAAGTGTCCGTTTGGAAGTTATGGGAGAAATATTAATTTTCCAAAAATAGGTAATTTTGTATGGGAGGTACCAGAAGGCGTGAACCGATATAGTCTATGTTCATTCCAGAGTCTAATTTTCACAAGCGAACATCATACGCAAAATTTGAGTGAATTCAGTGTACTTACAAAAAAGATATGTATGTGAGACTATGGGGTTGTGTTCGGTCATTCGTATGGGAGGTACCAGAAGGGGTGTGTCAAATATTTAGCCTCTCTGATGTCTCGCCTCCTATCACAACATAAATTTATCGACCAATTTTCATTACCCCCCAAGTGTCCGTTGGGAAGTTATGCGAGAAATATTAATTTTCCAAAAATAGTTAATTTTGTATGGGAGGTACCAGAAGGCGTGAACCGATATAGTCCATATTCATTCCAAATTCAACTTTTCATAAGCGAACATCATACGCAAAATTTGAGTGAATTCAGTTTACTAACAAAAAACATGTGTATGTAAAACTATGAGGCTTAATGCGGTCATTTGTATGGGAGGTACCAGAAGGGGTGTGGCAAAGGTTTCGGTTTTCTTAGGGTTTGTCAAATTTTGCAAGATAAACAACCTGACCAAATTCAAACATCCTCCAGTTGTCCGTTTGGAAGTTATGGAAGAAATATTAATTTTTCAAAAATAGGTAATTTTGTAAGGGAGGTACCAGAAGGGGTGCGGCTATTCAGCCCGTTTACAATCCAATCAGTTCGTTTCAAAAAATATTAATAATGGTAAATTTTCATACCGATCCGTTAAGGATTACTCGAGTTATCCTGCTGACCAGCCAGCCAGACAGACGGACATAGCTCAATCGTCTTAAAAAGTCCCGAAACGAATTTTGTTTTAAGATACTTGGGGTCTAACTCGTCTCCTTTAATGCGTTACACTTTTATACCATCACCCGTAGGGATGAAGGTATATATCATTTGATACGACCCAAAAGTGTAACACATAGAAGGAGTGACTTTAGACCCTAGGTTTCTTTGAACCAAATTCGATTCATGACTTTTTAAGTCGTTTGAGCCATGTCCGTCTGTCTGTCTGTCTGTCGGGTGGCTGTCCGGCTGGTTCGCACGATAACTTTCGAAAGACGCAACTAAATGTTTTGAAATTTTGCACGAGTTATTATTTTCTCAAAACTACTAACGGTATTGCAAATGGGCTACATGGCCCCGCCCCCTCTGGTACCTCCCATACAAATACATCATTCCGCCCACTTTAGAAATCGAGTAATAATATCAATACACCCTACGGGATCGTCCCCAAATTCTGTATTTAGTAAAGCTATAACAGGATAAAGTTTTGGAAACAATTTTGAAAGCCTAGCCACGCCCCTTCTGGTACCTCCCATACAAATCTACCTTTCCGCCCACTATAGAGATGGAGAAATAATATCAATAAATTAAACGTGATCGTACCCAAATTCTATTTTTAGTAAAGCTATAACAAGATAAAGTTTTAGAGAAAAAAATTGGAAGTCTATTCACGCCCCATCTGGTACCTCCCATACACATCTGGTACCGCCCACTTTAGAAATCGATTAATATTATTAAAAGACCTAACGCGATCGTGCCCAAATTCTGTATTTGGTAAAGTTCAAGCAGGATAAAGTTTTGGAGAAAAAATCTGGAAGTCTAGACATGCCCCTTCTGGTACCTCCCATACAAATGTACCACTCCGCCTACTTTAGAAATAGGGTAATAATATCAATACACTAGACACGATCGTGCCCAAATTCTGTATTTTGTTATATTACAACAGGACAAAGTTTTGGAGAAAAAATTGGAAGTCTAGACACGCCCCTTATGGTACCTCCCATACAAATGTACCTTTCTGCCCACTTTAGGGATGAAGTAATAATATCAGTACACACAACGCAATCGTGCCCAAATTCTGTATTTAGTAAAGCTATAACAGGATAAAGTAATGGAGAATAAATCTGGAAGCCTAGACACACCTCTTTTCGTACCTCCCATACAAATGTACCGCTCCGTCCACTTTCGAAATCGAGTAATAATATCAATATAATAGAAAATTATTTGTTTTACTGAGGGTAAGGGTAAATGTAAGTCGGGTTGCCCGACTGAAACTTTCTAACTGGTTTTAATTACAAATCGATTAATTTCAATAACTCACGACTTAAACAATATCTTATATTGGGTGATGGTATTTATCAGTCAGTTTAACTGACTGAAATTTCTGTACTGGTTTTGTATATCATTGGAAACTGTGTGTTATAATGACATAAATACAATGACATACATAAGTTTTTAATACATAGCCCAGAAATCATTTCGCACGCGCTATTACAGATCGGTGAACTATCTGAGGAAGCCCAGGAAACCAGAAACAAAGATTTTAAAAACAACAGGGAATCTTTTTCTAGTAAATATAATCGGGAGGATTGCGATCGAGACATATTAAATAGGTTCCTACTAAGTTCAGATAAAATCCTACCTGGTAAAACAAAATTGCCAAAAAAACCAGTACAGAAATTTCAGTCAGTTGAACTGACTGATAAATACCATCACCCAGTATAAGATATTGTTTAAGTCTTTAGTTATTGAAAATAATCGATTTGTAATTAAAACCAGTTAGAAAGTTTCAGTCGGGCAACCCGATTTACATTTACCCTTACCCTCAGTAAAACAAATAATTTTATATTTTATTGATATTATTACTCGATTTCGAAATTAGGCGGAGGAGTGGTACATTTATATGGGAGGTACGTGAAGGGGTGTGTTTAGGCTCCAGATTTATTCTCCATAACTTTATCCTGTTATAGCTTTACTAAATACAGAATTTGCGCACGATTGCGTTGGGTGTACTGATATTATTACTACATCCCAAAAGTGGGCGGAAAGGTACATTTGTATGGGAGGTACCATAAGGGGCGTGTCTAGACTTCCAATTTTTTTTCCAAAACTTTGTCCTGTTATAATATAACAAAATACAGCATTTGGGCACGATCGTGTCGAGTGTATTGATATTATTACTCTATTTCTAAAGTGGGCGGAGTGGTACATTTGTATGGGAGGTACCAGAAGGGGCGGGTCTAGACTTCCATATTTTTTCTCCAAAACTTTATCCTGCTTAAACTTTACCAAATACAGAATTTGGGCACGATCGCGTTAGGTCTTTTAATAATATTAATCGATTTCTAAAGTGGGCGGTACCAGATGTGTATGGGAGGTACCAGATGGGGCGTGAATAGACTTCCAATTTTTTTCTCTAAAACTTTATCTTGTTATAGCTTTACTCAAAATAGAATTTGGGTACGATCACGTTTAATTTATTGATATTATTTCTCCATCTCTATAGTGGGCGGAAAGGTAGATTTGTATGGGAGGTACCAGAAGGGGCGTGGCTAGGCTTTCAAAATTTTTTCCAAAACTTTATCCTGTTATAGCTTTACTAAATACAGAATTTGGGGACGATTCCGTAGGGTGTATTGATATTATTACTCGATTTCTAAAGTGGGCGGAATGATGTATTTGTATGGGAGGTACCAGAAGGGGCGGGGCCATGTAGCCCATTTGCAATACCGTAAGTAGTTTTGAGAAAATAATAACTCGTGCAAAATTTCGAAACATTTGGTTGCGTCTTTCGAAAGTTATCGTGCGAACCAGCCGGACAGCCACCCGACAGACAGACAGACAGACGGACATGGCTCAAACGACTTAAAAAGTCATGAATCGAATTTGGTTCAAAGAAACCTAGGGTCTAAAGTCACTCCTTCTATGTGTTACACTTTTGGCTCGTATCAAATGATATATACCTTCATCCCTAAGGGTGATGGTATAAAAAAAATCCACCAACTTCTAAAATCAGTAGTAGATCTACTAGTTTCGCCTTCAGTTTTGACGAACGTGGCACCAGAAGGCACAAATCATGATACATATGACGACGATGCTTATATCGAGGGCGATGCATTGGAGTATGATGACTTTGGGCATATGACTTTGGACATATGTATATATAAATACTTATGTATAATTTTTTTTCCTAATTTGTAGACTTGAAGGAACAAGCTATTTAAATTTTTTTAACAAAAAGCTCACCAGATACATCCCATCTACACATCTTTGAGTCCCATATATTACATATATGATAGAATAATCCCCCTTTCGTCTACGTATATAATAAAAATAAATTGATTGCTATGTAAAAATGTTATTACTTTTTTCCAAAAAAAAAAAAAAAAATCCGACTGAGTCGGAGCAATTTTTGAAAAGGGGCCGTGGCTCCGCCCTATTCCACCTTGGATGTAATTCATACTGTACGATCAACATATATACCAATCTCATCTTCATACCTCTGATATTTCATGAGATATATCCGTTCTAAGTTTCAGGTTATATGGGCGGTGCCAAGCCCCTTTATCCAATCTTAACCAAGTATAGCCAAGGACTATAGCAGGTCAACAGTACAACATTTGGAAAGTTTCACCTATGGCCGCTAGAGCGATTTTTAATAAGGTGGGAGTGGCACCGCCCACTTTTCCAAAAGATGTATAGCATATGTCACTCAGTGATAATGCAGCATTCTAATAGTGAAAGAAATCGGATAAGTAGTTTAATTAATCTCCATTTTTGCGATTTCGCCCCTCTGTGCATCGGATGGATTGGCAGCATGGTAGCCCTGGTACAATGATGAATATGGAAAGAGTAGGGAGATGAAACCTCTCTTCAGGCGAAAATGAATAGATTGAAAAAAAAAATAGAGAGAGAGAGGATGTCAATAATTACAAGGATAGAGGTGAAGCCCGAAAGTTCTACGAAAAGGTAAGAGCAGAGGTTGTGAACAGTGATTCCCACCTGTAAGGGATTCAAACCTGTAAGGGATACCCATCTTTGTTCCCGATGGGAGCATGGGAGCATAAGTGACGAAATCGCGAGAACCATCGACGACGGAGTAGATTGCCCACCACCGAGCCGAAACGTGAACGTGCACGGCAATTGCATGGCCTAAAAACAATACGATATCTACTATCTGTTTATTTATTACACTGCTGCATTCGACAGTCCGATTCCCGCCTCCAGTCATCTACATTTTTCTTTCATTGCCGGCCCCCTCGATGTTGTCGATAGCAACTTCGCAGTATCAAGTGTCGAGTTTATCGGCATGTCTAGTAAAAAGTTTATCAAACAGTGACGTTCGCATTCGTCGATAAACAAGTAGGTGCCTTTATTTGTGAATCTAAAAATAAAAAGCGTGATAATTCACAACAACGCGAGAAGGTATCCCATACCTCATTCATGGGGTGTATAGGGAAATTAAGTTTTTTGTCTGAGTTTGATATCCTTGCAAATCTGATACAACTTTGCGGGATGACACTGACTGATACGAAGTCTTCAGTAAAAGTAGGCCAAAATCTGGCAGAGCCAGTTTCAACAAAGAAACGCTTTCGACAAGGCGATTGCCTGTCTTGCGAAATTTTTAACATCGTAACGGAGATGGTCATGCGAAAGGCTGCAGTTAACACGACTGTTAACATCTTTAACAAACTTTACATTACGATCGCCTATGCCGATGCTATAAATATCATTGACCGAGGACTGCTGAATGTTACTGCGGCCTTTTCAAACATTAAGAAGTATTCGTCAGAAGTGGGTCTGATGATAAACGATGACAAAACTAAGTTAGTTGTATTAAGGAGCAAAAAGTCTACTTTGAGGTTTACCTTTTCCCTTCCGTAAACAAAACCAATAATTGATCCCAAACCCCAATAATATTGTAAAAGCAATATCTGGACGAACAAAGATCAAACTCTACCAGATGCTGATTCTACCTGTCTTGCTCTACAGCGCTGAGTCCTGGGTAATAACACAATCTGACTAATATATTCTAGGTGTCTATGAGCGATTGGATGACAATGCTCTAGCTCGAAATGGCAGTTCAGTAGGGGGGAACCCGAAACTTCGTTGGATGGACCAAGTATCACCAAAATTGTTGTGATGAACTATCAACCAGGCGCTAAAGACCAAAGCGCTTGGAATGCTTTTCTACGTGCGTACTTTCCGCATAAGCTAAACGAAGATTAATAATGTTATGTTTTTAAGTTTTTCAAGACAAATGCCGATTGACTCTAAAATATAAAAGAGAGCGCCGTTAAAACAAATATAGACTGTAGTGTCAGATATCGATTCAAGACCTTGATGACACACACATTCAGTCCGGTGCCGGATATTTTGTATTACAATTAATCAGAAAATGTATTGCAATGGTAACAGCTGAAGAAAATCCGTAGTATATTAAACATTATGTTGCAAGCATGTAAACAATATTGTTAGCAGTTTCCGTAAGCGGTCAATTAAATTAATGGCCAGCATTGGTCACATGTCCTAATAAGTATTCCATTAATTGACGTAAATGAATTATATATATATATACATATACGTTATGATCAGCGCCTAAATTAAACCCCTTGACATATGCCAGTACTTTAAGGGAAATATATAAAGGACTCTAGAAAAATGTTCCCTATGCCATTTAACCAATTATGTTACGTTATATTCTACCAGTTAAGTTATTTAGCTCACACATTTACTAGGGGTGAACACACAATTATCCAGTATTTTTTGACAGGAGACAGGATGGTTGGGATACAATAAAATGATTTAACGATAATGATAAATAACCACTGATTGACAAATGATGATAAAGATGTCAAGACATATGTATATCGACAAATGGAATGACATCCTGCCAAAGGACTGTGCAAAACGGAAGTAGTTAACACAATGGAAACCAGGAAGGGTCGGCAATAATTTGCCTCGTCTTTCAAATAGTATGTTCGCTTGTGCTTTTTTTTTGTCGTTTTTGAAAAATGGCAATAAAGTTTGTCAATTTGATGATAAATGCTAATTTAGAAATGACAACAGTGACAACAAATACTCCATTCGAAGGAAAAGAAATCGTAAAAAAAGCCGTCATTGAATTGGAATGGAATCAAGAAAATGATGGTAAAATGTCAATAAGCAAATACAGACATGCAAACGAAGTAACAGAGATTGTGAAAGACAGACAGACAGACGGACTGTCGGGGCAAACAAAGCTTCGTACGGGTGAAATGTTGTGAGTATCTCCACTATTTCTGTTAAAGAAAAGACATTAACAGATACGAGACAAATGAATCGAACATGTGTATTGACAATGCTAAAGCGGAAACGATATGAACACATTCAGCGTTCAGCCCCCTACCACCCACCTACTCAATCAATACGAAGAATTTCAAATAAGTGACAATGAATGCGTAAAGCGGAAGTGACATGACATTGCGATAGCAGGACATGCGAAAAAAGTTAAATGAAATGAATGTAACGGAACGTAATGTGTGTGTAGATATTAGAAATGGTCAAGTGGGCAGTGAAGTACTCTACACTTATGCTTTTTATCATGACGAATTGTTGCCGTTGAGTGTAAAATCGATTACGAATTTTTAAGAATTGAAATATAAAAACATGAACTTTGATGTTACGCCAACAAATACCAAAGACGCAAACTTGGTGTGAAGGTTAAAAATTGCCTAGCAAATCAAATTTTTTTCTAATTAAAATTAAATAAAAAACCCAAAACGGAAAAAAGTGTCGTCTTACTTTTTTCACGTAATGTAACCTAAGAAGTGGGCGGCTATGGGGAAAACAGAACAATTTGTTCCTATGTACCCAAAAAAAAAAAAACAAGGCGGTTGTTTTGCTCTCCACAATGCCATGAGACAACACAATTTTATAACATGTTCGACATATCTGCTCTTGCTGCTTATATAATATATTCGGAAAATAATCCGACACAATTTACATCCAGAAAAGGTAATTATATTTCAATATTTAATGCAGGGAAAGTTTGAATTATATATCCATTTTAATATGTCTTTTTTTCCCAAAATAAGGTGGACGTCGATTGTTTTTGCAACAATTGGCGGAGCAATTGTGAATGCCAACAGTATTGAAGAGAGCCAAAGTTCCACGTGTTGTCTCTTATTTTCCAACAAGAAACGCAATCGAATGCATAATGGGTAAACCTATTCAATCCTTGGGTAGTTCCTCAAGTCAGGATTTTGTTCCGGATGAAGATGATCGTGGACACTCAAAAATAAAGGGTGCCCGCTATTTGTGCTATCATGAAGAAAGCAGGAGAAAACGATCAACTAGAAAGATGTGTGTTCAGTGTAAAAAACCAGTTTGTATCGAGCACAGTAAAACTCAAACTAAATGTAAATACTGTTTCAAAGACTGATTATATAAATTTTCTACACAACTTCTATTTTCAAATAAATGATATAATAAAAAAACTGAATTATTCCCAAATAAACCCATGCATTTTATTTATTTACAAATGTAAATAGTGTCAGCTTATAAAGAAAAAATCAAAAATGTTTAAAAAAAAAAATTAAAATAAGAATATTTACATATGTAAATAGTACCAGTGTTAGGGTTAAATGCTAAAATAGGAAGGGAAGATGCTCTTGGTTCAGCAGTTGGCAAATTCAGTCTACACAACAACACCTCCGATAACGGATTCAGACTGGTTAGTTTCTCGTCGGCAAGAAACATAGTTGTGAGTGGAACCAGATTCCTGCATAAAGATATCCACAAGGCAACCTAGATATTTCCCGATCAAAATACAAGAAATCAGATTGATCACGTGGTAGTTGATGGAAGACATGTCTCCAGCGTTATGGATGTGCGTGTGATGCGCGGTGTAAATATTGACTCGGATCACCACCTAGTTGCAGCCAAGGTACGATTAAGTAGTGCTAAAAACATCCGTAATCAAACGCAAATTAAGCTAGATATAACAAAGCTGCATACCACCGAGATAGTCTAGGCCTACTTCAACCAACTCTTTCAATTACTCCAAACACACCCCCCTAGTTCTATGTTCCCGGGACATACTGGGTTGTGAAAAACCACGCTCAGACAAGCCCTGGTACGATGATGAATGTCGCGAAATGTCTGAGGAAATGCATGCTGCATACAAGGCAAATCTGCAGCAAATGGCGACGCATGCGGTGACGGAGCGTTATTATGAGAAAATTAGGGAGATGAAACGCCTGTTCAGGCGGAAAAAGCGTCTGTGGAAGAAACCGGAGAGCCAGGATATCGAAAACTACAGGGATAGAGGTGAGGCCCGAAAGTTCTACGAAAGGGTTAAAAGCAAAGGTTTTGGAACAGAGATCCCCACCTGGTCACGGACACTCAGAGTGTGCTGCAAATATGGAGGGAACACTTTCAATCTCTACTCATTCCCGAAGGCAGCATAAGTGACGTAATAACACCAATCTTAGACGACGGAGTAGATTGTCCACCACCGAGCCAAAACGAGATCAGCAATGCTTAAAAATAATTAATCTGCTGGATAGACTTCCGGCAGAGCTTTTTAAAGCCGGGGCGATGAGCTGGTAACATGCATGCACCAGCTCATTAATACGATTTGGCTCAGTAAGTGCATGCCCGATGATTGGAATCTGAGTGTCCTATGTCTCGTGCTTAAGAAAGGCGATCCAAGTGTGTGTAACAACTATACTATCCAACTATACAAAGTCATGTCTAGTGTGTTATGTGAAAGATTAAAGCCCATTCTGGCGAACCTGGTTGGACCTTATCAGTGTGGCTTTAAACCTGGTAAATCCACGACCGACCAAATATTCACACTACGGAAATCCTGGAGAAGACCCAAGAATGATGGTCGACACCTACTATCTGTTCATCGACTACAAAGCTGCATTCGACAGTCCGATACGACAGAAATTGTTGAATGCTATGGCTGAGTTTGGTATCCCCGCGAAGCTAATACGACTTTGCGTGATGACACTGACTAACACAAAGTCTGCAGTGAAAATTGGCCAAAATCTGATGATATATATATCATTGGCCGTGGATTGCGGGATATTACTGCGGCTTTTTCGAGCATTGAGAAGCAGTCGGCCGAAGTGGGTCTGGTGATAAATGAGGACAAAACCAAGTTATTTGTTTCAACGAACAAAGAGACCACTCGTCTGGGACGCTGCGTATACGTTGACAACTATAACTTTAAAGCGGTAGATGATTTTGTCTACCTTGGTTCCGCCATAAACAAAAATAATAATGTCAGTCTGAAAATCAAAAGACGAGTATTGATCGCAAACTGCTGCTACTATGCACTAGGCAAACGATTTAATAACAAAGCGCTCTCTCGAAGAACAAAGATCCAACTCTACCAGACTCTGAGCCTACCTGTCTTGCTCTACAGCGCAGAATCCTGGGTAATGACACAAGCGGACCAATCTATTCTGGGAGTCTTCGAGAGAAAAATACTACGCAAAATATTTGGACCCATTATCGTAAACGGCGAGTACCGTCGTCGAATGAGTCATGAGCTGTACAACGACATCGACGTAGTAAAGCGCGTTCAAATAGATTCCAAGCGCTGGCTTGGACACGTTGTACGAATGGACGAACACGCTCCGGCTAGAAATGTCTTTGGCAAAAAACTCGATGGGTGGCGCAGGAGGGGGCAACCAAACTCCGATGGATGGACCAGGTGAAAGAGCACGTTAACTAAGCTTGGTGTGACGAACTATCTACGGAGCGCAAAAGACCGAAGCGTTTGGAATACTTTTTTACGTGCGGCTACTGATAGATAAATTACTGTTGTTGCTGCCATTAAAGAAGAAGAACACAGAAGGTTATCCGCCTGCTACAATCGGTTCCATTTAGCCTCAGCTTGAAAACACTGCATTCATTTTGTAGCCTGAAAGAAATGCTTAGCTGTAGGCCCTCGTTGAATACACCAAATCATGTGCCATTGTATGTCCCGCTGTATGAGTCTACAAATAGAAGCGTTTTAACCTCTCAAATGTGGGAAGCTCTTCTATTAGTCATTAAGATTACCAATTTGTGTACTGTTTGAACTCTCTACAGAGTTTTTGAAAAAATGTGACGCCAAATCGGAAAGAAGACGTCGGTGGATGAAATAAAATGATACAGGACGAACAAAACCACCTTCCGAGATGGCTAAAGAATGGTAAACACGCTATTTATCCATATCTACTCATAACTCCTCATTAACATGAATGATATAGCTTAATACGAAAACATATAGGAGTAAGCAGAGATACACTCTACAAAATTATAGGAAAGTAGAAATGTAAATGAAGGAAGATGGAAAGGAAATAAAAATGTAATAATTTCTTTCAATGTTTCGAATGAAAACGTTGTCTGCACAATATGGGTGTCACGACCGCTTACACTCAACAATTATCGCAACCTTGTTACCTTGGACCGGCTGTGGCATAGCGGTTAGTACACGCGACTATCATGCGAGAGGTCCGTGGTTCGATTCCCAGCTCAAGTCATCTACATATTTCTTTCATTGCCGGCCCACTCGATGTTGTCTACAGCAACTTCGCAGTATGAGTGTCGAGTCAATCGACATGTCTAGTAAAAACTTCTTAAAAAGTGGCGTTCGCATTCGTCGATAAGCAACTAGGTGCCGTTTGTTGTGAATGTAAAATAGAAAGCGTGTTAATTCACAACAACGCGAGAAGCTATCCCATACCTCATTCATGGGATGTAAAGGGAAATTAAGTTTTGTTTTTTTTTTTGTTACCATTTATTAGAGTTTTAGGCAGCCGCCATAAATGCCATTGCAATAATCCATAAACTGGGATATATCATCAAGTATATTCTTCAGATTCATACTTAATTGTTTTTAGCCATGTGCCAGCCTTATTTGCCTTTACACGCCTCTTATATTGCCCTAAATGCCAGCCGTAGAGCACCAAAGTCATAGAAGTCTATACGTCCATTCAAATTATAAAACAAGTACCAAAAAGGGAATTGTGGACGAAGCACTACAAAGAAATACTATGTGGAAGAGAGTAATAGAGAGGATTCACAAATTGTATTTCAATCGAATCGTCGATGCCATCATTCATCATTACCGGCCAAGTTTTATGTGCTCTTATCTGGTGGCTCCTGTGCGTTTTGATGTTGCCTTCGAAATTCTAACAAATTTGTATTCGTTTTTTCATAGCCTTTGTTTTGCATAACTTCCCATTTCCAATGCTTTTTTTTTGTTTCTATTGTTTGCTGACAGCTATAAACGTTAATAGCCAGGAATTTTGTTTCGTTATCAACAATCTGTTTTTTATAGTAATAAATTAAGAGCTGAGCAACACTGTCGCCTGTATCTATTGTTCTGCATGCTCTGGCTCCAAATTAATGTTGATGGCTCATCTATTTGTGTGATGAAAAACGAAACACAATTATGTGGGTGCCCAAGAAAAATCCTTAATATATAACAAGATATTTGTGGTGGCATGAAAGCGAACATAAATCTTAAAAGTTTTACTTTTAATAAATTGTTATCATATGTTTTTGACCCCGAAATGAGAAAAGAAATTAATCCTTCAATTGAAAGGAATGTGAAATATTTCCTGTCCATCAAGGCTAACAATTGGTAATGAAAATTTTGTCATCTAATGTCAACGAATTTGGGTATTCTGTTGTTTGCAGAGGCATTGATTGCATGTACAAGTAATGCTTAATAACAAGTGCCCAGTGCACAATGTTTCGTCCACATAGACAATCGAACATAACTAGAATGAGGAATAAGAGCCGACAAGAACGCATAGGCATTTAAAATGAATATGGGTGGCCACACTATGAAAATAATAACAAATCAGATTTGTAAATTACCAATTGTCCTCTTACGCTGTCTGTGACTGGTAATATTACCGGTGATAAGCATTGATATGCATATACATTGTATAGGAGTAATTCCATGGGATGTGATCACATCTAAATTTGATGGAATTATGCAAACATGTACCATATAGTGCGCAAAAAAAACGGATTAGTACCTTTTTAACCCTAGAATGGTAAACATATTTTTTAGCACTTAATGGTAAACATCGCCTGTGAGGCAATTTAAAAAAAAACGCACATTTCACCTTCGAAAAAATTAAAATGTATTAAAACAGAAACCAAAACATATCTTCTTATATATAAAAATGAATTGCTGTGCAGTTGTCTCGCTAAAACTCAAAAACGGCTGGACCGATTTTCAAATTTTTTTTTTGTTTTGTTCGCTATAGCTTCCGGATGGTTTAAAAGGTTTTTTATTTTCAAAAAGTGGGCGGCGCCACGCCTCTTTTTTCAAATATCGCTCAGACGGCTTTTCTAATAGACCGATTGATAAAAAAATTTTACCATGAGGTACTGTTGACCTGTAGATAGTTTCTGACTACATTTGGTTGTAATTGGATAAAGGGGCGTGGCACCGCCCATACAACTTGAAAATTAAAAAGGCCATATTTCATGAACTATCAGAGGTATGAAGATGAGATTTGGTATATAGGTTGTTTGAGCAGTATTATTGACATCCAGGACGGAAGTGGGCGGTGCCATGCCCCCTTTTCAAAAATCTCTCTAACGGCTTTTCTAATAGATCGATTGATACAAAAATTTTACCATGAGGTACTGTTGATCTGTAGATAGTCTCAAGCTATATTTGGTTGTGATTGAATAAAGGGGCGTGGCACCGCCCATACAACTTGAAAATCAAAAGGGCTATATCTCATGAACTATCAGAGGTATGAATATGAGATTTGGTATATATGTTGTTTGAGCAGTATTAATTACATCCAGGGAGGAAGTGGGCGGTGCCACACCCTCTTTTCAAAAATCGCTCTAACGGCTTTTCTAATAGATCGATTGATACGAAAAATTTACCAAGTAATACTGTTGACCTGTTGATAGTCCCAACATTGGATAAAGGGGCGTGGCACCTCCCATTCAACATGAAAATTAAAAGGGCTATATCTCATAAACTATCAGAGGTATGAAGATGAGAGTTGTTACATATGTTGTTGTTGCAGTATGAATTACAGTAAGGGTGGAAATGGGCTGTTCCACAAAATTTTTAAAAATAATTTTTCAGAATTTTGGGCGGGATCCCAATAAAAAAATCAAAAATATACTATTATTTTCGTCTTGCTCTCCAAACATTGGAATGGTAGGTAAGAATTAGAGCCGGGGCCCATAGGTCTGAAGTAAATGAATAATTGCTCATGGCTAAAAAATATCTCTACCTGAAATCTTTATGCTTCTCAGCGCGAACTACGAATTGATTTTATACATATAGTTTCTTAGTGACATTTTCTAAGAACTCTTCGTACATTCCAATACTGATATACGATTAACACGTTTTGTTTTGACGCGAACTAATTGATTCGCCCTAATGATCAGGCTATTTCGAACTAAATAAGTTAAAAGTGCCGAGGCGCTGCCCACGCACTTCAATAGTTAACTTTTTAACTGTATCAAATAATGGTCCGTACACCAGGCAGTTGAGGATGCGCAGACTAAAATAGTGATTTTTTTTTTAATTTACTTTACAGGTATGTATTTTTCAATTACTTTTCAGGAGAGCGAATCGGTAATAAATCATATAGATAGAAAAATTTAGCAATATTCATTGTAGATATACTACAATCGTTAAATTTTTATAGTATATCAGAGGTAACATTAACAAACAATTGTAAATAACCTATACATGGGGTATTTTTCTTAACATATAAAACTTCTGATAGGAATAAGTGTAAATCTAGCTGTCATACTAATGAAGTGTAATAGACTTTCTTTTAGTATACTTTGCAAAATCACCATGTAAAAACTTAACAAGAACAACATTTACAAATCTTGCAAATTTATTTTCAAAATGCGCGTTCTGTTCGCCAAACTTATGGAGCCTTTTGTGAAGTTGAGGGTGCATATTATGATCCATCTGAACAGCTAATAGAAGCCATCAACGCTGTAGACGTTAGTGTGATGTGGGACTCGAATTTATCGAACCGACGTCTTTCTTTGCAACTTGGTCTCTGCAAATGCTGGGGAAAGATCTTGGCCCACATTCATATAAAACTGGTAGAAGAACTAGAGCCAATGGGCGATCAATTGATTTTTTATCATCATGTCATTGCACATTATTTGAAGGAGAAATGGTTCCAACATGACGGTGTAACATGCCATACAGCGCGTGAGACCATGACTTTGTTAAGCCAAACGTTGGTGACCGAATTATCTCAAAAAATGGTAATACGAGTCCAATACAAATATAATATTTGGGAATATTCTTGATATGTGAGAGAAGAAGACATGGTAAAAGAGGTTTATATGGCTAAAGGCATAAAGCTTCAAACGAAATTTTTATTGGCGTTCAATAAGCGGAGAAGGCATGACAAAAGTGTTTTTTACGCCCAAAGAGATAGTTAGCAATCAGACGCCACTACAGATAAAAATAAAAATTGAATTTTATACTTTAACGGAATGCCTGTTTCCGATTTGTGAAAGACATAACTTTGATGATGAATTTTTTACTATCGTCATAGAGCCTATGATATTTGGAATTTAAAACAATAAAACTTAATTTGTTGACTTTCATGTTAATGAGTTACTTGAAAAAAGTTAATAAACTCAACATATTATAATTTATCTTAAGTACCTTTTTCAAAGTACTTTGTAGACATAAACGTTAAATATTATACAAGTTAATATGCAATAGCGAAGCATTGCCGGGCCCACTACTTAATTATATATTTGGTTACAAAAATAAACAAAAACAATTCATTTTTTAAATAGCTTAAACATTTTATAGGCGTATTTGTAGATCACATATTTTTTTAAACAAAAACTTCTGGGTCTTCTAGACCTGAGATCTAATTAACGTATAAAAAACTAATTCACAGCTTAAAACTTAAAAATAATTGTTGAGACTAAAATAAAATTTGTGGTTTTTTTTACCTAGGGCGACACATGTGTCTATATCTCAGCAACGCAATGGAGAAAAAAAACACGTTTGTGCCCAAGCTCGTACAACACTCAACTGAGTTGGCACGAGAGCACGCTTTGATACGAGTGAGCGATCAGGAAATATCGCAAACAAAATAAAGTGCTCCGCCTCACAGGCGATGTTTACCATTCTAGGGTTAAGAAAATAAGATTTGGCCGTATGAAAACTTTGTTAAATTTTTTTAACAAATCTTTTAAATTTGGTCTGGATTGCGGAATTTGAAATACAAAATTTGTAATTGCTTGCTAAAGGATCCTGCTACTTAAAGTTATCAGAAATTTGCTGTCTTAAAAAATTAAGCAGATAAGGTAAGGTAAGTATAAGTTAATAAATTAAATACTTACCAAATGAAATCCAAAAGAGTTCTTTTTAAAATTGTTGTTGGAAACATTTGTTCCAATGCTGTTTCATTTGTTCGATTTGCATACAGTACAATATTTTCCAGCTCGTTGATTTGAGACTCATTTCTGAGAATTGCAAGTGAAAGTATCCCTAAAAATAAGAACTTCTACATCATTCGTTTTGTCAAATTGGCTGTATTAATAACACAGTGCAACACACTTTTTCAGGGGTGAACCGAACCATTATCAAACGATAGCAATTGACCTCAGTAACAAATCCTTAAACTCCATTTTGATCCACTACGTCACAATTTTTTACTTTTACATTTTATTTACATAGCTGGCGCTTCTGTGCAATCCTTATTGGAATATATACCGCACGAAATACTTTATAAGCACTTCGATCTTTTGCGCTTCTTCTCCAGTTAGTCACACCAAGTTCTGTTAGGTTCTCAGTAACCTGGTATTTCCAACGGAGTTTTGGTCGCCCTCTTCTGCGCATTCCATCGAGCTCATTATCAAAGACTTTTGGAGCTGGAGTATTATCGTCCATGAGTACAACATGACCTAGCCAAGGCAACCGCTGCACCTAAATGCGTCTGGCAACGTCAATGCCAGTGTACAGCTCGTACAGCTCATGATTCATACGACGCCGATACTCTCCGTTAACGATGATGGGCCCATATATTTTACGGAGTATTTTTCTCTTGAATACTGCCAGAACCGATTCATCCGCTTGTGTCATAACCCAGAATTCTGCACCATACATTACGACAGGTTCAGTATCTGGTATAGCTGGATTTTTGTTCGTCGAGAGAGGGCTCTGTCATTAAATCACTTGCTTGCTTTATTAGCAAGCAGGGTTCTTCTCCGGATCTCTAGGCTGACCTTATTTGTTTTGTTGTTGGCGGAGCCTAGACATTTAATATTATCTACCACCTCGAAATTATAGTTCTCAACGTTCACTCACTTTCCCAAACGAGTAGATTCTTTGTTCGTTGAAACTTATAACTTCGTTTTGTCCTCGTTCACCGTTAGATCCAATTTTGCTCATTCCTTCTGTATACCTTAGAAGGCTGCAGTCACATCCCGCAGCTTTCGACCGATGATGTATACATCATCAGCGTATGGGAGTAGCATGTGGCTTTTGTTGAATATCGTGCCACTCCTGTTTACTGCAGCTTTCCTCATTATCATCTCCATCACTATGTTTAAGAGGCTACACAATAGGCCGTCGCCTTGTTTTAGGCCTCGTCTGGCATAAAATGGCTTCGTAAGGTCCTTATCAATCTTCACTGAAGACTTCGTGTCAGTCAGCGTCATTTCGCAAAGGCGTAGCAGCTTCACTGGTATAGGAGGCAGCTTTATTGTCGACGAAAGATGATATTTGTCGATCTGTTTCTCTTGGGTCTTTTTCAGGATTTGACGAAGTGGGAATATCTCGTCAATTGTTGATTTACCAGTTCTAAAGCCACATTGATAAGGCCTGTTCAGGTTGGATAACACTGGCTTTAGTCTTTCACATAGCACCGAGCTCGACAGGACCTTATATGCGATGGGTAAGAGGCTGATCCCGCGGTAGTTGGAGTACACACTTGGATCACCTTTTTTTGGCACAGGACATAATACGCTTAGATTCCAATCATCGGGCATGCACTCTTAAGGCCAAACCGTGCGCAGGAGCTGGTGCATGCTCGTTATCAGCTCCTCGCCAGCAGACTTGAAGAGCTCTGCCGGAAGTTCGTCGGGACCGGCTGCTTTATTATTTTTCAGCCGCGATATTGCTCTTTTTACCTCGGCTTGATGGTGGTGGGCAATCTGAGCCGACAGTTGGCGTGATGCCTTCATGTGCGCTGCCTTGTGGAACCAGCAGTTGCTGGAAGTGTTCTCTTCATATATGCAGCACACTCTGCGTATCTGTAACCAGAATTCCATCCTTGTCCTTACAGGAGGGGAGCCCATTACCGTAGCTTTTTGCTTTTACTTTCTGGTCAAATTTTTGGGCCTCATCTATATCCCTGTATCGCTCTATATCCTCATTCTCCCGTTCCTTTATCTGACGTTTTTTTTTTCGCTTAAATAGCTGTCTCGCCTGTTTTACTGTCTCTTTGTGCCGTTCCCTAACATCACGGGTAACAATTGACTGTAGCGTTGCCGTATAAGCAGCGGCCTTTCCTCAGACGCTTTGAGACATTCTTAATTGTACCAGGATTCGTCTGAGCGACGTTTTTCATATCCTAACACGGTAGTTGCGGCGGTTGCCATGGAATGCGCAATGTGCTGCCACTGTACATCGGGAACGTCAGAAGTAGAAGCGTAGTGTCGTAGTAGTTGGGAGAGTTGTTTGGAGTAGGCAGCTTCGCGATGCCCAGCTTTCTTTGTGTTTGGTTACGTGCGTTTTTCGCTCTGCTCAATCTTGTGCGCACCTTGGCTGCAACCAGGTAATGATCCGAGCCAATATTAGCACCACGTATCACACACACGTCCATGACACTAGATGCATGCCTGCCATCAATGCCTATCACATGATCAATTTGATTTTTGGTGTTTTGATCGGGGTATAGCCAAGTTGCCTTGTGTATATCTTTGTGCTGGAATCTTTTTCCACTCACTGCCATGTTTCTTCCCGTTGCGCAGCTAACCAGCCTAAACCAGTTGTCTGACGTGTCGGTATGAAGGCTTAATTGACAGATTGATGGACTAAGAACATCTTCCCTATTTTTGAATTAAAGTCTCCCAGAACAATGTGAATGTCGTGGCCAGGGCAGCGGTCGTATGTTTTCTCTAGTCGCTCGTAAAATGCATCATTAATCTTATCGTCTTTATCTTCCGTCGAGGCATGAGGCTATTCGATCACTAACAGGAACGAATCGCGAGACAAGATGTCTGAGTCTCTCGCCAACTATAATTACACATCCAAATTCCAGCTTTTCGGCATGGCAGCTGCAATAGATGTCGCATTTTTAAAGGTCCCGAGCATCCTCTACGAGTTAAAGGTTACAAAATGTAGTAAAAATTAAATGATAAAAAATATATATTTTTGACAGTGCAACAAACTTTTTCGGGAGCGAACCAAACCAATATCAAACGACAACATTTGGCCTCAGTAACAAACCCTTAAACTCCAATGTGCTCCGCTACGTCACAATTTTTTTACAGTAGTTTGAAGTTTGATTTTTTTGGTCTAAAGACGAATCAAAGAATTTGAAAAATCTTGTGTAAAAATACATCTGGGAAAGCTTATATCTTCGGAGACTTATGTTTAAATTTTCAAAGGACAATTTCCTCGGAACGTTTTAACATTCTAGCTTCCACCCGCTTTCATGTCATACGCTCTGGCATGGATTAACTTCATATCTCCACATAATATCGTCAAAGGTTATTGCGATACAATAACGTTTAACAAAAACAGAGTAAGTTAATTTTTAATAAAGTTTTATTTGCGGAAGACAAAGACGAGGTCTTTAAAAAAGCATTTTATTAGAACTGTTTTGAAAGTTTAGTGCTAAAATAGGAATACAAGATGCTCAGCAACACATCCCACAATGGAAAAGCTTCCCGCCGACGCGAATAATAAAAGTGAGTGAAAACGATTTCCAAATTGACGATCATCGTTGAAAGGCATGTCTCAGCGTCATACTCGTACAGAAACGGAATACCACCAACTTAAGATTAGAACAGTTCTCATAACTAAACGGTAAAATTTGGACATTGCAAACTTGCCTACCACCGAAATAGCATATGTCTTTTCCATACAACTCTCTCAACTACCTCAAGCAAACCCAACTATGCCTTATATGCCTGACACAAAGGCGTCATACTACGCATTCTATGACCTTTAACACAACGAATGCACTTTAATATGAATACCAAGCTCCGACAAGCCTTGCAGGCATGACCTGCCGTCAATAACGTGTTGAAAAAGTCATCAGCCAGCGTTCTTTGATCGGTATTTGCTGCTTACTACATGAATAACCCTTTTATTATACCATCACCCTTAGCGATGAGGGTATATACCATTTGATACGACCCAAAAGTGTAACACATAGAAGGAGTCACTTCAGACCCTAGGTTTCTTTGAACCAAATTCGATTCATGACTTTTTAAGTCGTTTGAGCCATGTCCGTCTGTCTGTCTGGTGGCTGTCCGGCTGGTTCGCACGATAACTTTCGAAAGACGCAACCAAATGTTTTGAAATTTTGCACGAGTTATTATTTTCTCAAAACTATTTACGGTATTGCAAATGGGCTACGTGGCCCCGCCCCTTCTGGTACCTCCCATACAAATACATCATTCCGCCCACTTTAGAAATCGAGTAATAATATCAATGCACCCCACGGGATCGTCCCCAAATTCGGTCTTTAGTAAAGCTATAACAGGATAAAGTTTTGAAAAAAATATTGAAAGCCTAGCCACGCCCCTTCTGGTACCTCCCATACAAACCTACCTTTCCGCCCACTATGGAGATGGAGAAATAATATCAATAAATCAAACGTGATCGTACCCAAATTCTATTTTTAGTAAAGCAATAACGGGATAAAGTTTTGGAGAAAAAATTGGAAGTCTATCCACGCCCATCTGGTACTTCCCATACACATCTGGTACCGCCCACTTTAAAAATCGATTAATATTATTAAAAGACCTAACGCGATCGTGCCCAAATTCTGTATTTGGTAAAGGTCAAGCAGGAGAAAGTTTTGGAGAAAAAATCTGGAAGTCTAGACACGCCCCTTCTGGTACCTCCCATACAAATGTACCACTCCGCCCACTTTAGAAATAGGGTAATAATATCAATACACTAGACACGATCGTGCCCAAATTCTGTATTTTGTTATATTATAACAGGACAAAGTTTTGGAGAAAAATTGGAAGTTTAGACACGCCCCTTATGGTACCTCCCACACAAATGTACCTTTCCGCCCACTTTTGGGATGTAGTAATAATATCAGTGCACCCAACGCAATCGTGCGCAAATTCTGTATTTAGTAAAGCTATAACAGGATAAAGTTATGGAGAATAAATCTGGAGCCTAAACACACGCCTTCTCGTACCTTCCATATAAATTTCGAAATCGAGTAATAATATCAATAAAATAGAAAATTATTTGTTTTACTGAGGGTAAGGGTAAATGTAAGTCAGGTTGCCCGACTAAAACTTTCTAACTGGTTTTAATTACAAATCGATTATTTTCAATAACTCAAGACTTAAACAATATATTATAATATATTGGGTGATGGTATTTATCAGTCGGTTTAACTGACTGAAATTTCTGTACTGGTTTTGTTTAATGTTATTAAAACTTATGTGCCACATGCAACTAACTATTTAGTATCAATCTCTTGGTGATTGTCATGTAACGATGTATAAAATTGAAAGCTGCACGAAATTTGTTTTAAATGCCTCCGAGTATACCATTTTAGATTGCAAACTTTGTCAGCCGGTTCAAATTGGCAAACTTAATTGACATTTATTGATGAGCCCCTGATAGCTGAAAAATTTGAGAAATCTGAATAATGTGCATGAACTCTTGTGTGTGAGTGGGTGTGTGTGTGTGTGTATGCATGCAGTGTAAGCATGAATATTATCATAATACTATTAGTTTATTGATAATATATATTTATTTACATAATATGAAAATTTTACGGGTCACATCTGATATTAGGGTAAAGTAGTGTGAAAAAATGTTTAAATTTTTGAGGAAAGTGCTTTTGGATGTGGACAAAATCATTTAATACCATTTGGCATTAAGGGCTTATTTACAAGGTAATCAGTTACGATTCTCCAAAATATTTGGATAATATTGTTTATTTAAATTAGTGAATTAGTTTAATTTGTATACTCACAATAGTTATACCATCACCCTTAGGGATCATTTGATACGTGAACAAGTGAGAAAGTTTTAGTCGGGTAAATCGGGTAAACCTTCACCCTCAGTAAAATTAGCTTAAGAAAATAAAGAATTTGTTCACTATCGCATTGGGTGACAAAATACAGAATTCTGGCACGATCGTTTCGGGTGTATTTATATTACTTCTCCATCAATACATTTGTATGGGAGGTAGCAGAAGGGGTGTGGTAAGACTTCTATTTTTCCCCCAAAACTTTATCCTATTATAGCTTTACAAAATGCTGAATTTGAGCACGATCGCGTTGGGTGTATTGATATTATTACTCTATTTCTAAAGCGGAGTGTTACATTTGTATCGGAGGTTACAGAAGGGGCGTGGCTAGACCTCCAGTTTTTTCTCAAAAACGTTATCCTACTGCAGTTTCACTAAATACGGAATTTTACAGCCAGACGGACATGGCTCAAACGACTTATAAAGTCATGAATCGAATTTGGTTCAAATAAACCTAGGGTCTAAAGTGACTCCTTCTATGTGTTACACTTTTGGGTCGTATCAAATGATATATACCCTCCTACTAGTAGGGTGAAGATATAAAAAGTGTAACGCATTAAAGGAGACAAGTTGGAGCCCAAGTCAAATTTGTTTCAGGACTTTTTAAGACTATTAAGCCATGTCCGTCTGTCTGGATGGCTGGTTACCAGGATAACTCGAGTAAGCCTTAACTGCTCGGTATGAAAATTTACCAGTATGAATATTTTTAATTGGGCAGAATAGCCCCACCCCTTCATTCATAACTTCCAAACGTACAACTGGAGGATATTTGAATTTGGTCAGTTTAATTATCTTATAATAGTAGACAAACCCTAGGAAAACAACCCATGTTCATGAACCACAAAATGTCTGGACAACTTCCCGGACATAAAACCCAATTTCATTGGGGATTATGTCAGATACTAATCTGCGGACATAAACCCCAATGGGCGACCGCCCACCCCCACTTCATCAACCTTCTTTATTAATTTTAGTCGCAAAGTTAGGTTAGGTGTTTATTTTTTTTATTTGTTGGGGCTTATGTCCGCTATGCTCCGCGAATATAATCTCAAATGCAAATTGGGTATTATGTCCGCAATAATAAAAGTGGCGGCAGGTCATCTAGGGACATTTAATCCTTTAAACGGTTACAAGAGCATTTTTTTATGTTCTGGTGTTTCCTACGATGTCCGATGTTATAGCATTGCTTGAAAAACTTTCAGATTGTTTGTGTGTGCCTCTTTACTCCAACTTGTTCTAGAGCGACACATCTTATTTATTGTTAAGGGGCTGGCCGTAACATCATGGTTAGATCTGGCGACCGTCATGCGAGAAAACCATTGTTCAGTTCTCGTCTCGGTCATCTACATTCCTTTCATCGGCTTCCATAATTGAATCCGTTAATATCGCTGACTTTTTTATACTATGATATTTACTTGCTAATGTTAATACCACACACTTTATCAAAGTCTAATTAGCCAATACAATATAGTATATCAAATTTCCCCCAACCTGCTCTCTAAAAATAGAAGACAATAAAGGAAACTTTAAAATAATTTTCGTTAATTTACCAATTTAGTCTGCCATTTGCTGTCATCAACAAATTTGTTATTCAAAATCTAAACTCCCAGTATAGCACTCTACATACATAAATATGCTACACGAAAAAGGTCCTTAAGCGAAAATGCTGCCAACACTAGCAGCAGCAAAGGTGAAGCTACCACAGTCTTGTTTGAGGTTATCAAACAAAAAAGTTCAACAATTAGATTTCCTGTCATCATAGATGTTCATTAGTTTAATTGTGTCCTTTTAATTGGATTGTTGATAGACGATTGTTGCTGTGTTGCTCCAGATAGTTCTGCCCCCACCTTGGCTCGCTCTCCTATCCACCAAATGGCAGTCAGTATCTCATTGTGGGAGTATCATCTATAAGAGAATTTGCATTTATCGCCTCCAGGTTTTCATGGACATTACACACAATACACAACACAACCCACCCACAAATGATAGCACTAGAGATGAGTGGTAGAGCTCCGAGAGCATGGTGAACAAGCGAAACAATAAAGGTTGTACACTGGCAGAAGAAGTACACGCTTTAAGCAAAGACTTCCGGTTACACTATTAAAATTGTAGCTATAGTGGTTTGTTTTATGGTTATTACGAAAGACCAAAATGATAATTATAATGATAAGAACGGAAATTGCAATAATGTTAAATGTTGGAGTAACATCGACGTTTATGTCCGATAGTGCCTTGAGGAAATGTAAACGCTATAGCAGTTGGTAAAACAAATTACTTCAATATTTTGTTAAACAAATTATAGAAGCTAACTAGAGGCAAGGCGGTATCTGGGGAGTGTAGCATATACTTTCATGAATTGCAAGCGGTGGCATTTGTTTGAAATGCGATGCGCTTATTATGAAACCTGTGGTGGTGTCTACATGTAATGTATGTCAATCCATAGGAAACAAATAAAAACCCGTTATCCTTTATCATTTCTCCAGCATTTTAAAGGGTATGGTTTAACTCTGAGTTAATGAATTTAACAGATTTACAGGTGAAATTACTTATGTATTATTTGTCGTATGGCCAGACGTTTACAAACATTTATGAAAACTGCAGAAATGGTTACAGTGCAGAACGTGTAAATGTGAAATCGTCAACAAATGAAGAGTTAATTTTTGCAATTATTTTGAAAAGTTAAATTTTGGGGAAATAGACTAACTTGTACGGGAGGCACCAGTAGGCAGAGCGCAACGTGTCCCTTTTCTGTTCATACGTCAACGTTTAATAAAACAGTAAAACATTTTTCAGCTCATTGATTTGGGACTTAATTCTCGGAATTGCACGTGAAAGTAGCCCCAAAAATAAGAACTTCTGCATCATTCGTTTTGTCAATTTGGCTGCATTAATAATTTAATGATCGTACGAATTTTTGTGCTTACTGACTTACTTAGCTGACACTTCTTTGCAATCGCTTTGGATTATATACCGCACGTAGAAAAATAAGCGCCTCGATCGTCTGCGCTTCTTCTCCAGTTAGTCACACCAAGTTCTGTAAGGTTCTCAGTAACCTGGTCTTTCCAAAGGAATTTTGGTCACCCTCTTCTGCGCCGTCCATCGGGTTCATTGTCGAAGACTTTTCGAGCTGGAGCATTTTCGTCCATGCGTACAACATGACCTAGCCAACGCAACCGTTGCACTTTAATGCGTCTGACCACGTTAATGTCAGTGTACGGCTCGTACAGCTCATGATTCATAAAACGCTGATACTACTACCAGAACCGATTCCTCCGCTTGTGCTATAACCCAGGATTCTGAACCATGCGTTAAGACAGGTAGAAACAGTATCTGGTACAGCTAGATTTTTATTCGCCAAGAGAGGGACCTGTCATTAAATCGTTTTCTTAGTCCGTAGTAGCATTTACTAACAAGCAGGATTCTTCTCTGGATTTCTAGGCTGACATTATTTGCTTTGTTGATGGCGGAGCCTAGGTAGACAAAATTATCTACCACCTCGAAATTATAGTTGTCAATGTTCACGCAGTTTCCCAAATGAGTAGATTTTTTTCGTTGAAACTAATAACTTCGTTTTGTCGTCGTTCACTGTTAGACCTATTTTTGCTGATTCCTTCTGTATACCTGAGAAGGCTGCAGTCACATCCCGCAGTTTTCGACCGATGATGTCTACGTCATCAGCGTACGCGAGTAGCTTTTGTTGAACATCGTGCCACTCGTGTTGACTGCAGCTTTCCTCAATATCATCTCCATCACTACATTGAAGAGGTCACACGATTTTGCCGTCGCTTTGTTTTAGGTCTCGCCTGGTATAGAATGGCTTCGGAAGGTCCTTGCCAGGCACTGAAGACTTCGTGTCAGTCAGCGTCATTCCGCAGAGGCGTACCAGCTTCGCTGGAAAATCAAACTCAGCCATGGCTTCGAGTAATATCTGCCGTTTTGGACTGTTGAAGGCAGCTTTATATTTATAGTCTACGAAAAGATGGTACGTGTTGTTCTGTTTCTCTTGTGTCTTTTCCAGGATTAGCCGAAGTGTAAATATCTGGTCAATTGTTGATTTACCTGGTCTTAAGCCACACTGATAAGACCCGGTCAGGTTGGAAAACAATGGCTTTAGTCTTTCACATAGCACACTCGACAGGACCTTATATGCGATGGGTAAAAGGCTGATCCGGTAGTTGGAGAGCACACTTGGATCACCTTTTTTCAGCACAGAACATAATACGCTTAGATTCCAATCGTCGGGCATACACTCTTTAAGCCAAACCGTGCGTAGAAGTTGGTGCATGCTCGTTATCAGCTCCTCACTACCGGACGTGAAGAGCTCTGCCGGAGTCCGTCGGCACCGGTTGCTTTATTATTTTTCAGATATGATATTGCTCTTTTTACCTCGACTTGACTTGGTGGTGGGCAATCTAAGCCGTCGTCGACAATTGGCGTGTTACCTTCACGTTCGCTGCCTTCTCGAACCAGTAGTTGCTGGAAGTGTTCTCTCAATATATACAGCACACTCTGTGTACCTGTGACCAGATTTCCATCCTTGTCCTTACAGAAGCGGAGCCCATTACCGCAGCCTTTTGCTTTTACTTTCTGGTAAAATTTTCAGGCCTCACCTCTATCCCTATATCGCTCTATATTCTCATTCTCCCGTTCCTTCAACCGACGTTTTTTCGCTTAAATAGCTGTCTCGCCTGTTTTACTGTCTCCTTGCGCCGTTCTCTAACAGACCGTTTTGCAATTGGCACTATAAGTGGCATCCTGTTCCTCAGGAGCGCCGTTTTTCATATCCTTGCACGGCTGTTGGCATGGAATGCGCAAAATGCTGCCACTGTGTATCGGGAACGTCAGAAGAAGAGGCATTTTTAGTAGTTGGGTGAGTAGGCAGTAGCTATCTCTGGGGTTTGCGGCTTCGCGATGTCCAGCTTTCTTTGTGTTTGGTTACGTGCTTTTTTCGCTCTGCTTAATCTTAATCCGAGCCAATATTAGCACCACGGACATCCGATCGATGGACCAAGAACATCTTTCCTATCTATTTTTGCAATAAAGTGTTCCAGAACAATTGTTGTGGCCAGGGCAGCGGTCGTATGTTTCCTCTGGGCGCCCGTAAAGTGCATCGGTAATCTCATAGCCTTCATGTTCCATCAGGGCATGAGCACAAATCAGCTTGAAGTAGAAATATTTCGCCTTGATGCGGCAATTCGATCACTAACAGGATTGAATCGTGAGACAAGATGTCTGAGTCTCTCGCCAACTAAAAATCCACATCCAAATTCGTGCTTTTCGGCATGACAGCTGTAATAGATGTCGCAATTTTTACTTCGCGAGCATCCTTGTCCTGTCCATTTCATCTCCTGAATGGCGGTGGTGTCAGCCTTACATTTTTAGAGAACATCCGCCAGTCAGATAGTGACACCTTCTGTATGGAGAATCCAGAAGTTCCAGGTGCATATCCTTAAATCATGGTCCTTATAACGTTTGCGGGGGTCGTCAACATTTGGGGGGTTTCGTTTGTTACTTATTCTTTGTCGTGTTTTCATAGCCAGTAAAGGACCTGAAGGCGGGTGGCTATCCCAACCATCAGAGTTCGCCGCTAACTATCAGCCGCTATTCATGATAAAAAATATCACGAACAACGTTGCCCAGTTGCCACCACGAAAAAGGTTGTGAGTCGGCTTGAGATGCAAGATCACTTTACACCCAATTTTTGTGCTTAAGGTGGATTTTTAGCACTTTGTCTATATTTAAACACGGTTATTCGGAATATATCTTTTGTGTCTGAGCAAAGTTGTTGTTATTGAATAGGAGGAAAAAATGCGGAACAAACCTACCCGAGAAAAGTAAATCTTATTTCTTTTTTCGACAGATTACTTGTGTCAGAACGCGCCTTTTTAATTACATTCAAATAAACTTACTTGCGTATGAGTAATAAATAAACTTAAGCATAACTCATACGCATAATATGCAACGACTCATTGCTTTGTAAAACTCAAACCAAATTGTTTAACTATAGAAAAGTGCTAAAAATCCATCTTGAGCTAAAAAATTCGTATGACAATTAAATTATTAATCCAGCCATCTTGACAGAACGAATGATGCTGAAGTTCTTATATTTGGGGCTTCTTTTACGTGCAATTCTCAGATTTGAGTCCAAAAATCATGTGTTGTACTGTGTTCAGAGCTCCTGCAACAAAGATATGAAGTGTTGTGCTAAATATTTAATTTTGCTGAAATTTGCCCCTACTATTATAAGATAATTAAATTGACTGAGTTTAAATATCTTCTACTTTTCCCTGTAGAATTCATGGAAAAAATATAAATTTTCACATCTTCTTGGCTAGAAACCGCTATTAATTATATATGTAACTTCAATCAATGAAAAAGAATTTTTTGCATCGAACAATTATTTACTCCTCCTTATTAGTTCATGTTTGCTCAATTGCAAATATCAATATTTCAATTATTAACTTCCATTTCAATGCGAACTTTGAAAAGTAATAGAAATAAACTTTAGAAATTGTACCAATGTAATATTCACCTAATTAGACACTATACAGGACCAATTTATTAATCCATGTTGAAACTCAAAAGACGCAGTCTAGTCATATACACATCTCTTTGCCGTATATTAAAGACAGTTGTAATTTGCGCACACCAAACTGTCACCTTAATCTTCAGACACTCAGTCATCTTCTTAATATCCGGAAGGAAACAAAACTTTTTGCACACAAACTGTAAATTTCTAGTAAGTGTTTTGGTCAGAATTTATTATGAAAATTGAAATGAATCAGGTAAAAAGTTCTTTATGCATTCATATAGAAAAAAAGAAAGCAGAACTGGTCACAAGAAAAAGAAATATACTAAGAAAGGGGAAAAAAATGAAGCGAAGCTAAAGCAGAATTGTAACTTTTTCTATGCAACACCCAAGAAATCATAAAATTTTACAATATCAAATGAAATTCACTTCTTGCACTTTGCCAAACAAATCAGAATTCAAATAAACTCACAAAGTTTTGTATCTTTGCGAAAGAAAACAACAACAAAAACATTTACAGAGGGAAATGAAATGGAAAAATTGGTTAAGAAATTTAAAGAAAAAACTATGATGCAAAATTTGACATGTAGCGTAGCACCCAAAGCAGATCATGGACGTGTTTTTTGATTCGAATATAAGAAAGGCTTACGCAACTATTTTTTAAAATTATTATTATTATTATTATATTATTATTATCAACAATATGTTTAAGGTTATAGGCAAAAGCATATACAGTCGAACATCTCTATAGCGAATTTCTCTCTATAACCATTTGTTTTTCAAAAACACTACATTTTCAGTCAGTTTTTCCTGTATACCGACGATATAATAATGGAACGTGATTTGTTCGGCTGCTTAAAACTTGAAAAGGATTTTACTAAATTGAATACTTTCTTCTGCGGGTTTGTTTTTAATTGCTACGCAAAGGTGCTTGTTTAGACCCAATAAAATGTCGTCAATACGTCAAACCTCTTCAAAATCCCAGACATCGAGTCAAATTTCATTCAAGGCTCCATTACGAAATCAGATTGTAGATACACTTCATTGAGCGAAATATATCCTATTAATATTTTCCATTCATTGCCTCACCAGTCTTGAACGCCTTTCGCCTCACTGTACTGTAAGTGTGAAAAAAGCAAATCACAGCAAGGTAAAAAACGAAAAATCACCAACACAAACGTCATTTTGACACCACAGTGGGAGTAATATCTTTCAAACACCAAGAAATCCTTACTAATTCTAGAAATAAAATAAAATCACTGGAAAACTTTTTGTCCTGCATCTCTCACAAAGACTGTAACTTCGTTTTCGTGCTGTAAACATGACAGTCATGCCAGAAATCAGGTTAAAAGAAAGATTTGCATTTTAACTGGACTTTGTGAAAAAGAAAAACTTTTTTTTTGCACAAAAAGTTGTTTTCATCTTGGTTTAGTTATCGTAATGTTTATTTGCCTTAGAGTTTTCGCTCCATTCAACGCCACAATCGTTTAAATGTGAAAGATACAGAAAGTCGCAATTTGAATTTACAGAGTATAAAGTTTGTCGTAATGGTTCTTCCTTAAGATTTCGAGGAAGATATAGTTTAAAGTATCCACTAACGGCTCAAAACTGGTTATGGGGAAGTTAAAGAAAGCTAAATAAAGAAAGGACAAAAACGAGGGATTTTCCCCAATAACTTAAATAGGAGATGCATTTATTGCATTTGCATACAATTGTGTGCAAATATCTTAATTAATTTTTTTGAAACTTAATTGGGTTTACAGTTTACAACATTCGGTTTACGTTCGTAAGTTCTCAAGGTCTTGATTTAAATTGATAAATTTGCCAGCAAATTTGGTTTCGCTTATATTTTGTTATTATAATAAGCAAGCGAAGTGAAACATGTAGATATAAAAAAGAGTGTACGGAAAACTGTTGAAATATAGTTCTATGTATTAGGTGTAAGAAAACAATAGGATAATAGTTAAATATTAGGATTTGACAGGAGTATACACTGAAAGATAGTTCAAATATCCAATTTTTTCGGATATTGTTTTACGGGCACTTCCTGAGGTATGCCCATAATCATCTATATATATATAAAAATGGTGGCAAAAATGTATAGTAATTCATCAATTGAGAACGGCTGGGTCGATTTAGCTCAAACTTTTTTTCAGTTGTTCGTTATTGCCAGGAGAAGGTTTATGTGAAAGAAAATTTCGGGAAAATCTTCCGGAAAAGTCGGAAAATTGGAAAAATCGAAAATTGCCTTTTTGTATGGAATTTTGTGTGCAATTGTTACAGAATGGATATTCGAATAGAAAAATGGAAAATTTTTGTTAAAAAATGCGAAAAATTCCGAAAAAATTCAAAAAGTTTGTATTTATGTTTTCGACGAAATTTTGCATATTATCGTATTATTCAATAAATTCGGACGATGGAACTGTGAAAAATATCGGATAATTATTTCAAAATGATTTTTCGAATGGAAAAATAGAAAAAAAATTGGTGAAAAACTCGGAAATTCCGGAAAAACTTGGATCTTATTTACAAAATTTTGCATTGTATCGCTTAATTTGATAAAAATCGATAATTGCACTTTTTACTGTTACGTAGTGGCTTTACGAATGGAAAAATAGAAAATTTTTGTCGCAAAATTACGGAAAAATGCCAACAAATTTAATTTTTTTAGACGAAATATTGAATTTTATCGTATGATTGATAATTTTAGACGATGTTAATCTGTTATATTTCAGATAGTAGAAAAATTCTTGGTGGCATCCGCTGGTATTTCTGCCGCATTGTTAAAACGCGGTCGACCTGCACTTTCCGCTTTGAAGCTGCTGATGAATCTTCCGACGGTTGACAAGCCATCGTGCAGCGAAATTGTTGCGAGAATCCAAAATTATCATTTGGGATGAATACACAATGGCACATAAACGAGTTTTGGAGGCAGTTGACCGAACGATTAAAGATTTACGAGGTGATTCGAGATGATTTGGCGTGGCTATGGTATTATCGTCAAACGCTTCCCGTCATCCCAAAATCTACTGCTGCTTATGAAATTAACGCATGCCTGAAATCGTCATCTTTGTGTTACTGAATTTTCAAGACAGCTACTGGCATTTGGTAATGGCCAAATTCCCGTTCGGATTGATGACGTTCCCGGCAAATTTTTTCGAGTTCACATCGTCAAAGGATTAACTCATCGCCAAAGTTTTCCCCGGCTTTGCAAAATTTATAAAAATCTAGATTGGATAAGTGAAAGGGCCATACTAACAGCGAAGAATAAAGTCGTCGATAGCTTGAATGTTATTATTCAAAGTCGAATCGATAGAGAACTGCATTCATATAAATCCGTTGACAGTGTGACAAACGAGAATGAGGCGACCAACTATCCGACAGAATTTTTGCATTTTTTTAGATTTGGCAGGAACTCCGCCGCATACTTTACGGCTGACGGTGGGATCGATCATTAGCATCTTGCGGAATCTGGATCATCTTAAATTGTGCAACGGTACGCGTTTGTCGATCAAGAAACTGATCATCAAAGTGATTAAAGCGACGTTCACAGGAGAAAATTCCAAGAAGAGGAAATCCTTATCCCGTGAATTCCTATTATTCTAACTGATCTTCCCTTTCAAATTCAAGCGAATTCAACTCCCTATTCCATTGGCTTTTGCGATGACAATCAATAAATCGCAAAACCCTCAATGAAAGTTTGGGAGATCAATCTCGAATTTCTCTGCTTTTCCCGAGATCAGCCGTACGTTGTCTGTTCGCGTATTGGCAAACCATCTTCATTGTTTGTTTTTACGCCGGAAAACAAATCGAAAAACATTGTTAATCAGATCGCTCTGCACCGCTCTTCACTAATTTCGATTAAATTCAAATAATCACATTGAATTCGTTACCTTAGGAGCGAGACGAAGTTTGCCGGGTCCGAGACTGTATGGCAGAACAACGTTTGCCGGGTCAGCTAGTTAAGTAATAAATTTTTAAGTTTTTTAAATGCTTTTATTTAGTTTCACTTTGGGTCGTCAAATCTTGTAACGTTAATTCAACCGCCTTTTACTCAATGCAAATGGATAAAACTTTGCAGGCATTCATACTCCCGATGGCAATACACGAATACATGGGTGTAGGCAGGGTGAAATTTAGGGGGGGGGGGGCTAAAATTGTAATGTATTAATTAAAGCTATTCGTTACTAAAAAGTAAAAAAAAAAAAAAAAATTAAGAAACGAAAGAAAGTTAAAAAATAAGAAAATTTTAAACAACATAAACTTTTAAATCAAAGTGAAAAATCTCACACACTCGAAATATCCAAAAGGAAGCGTTTAAGTACTAAGAATCGTGAGACGAAATGTATATCATTACCTTTTGAACTATTTTTAGAAAAATAATATTTCTCTCATAACTTATAAGTAGATAATTGCAAGATATACAAATGTTATTAAAATATTCAGTTTTATTACATTGTAACTATAAGTAAAACTTGGTGCAACCAAAGGATTTGCCACATCCGTTCTAGTGTCCCCCATACAAACCTCCCTACAAAATTGACTTCGAAATCAAAAGTGACCAAAGGGAAGAATTGATTCAGTGATAAAACATGCCGTTTGTTTTAATAGGACAATATGTTTTGTTTGAAAAATAATCAAGTTAATGTAATGTAAGCTTGTAAGCCCACAAATACCACGAGTGCGCAAAAATTGTAATAAATATGCTGTTATATTAATTTACCTTCATTCCTAAAGATTTGGTGGAAACCTATCAGGCGTTACAATGACCGTCTTAATCCGATATCGCATTCAAAAGTTATTCCAACATGAACTCAGCTATCTGTTCACAAAAATGCTGCAAATGAACAACTTTAGACAGCTATAAAACAAGACCTAGTTTCGACCTAATTATAACGGCAGCAGCAAGGAGAATAGAAAATAGAATCGAAAGCCATCAAAATCCAGAATGGGTCGAAAAAATTTCGAACTACCCGTTAATAAAATTACATTTAGTAAAATATTACTTTAATTTTTTACCTAACATCTAAAATTTGTATACATTTATATATCTTCTGTTCTATCGTTTATCGCTAAACTCCTTCTTAAAAGTTTTAACGATATTGATAAAATGTTTAGTGTATATGATGCTTTATATTCACAGTTTGACCCGATAGGTAGCGTTGCTGTCTTGGGAGTAGTGTTGATGGTATGTAGGTGAAGATATAAATATTTGACGAAATATTTGTTTTTGATCAGTCGAAAGAGGTTACATGACAAATGAGGTTTTAGATATACACTAGTAGACCCGGCAATGCTTCGCTATTGCTTGATTAACGTCGCACCCATATTATAACATCCGTCTGCAAATTCATATCGTCTAAAAATATTATGCATCGTCTAAAAATATTATGAATTAAGGAAAAACTCTTTTAGCCCTTGCTCTTTGCTTCAACAACAGTACTTTTGATAAAAATAAATTAAAAAACTTTTTGGTACAATAAAGGTACTCTGTGGTTCAGTTAATTGTTCTTTTTGGTACAATAAATGTACTTTTTAGTACAATAAATTGTACTTCTAAGTACAATAAATGTATTTTCTGATACAAAAAATTTTACTTTTTGGTACAATAGATATTCTTTTTTGATACAATAAATTGTACTTTTTCGTATCGAATATTATCTGTATATTAAATATTTTCGCTCTAGGACTAAAATACAGTTTTGCCACGTCCTTTTCGGCCACTGATTGAGAATAACAATTTTGACTGCAAATTTAAACCTGCCGAGTACTAACTGTATCAAATGTTCTCACTCTAGGACTAAAATGCAGTTTTGCCACGACACCTTCCCCTCATGATCGAAAATTAAAATATCGTCTGCATATTCATATTAGTGCTGCCGTGTACTATCTGGGTGTCAAATTGTATCTCTCTATGGCTAAAATATAGTTTGCATAGCCTACTCCGCCCACTGATCCAACGTTTAAATCTCAACTGCATATTCATGATGTACCTTTTTGCCACGCACCTTCAACCAACGTTCCAAAATGTCGACTGGATATTCATACTCGTGTTGTCGAGTACTATTTGTGTGCCAAATTTTATCTTTTTGGAGCTAAAATACAGTTTATGAGTAACTGCCAAGTGAAGGTCAACAATAAAACGTTAAAACCTCTTTAAAAAAGATTTCTTAAAAAATGGAAGAATTAAATATTGTAAAGAAAGGTATTTACTATTATTTAAAAGAATTAAAAACTTCTCAGCATGTCGTGTCTATTTTATTAAATTAATTTATTATATGTGCCTATTTCAGTACTAACTCACTTAGATTTGTAGTTGCGAAGTCGATCGAAGATGACAACCAAACTTGTTGTAAAATGTTAACCAATATTAACAGATTATATGATGTTAATTTCAGCTGCGGAAATTTGCGATGTGCTGAGTTATCTTCAATAGAACAAAGCGGCCTCACCATTTTCGGTGTCTTTTTTTTTTGATTGTGTACTCAAAGAGATGTCCTTGAATCCTTTGTCCGACATTGACCAAATTTTCGATTTAGCCACAGATTGATGGAATCAATGGATATGCCGACTTTGGTGTGCCTACTATTAAATTTAAATTTTCAGGATCTAAGAGAGTTCCTTGAATCCTTTCACAGATTTTAACCATATTTTAGAAATTAGTGTCATTTAAAGAGACTGTGAGATGTGCCAAATATTATTCACCTATGATAACTCTTCTATTTTTGGCTGCTCTTTGTATGAAACGGCAACCACTGCGCACTGGTCTAAAATTAAAATTTCGTCCGCATATTCATATTCGTGTTGCCGAATTCTTACGTATCAAATTTTGTCTCTCTAGCTTAAAAAACGTTTTGCCACGAGAGATATTATTACTTTCTAAAGTGGGCGGAGTGGTACATTTGTATGAGAGGTACCAAAGGGGGCGTTGCTAGACTTACAGTTTTTTTCCCCAAAACTTTATCCTGATTTAGCTTTACTAAAAACAGAATTAGGGCACGATCACGTTGGGTGTATTGATATGGGAGGTATCAGAAGAGACGTGGCGAGACTTAAAGTTTTTTTTTCCAAAACTTTATCTTGATTTAGTTTTACTAAATACTGGATTTGGGTAAGATCGCGTTGGATATTTTGATATTATTCCTCGATTTCTAATATGTGCGGAATGGTACATTTGTATTGGAAGTACCAGAAGGGGCGTGGCCATTTAGCCTATTTTTAATACCGTTAGTAGTTTTGGGAAAATTTTAACTTTTGCAAAGTTTGAAAACATTTGGTTTCGTCTTTCGAAAGTTATCGTGCGTAGCAGCTAGACAGGCAGACATGGCTCGAACGATTAAAAAAGTCACGAATCGAATTTGGTTCAAAGAAACTTAGGGTCTAAAGTGACTCCTTCTATGTGTTACACTTTTTGGTCGTATCTAATGATATATACCCTCCTTCCCGTTGGGTGAGGGTATAAAAATGTCGACGCAGCAGCGTTGTTTAGTTCAGTTGAAATACCAATTGCAGTTTTGCTTATTATAATTTTGCTTAAGGTTGACCGAAACACTAAAAATGCTAAACATTAATTCTACAGCATACAATAAATGGGGACTGGGACTTTGCCCAGAGGCTGAAAGTTACTGATTGCCACTCACTTGGGAGTGACCAGAATCGATTCCTTTGCGGCACTGTCCAAGCAGCTAACTACTTCCGGTATTAGACCAAGTATTCCCTGGGCAATGACTTTAAAGCAACCGCTTAGAAGTTAGCTAGAGTTAGAAGGCGAAACGTTGAGTAACCTAATCGGCATGCTACCACCAATGCGTCTTAGGAAGTAGGTAACAGAAGTTACTGAAGCTCAACACAGGCTCTCCTAGTGGCTTTGGCAGCCCCAAGAAACTAGGATCGGGAGCGGTGGCCTAATAAGCCACTCTCCTTAAACAAAATTTATTATGAAAACACGGAGAATAAATATAACAAGAACCCCCCCAAATGTTGACGACTCCCGCAAACGATATAAGGACCATGATTTAAGGATATGCACCTGGAATGTCCGAACTCTTTACAGAGATGGTGCCTCTATCCAACTGGCGGATGTCCTCGACAAATACAAGGCTGACATCACCGCCATACAGGAAATGAGATGGACGGGACAAGGATGCACACGACGAAAGAACTGTGACATCTTTTACAGCGCCCATGCAGAAAGACACGAATTTGGATGTGGTTTCATAGTCGGCAAGAGACTTCGACACCTGGTCTCGCGGTTTAACCCTGTAAGTGACCGAATAGCCACCATTCGCATCCGGGCGAAATATTTTTACATCACGCTGATTTGTGTACACGCCCCGACGGAAGATTAAGACGATGAGATTAAAGATGCATTTTACGAGCGCCTAGAGAAAACATACGACCGCTGCCCTGGCCACGACATTAAAATTGTTCTGGGAGACTTTAATGCAAAAATAGGAAGGGAAGATGTTCTTGGTCCATCGATCGGTAAATTCAGCCTGCATACCGACACGTCAGACAACGGTTTTAGGCTGGTTAGCTTCGCAGCGGGAAGAAACATGGTAGTTAGTGGAACTAGATTCCAGCACAAAGATATCCACAAGGCAACTTGGCTATCCCCCGATCAAAACACCAAAAATCAAATTGATCATGTGGTAATTGATGGCAGGCATGCATCTAGTGTCATGGACGTGCGTGTGATCCGTGGTGCTAATATTGGCTCGGATCATTACCTGGTTGCAGCCAAGGTTCGCACAAGATTGAGCAGAGCGAAAAACGCACGTAACCAAACACAAAGAAAGCTTGACATCGCGAAGCTGCAAACCCCAGAGATAGCTACTGCCTACTCCAACCAACTCTCCCAACTTTTACGACACAACGCCTCTACTTCTGACGTTCCCGATACACAGTGGCAGCATATTGCGCATTCCATGGCAACCGCCGCAACAACCGTGCTAGGATATGAAAAGCGGCGCTCAGACGAATCCTGGTACGATGAAGAATGTCGCATAGCGTCTGAGGAACAGGATGCTGCTTATTTGGCAACGCTACAGCCAATTGTAACCCGTGCTGTTAGTGAACGGCACAGGGAGAAAGTAAAACGGGCGAGACAGCTATTTAGGCGAAAAAAACGTCAGATGAAGGAACGGGAGAACGAGGATATAGAGCGATACAGGGATAGAGGTGAGGCCCGAAAATTTTACCAGAAAGTAAGAGCAAATGGATATGGTAATGGCCTCCCCACCTGTAACGACAGTGATGGAAATCTGGTCACGGATACGCAGAGTGTGCTGCACATATGGAGAGAACACTTCCAGCAACTGCTGGTTCCAGAAGGCAGCGCACGTGAAGTTATCACGCCAATTGTCGACGACGGCTTAGATTGCCCACCACCAAGTCAAGCCGAGGTAAGAAGAGCAATATCGCGGCTGAAAAACAACAAAGCAGCCGGTGCCGACGGTCTGCCCGCAGAGCTCTTCAGGTCCGGTGGCGAGGAGTTGATAACGAGCATGCACCAGCTCCTGCGCACGGTTTGGCTTAAAGAGTACATGCCCGACGATTGGAATGTAAGCGTATTATGTCCTGTGCTGAAAAAAGGTGATCCAAGTGTGTGCTCCAACTACCGCGGGATCAGCCTTTTACCCATCGCATATAAGGTCCTGTCGAGTGTGCTATGTGAAAGACTAAAGCCAGTGTTATCCAACCTGATCGGGCCTTATCAGTGTGGCTTTAGACCTGGAAAATCAACAACTGACCAGATTTTCACACTACGGCAAATCCTGGAAATGACCCAAGAGAAACAGATCGACACGTACCATCTTTTTGTCGACTATAAAGCTGCCTTCGACAGCTCGATACGGCAGAAATTACTTGAAGCCATGGCTGAGTTTGGTATTCCAGCGAAGCTGATACGTCTTTGCGGAATGACGCTGACTGGCACGAAGTCTTCAGTGAAGATTGGCAAGGACCTTACGGAGCCATTCTATACCAGACGAGGCCTAAAACAAGGCAACGGCCTATCGTGCGATCTCTTCAACATTGTGATGGAGATGATAATGAGAAAAGCTGCAGTAAACACGAGTGGCACTATATTCAACAAAAGCCACATGCTACTCGCGTACGCTGATGACGTAGACATCATCGGTCGAAAACTGCGGGATGTGACTGCAGCCTTCTCAGGTATTCAGAAGGAATCAGCGAAAATGGGCCTAACGGTGAACGAGGACAAAACGAAGTTATTAGTTTCAACGAACAAAGAATCTACTCGAACAAAGAATCTACGTTGACAACTATAATTTCGAGGTGGTAGATAATTTTGTCTACCTAGGCTCCGCCATCAACAAAGCAAATAATGTCAGCCTAGAAATCCGGAGAAGAATCCTGCTTGCAAATAAATGCTACTACGGACTAAGCAAGCGATTCAATGACAGAGCCCTCTCTCGACGAACAAAACTCCAGCTATACCAGATACTGGTTCTACCTGTCTTAATGTATGGCTCAGAATCCTGGGTTATGACACAAGCGGATGAATCGGTTCTGGCGGTATTCGAGATAAAAATACTCCGTAAAATATATGGGCCCATCATCGTTAACGGAGAGTATCGACGTCGTATGAATCATGAGCTGTACGAGCTGTACACTGACATTGACGTGGTCAAACGCATTAAGATGCAACGGTTGCGTTGGCTAGGTCATGTTGTACGCATGGACGAAAATGCTCCAGCTCAAAAAGTCTTCGACAATGAACTCGATGGACGGCGCAGAAGAGGGCGACCTAAACTCCGTTGGAAAGACCAGGTTACTGAGAACCTTACAGAACTCGGTGTGACTAACTGGAGAAGAAGCGCAGAAGATCGAGGCGCTTATAATATTTTTCTACGTGCGGTATATAATCCACTGGGATTGCATAGAAGTACCAGCTAAGTAAGTAAGTACATATAAATGCATTATCTTAATCTGCATCGTTACCCCTTTTGGTCGAGGCACAATAATTTGTAGTCAGCTTGTGACAGTTTACACGCCAAATTTGTTTGGTAACATAAATTTCAACTAACCTCGTATATACATCGTATTTTCCACCTTCTATTTTGCATATATTGCTCCCATTCCTACGCGTATAAATAAGTTATACCTGCCAAATAAAAACAAATAACTAATTGCATCAGGCGAAATCCTCTTTAAACGCGGTGACATCCTTTGCAATAAACGTAAATTCAAATTCAGTAGGACAGCCCTCGACTAAAGTCCTTTCGACTTGAAAAAGAAGCAATCAACGATCAAAGACAAGGAAGCGAAAAACAAAAACGTAAAGACTAAAATGAAAAGTTACAGCCACAGAGTATTTGCGCCAAATAAACGATTCTGGTTACCATGATATATGACCAACTTTATACCTGAGCATTTGGCTAAATTTGTTTATTGCGCTTTAAAATCTATAGATAAAGAGAGCTGGGATTTTATTTTCGGTAAACGCTACTTTCCGTGGCAAAAGGAGGTAGCCGGTTTGTTGTATTTGGCCTGTATATCCGTCCACCGATGTAACGCGGGTCTGTGGTTCGTTTAAAGGCACAAACGAAATAAAGACACGGGTTGACTGTATGGTAATGAAAACCACGTTAACAAACGACAAAAGCCAAGCGTTAAATGAGCGACAGACACCATGTTGTCCATATTGTGGTCCGGACGTTGCCCTGCGAGGTGTTTGGTTTTTAGTGTTGGATATGGCGGTCTGTTGCAGTTAGAAGCAGTGTAAAAGACAGAACAACGTTTTCGTTATAAACGCGAGAAAAAAAACTTGCTCATAGTTTGCTTGGTATTTCTTTTACCGACAAGATTTCTAGACAGTATGGCGATGTGATATTAGAATGACACTATAAAACTTAAAATGGAATTTATAAAAAAACTTTTATTTGTAAATATCGAAATCCGAAATACCTTCTTTCAGAAAAAGTCGGTTATTGGAAAACTCCACTCACGAGTGTTGAAACTGGCAACATATTTTACATGCCCTTGAAATTGTATACATAAGAAGCAATGTAAACGTAACTTTTTAAACACGACATCCAACATTATTTTTATACCATCACCCTTAGGGATGAGGGTATATATCATTTGATACGACCCAAAAGTGTAACACATAGAAGGAGTGACTTTAGACCCTAGGTTTCTTTGAACCAAATTCGATTCATGACTTTTTAAGTCGTTTGAGCCATGTCCGTCTGTCTGTCTGTCTGTCTGTCTGTCTGTCTGGTGGCTGTCCGGCTGTTTCGCACGATAACTTTCGAAAGACGCAACCAAATGTTTTGAAATTTTGCACGAGTTATTATTTCTCAAAACTACTTACGGTATTGCAAATGGGCTACATGGCCCCGCCCCTTCTGGTACCTCCCATACTAATACATCATTCCGCCCACTTTAGAAATCGAGTAATAATATCAATACACCCTACGGGATCGTCCCCAAATTCTGTATTTAGTAAAGCTATTACAGGATAAAGTTTTGGAAATAATTTTGAAAGCCTAGCCACGCCCCTTCTGGTACCTCCCATACAATTCTACCTTTCCGCCCACTATAGAGATGGAGAAATAATATCAATAAATTAAACGTGATCGTACCCAAATTCTATTTTTAGTAAAGCTATAACAGGATAAAGTTTTGGAGAACAAAATTGGAAGTCTATTCACGCCCCATCTGGTACCTCCCATACACATCTGGTACCGCCCACTTTGGAAATCGATTAATATTATTAAAAGACCTAACGCGATCGTGCCCAAATTCTGTATTTGGTAATGTTTAAGCAGGGTAAAGTTTTGGAGAAAAAATCTGGAAGTCTAGACACGCCCCTTCTGGTACCTCCCATACAAATGTACCCCTCCGCCCACTTTAGAAATAGGGTAATAATATCAATACACTCGACACGATCGGGCCCAAATTCTGTATTTTGTTATGTTATAACAGGACAAAGTTTTGGAGAAAAATTGGAAGTCTAGCGACGCCCCTTATGGTACCTCCCACACAAATGTACCTTTCCGCCCACTTTAGGGATGTACTAATAATATCAGTACACCCAAGGCAATCGTGCCCAAATTCTGTAATTAGTAAAGTTATAACAGTATAAAGTAATGGAGAATAAATCTGGAAGCCTAACCACACCCCTTCTCGTACCTCTCATACAAATGTACCACTCCGCCCACTTTAGAAATCGAGTCATAATATCAATATAATAGAAAATTATTTGTTTTACTAAGGGTAAGGGTAAATGTAAGTTGGTTTGCCCGACTGAAACTTTCTAACTGGTTTTAATTACAAATCGGTTAATTTCAATAACTCAAGACATAAACAATATCTTATATTGGGTGATGGTATTTATCAGTCAGTTTAACTGACTGAAATTTCTGTACTGGTTTTTCGTTTATAAGTTAAAAACATGTAATACATTTATGATCTGGCTTTGAGGATAGACAAGCGCTGAAATGTCCTTTAATCATAGTTCTATCGTGTTTTTCGTATACTCGCTAATTTGCTAGCACTTGATTTTATTTACCAACAAACAGGTGAATTGCCTTGGTCGATGCAGGCTTGTTGTGTTTTGGCCAATGTTAAGGCAAATAAAAGAAAACAAAAACTGCAAAATGCCAACTTCGTTAGAGGGTTTGGTCCAACAGTTTGTTTAAATTGTTCCCAGATTAGTTCGCGTCTGTACGTTTTTCTTTATATGCAGGTTAACATCGCCATACACTGTACTGTATGAATGAGAGTGTTTGTCAGGTGCTGAACTAGGGAACTTAATTGGAACACAATAGTTGTTGCCATGATGAAGGGTACATACATTCTAAGCAACGAATAACGTTCGTCTGTTGAACAATCAGTTTGGGATCTATTAGCAGTCAGTTAAATCTGGTTCAAATGAAAATGTAGATTTTTAAAATGTCATATTTACTTAAACATAATACAATCCATTTCCATAAAGGTATCAATGTGTGTCAAATTTTGAAGTTCCCTAGTGTTACGCAAAGTTTGTTAATTGCCAATTAGTTCAATTATCGATATAACATATTCGTAAAAGGTGTCACTGACACGTGTTGACCCCAGATGATGATAGATGTTGTTTAGTTGTTCCTTATTTTAGGATCCGGTGACACAATTAAGTGTATCAATTCATAAAAATGGCACAATCATATATGTTTTGTTGTCAGTATAATGCAGTAGTAAATAACATAGTGATACAAAACAAAGTGAAATTAATTTACCTGGGAAGTGATACTATTTTTCTGGTGGGCACTGCTTAGTGCAAAAGAATCTGTTTTTGAAATTTCGCTAACACCCCCAAAATCTTGAGTTACGGGTAAAAAAAACCCAAATTTTCGTGCCTTATGGCTTACTTATATGCCAGTAACGTGATTAAATGTAAACCGAATTTAAGTTTCTCAGCGGGTTTTAGAAGTAAAGGCTGCTGCATTTCCAACGATATACATATATATATAGCTTACTTTTGACAGCCGTCTGCTTTTGCATTAAAACCGCAAACTTTTTGGATTTTTTTAAACTATTTTTTAAGTTTGAAGAAGTTTGTTGCCACTATTTTATAAGGCCACATTAATGTGTATTATATTACTCAGAATGTCCAAACGTATAGTTGTTTGCAAAAATCGGTTAAGAAATAGGTAAGTTCTTCATGTTTTTCGAGGAACGCAACTTTCATATCCCAGTTCTGGAGGTGTCCATTAGCCATGATTAAATAACGTATCGTACTACTCCCTACATGTGTACTTCCTTGAATGACCCTATGGTAAACGAACGCCGAACCACCGAGTAAAAAAATGTATGCGCATGAAAGCGGCAGAAAGCGTGAACAAAACGTTTAACTTACTTACTTAGCTGGCACTTCTTTGCAATCCTAATAGATAATATAAAAAAAAAACTTAATTTCCCTTTTCACCCCATGAATCAGGTATGGGATAGCTTCTCGCGTTGTTGTGAATTAACACGCTTTCTATTTTTAGAATCACAACTAACGGCACCTACTTGTTTATCGACGAATGCGAACGTCACTGTTTGAGAAGCTCTTACTAGACACGCCGATTGACTCGACACTTAATACTCCGAAGTTGCTGTCAACAACATTCGAGGGGAGCCGACAATGAAAGAACAATTTTTGTTTTTTAAGTTGACTGGAGCCATGTTTGAACCTGCGATCTCCCGCATGGTAGCCGCGTGTTCTAACCACTATGCCACGGCCGGTCCCAATAGATAATATACCGCACGTAAAAAACTATTTAGGCGCTTCGATCTTCTGCACTTCTTCTCCAGTTAGTCGCACCAAGTTCTGTAGGGTATCAGTAACCTGGTCGTTCCAACTTAGTTTTGGTCGCCCTCTTTATCGCCTTTCATCGAGTTCATTGTCGAAGACTTTTCAAACTGGAACATTTTCTACAATATGACCTAGCCAATGCAACCGCTTAATGTGTCTGATCCCGTCGATGTCAGTGTGCAGCTCGAACAGCTCATGAATCATACGACGTCGATACTCTCCGTTAACGATAATGGGCCCATATATTTTATGGAGTATTTTTCTCTCGAATACTGCCGGAACCGATTCATTCGCTTGTGTCATAACCCAGGATTTTTGTTCGTCAAGAGAGGGCTCTTTCATAAAGTCAATGGCTTAGTCCGTAGTAGCATTTATTAGCCAGTAGGATTCTTCTCCAGATCTCGAGGCTGACGTTATTTGGTTTATTGATTTCGGAGCCTAGGTGGATAAAATTATCTACCACCTCGAAATTATAGTTGTCCCAAATAAGTAGATTTTTTGTTCGTTGAAACTAATAACTTAATTAAGTCCTCGTTCACCATTATACCACTTTTCGCTGATTCCTTCTGCATACCTGAGAAGGCTGCAGTCACATCTCGCAGTTTTCGACCGATGATGTCTACGTCATCAGCGAACGCGAGTAGCATGTTACTTTTGTTGAACATCGTGCCACTCGTGTTTACTGCAGCTTTCCTCATCATCATCTCCACCACTATGTTGAAGAGACCACACGATAGGCCGTCGCCTTGTTTTAGGCCTCGTCTGGTATAGAATGGACCCGTAAGGTCCTTGCCAATCTTTCCTGATGACTTGGTTTCGAGTAATTTCTACCGTATCAGGCTGTCAAATGCAGCTTTACAGTCGACGAAAAGATGGTACGTATCGATCGGTTTCTCTTGGGTCTTTTCCAGAATTTGCCGAAGTGTGAATATCTGGTCAGTTGTTGATTTACCAGGTATAAAGCCCACACTGATAAGGCCCGATCAGGTTGGATAACACTGGCTTTAGTCTTTCACGTAGCACACTCGACAGGACCTTATATGCGATGGGTAAAAGGCTGATCTCGCGGTAGTTGGAGCACACACTTTAATCACCTTTTTTCAGCACAGGACATAATACGCTTAGGTTTCAATCAAAGGGCATGCACTCTTAAAGCCAAACCGTGCGTTGGATCTGGTACATGCTCGTTATCAGCTCCTCACCGTCTGCTCTTTTTACTTTGGCTTGACTTGGTGGTGGGCAATCTAAGCCGTCGTCGACAATTGGCGTGATACCTTCACGTGCACTGCCTTCTGGAACCAGCAGTAGCTGGAAGTATTCTCTCCATATATGCAGCACACTCTGCGTATCTATGACTAGATTTCCATCCTTGTCCTTACAGGAGGTGAGCACATTACCGTAGCCTTTTGCGCTTACTTTCTGGTAAATTTTTCGGGCCTCACGTCTATCCCAGTATCGCTCTATATCCTCGTTCTCCCGTTCCTTCATCTGACGTTACTTTCGCCTAAATAGCTGTCTCGACTGATTAACTTTCTCCTTGTGCCGTTCTATAACAGCACGAGTTACAATTGACTGTAACGTTTCCCTATAAGCAGCATCTTGTTCCTCAGACGCTATGCGACATTCTTCATCGTACCAGGATTCGTCTGAGTGCCGTTTTTCATATCCTAGCACGATTGTTGCGGCGGTTGCCATGGAATGCGCAATATGCTGCCACTGTGCATCGGGAACGTCAGAAGTAGAGGCTCTGTGTCGTAGTAGTTGGAAGAGCTGGTTGGAGTAGGCCGTGGCTATCTCTGGGGTTTGCAACTTCGCGATATCCAGCTTTATTTGTGTTTGGTTACGAACGTTTTTTGCTCTGCTCAACCTTGTGCGCACATTGGCTGCAATCAGGTAATGATCCGAGCCAGTATTAGCACCACGGATCACACGCACGTCCATGACACTAGATGCATGCCTGTCATCAATGCCTACCACATGATCAATTTGATTTTTGGTGTTTTGATCGGGGAATAGCCAAATTGCCTTGTGGATATCTTTGTACTGGAACCTGGTTACGGTGTTGTCAGCCTTATATTTTTTTAGGACATCCGCCAGTCGGATAGTGGCACCTTCTCTATAGAAAGTCGGCACGTTCCAGGTGCATATCCTTAAATCATTGTCCTTATTTCGTTTGCGGGGGTTGTCAACGTTTGGGGTGTTCCGTTTGTTACTTTTTCTTTGTCGTGTTTTCATAGCCAGTAAAGGACCTGAAGGCGGGTGGCTAGCCCAACCATCAGGTTTTGTTGCTTACTATTAACCGCTATTCATGATCAAAAAATATCACGAAATATCACTTATTTGAGTACGGGATATGAAAATTGCGTCCTTTGGAAAAGATGAATAACTTAACCAATTGTTAGACGATTCTTACAAACATGTAAATTTTTTTGGAATGTGGACAGGAACAAGAAATATTTCTACGCAAAGCTCTCAGCTTCATTATTGCCGAATATAGTTTAGCTCTATCACAAAGTGTTAGTTAGCTGTTTTATAATAACTGATGACACATTTTTTCGAGGGGCTCACTAATTTTGAGAATCTTTTAAGGTCCATAAAAAAATATGGTCACCAATCTCGCCAAATTGAGTATAGGGTTTAATTACCCTTCGATATTAGAATCAAACCTATACTGCAAATTCTTGTATTTTTTTATACCATCACCCTTAGGGATGAGGGTATATATCATTTGATACGAAAAAAAGTGTAACGCATTAAAGGAGACGAATTAGACCCCAAGTATCTTAAGACCAAATTCGTTTCAGGACTTTTTAAGACGATTGAGCTATGTCCGTCTGTCTGGCTGGCTGGCTGGTCAGTAGGATAACTTGAGTAAACCTTAACGGATCAGTATGAAAATATACCAGTATTAATACTTTTCAAAACGAACTTATGGGATTGTAAATGGGCAAAATAGCCCCACCCCTTCTGGTACCTCCCATACAAAATTGCCTATTTTTGGGTAATTTATATTTCTTTCATAACTTCCCAACGGACGATCGTAGGATATTTAAATGTGGTCAGTTTATTTATCTTGCAAAAGTAGACAAACACTACGAAAACCGAAACCTTTGCCATACCCCTTCTGGTACCTCCCATACAAATGACCTAATTGACCCTCATAGTTTTACATACATATCTTTTTTGTAACTAAACTGAATTTGCATATGAAAACTGGACTCAGCAATGAATATGAACTATATCGGTTCACGCCTTCTGGTACCTCCCATACAAAATGACCTATTTTTGCAAATTTAATATTTCTCCCATAACTTCAAAACAGTCACTTGGGGGGTTATGAACATTGGTCGATAAATTAATGTTGTGATAGGAGGCGAAACCTCAGAGAGCCTAACTATTTGACACACCCCTTCTGGTTCCTCTCATACAAATGACCGAATTGACCCTTATAGTTTTACATACATATCTTTTTTGTAAGTAAACTGAGATCACTCAAATTTTGCGTATGATGTTTGATTATGAAAATTAGACTCAGGTATGAATATGGACTATATCAGTTCACGCCTTCTGGTACCTCCCATACAAAATTACCTACTTTTGCAAAATTAATATTTCTCCTATAACTTCCAAACGGACTCTTGGGGGGTAATGAAAATTGGTCGATTAATTTATGTTATTATAGGAGGCAAAACCCTAGAAAACCTAACTATTTGCCACACCCCTTCTGGTACCTCCCACACAAAGGACCGAACTCACCCTCATAGTCCTACATACATATCTTTTTTTGTAAGTACAATTAATTCAGTCAAATTTGGCATAACTTGTACAGTTATGAAAATTTGAATCAGGAATGAATATGGATTATATCGGATGACCCCTTCTGGTACCTCCCATACAAAATGACATTGTTTGGAAAATTTATATTTCTACCATAATTTCTAAACCGGGTTTAATTATCTTGTAATAGGAATTATTATTGGGTGATGATATTTATCAGTCAGTTTACCTGACTGAAATTTCTGTACTGGTTCACTGTTGCACTGTGTAATTATTTGACTTGGGCCACTTTCCACACATAGTACAATTAACTAATTAAAACATTTTCTTTGGTGGTATTTCTATGATACATGTATGACTAAAGAATATCTCAATGTGCGACAGTTGAATCGATTAAATAATCTGCTTGAAATACAGTAACGCATCATCTAACCAGTACAGAAATTTCAGTCAGGTAAACTGACTGATAAATACCATCACCCAATATAAGATATTGTTGAAGTCTTGAGTTATTGAAATGAATAGATTTTTAATTAAAATAAAATTACTTATGTATATTTTTCCCATGCTTGTGGTGCAAAATCGTCCAAAACTTTACTTATTTGTGTAGGGGGTATAGGTGCCGGTTTGGAATTTATGTGAGAAATATAAATTTTTCAAAAAAATTTAATTTTGATAGGGGGTACCACAAGAGGTGAACCGATACAGTCCTTATTCATTCCTAACTCACATTTTCATACGTACAACTTACGAATAATTTGACTCTATTCAGTGCACTTACAAAAAAGATATGTATGTAAGACTATAGGGGTGAGTTCGGTCCTTTGTGTGGGAGGTACCAGAAGGGGTGTGTCAAATAGTTAGGTTATCTAGGGTTTTGCCTCCTATAATAACATAAATTAATCGACTAATTTTCATTACCCCTCAAATGTCCGTTTGGAAGTTATGGGAGAATTATTAATTTTCCAAAAATAGGTAATTTTGTATGGGAGGTATCAGAAAGGGTGACCCGATATAGTCCATATTCACTCCTGATTCATATTTTCATAAGCGTACAAATTACTCATAATTTGACTGAATTCAGTGTACTTAGAAAAAAGATATGTTTGTAATACTATGGGGGTGAGTTCGGTCATTTGTATGGGAGGTACCAGAAGGGGTGTGTCAAATAGTTAGGTTTTCTAGGGTTTTGCCTCCTATAATAACATAAATTAATCGACCAATTTTCATTACCCCCCAAGAGTCCGTTTGGAAGTTATAGTAGAAATATTAATTTTCCAAAAATAGGTAATTTTTTATGGGAGGTACCAGAAGGCGTGAACTGATATAGTCCATATTCATATCTGAGTCTAATTTTCATAAGCACACATCATACGCAAAATTTGAGTGATCTCAGTTTACTTACAAAAAAGATATGTATGTAAAACTATAAGGGTCAATTCGGTAATTTGTATGGGAGGTACCAGAAGGGGTGTGTCAAATATTTAGGCTCTCTGAGGTTTCGCCTCCTATCACAACATTAATTTATCGACCAATGTTCATAACCCCCCAAGTGACTGTTTTGAAGTTATTGGAGAATTATATAATTTCCAAAAATAGGTCATTTTGTATGGGAGGTACCTGAAGGGGTGAACCGATATAGTCCATATTCATACCTCAATCTAATATTTATAATCAAACATCATACGCAAAATTTGAGTGATCTCAGTTTACTTGCAAAAAAGATATGTATGTAAAACTATAAGGGTCAATTCGGTCATTTGTATGGGAGGTACCAGAATGGGTGGTTCACAGGTTTCGGTTTTCTTAGGGTTTGTCTACTTTCGCAAGATAAATAAACTGACCAAATTTAAACATCCTCCGGTTGTCCGTTTGGAAGTTATGGAAGAAATATTAATTTTCGAAAAATAGGTAATTTTGTATGGGAGGTACCAGAAGGGGTGGGGCTATTCAGCCCATTTACAATCCCATAAGTTCGTTTTGAAAAATATTGATACTGGTAAATTTTCATACCGATCCGTTAAGGTTTACTCGAGTTATCCTGCTGACCAGCCATCCAGCCAGCCAGACAGACGGACATAGCTCATTCTTCTTAAAAAGTTCTGAAACGAATTTGGTCTTAAGATACATGGGGTCTAACTCGTCTCCTTTAATGCGTTACACTTTTTTTCGTATCAAATGATATATACCCTCATCCCTAAGGGTGATGGTATAAAAAGGGAACAATCATTTCGATAGACTGCAACATCACGGCGATGTGACAATTCTCAGGAAGGGATCAACAGTTTCCACACATTTTCAGGACAATAAGCTCTGCATTTTTTTATATGTAGGTCGCGTGAACTTGTTCAAAACAATTGTTGTTGACGACGTAAGAAAGTAAGATGCTTATATCTACATGATACTATGTTTGTTATTCAAAAGTTGAGATGACGTTTGAAATAATATCAATATGACGCTGCATCTTCTAACTTAAGCTCTTCCTTCACCTACATAAAGCAAGTTTCAATTAGTGTTCTTTTGCGGTGTTCATAGCACTAGCCATATTCTCCTATTGCTCCCATTCTCATTGCTATAGTCGTCAGCATTCATCATCTTACTCAAAAGATATTTTATGTTCTTGCCACAGTTTTACGTCCTTGTTTCTTTATTAAAATGTGGGTTATCCTAGGTGCACTTTATAGCATTGATATCAGGTGTCAGCAGCTGGAGCATCAAATGATGCGAAATGAATGGGACTTTCGTTAAAAGTTTTCCGGCGTTATGCTAATGTCAATGCACACATTACCTCATCGTTCTTCCTCTCACTCAAACATGAGAAATGGTATGCAGCTCCGCGTCTGTGCTAGTGTGGCACACGTCCTGGCGATGTGTGGCACGATGGTGTCATAAAAGTTGGCAACGTTTACATTTAATGGCACCTCTTGCTGCAATAACACTAAATTGTAACCTATCAGAGTTCATGTTCGTATCTGGGTCAACTTATAGAGGTTAATTGGCATTAAGAATATGAGATACATAATCAAATATACTTGAGTGTCAAATGATTAATTGCAATTTAACTTTCAGAGAATGCTTTTTTTTATCGTATTGACGAATATAATCTAAGAATGTATATTATATGCGGAACATTTAAAGCTTTAAATTATTATCTTTGTCTAAAAGTGACATTAAAATTATTTCTCTAACCATACATAAATAGTTGTAAGAGATTCCATCAGTGTTTGTACATATGGATTTTTTTTGTGCGTCAAATTTGTCAAAAAATTGGAGTAGTAGTGTTGAATAAGTTTTGTTTGTTGTATAACACTGTACAACACAAAAAAATTACAAGGTTCGACCTTTTGATAGAGGAGACGAAAAAAGAGACACGTGTATCGGCATTTTGAAAGTTTACATCTGTCCTCCATTTTAGAGGGAGGTAAAGATTCCCCCCAAATGCAAATTTTGTATTGTCAATCGGCATAAAAAATCGAGTAAAGTTTAAGTTTGAAGAATATGGTGTTTTCAGCAAAGTTATGTAAAATGTTACGGAGAACAATTTTATAGAATATGTTAACACTATAACTCATCAAGGTATGGGTCTTTTTTGTCTATTTTAAAAAGTAGAAAAAAAAAAACACAATTAAAACGGATTTAAGGGTAAAAATGTTCCACAAAAATATTCGCCGTGAAATTTTACTATAAGTCCCTGAATTAACCAACACAGAAAATTCATCCAGAAAGTCAGAAATAAGACGCACGATAAGAGCGCTTGGGGTTAATTTTGCATTTGGTAGAAATTTGTAATTTTGGAAAAAAAATTGATTTTGTTCTACAGTGTAATTAGTGATCATTTGGAGCTCTACAACAGTGAGAGTCTTAAGACTCTATACGTGACCTTTCCTTAATCATGCGTGTATTCGAACAAACCTCCCATATCAAATCTATAGAAGTTTTATGAAAACTATATCTGTGGTTTTCACAAACAAATTCTTATCTCCCAAGTCCCGTTATTTCAGGAAAGCAAAAAAAAGAAATGAAAATTGCGTTCATCGTTAAACTTAAATAACTTAACCTTATGTTACCCTATTTTGAGAAACAAATATGCGCAATTCTCATAACAGAGTTCATTTTCCGAATAAAAAATGCCCTGCTACAATTTTCAATTTTTGTCTTCACACTTGATGATGAACATATATTCGTGAAACTAGAGACCTTATGAAGAGAAACTGCGTTGAAATTTTTGGTCCAAATCCATTAAACTGTGTTATTTGTTCGCATTGCTGAGATTCTTACCTTTCATTTGATACCCATATCGTTATCATATGGTTCGTGATTTAAGTTTTGAACTTCACTACATATGGTTTCTAGTTTCACGTATATATGGTGAAAACCATTGTTGCACGGTGTAATAACCATAAAGCGCCCCAAACACGAGTACTGCCCCAGTTCATGCCGATAAACCCCTTATGTACGTGTGTGCTTGATAGTTTCAATACACACTTATCAATCATTGTTATATTTTGAATTTGGAAATAGTAACACCTTAACTATTCCTTCAAAATTACCACAATATTTGAAATATATAAAAATACACAAAGTTCATCTGATTGATAGGTGTTCATATTGAAAATCAGAACTATTTTGATTTCCATACTACATTGTCTATGTGATAAATATATTCTCATGTTCTCTCAAATTCACAAATACACATATATTTCCGTTCCAGCGGCAGTACTCGTCTATGGGGCGCTTAAGGGTAGCCTAAACCAGTAAGAAAGTTTCAGTCGGGCGACTCGACTTACATATACCATCACCCTCATTAAAATAAAAAAAATTGCTATTATATTGATATTATTACTCGATTTCTAAAGTGGGTGGAGTGGTAGATTTGTATTGGAGGTACTAGAAGGGGCGTGTCTAGACTTCTAGGTTTATCCTCCAAAACTTTATCCTGTTATAGCTTTACTAAATACAGAGCTTTACTAAATACAGTTGACGACCACCGCAAACCTTTTAAGGACCATGATTTGAGAATATGCACTTGGAATGTTAGAACTCTTTACCGACCAGGTGCTTCTATTCAACTGGCGGATGTCCTCGAAGAGTATAAGGCTGACATTTCTGCTATACAGAAAATCCGGTGGACTAGATATGGATGCTCGCGGATGAGGACGTGTGACGTGTAATACAGCTGCCACGCGGAAAAGCATGAGTTTGGATGTGGATTTGTGGTCGGCAAGAGACTACGACACCTGGTCTCTAGGTTTACTCCTGTCAGTGAACGAATCGCCACCATAAGACAAAAGGCAAAATTTTTCTACATCACGCTGATATGTGCTCATGCTCCGACGGAGGAGAAAAGTGACGAGGTCAAAGACGAATTCTACGCCCAACTTGAAGAAACATATGACCGTAGCCCGGGCCATGATGTTAAAATCGTGCTGGGAGATTTTAATGCCAAAATAGGCCGGGAGAATGTCTTTAGCCCAACAGTCGGAAAATTTAGTCTGCATACTGACACATCGCCAAACGGAATCAGACTGATTAATTTCTCTGCAGCAAGAAACATGGTAATTAGCAGCACACGATTTGATCACAAAAACATTCACAAAGCAACGTGGATATCTGCCGATCAAGTAACGAGAAACCAAATTGATCACGTGGTAATCGATGGAAGGCACGCGTCAAGTGTCTTAGACGTACGAGTGATCAGAGGTGCGAACACCAACTCGGATCACCACCTTACTGCAGTGAAGGTGCGTACTAGGCTAAGCAGAGCGAAAACCCTGCGTAACCAGGCACAGAGAAAGCTGGACATCGCTAAACTGCAGACCGCGGAGATAGCTAACGCCTATTCTGACCAACTCACTCAACTCCTTCTAGATGCTCCAACTCCCGAAAATACTAGCGCGCAATGGCAACATATTGCCCACTCGATGGAAAGGACTGCGCGGTCCGTACTAGGGTATGTGAAGCCCTTTAACGATAATGCCTGGTACGCTGACCAATGCCGCGATGCCACCCGGGAACAAGATGCTGCATACAGGGCCAAACTGCAGCCAATGGCAACGCGAGCTGTTCATGAAAAGTATAGGGAGAAGAGGCGGGAGGCGACTCGACTCTTCAGGCGAAAAAAAACGAGAGCTTAAGGAGCGGAATAATGTGTGTATTGAAGATTACAGGAACAGAGGTGAAGCCCGAAAATTCTATCAGAAGATAAAAAGAAAGGTACATGGAACAGGTCTTCCCTCCTGTAAAGACAAGGATGGTCATCTCGTTACTGACTCCGAGAGCGTACTGAGAATATATAAAGATCACTTCTGCAGCCTATTGATGTGTGAAAACTTGACGGAAGAAGACTGTGCACCAATCCGAGATGATAACATCGAGTGTCCACCTCCGAGCCAAGCTGAGATAACAACTGCCATATCCCGCCTAAAGAACAACAAGGCCGCTGGGGCTGATGGTCTTCCAGCTGAGTTGTTTAAGGCGGGTGGAGATGAGCTTGTTTTAAGCATGCAACAGCTCATAGAGAACATTTGGCTTCAGGAGAGCATGCCAAAAGATTGGAATCTCAGTGTGCTATGTCCAATCTACAAAAAAGGTGACCGTAGTGAGTGTAAAAACTATCGTGGAATTAGCCTCTTACCGATTGCGTATAAGGTCCTGTCTAGCATACTGTGTGAACGTCTAAAGCCAATTGTGGAAATGTCGTGGTATAACTCGTACAGCTCATGGTTCATCCGAATCCTAAACTCGCCGTTTACGCAAATGGGTCCATATATTTTGCGGAGTATTTTTCTCTCAAACACCGCCAGATGAGCTGCATCCGCCTGTGTAAGCACCCAAGATTCGGAGGCGTACAACAGGACCGGTAAAATTAGTACCTGGTACAGCTGGACTTTGGTAGTTCGAGATAGGGTGGTGTTTATAAAGTGCTCGCGTAGTCCAAAGAAACACCTGTTAGCAAGCACTATTCTCCATCGAGGCTGACACTGTTGTTCTTGTTCATGGCGGATCCAAGGTAGATAAATTCATCCACTACCTCAAAGCAATAGTTTTCAATGTTCACGCTGCGTCCCCAACGGGTGGACACTTTGTTCGATGATACGATTAACTTCCCATTTTCGCTGACTCCCTTTCGACTGATGTGAAAACAGCTGTTACCACTCGCATCGTTCGACCGATAATGTCGATATCATCGGCATATGCGAGCAGCATGTGGCTCTTATTAAATAAGGTGCCAGACATGTTAACCTCTGCTTTCCTTAACACCTTCTCCATCACTATGTTGAACAGCATACATGACAAATGGTCACCCTGTCTAAGACCTCTCGTCGTATCGAATGGTGCAGATAGATCCTTGCCAATCCGAACAGAGGATTTGGTATTCGTAAGGGTACACCGGCAGAGACGAATTATCTTCGCAGGAATACCGAACTCAGACATGGCTTCGTATAGTCGATGCCTGATGGGACTATCGAAGGCAGCTTTGTAATCGACAAAGAGGTGGTAAGTGTCGATTTGCTTCTCATGGGTTTTCTCAAGAATCTGCCGTAGTGTAAATATCTGATCCGTCGTGGATTTGCCTGGTCTAAAGCCGCACTGATAAGGTCCAAGCAGGTTTTCCACAATTGGCTTTAGACGTTCACACAGTATGCTAGACAGGACCTTATACGCAATGGGTAAGAGGCTAATTCCACGATAGTTTTTACACTCACTACGGTCACCTTTTTTGTAGATTGGACGTAGCACACTGAGATTCCAATCCTCTGGCATGCTCTCCTGAAGCCAAATGTTCTCTATGAGCTGTTGCATGCTTAAAACAAGCTCATCTCCACCCGCCTTAAACAACTCAGCTGGAAGGCCATCAGCCCCAGCGGCCTTGTTGTTCTTTAGGCGGGATATGGCAGTTGTTATCTCAGCTTGGCTCGGAGGTGGACACTCGATGTTATCATCTCGGATTGGTGCACAGTCTTCATCAGCCGAGTTTTCACACATCAATAGGCTGCAGAAGTGATCTTTATATATTCTCAGTACGCTCTCGGAGTCAGTAACGAGATGACCATCCTTGCCTTTACAGGAGGGAAGACCTGTTCCATGTACCTTTCCTTTTATCTTCTGATAGAATTTTCGGGCTTCACCTCTGTTCCTGTAATCTTCAATACACACATTATTCCGCTCCTTAAGCTCTCGTTTTTTTCGCCTGAAGAGTCGAGTCGGCTCCCGCCTCTTCTCCCTATACTTTTCATGAACAGCTCGCGTTGCCATTGGCTGCAGTTTGCCCCTGTATGCAGCATCTCGTTCCCGGGTGGCATCGCGGCATTGGTCATCGTACCAGGCATTATCGTTAAAGGGCTTCACATACCCTAGTACGGACCGCGCAGTCCTTTCCATCGAGTGGGCAATATGTTGCCATTGCGCGCTATTATTTTCGGGAGTTGGAGCATCAAGAAGTAGTTGAGTGAGTTGGTCAGAATAAGCGTTGGCTATCTCCGCGGTCTGCAGTTTAGGGATGTCCAGCTTTCTCTGTGCCTGGTTACGCAGGGTTTTCGCTCTGCTTAGCCTAGTACGCACCTTCACTGCAGTGAGGTGGTGATCCGAGTTGATGTTCGCGCCTCTGATCACTCGTACGTCTAAGACACTTGACGCGTGCCTTCCATCGATTACCACGTGATCAATTTGGTTTCTCGTTACTTGATCAGGAGATATCCACGTTGCTTTGTGAATGTTTTTGTGGTCAAATCGTGTGCTGCTAATTACCATGTTCCTTGCTGCAGAGAAATAAATCAGTCTGATTCCGTTTGGCGATGTGTCAGTATGCAGACTAAATTTTCCGACTGTTGGGCTAAAGACATTCTCCCGGCCTATTTTGGCATTAAAATCTCCCAGCACGATTTTAACATCATGGCCCGGGCTACGGTCATATGCTTCTTCAAGTTGGGCGTAGAATTCGTCTTTGACCTCGTCACTTTTCTCCTCCGTCGGAGCATGAGCACATATCAGCGTGATGTAGAAAAATTTTGCCTTTAGTCTTATGGTGGCGATTCGTTCACTGACAGGAGTAAACCTAGAGACCAGGTGTCGTAGTCTCTTGCCGACCACAAATCCACATCCAAACTCATGCTTTTCCGCGTGGCAGCTGTAGTACACGTCACACATCCTCATCCGCGAGCATCCATATCCAGTCCACCGAATTTCCTGTATAGCAGTAGTGTCAGCCTTATACTCTTCGAGGACATCCGCCAGTTGAATAGAGGCACCTGGTCGGTAAAGTGTTCTAACATTCCAAGTGCATATTCTCAAATCATGGTCCTTAAAACGTTTGCGGTGGTCGTCACCATTTTGGGGGTTTCTTTTTCTCTTATTTCTCATTTTATTCACTGCCATTATACTGGTGGCGGGTGGCAAGCCCAGCCCACCAGGTTCTGCATTTTATTCCTACTGCCAGGAAACATTTCAGCCACTCATTCTGAGGCAGACGCTGACCAGGAAGCCGCCTAATATGGAACAGACGCTATGGATTTTCGCAATTTAGTTTTCGGAAGATGTGGGTTGCTAACCCTCGTCTCCTAGATTGGTAATACGGCTGCTATCTGCACGTCCAAGCCCACGATGCAACCATGCTTCAGCGGTTCAAGCCTACTTTCCTGAGACGTCTCTTTGACCATTCAGGATACATGGTTGTAATGCCTTCTAACTTTAGCTAACTTCTAAGCGGTTGCTTTGAAGTCATTGCCCAGGGAATACTTGGTCTAAGACCGGAAGTAGTTATCTGCTTGGACAGTGCCACAAAGGAATCGATTCTGGTCACTCCCAAGTGAGTAACAATCAGTAACTTTCCACCTCTGAGCAAAGTCACAATAAAACAAAACCCCGTGATTTTTATAAAATCATTTTTCGTATGTGGCCCTTTTCTTTAAAAACTAAAAACTTGAAAAATTAAATTTTTTTCAAAAAACTAAAAACATGAAAAATAATTTAAAAAAAAATCGCGCGATTTCTTTTAAATTTTTTTTCCCCTGCGGCGCTTTTCACGGAACAGACAATTTACCATATGCAATAAAAAAAAGTGATTTTTATAAAATAATTTTTGGTCTGTGGCCCTTTTCTTTAAAAACTAAAAACATGAAAAATTATTTTAAAAAAATCGCGCGATTTTTTTAAAATAATTTTTTGCCTGCGGCTCTTTTCACGGAACAGACAATTTACCATATACAATAAAAAAAGAAAGTGATTTTTATAAAATAATTTTTGGTCTGTGGCCCTTTTCTTTAAAAACTAAAAACATGAAAAATTATTTAAAAAAAAATCGCGCGATTTCTTTAAAATTATTTTTCACCTGCGGCGCTTTTCAGGGCACAGACAATTTACCCTATACAATAAAAAAAGAAAGTGATTTTTATAAAATAATTTTTGGTCTGTGGCCCTTTTCTTTAAAAACTAAAATCATGAAAAATTATTTTAAAAAAATCGCGCGATTTTTTTAAAATAATAATTTTCAGGGCACAGACAATTTAACATATGCATTAAAAAAATTCCGTGATTTATATAAAATAATTTTTGGTCTGTGGCCCTTTTCTTTAAAAACTAAAAACATGAAAATAATTTTTCTCCTGCGGCGCTTTTTACGAAAAATACAATTTACCATATGCATTAAAAAAATTCCGTGATTTATATAAAATAATTTTTCGTCTGTGACCATTTTCTTTAAAATATAAAAACATGAAAAATTAAAATTTTCTTTAAAAAACTAAAATCATGAAAAATTATTTTAACAAAATCGCGCGATTTTTTAAAATAACTTTTCGTCGCGGCGCATTTCACAGAACAGACTATTTACAATTATGCTCAAATTTTTTCCGCTTATTTTCATATAAATATAGGCAACGTAAAAATTGCACCCAAAAATTCTAACCTTTTCTATAAATTCGTTAATTTTTTTTTTGTAAAGTTTTGTGTTGCCTACTGTGTTTACTACTCAATAAATATTACGTTATGCAACTAACAATTTAAAACCCATACAAAACAGCAAAAATATAAAATGTAATTTTAGAAACTAAATTTTTTTTACATGTTCTAAGTATTTTTCGCCTACGGTGCTTCCCCCTGATTTAACAATTTACATTACGCTATATATTCGTATATATTCTTACCTTCTTGCCATACAAATGAATATGAAAATATATAAAAAAAAAATAAGAACGTAAAAGTTTACGTGAGGGCCAAAATATGTATTGTATGCGAAGACATTACGGTCAGTATAGTATAGCTAATATGCAATGATTAGAAATTGAAGAAACTACTTATAATTGAAATTATATATTTTGTTTGTTGATTTTTCTATGAAAAAATCCTTTTTTTTGGCAATTTTCATAATTGGTTTAGGTAAATTTTTATTTTTTATTCTGGCCAACTTTTCATTTTCATTTCTAATTTTGGGTTATATTTTCTACCGCCGTTTTGGGGGCTATTTGCGTGTTGTGTTTTTATATACGAACTGCGATATTTATTTGAAAATTAGAACCCCAAACACAAATATGAAAATATACCCCAATTTTATACAGAAAACAACAACACTTTATTTTGGGGCATATTTGCATTTTTTTGGGGTGCATTTGCATACTTTCAAATAACAACTACGAAATTAGGCCCCAATACATAAATTTTGGGGCCTATTTTCATTTTATGTTTGGGGTTTAATTTCCTGGGGTCTATTTTCATAATGAAATTAGACCCCAAATTTGGGGCCTAATTTCATTTTCACTTTGGGGTGTATTTTCGTGGGGCCTAATGTCATAGCGCCCTGCTCGCATATGCCGATGATATCGACATTATCGGTCGAACGATGCGAGAGGTAACAGCTGTTTTCACATCAGTTGAAAGGGAGTCAGCGAAAATGGGTTTGGCAGTGAATGAGGACAAGACGAAGTTAATGGTATCATCGAACAAAGTGTCCACCCGTTGGGGACGCAGCGTGAACATTGAAAACTATTGCTTTGAGGTAGTGGATGAATTTATCTACCTTGGATCCGTCATGAACAAGAACAACAGTGTCAGCCTCGAAATAAAACGGAGAATAGTGCTTGCGAACAGGTGTTTCTTTGGACTACGCGAGCACTTTATAAACACCACCCTATCTCGAACTACCAAAGTCCAGCTGTACCAGGTACTAATTTTACCGGTTCTGTTGTACGCCTCCGAATCTTGGGTGTTTGAGAGAAAAATACTCCGCAAAATATATGGACCCATTTGCGTAAACGGCGAGTTTAGGATTCGGATGAACCATGAGCTGTACGAGTTATACCACGACATTGATGTCGTCAAGCGGATCAAAGTGCAACGATTACACTGGCTAGGCCATATCGTGAGAATGGATGAGGAAACTCCAGCACGAAAGGTACTATATCAAGACCTCGAAGGACGGCGCAAAAGAGGGAGACCGCGACTACGTTGGAAGGACCAGGTGGAGGAATCACTGACGCTGCTTAGTAGGACTGACTGGAGACGGTGCGCACAAGACCGAAGCGAATGGAAATCTTTGATCATTTCGGCGGCCTCTGACTTAGGCACTAACATATAAATATATATGTGTCAAGTTGTTTTAAAGGCTGATAATAATAATAATAATAATAATAAAATACAGAGTTTGGGCACGATAGCGTTGGATGTATTGATATTACTCCATCGCTGAAGTGAGCTGAAAAGTACATTTGTATGGGAGGTCCCATAAGGGGCGCCGCTAGACTTCCAATTTTTTCTCCAAAACTTTATCCTGTTATAGCTTAGTAAAATTCAGAATTGGGGCACGATCGTGTCGAGTATATTGATATTATTACTCCATCTCTAAAGTGAGCGGCGTGGTACATTTGTATGGGAGGTACCAGTATGGGCGTGTCTAGTGTGAACAAAAACGACTTGTTTCTTTTTGGTTGTGGAACCAGACTGATCTTTCGACCGAATTTGTCCCGGTATTTATTTGAAAATATTTCTTACAGTCTAATACAATGTGGGAGTGGTTATAACAACTTAATTTCTAAATTTATCCATAAGCTTACGTTAGTTTACTTATTAATAATTTTGGGTTTATTCAATCCCAATTATTCTACTTAAATTTACCGTAGAGTTTTCTTTCATTTGATTGGTGGACATTGAGTCATTATTAGGAATCAATGTCCCCCTTTCATTCTAATTTGATTCCGCCTTTTAACACTTGATCGCATTGACCGTGGTCATGGTTTTATATGTACCTTCTGTTGCATTCACTCCAATGTATTTGCATAGGTTGCAATTCATGTATATGAGTGTGAGCGTTTGGTTTTACCGATATATCTCGCTGTGCTATTTTTCATGCGAGCCTCATACGCGTTTAATTTTAAGTATGTTTTCGTTTTGTTCTGATGTGTTCATTAAACCCGGATCAGTTTACACCATTGCTAAGAGGGTCATAATTATGGATCATAAGTGCGGTCAGAACAAAAAGGAAAAGTTAAAATCATAACATCAAATTACTTAGACCACACAGACAGTGAATGCACTTATTGGAATTTATTCTGTGTTTCGTCACAAGACCGGCGTGCATTGCAATCAAATGCTAAATTATATCATTTGGATTCATATTGGGCATAACGAATAAGTGTTGGTTCTTGTCGCCTTATGAATCCACTACACTAGACTTCCAGATTTTTTCTCCAAAACTTTGTCCTGCTTGAACTTTACTAAATACAGAATGTGGTCACGATCGCGGTAGTTCTAATAATAATATTAATCTAATTCTAATTCTAGAGCTAATTCTTTAAACCTCAACAATAGTGAAAAAAAAATTCAAAAAAAATTGCGATTTCGAGGCAAAAGCAGGAAGTTTTCAAATGTTAGCTATACAACTACAGTATTTACCGCTTATATGCACTTCGTAATTTGCTCGACTTTTAGTGCTTATAAGCGGGAAATGCATTTACCAAAACTCGGTTATATGCATTTGCAGTGCATGTAGAAAAACTCGCTTAGTTGCATCGGTGGTGCTTATATAAAAAATATGTTATGTACATATGTATTTAGTAATACATGCACCAGAAGTTCAGAAACGTAAAATTTAATTGTAAAAACAGAATATGGATGCACATTGCTAGTTTGTTTTGTGTTCTTAACATTTTTATTGAGATCAATATTTACATATGTATGCATGTAACTATTTGAATTTTGTAAATTCAATTTCATTAAATACGTGATGGAACATCAGATATGCAAACGTACAAATGAGTTAAAAGGGGTGAAACAGTTTGCTATTTAATTGCGATGAAACAATTTTCGTACATTTTCCTTATTGATGGTGAAAAATTTAGACAGTGCATATGAGAATTTTTTACATGCAATTTCTCAAAATCCTACATAATTTTGGTGCATAAATGCGAGTAATGCATATAGGCGGAATGCATATATTAAAAAATATTGCGTGTATTTTATATACAAAAGAAAGATTGTTCAAGTTCGGCTGCATATAAACGATAAATGCTTATAACCGGCGTGCATATAAGCGGTAAATACTGTATATATATAGTTAGAAAGGCCGCAGTCTACTCTCTCTAAATCAACTTAAAATCGGTTTATATTCAATGTAGAAAAAACCAGTACAGAAATTTCAGTCAGTTAAACTGACTGATAAATACCATCACCCAATATAATATATTGTTTAAGTCTTGAGTTATTGAAAATAATCGATTTGTAATTAAAATAATCGATTTGTAATTAAAACCAGTTAGAAAGTTTCAGTCGGGCAACCCGACTTACATTTACCCTTACCCTCAGTAAAACAAATAATTTTCTATTTTATTGATATTATTACTCGATTTCGAAATTGGGCGGAGGAGTGGTACATTTATATGGGAGGTACGTGAAGGGGTGTGTTTAGGCTCCAGATTTATTCTCCATAACTTTATCCTGTTATAGCTTTACTAAATACAGAATTTGTACTGATATTATTACTACATCCCAAAAGTGGGCGGAAAGGTACATTTGTATGGGAGGTACCATAAGGGGCGTGTCTAGACTTCCAATTTTTTCTGCAAAACTTTGTCCTGTTATAATATAACAAAATACAGAATTTGGGCACGATCGTGTCGAGTGTATTGATATTATTACTCTATTTCTAAAGTGGGCGGAGTGGTACATTTGTATGGGAGGTACCAAAAGGGGCGTGTCTAGACTTCCAGATTTTTTCTCCAAAACTTTATCCTGCTTAAACTTTACCAAATACAGAATTTGGGCACAATCGCGTTAGGTCTTTTAATAATATTAATCGATTTCTAAAGTGGGCGGTACCAGATGTGTATGGGAGGTACCAGATGGGGCGTGAATAGACTTCCAATTTTTTTCTCTAAAACTTTATCTTGTTACAGCTTTACTCAAAATAGAATTTGGGTACGATCACGTTTAATTTATTGATATTATTTCTCCATCTCTATAGTGGGCAGAAAGGTAGATTTGTATGGGAGGTACCAGAAGGGGCGTGGCTAGGCTTTCAAAATTTTTTCCAAAACTTTATCCTGTTATAGCTTTACTAAATACAGAATTTGGGGACGATTCCGTAGGGTGTATTGATATTATTACTCGATTTATAAAGTGGGCGGAATGATGTATTTGTATGGGAGGTACCAGAAGGGGCGGGGCCATGTAGCCCATTTGCAATACCGTAAGTAGTTTTGAGAAAATAATAACTCGTGCAAAATTTCGAAACATTTGGTTGCGTCTTTCGAAAGTTATCGTGCGAACCAGCCGGACAGCCACCCGACAGACAGACAGACAGACAGACAGACAGACGGACATGGCTCAAACGACTTAAAAAGTCATGAATCGAATTTGGTTCAAAGAAACCTAGGGTCTAAAGTGACTCCTTCTATGTGTTACACTTTTGGGTCGTATCAAATGATATATACCTTCATCCCTACGGGTGATGGTATAAAAAACTTAAATCATGCGATATGCTGAACCATCATGGCCAACATCGCAAATTTTATACGGAAAAATTGGGGTTTCAGTCAAATTCACGCATCGAAGAAAGTACTTTGTAAGTGATTTTCCAAGCTTCTATAAAAGTGAAACCATCTTCATATAAATCAAAATGTTGGTAATGCTTAGTACCACAAACTGTTATATTTAGCTTTTCAATGATTATGCCAATCAAAACAAAAAAAAAAAACATGCCAAAAACCCATCTTCAATTTTGGACGGTCAATAAAATCTTACTGATTTACTGCGACATTTTTCTATATTAGACTAGCACTGGGAATGGGACTTTGCCCAAAGGTGGAAAGTTGCTGATTGTCACTCACTTGGGAGTGGCATTGTCCAAGCAGCTAACTACTTCCGGTCTTTGACCAAGTATTCCCCGGGAAATGACTTTAAAGCAATCGCTTAGAAGTTAGCTAGAGTTAGAAGGCTAAATGTTGAGTAACCTAGTCGGCATGCTACCACCGATGCGTCTTAGGAAGTAGGTAACAGAAGTGACTGAAGCTCAACACATGCTTTCTTAGTTGCTTTGGCAGCCCCAAGGAACTAGGATCGGGAGCGGTGGCCTTATAAGCCACTCTCCTTTAACAAAATTTATTACGAAAACACGAAGAATAGATAAAACCAGAACCCCCCCAAATGTTGACGACCCCCGCAAATGATATAAGGACTATGATTTAAGGATATGCACCTGGAATGTGCCTCTATCCAACTGGCGGATGTCCTCGACAAATACAAGGCTGACATCACCGCCATACAGGAAATCAGATGGACGGGACAGGGATGCATACGACGAAAGAACTGTGATATCTTTTACAGCTGCGATGCAGAAAGACACGAATTTGGATGTGGTTTCATAGTCGGCAAAAGACTTCGACACCTGGTCTCGCGGTTTAACCCTGATTTGTGTACACGCCCCGACGGAAGATAAAGACGATGAGATTAAAGATGCATTTTACGAGCGCCTAGAGAAAACATACGACCGCTGCCCAGGCCACGACATTAAAATTGTTCTGGGAGACTTTAATGCAAAAATAGGAAGGGAAGATGTTCTTGGTCCATCGATCGGTAAATTCAGCCTGCATACCGACACGTCAGACAACGGGTTTAGGCTGGTTAGCTTCGCAGCGGGAAGGAACATGGTAGTGAGTGGAACCAGATTCCAGCACAAAGATATCCACAAGGCAACTTGGCTATCCCCCGATCAAAACACCAAAAATCAAATTGATCATGTGGTAATTGATGGCGGGCATGCATCTAGTGTCATGGACGTGCGTGTGATCCGTGGTGCTAATATTGGCTCGGATCATTACCTGGTTGCAGCCAAGGTGCGCACAAGATTGAGCAGAGCGAAAAACGCGCGTAACCAAACACAAAGAAAGCTGGACATCGCGAAGCTGCAAACCGCAGAGATAGTTACTGCCTGCTCCAACCAGCTCTCCCAACTTTTAGGACACAACGCCTCTACTTCTGATGTTCCCGATACACATATTTGCGCATATTGCGCATTTTATGGCAACTGCCGCAACAACCGTGCTAGGATATGAAAAGCGGCGCTCAGACGAATCCTGGTACGATGAAGAATGTCGCATAGCGTCTGAGGAACAGGATGCTGCTTATAGGACAACGCTACAGCCAATTGTGACCCATGCTGTTAGGGAACGGCATAAGGAGAAAGCAAAACGGGCGAGACAGCTATTTAGGCGAAAAAAACGTCAGATGAAGTAACGGGAGAACGAGGATATAGAGCGATAAAGGGATAGAGGTGAGGCCCGAAAATGTTACCAGAAAGTAAGAGCAAATGGATATGGTAATGGCCTTTCCACCTGTAAGGACAAGGATGGAAATCTGGTTACGGAGAGAACACTTCCAGCAACTGCTGGTTTCAAAAGGCAGCGCACGTGAAGTTCCAATTGTCGACGACGGCTTAGATTGCCCACCACCAAGTCAAGCCGAAATAAGAAGAGTAATATCGCGGCTGAAAACAACAAAGCTGCCGGTGCCGACGCACATTGGGGTATGGGACCCTCAAAACGGAGATTAATTCAAAAATGAAAATTGCGATTTCCAATTAAAATATTGTACTCAATAATTGTACACAGAATACTGATTCAATAGATACTAGAATCAATTATATATGTTGTTAATTTAAAGTTCAATGCTCTCTTAAAGTTCGGAAATTTTTTCGCCTTTTCTACGTGTTAGAGAAAAGTGGAATATTGATATTTTGGAGTGAAAGTTTTTGCCTTTTAGTCATTTACAAATCGAATTATTGTTATGGATCATTTACATTCAGCTATTGAAGAACAGGAATAACAATTAGTAGTAGTAATTTTTAATTATTTTTGAAAAAATGGTCTAAATTAAAGGTATTTTTGAAATGTATGCAGATTTTTAAAAAGGTTCCGGGTAAAACTGTGTGTAAAAATTAACATAATTGTAAAATATAACATCTGTACTTACAAAATCAAAAAAAAAAAAATATTTTGCGCGTTTTTGCGCCAGTTTGTTTTATTGAATAAATTGTGATGTAAGACACCCCTGCGAAAACGGTGGAAAATTCGTTTGGTTTGATTTGGCCACATTTTCTTTGTATTGGCTTTATTGCAATTTGTTGCTAAGCATTAATATTTAATTATACCCTACATGAGGCAATATATGGTTATTTGCCTTGATAAAATTCAAATTGAAAATATGGTTGAATTACATTATTTCACAACAAATTTTTTCAAAAATTAATTCAGAACTGATTAATAACATGCACTAAAACAAGTTTTTCATGCTAAATTCAGAGAAATACCTTCTAACTAGTTCAAGTTACTTTCATAAAATGTGATTCATTTTGAGGTTTGTTTTTTAAATGGTTTTATTTACAAAACACGAGTGACTGATTACAAACTGTTATTTGACTGGTGTTTAATATTGTTTGACAGCAGCGGCTCCAAACATATTTTTTTTGGAAAATATGTTTTTCGAGCCCTTCGCTCAACAAGTAGTGTGCATAATAGACTATCTGAAAGCGCTTTTGTCAATATCATTTTCAAATTTTGACCTCAGTGAACGTTACTGTATAATACGCAACCAAAACTACCACTTCCATCCGACATAGAGGAGAATGTTGCGGCTGTAGAGGAGACCGTTACTAAAGATGCCGACCAGTCGATTAGACACCGTGAGCATTCTGTGCACGCTTTGCATTAGATATGCAACAACTTGGAATGACGCTGTAATGATGAATTCCCATTTCTTTACCAACGCCTCCGCCCCACCCTCCGAGATTGCACATACTTATTCAAATGTATACAGCTTTTTGGTCCACTCTGTATATAAACAGATAAGTGTGTATACATATGTACAAAAGCATTCATATATATTTAAAACAGTTAAAACATAAGTCAATATTAAATTTCAAAGAGATCGGATACAAACCGTAGCTTTTATAAAGGTTCGATTCTACTACAGTATATATACATGTAAGTATATATATGGGGACTATATGTATATATGGACCGATTTCTTAAAATCTTCAAACCAATCGATCTTATAGCAAAAGGAACATCTGTGCCAAATTTGGCAAAGATCGGACGCTTCCTTGAATTAATCTCCGTTTTGGGTGTTCAATACCCCACTGTGCGACGGTCTGCCCGCAGAGCTCTTCAAGTCCGGTGGCGAGGAGCTGATAACGAGCATGCACCAGCTCCTGCGCACAGTTTGGCTTAAAGAGTGCATTCCCGACGATTGGAATGTAAACGTATTATGTCCTGTGCTGCAAAAAGATGATCCAAGTGTGTGCTCAAAGTACTGCTGGATCAGCATTTTACCCATCGCATATAAGGTCCTGTCGAGTGTGCTACGTGAAAGACTAAAGCCAGTGTTATACAACCTGATCGGGCCTTATCAGTGTGGCTTTAGACCTGGAAAATCAACAACTGACCCGATTTTCACACTTCGGCAAATCCTGGAAAAGACCCAAGAGAAACAGATCGATACGTACCATATTTTCGTCGACTATAAAGCTGCCTTGGACAGCCCGATACGGCAGAAATTACTTGAAGCCATGGCTGAGTTTGGTATTCCAGCGAAGCTAATACGTCTTTGCGGAATGACGCTGACTGACACGAATTGAAGATTGGCAAGGAGCTTACGGAGCAATTCTGTACCAGACGAGGCCTAAAACATGGCGACGGCCTATCGTGCGATCTCTTTAACATTGTGATGGAGATGATAATGAGAAAAGCTGCATTAAACACGAGTGGCACGATGTTCAACAAAAGCCACATGCTACTCGCGTGCGCTGATGACGTAGACATCATCGGTCGAAAACTGCGGTATGTGACTGCAGCCTTCTCAGGTATACAGAAGGAATCAGCGAAAATGGGCCTAACGGTGAACGAGGACAAAACTAAGTTACTAGTTTCAACGAACAAAGAATCTGCTCGTTTGGGAAACTGTGTGAACGTTGACAACAATAACTTCGAGGTGGTAGTTAATTTTGTCTACCGAGGCTCCACCATCAACAAAGCAAATAATGTCAGCCTAGAAATCCGGAGAAGAATCCTGCTTGCAAATCAATGTTACTACGGACTAAGGAGAGTATCGGCGTCGTATGAATCATGAGCTGTACGAGCTGTACACTGACATTGACGTGGTCAGACGCATTAAGGTGCAACGGATGCGTTGGCTAGATTATGTTGTACGCATGGACGAAAATGCTTCAGCTCAAAAAGTCTTCGATAATGGACTCGATGGACGGCGCAGAAGAGGGCGACCAAAACTCCGTTGGAGAGACCAGGTTACTGAGAACCTTACAGAACTCGGTGTTACTAACTGTAGAAGAAGCACAGAAGATAGAGGCGCTTGTTTTATTTTTCGACGTGCGGTATATAATCAACTGGGATTGCATAGAAGTACCAGCTAAGTAAGTAAAAACTAATACTACAGAACATTTCTTACGTCGATAGTTTGTTTACTTTATTTATATCTCTTTATAATATACCAGCAGTTTTACAAACCAATATTGGTTTTATGTTAAATCATGTCTATAATTCGCTCTTATAATGAATTATGTTGATTAATTTGTACTGTGGCGTATGAATTTGTTGTATTTGTCTTATGCACGTAAATCATACGTAGATGCTGGTATATTCGCAACAAAACAGATGTGTTTAATGAACACTCTTAAAACTAGCGAGTAAAGGACAATATAATTGCCAAGATCACGACCACGTGTTTAATAAGTTATATACTAAAAAATCTGCAAAATCTAGGTTATGTGGTTCGATTCTCGGCTCCAGTCATCTACATATTTCTTTCATTGCCGGCCCCCTCGATGTTTTCGACAGCAACTTCGCAGTAGTGTCAAGTCATTCGCAATGTATAGTAAGAACATCTCAAAAAGTGACGTTCGCATTCGTCGATAAACAAGTAGGTACCGTTTGTTGTGAATGTAAAATAGAAAGCGTGTTAATTCACAACAACGCGAGAAGCATCCCATACCTCACTCATGGGGTGTAATGTGAAATTATATAAATTTTGTCGATAAACTCTCAATATCCCTGTCTATCCAAAATAGGTAATAATAACACAAGGGAACAAGGTATTTGTTGTTTAAGAACTGAATATTGTTTTAAAGGTAATTTGGGACGCTGAATCCAAATCTGCACTTGGTTTTTTTGTATCAGCTCGACTTTTCGCGATATACCGTTATGTCCAAAACTAAGGTACCTCCACTTCAAATATTTAAATAACTTGAAAACGGTTCACCATATTCAATTAAAAAAAAAAACTTAAACTCGTCAACAAAATTATCTTTAATCCGTGCCTACATTGTTTTTAATTTGACTTAGTAGTTTCAGAGATATCGTTGTAGTTTTAAAAAATAAAACAAAAAATTTACAAAAAAAAAAAATTTTTTGTTTTTTAAAAATTCATAAAAAAAATTATTGCAACAAAAATCACAGTGTTTGTCTTAAAACATTTAGTTTAATATAGTGTGAATCAAATGAGCTTTATTTTATTAAAATATCTGCACAACTTTTGATTTTGTCAACAATTTACTGAGATAACTAAATTTACAAAAATCGCGATTTCCATACAAAAATAACATTTATTAATATGTTTGTGAAAGTGTAACTCGAGCAAACCTTAACGGATCGTTATGAAAATTTATCAGTATTAATATTTTTCGAACTTATGGGATTGTAAATGGGCGGAATAGCCCCACCCCTTCTGGTACCTCCCATACAAAATTACCTATTTTTGGATAATTAATATATCTTCGATAGCTGCCAAACAGACTACCGGAGGATATTGAAATTTGGTCAGTTTATTTATCTTGCAAAAGTAGACAAACCCTAGAAAAACCGAAAGCGTTGCCATACCCCTTCTGGTACCTCCCATACAAATGACCGAACTCACCCCAATAGTCTTACATACACATCTTTTTTGTAAGTACACTGAATTCAGTCAAACTATGCGGAAGTTTTACGGTTATGAAAATATAAATCAGGAATGAATTTGCACTATATCGGATCACCCCTTCTGGTACCTCCCATACAAAATTACCTATTTTTGGAAAATTTATATTTCTTCCTTAACTTCCGAATTGAAACCTGCCGATTAATTAAATTTGGTCTGTTAATTAATATTGTAATAGGAGGCAAAACTAAAAATTAAACTATAAATAAATTTGCAAATTTATCATGATTTTTAAAAATACCAAATTTTAAATTTTTTTTGGTAAAAACAAAAAATTGCGAAAAATCTGTTATCACCGAATTTAGCATAACTCATTCAATTTTCAATCGATTATTATGTACATACATGTTTTAGAAAGCTATCTTAATATGATATTCAATAAAACTAATAAAAATAACAATTTGACCCCAACCGATTAACTTTCAGCGTGAAGAAAATTAAAATGTGTAATTTTTTGTGTAATTTTTTTTTTTTTTTTTAATAAAACAGCCGTTACTCAGTCATTTTTTTTGTAATATTAAAAAATTTGATTTTTTTCAAAGGTAACAACGATATCTTTAAATAAAAAAATAAAATTTTAAAATCCGGCTTATGAAAAAAAAATTATGATTTTTTGAACTATAATTTTTTGGAAAAAAGTCGAAAATACGATTAGTACCTGTAACTTAAAAATTCGAGCTGATGGAGAAAAATGGAGATTAGATTTGAAATCAGCGACCCCAAATTAGTAAAAAACAGCTATCGAATTCCAAACAACACTCAAAAAGTACAATTTTGTTCCCTTGTGTAATACATGACCCATTTCTAGAAAAAATAGGCTTTATTCTGATAGCCCCGAATTCAAATGATTTTAACCTCATAATAATTATATTGATCATCACTTTTTTAATATGTAAACAAATTCATTAAAACTTTCCACACTGTAATTCTCTTTCATTGTTCCAACTTAGTACAGTAATTGGCTGACTAATACCCTCATCTTGCGTTACCTCGCATACAAAATGTCCTATTTGGAAAAGAATAATCAAGTGCTTACTGCTACCATAGAGCAATATCCTAAAAGCAAATGCATATAAGGTAAGGGTACTTATCAGTCAGTTTTACTAGATAAAATATTTGTGTTGGCTTTTTACATATTCATGTTCGTGCTATGTCATATGCTCTGTTCGACGTTAGTTTAAAACAGTGAATGAACTCAGTACAAATATTGACATTAATACTCGTATAGAAGTAGTTTTGTTAGCTTGTCGAACAGATGATAATAATGCAATATTTGAATATGTATTCCACCCATTTGAATGTGGAGGAAGGACATCAAATGTTATTGTTGCATAGCAAAACATTGTGTAACTTTTGATTCCACATTATATGAGGTTTATTTTTATACCATCACCCTTAGGGATGAAGGTATATATCATTTGATACGAGCCAAAAGTGTAACACATAGAAGGAGTGACTTAAGACCCTAGGTTTCTTTGCACCAAATTCGATTCATGACTTTTTAAGTCGTTTGAGCCATGTCCGTCTGTCTGTCTGTCTGTCTGTCTGTCTGTCTGTCTGTCTGTCTGTCTGTCTGGTGGCTGTCCGGCTGGTTCGCACGATAACTTTCGAAAGACGCAACCAAATGTTTTGAAATTTTGCACGAGTTATTATTTTCTCAAAACTACTTACGGTATTGCAAATGGACTACATGGCCCCGCCCCTTCTGGTACCTCCCATACAAAAACATCATTCCGCCCACTTTAGAAATCGAGTAATAATATCAATACACCCTACGGGATCGTCCACAAATTCTGTTTTTAGTAAAGCTATAATAGGATAAAGTTTTGGAAAAAATTTTGAAAGCCTAGCCACGCCCCTTCTGGTACCTCCCATACAAATCTACCTTTCCGCCCACTATAGAGATGGAGAAATAATATCAATAAATTAAACGTGATCGTACCCAAATTCTATTTTTAGTAAAGCTATAACAGGATAAAGTTTTGGAGAAAAAAATTGGAAGTCTATTCACGCCCCCTATGGTACCTCCCATACACATCTGGTACCGCCCACTTTAGAAATCTATTAATATTATTAAAAGACCTAACGCGATCGTGCCCAAATTCTGCATTTGGTAAAGTTTAAGCAGGATAAAGTTTTGGAGAAAAAATCTAGAAGTCTAGACACGCCCCTTATGGTACCTCCCATACAAATGTACCACTCCGCCCACTTTAGAAATAGGGTAATAATATCAATACACTCGACACGATCGTGCCCAAATTCTGTATTTTGTTATGTTATAACAGGACAAAGTTTTGGAGAAAAAATTGGAAGTCTAGCGACGCCCCTTATGGTACCTCCCATACAAATGTATCTTCCCGCCCACTTTAGGGATGTACTAATAATATCAGTACACCCAAGGCAATCGTGCCCAAATTTTGTAATTAGTAAAGCTATAACAGGATAAAGTTATGGAGAATAAATCTGGAAGCCTAACCACACCCCTTCTCGTACCTCCCATACAAATGTACCACTCCGCCCACTTTAGAAATCGAGTAATAATATCAATATAATAGAAAATTATTTGTTTTACTGAGGGTAAGGGTAATGTAAGTTGGGTTGCCCGACTGAAACTTTCTAACTGGTTTTAATTTCAAATCGGTTAATTTCAATAACTCAAGACTTAAACAATATCTTACATTGGGTGATGGTATTTATCAGTCAGTTCAACTGACTGAAATTTTTGTGCTGGTTATAGCAAATTTTTGATATTAAAGGAGTAACTTTGAATTGCAGAAAGAGCGCTGGCTTCACTTGTGTTCGTATGCGAAAATACAGTATGGTGATATAAGAAAAAGTTTAGCAATGATAAAGCGCAAGGGTTCTAAAAACAGGTAACAATATAATTGATAAACAAATTACAATGTAAGTAAAATTTTAACTTTCGAAATGACGCAAAAAACGTCGAGCCACAGACACGTCGAACAACCAGATTTCAGCAACAAAATATCCACAAGACAGCTTAGCTATCCCCCGATCAAAACACCTAAACTCGTATTGATCATGTGGTAATCAATAGAAGGTATGCAGCTAGTGTCATGAACGATCGCGTGTTCCGTTGTGCTGACAGGGGCTCTGATGATTACCTCGTTGAAGCTAAGTTACGCACAAGATTGAGTAGAACGAAAAACGCACGTAACCAATCACAAAGAAATCTAAGCATCGGGAAGCTGCAAAACAACAACCACATCAACCGTGCTTGGATATGAAGTTGCTACATATTGGGCAACGCTACAGCCAATTGTTACCCCGAAAGTAAAAACAAAAATGTTACCCCACTGTAAGGAAAAGAATGGAATATGGTTTCAGATATGCAGAGTGTGCTGCATGTTAGGAGAGAACACTTCCAGCAATTTCTGGTTCCGGCAGCCAAGCCACGAAAAGGTATCATGCCAATTGTCAACAAAGGCTTAGATTGCCCACCCCCAAGCCAAACCGATGTAAAAAGAGCAAAACAAGGCAAGAAAATAAGAAAGCAGCTGGTGTAGACGGACTTCTCGCAGCACTCTTCAAGTGCGATGGCGATGAGCTGATAACGAGCATGCACCAGATCCTACGAACGGTCAGGCTTAACGAGTAGATGCCCCATGTTAGGAATCTAAGCGTACCATGTCCTATGCTTAGGGTATCCAGTTATGTCCTCCCAATACCGCGGGATCAGCTTTTTACCCATCACATATAACGTCCTGTCGAATGTGCAATGTGCAAGACTAAAGCCTACCTGATCGAGGCTTATCAGTGTGGTATTGGACCTGGTAAATCATCAATTTACCGGATATTTACACTGCGGCAAATCCTGGGAAAGTTCCAAGAGAAATATATCAACACGAACTATATTTTGGTGGCGTATAAAGCGGCCTTCGGCAGCCCGATACGGCAGAAATTATTCAAAGCCATGGTGATGAAGATGATAATGTAAAGCTGCAGTTACCACGAAATGGCATGATATTCAACAAAATTCACATACTGCGGGCGTATATCATGGCCCGAAAAATTCTAGATGTGACTGCCGCCTTCTCAGTGATGCTGAAGGAATTGGCAAAAATGGGTCCTACGGTATACGAGAGGACAGAATTAAGTTATTAGTTTCAACAAACAAAGAATCTACTCGTTTAGGACGCTGCGTGATCGTTGACAAGTATAGTTTCGATGTGGTGAAGATTTTATCTACACATGCACTACTATAAAGAAAATATATTGACAGCTTTGAAATCCGGAGACGAATTATGCTTGCGAATAGATGTTATTACGAAATTAGCAAGCGATTTAAAGACAGAGCCGTCTTTTGACGAACGAAAATTCAGCAATATTTAATTCTGAGTTATGATACAAGCGGATGAATCAGTTCTGACTGTATTCGAGAGGAAAATACTCCGTTAAATATATGGGCCTATCATCGTTAACGGAGAGTGTCTACGTCGTATGAATCATAAGCTGTGCGAGCTGCATACAAATGTTGACGTGTTCAGATGCATAAAGGTACAGTGGTTCCGTTGGTTAGGTCATGTTGAACGCTTGGATGAAAATGCGCCTGCTCGAAAAGTCTTCGACAATGAGCTTGATGGAAGGCGCAGAAGAGAGCGACCAAAACTCCATTGGAAACATCATGTAACTGGGAACCTTGCATAATTTCGTGTGACCTACAGGTTTAGAAGATCGAATACTCTTCTACGTGTGGCATATAATCGCAATATACGATTGCAAACATCTGCCAGCTAAGTATGTTAAGAAACTATGCTTACACTACACATAGGCTGAACCGCACCTCCTGTGATTTAAAATAATTATACACGTCCACTCTATTAGTAGCCGCACGTAGAAAAGCATTCCAAGCGCTAAGGTCTTTTGCGCTCCGTAGAATGTTCGTCACACCAAGCTTAGTTAACAGCTCTTTCACCTGGCCCATCCATCGGAGTTTTAGTCGCCCCCTCCAGCGCCGCCCATCGACTTTATTGCCGAAGACTTTACGAGCCGGAGCGTTTTCGTATATTCGTACAACGTGTCCAAGCCAGCGCATTCGGTCTATTTGAACGCGCTTGACTTCGTCGATGTCGTTGTACAGCTTATACAGCTCATGATTCATTCGACAACGGTAATCGCCGTTAACGACGATGGGTCCAAATATATTGCGAAGTGCTTTTCTCTCGAAGTCTTCCAGAATAGATTGATCCGTTTGTGTTTTTACCGGATCAGAGTCCGGTAGAGTTAGATATTTGTTCTTCGAGAGAACGGTTTGTCATTAAATCGGTCGCTTAGCGCATAGTAGCAGCGGTTCAATACTCGTCTTTTGAATTCCAGGCTGACATTATTATTTTCGTGTATGACGGAGCCAAGGTAGAAAAAATCATCTACCACTTCAAAGTTATAGTTGTCAACGTTAACGCAGCGTCCCAGACGAGTGGACTCTTTGTTCGTTGAAACAATTTGTTCTCATTTACCACCAGACCCACTTCCGCCAACTGTTTTTCAATGCTCGAAAATGCTGCAGTAAAATCCCGCAATCCACCACTAATGATATCTATATCATAGGGATACGCGAGCAACATGTGACTTTTGTTGAAGAGGGTACCATTCCTGTTTACTGCAGCCTTCCACATGATCATCTCTAGTACGATGTTAAAGAGATCGCAGGACAGACTATCGCCTTGTCTAAAGCCTCGCTTGGTAGAAATAGGCTCTGTCAGATTCATGCTGATTTTCACTGAAGACTTTGTGTCAGTCGGTGTCATCCCACAAAGTTGTATTAGCTTCGCGTGGATGCCAAACTCAGCAATAGCATCTAACAATTTCTATCGTATCGCACTGTCGAATGCAGCTTTGTAGTCGATAAACAGATGGTAGGTGTCGATCTTCATTTCTTGGGTCTTCTCCAGTATTTGTCGTAGTGTGAATAGCTGGTCGGTCGTAGATTTACCAGGTCTAAAGCCACACTGATAAGGTCCAATCTGGTTCGCCAGAATGGGCTTTAGTCTTTCACACACTTTGATCGCCTTTCTTAAGCACGGGACATAGGACACTCAGATTCCAATCATCGGGCATGCATGTTACCGGGTCATCGCCGCCGGTTTTAAAAAGCTCTGCCTGCTCTCCATCGGCTCCTTTATTAGTTTAAAGCCTTGCGATCGCCGTGCTGATCTCGTTTTGGCTCGGTGGTGGACAATCTACTCCCTCGTCTATGATTGGTGTGATTTTGTCAATAATGCAGCCTTAGGGAACGAGCAGGAAAAGAATTCCCTCCAGATTTGCAGCACACTATTAGTGTTTATGACCAGATTTCCGTCTCTGTCCTTACAGGTGGGGATCTCTATTTCAAAACTTTAGCATTTAACCCTTTGGTAGAACTTTCAGGCCTCTCCTATGTCCCTGTAATTTTCGATATCCTCTCTTTTTTCTTCCACAAACGATCTTTTCGTCTGAACAGGCTTTGTATCTCCCTCCATTTCTCATTATAAAGCTCCGTCACCGCATGCGTCGCCATTGGCCTCAGTTTTGCCTTATATGCAGCATCCATTTTCACAGAGATTTCGCGACATTCATCATCGTACCAGGGCAGTCGTTGCGGCAGTGGTCATAGAATTCACAATATGCTGCCACTATGCGTCGGGAATATCAGAACTAGGGGGGTTTGTTTGGAGTAATTGAGAGAGTTGGTTCGAGTAGGCATTGATTATCTCGGTGATATGCAGCTTTGTGATGTCTAGCTTCCTTTGCATTTGATTACGAGTGTTTTAAGCACTACCTAATCGTATGCGCACTTTGGCTGCAACTATGTGGTGATCCGAGTCAATATTTGCACCGCGCATCACACGCACGTCCATAACGCTTGAGACATGCCTTCCATCAATTACCACGTGATCAATCTGATTCCTGTATTTTCTAGGTTGCCTTGTGGATATCTTTATTCAGGAATCTGGTTCCACTCACAACCATGTTTCTTGCCGACGCGAAACTAACCAGTCTGAATTGGTTATCGGAGGTGTTGTTGTGTAGAGTGAATTTTCCGACTGCTTAACCAAGAGCGTCTTCCCTTCCTATTTAAGCATTTAAATCTTTCAGAACAATTTTAATGTCATGTGCAGGTCAGCGGTCATACATCTCCTCCAGGCGCTCATAGAATGCATCTTTAATGTCATCGTCTTTGTCATCTTTTTCTACCGTCGCACAGTGGGGTAAATTCACGATCTGGGCAGCCAAAATTATTTGAAGCAAATTTAAGGAGAATAATGTTAAAAAATTACTCGGTGAGGCGTAAAAAATAATAATATGTTAACATTCTGGGGGTAGAGGTTACGACCGTTTTTATACAAAAATAGTTTTTATAAAATATTTAAGATTCCAAGTATTGCCCATATATCTCCACAATGTTACACTTTAGAGCCCTTCCTCATTATAACTTTTTATTCCTTTGGATACCCTCTAACTATAAATGCATAAAGATATAAGACATCCTGTATGTTAACTAAAGTGGCTCAGTAAAACCGAAGAAATTATGGTCTATTTTTCCGCAGTAGGTAAATGGCTATAAAACACAAAACCGCAAAAACCCGCAAAATTGTATTTTTCCATCTGAACAATACGATGTTAAAGATTATATATATTTAATCATAGATTGAAGGGGTGAAAAGTGGTGATGCATAACTATTTGTCCATAGTTCGATTTTGATACCCACTGAAATTAATAACGAAATCTAGTTTGTATATGGAAGAAATATTTGACCACTGCCCTGACCATGACATTAATATGCTTCTGTGAGATTCAAATGCTAAACTAGGAAAGGAAGTGGTACATTTGTATGGAAGGTACGAGAAGATTTATTCTCCATAACTTTCTCCTGTTATAGCTTTACTAAATACAGAATTTGGGCACGATTGCGTTGGGTGTATTGATATTATTACTACATCCCTTAAGTGGGCGGAAAGGTACATTTGTATGGGAGGTACCATAAGGGGCGTGTCTAGACTTCTAAATTTTTCTCCAAAACTTTTCCCCATTATAACATAACAAAATTCAGAATTTGGGCACGAAGGAAGAGAAGGAAGATAACAACTCACCAACACAAACTCATATTGTGGTTGTGTTAGTTGCCGATGACTGGTCTAAAGTGACTCCTTCTATGTGTTACACTTTTAGGCCGTATCAAATGATATCTACACTCATCCCTAAGGGTGATAGTATAAAAATTACGGAATCTAGTTAAGGATTCTGTTCTATTTACCCTACAATTGGTAATTATTAAAAAAATTGGTTTCTGAGAAATCGAATTTTGGCCGCCCAGATCGTGAATTTACCCCTCTGTGCGTCGGGGCGTGTACACAAATCAGCGTAATATAAAAATATTTTGACCGGATGCGAATAGTCGCCATTCAGTCATATACGGTTAAACCGCGAGACCAGGTGCCGTAATCTCTTGCTGACTATGAAACCACATACAAATTTGTGTCTTTCTGCATGGCAGATGTAAAAGATTTCACAGTTCTTTCGTCGCGTGCAGCCCTGTCCCGTCCATCTCATTTTCTGTATGGCGGTGATGTCAGCCTTGTATTTGTCGAGGACATTCACCAGCTGGATAGAGACACCATCTCTGTATAGAGTTCGGACATTCCAGGTGCATATCCATAATCGTGGACATTATAACGTTTGCGGGGGTCGTCTACACTTAAGGGGTTCTTGTTTTTTCTTTTCTTCGTGTTTTCATAATTAATGTATTGTTAAAGGAGAGTGGCTTATTAGGCCACTACCCCGATCCTAGTTTCATGGGGCTGCCAAAGCCACTAAGAGAGCCTCTGGATTAAGCTTCAGTAACTTCTGTTACCTACTTCCTGCATCGGAGGTAGCATGCCAATTAGGTTACTCAACATTTCGGCTTTTCAAATTTGCTACTACTGAACGGGTGTTCAGTGGCACTGACGCGGAATACGTGATCTCTCGGACATTGGGACATTGCTTGGGAACCTCCACAGAGAGCTTCTGGTTATTCCCAAATGAATAACAATCAGAAAGACTCAAATTAGAAAATTCCCCATTCCTCCGCGTTTTTATACCATCACCCTCAGGGATGAGGGTATATATCATTTGGTACGACCCAAAAGTGTAACACGTAGAAGGAGTCACTTTAGACCCTAGGTTTCTTTCAACCAAATTCGATTCATGACTATTTAAGTCGTTTGAGCCATGTCCGTCTGTCTGTCTGGTGGCTGTCCGGCTGGTTCGCACGATAACTTTCGAAAGACGCAACCAAATGTTTTGAAATTTTGCAAGAGTTATTTTTTTCTCAAAACTACTTACGGTATTGCAAATGGGCTACATGGCCCCGCCCCTTCTGGTACCTCCCATACAAATACATCATTCCGCCCTCTTTAGAAATCGAGTAATAATATCAGTACACCCTACGGGATCGTCCCCAAATTCTGTATTTAGTAAAGCTATAACAGGATAAAGTTTTGGAAAAAATTTTGAAAGTCTAGCCAGGCCCCTTCTGGTACCTCTCATACAAATCTACCTTTCCGCCCACTATAGAGATGGTGAAATAATATCAATAAATTAAACGTGATCGGAACCAAATTCTCTTTTTAGTAAAGCTATAACAGGATAAAGTTTTGGAGAAAAATAATTGGAAGTCTATCCACGCCCCATCTGGTACCTTCCATACACATCTGGTACCGCCCACTTTAGAAATCGATTAATATTATTATTAGAACTACCGCGATCGTGACCAAATTCTGTATTTAGTAAAGTTCAAGCAGGATAAAGTTTTGGAGAAAAAATCTCGAAGTCTAGACACGCCCATTCTGGTACCTCCCATACAAATGTACCTTTCCGCCCACTTTAGAGATGGAATAATAATATCAATACACTTGACACGATCGTGCCCAAATTCTGTATTTGGTAAAGCTATAGCAGGATAAAGTTTTGGAGAAAAAATCTGGATGTCTAGACACGCCCCTTCTGGTACCTCCCATACAAATGTACCACGCCGCCCACTTTAGAGATGGAGTAATAATATCAATATTCTCGACACGATCGTGCCCCAATTCTGTATTTTATTATACCATCACCCGTAGGGATGAGTGTATATATCATTTGGTACGACCCAAAAGTGTAACACATAGAAGGAGTGACTTTAGACCCTAGGTTTCTTTGAACCAAATTCGATTCATGACTTTTTAAGTCGTTTGAGCCATGTCCGTCTGTCTGTCTGTCTGTCTGTCTGTCTGTCTGTCTGTCTGTTTGTCTGTCTGTCTGTCTGTCTGTCTGTCTGTCTGGTGGCTGTCCGGTGGCTGTCCGGCTGGTTCGCACGATAACTTTCGAAAGACTCAACCAAATTCTGTATTTAGTAAAGCTATAACAGGATAAAGTTTTGGAAAAAATTTTGAAAGCCTAGCCGCGCCCATTCTGGTACCTCTCATACAAATCTACCTTTCCGCCCACTATAGAGATGGTGAAATAATATCAATAAATTAAACGTGATCGGAACCAAATTCTCTTTTTAGTAAAGCTATAACAGGATAAAGTTTTGCAGAAAAATAATTGGAAGTCTATCCACGCCCCATCTGGTACCTTCCATACACATCTGGTACCGCCCACTTTAGAAATCGATTAATATTATTATTAGAACTACCGCGATCGTGACCAAATTCTGTATTTAGTAAAGCTCAAGCAGGATAAAGTTTTGGAGAAAAAATCTCGAAGTCTAGACACGCCCATTCTGGTACCTCCCATACAAATGTACCTTTCCGCCCACTTTAGAGATGGAATAATAATATCAATACACTTGACACGATCCTGCCCAAATTCTGTATTTGGTAAAGCTATAGCAGGATAAAGTTTTGGAGAAAAAATCTGGATGTCTAGACACGCCCCTTCTGGTACCTCCCATACAAATACATCATTCCGCCCACTTTAGAAATCGAGTAATAATATCAATACACCCAACGGGATCGTCCCCAAATTCTGTATTTAGTAAAGCTATAACAGGATAAAGTTTTGGAAAAAATTTTGAAAGCCTAGCCACGCCCATTCTGGTACCTCCCATACAAATCTACCTTTCCGCCCACTATAGAGATGGTGAAATAATATCAATAAATTAAACGTGATCGGAACCAAATTCTCTTTTTAGTAAAGCTATAACAGGATAAAGTTTTGGAGAACAAAGTTGGAAGTCTATCCACGCCCCATCTGGTACCTCCCATACACATCTGGTACCGCCCACTTTAGAAATCTATTAATATTATTAAAAGACCTAACGCGATCGTGCCCAAATTATGTATTTGGTAAAGTTTAAGCAGGATAAAGTTTTGGTGAAAAAATCTGGAAGTCTAGCGACGGCCCTTATAGTACCTCCCATACAAATGTACCTTTCCGCCCACCACGGGATGTAGTAATAATATCAGTACACCCAGCGCAATCGTGCTCAAATTCTGTAATTAGTAAAGCTATAACATGATAAAATTATGGAGAATAAATCTGGAAGCCTAACTACACCCCTTCTCGTACCTCCCATACAAATGTACCACTCCGCCCACTTTCGAAATCGAGTAATAATATCAATATAATAGAAAATTATTTATTTTAGTGAGGGTAAGGGTAAATTAAGTCGGGTTGCCCGACTGAAACTTTCTAACTGGTTTTAATTACAAATCGGTTAATTTCAATAACACAAGACTTAAACAATATCTTATATTGGGTGATGGTATTTATCAGTCAGTTTAACTGACTGAAATTTCTGTACTGGTTAAGTTATAGCAGGATAAAGTTTTGGAGAAAAAATTGGAAGTCTAGCGGCGACCCTTATGGGACCTCCCATACAAATGTACCTTTCCGCCCACTTTAGAGATGGAGTAATAATATCAATACATCCAACGCAATCGTGCCCAAACTCTGTATTTAGTAAAGCTATAACAGGATAAAGTTTTGGAGGATAAACCTAGAAGTCTAGACACGCCCCTTCTAGTACCTCCCATACAAATTTACCACTCCACCCACTTTAGAAATCGAGTAATAATATCAATATAATAGCAATTTTTTTTATTTTACTGAGGGTGATGGTATATGTAAGTCGGGTCGCCCGACTGAAACTTTCTTACTGGTTTATATAATAGTTATTGAAAATCTCAACCCAAACGTTGAGTGCTTACATGGTTTTTAAGATTTAAATCCTACAGTTTCTAAATTCATATAAAAAAAATTGTTTTTACTTGGGCTTACGCCAGTACGGAGCACAGCGATTAGTTATAAATAGTGTAATTTTTCTGTCACCCATCACTGTATGGATGTTATTGTACCAATGATACCCATATCGTGGTTTTGCTATTATTTCTTTAACAATATTTACCTTATTGTCAATTTAGTTCGAATTTTTTTTTTCATCTTTTATAAGCGTGTTTGAATCCTTTTGTGCTCCCCGATATCTTTTCCTTTATAGTAACATTTGCATGTTCAATATGTAGTTCAGAATCAATATTGAGTTCGCTTTTCCTTGTGTTTTTTTATACTCATTTTGTTTTCATAATAATTTCAGTTTGTCGTCATTGTCATTTTTCGTTTTGTGTTTTGGTTGTACTTATTCAGCTCCGCATGGTCGTTTTCTTCGTTTTTCATGTTACGGTATGTTGGTTATGACATATATATGAATTTGTTTGCTAACGTTATTGTACATCCTTTGGATGTGCCGAGTACGCTTTGGCTGACCCCAACTCGCTCCACTCTTTACCCGTTTTATGTCTGCCCCTGTGCGAGTAGTGAGAGACTATCCTAATATTTGTGTAATGAATTCGTCAAAATTCATTCAAAGCCATTGTACTCAGCTTGACAATGGCAATGTGCACCACATGTCACTCACTCTGTGCGGGCAAAAGCTCATTGTGTGTTGGTTATGCCGGATGTTGTTGGTGACTGACATCAATAGTTAGTTTTTTACGCTCGCTCATATGTGCACAAAGTCAATATTATTCAAATTTTTGATGATATTTTCTTTATTATATTAATATTTGCGTTCACTGTTGGCTAAATGTTTTTACATACAATTTAATTATTTTATATCAATATTTAAAACAACTTTTTGTTAAGAAACATCTGTTCCCACACTCCCGTTTTGTTAGATTATTAAATTGGGAAGTGAGTGATTATTAATTTTGAGTGCTACATTTAATGTTATTATTTAAATCCGGTACGGTGTAAAATAAAGCTTACATCACTTTTTATGCGTATAAAGGATTAAGGTGTAAAAAATGGTTAAGGAAGTATGACGGAATTACTATTAAGAACATGTCCGTTATTTAATATTAAAAGATGGTTGTCAAGGTAAAATTGATGCCCTAGAAATGGTTACAATACCATTTTTAAACGAATAAAATAAAAAATATATTAAAAAAGACCGAAAAGGAGAAAAAATAAAAGTTTTGATTTAATAATGTTTGGCCCAACAATAGTATGGGATAAAAAGTGTAAGTGTAGACACAGCATACGTTCAAATATTATCTAAAGACAATTTCAGATCATAAATCCAGCCTACTTTCGATCTATTATCATGTATGTCATTTTGAGTTCTATTCAAAAAAAAACAAACACATTTCCTTAAAGTATAATATCCTTTTATCACATTTACGTCATTGTCCTCAATAACGACATTAGTCTATAAATATACTTACCGATATGTTACATTATTTATTTGGAAATTATTAGTTAATAGTGGACCACATTACATTTGACTTGGCTACAAACTATGTTTCGTGATTCATTAGTTCTAATGATACATTAGGTCACATATTTCCATAATAAATTAGCCTAATTGAAACCGCTTCACCCACATAGTTCATAAGAATACTAAATATTTTAAACAACAGTCATAAATTGTCATTGAATGCAAATAATTACCATTTGGGTTTGGCACAAAATTATTAGACCATCGAGTAAATGTAATTAATTGCAATCATTGAAAGCTGAAATTTGGTAACCACTTAGAAAGTAACTATGTAGTGGAGAAATTGAAACGGAGTGAGCGAAGAGTAAACAGGCAGCAGTAAATATTAGTTGTATGAGCGCATATATGGTGGTTATATTTTAGTGCAATAGTTCTCCAAAATATAATGTATGATAAGACATAGAGTGAAATTGTAGAAAAGGATACAGCCAACAAATGTAAGAAGTTTAAAACAACATTTCTGAACATTAAGCCGGGTCGATCTATATGGAGAAAAACATATGAATGTTACCGCTTTATATGAAAAGTCATATAAAACCAAATTCTGAGGTGCAAAATTTTTATTTTTATGGGCATGACAAAAATGCCTGTTTTGATGTTTTGTCCATAACTTTGTTATTCGTTGTCCAATTGTTAAGTTTTATATATCGGTGAAGAAGTATTAACAAGAACTTTGTAAGTATCATAGTAACTTAAAACTATGACGTCATTTTCAGTGGTTCTCAACATTAGGTCTTTAAAAACCCCATAAAATTTTATAAAGCAAGTTTGAAGCCTTTAAGGAATTATTATATATTTGCGAAATAATTGAGACATTTTCCCCATAAACAAAAGAGGAAAAGGACCACTGTGCAACGCACAGATCTTGATAACACTATGTTACAAGATTTTTGTCCCTGGGTTGTAATTGTTATTTCCTAGTCAGTTAGGTCCCAAAAGTATAGAAAACAGCTATTGTCGCAAGATAACTTTGCTTTTGTGACCATGGCAGCGCTTATCTACGTGCACACTACAGTGCACACTGGAATAGTCACGTGGATGGCCACAACGAACTGAATTCACAGTGGGGAGGAACAACGTCAAGTGGGAGCCCTTGGTGGACCCCCAGAAGGTACTGATGCCACCACTCCACATCAAACTGGGTCTTATAAAGCAATTCGTCAAAGCTCTCGACAAAAATTCTTCAGCGTTCAAGTACCTACAAGACTTGTTCCCTAAGCTCTCTGAGGCGAAAGTTACAGTCACAAAAGCAAAGTTTCCGAGGAATATTAGGTGGTTTCCATACTTTTAAGACATGACAGACTAGGAAATAACAATTACATCCCAAGTTATGGAAGAAACAACGCGCACCAACAATTTTTTTTCCACCCCAAAATTTGTTTTATTTTGAAAATGTATATTCTGTTATGGTGACGACATTAGAGAGCCGTGCGAAATTGCCCAGGCTTGAAAGCAAAAAAGACTTCAAACAGTATTTTTTTTTTATTTTCTTTTCTATTACTAAGTTAAATTAATTTTTTCTTTTACATATGTTCTGAACAAATAAATTTCTAAAGAGAAAAAATAAATAAAATAAATAAAAAACCAGTACAGAAATTTCAGTCAGTTGAACTGACTGACAAATACCATCACCCAATATAAGATATTGTTTAAGTCTTGAGTTATTGAAATTAACCGATTTGTAATTAAAACCAGTTTGAAAGTTTCAGTCGGGCAACCCAACTTACATTTACCCTTACCCTCAGCAAAACAAATAATTTTCTATTATATTGATATTATTACTCGATTTCGAAAGTGGGCGGAGTGGTACATTTGTATGGGAGGTACGAGAAGGGGTGTGGTTAGGCTTCCAGATTTATTCTCCATTACTTTATCCTGTTATAGCTTTACAGATACAAAATTTGACTTCCAATTTTTTTCCCAAAACTTTGTCCTGTTATAACATAACAAAATACAGAATTTGGCCACGATCGTGTCGAGTGTATTGATATTATTACCCTATTTCTAAAGTGGGCGGAGTGGTACATTTGTATGGGAGGTACTAGAAGGGGCGTGTCTAGACTTCTAGATTTTTTCTCCAAAACTTTATCCTGCTTAAACTTTACCAAATACAGAATTTGGGCACGATCGCGTTAGGTCTTTTAATAATATTAATCGATTTCCAAAGTGGGCGGTACCAGATGTGTATGGGAGGTACCAGATGGGGCGTGAATAGACTTCCAATTTTTTTCTCCAAAACTTTATCCTGTTATAGCTTTTCTAAAAATAGAATTTGGGTACGATCACTTTTAATTTATTGATATTTTTATACCATCACCCGTAGGGATGAAGGTATATATCATTTGATACGACCCAAAAATGTAACACATAGAAGGAGTCACTTTAGACCCTAGGTTTCTTTGAACCAAATTCGATTCATGACTTTTTAAGTCGTTTGAGCCATGTCCGTCTGTCTGTCTGTCTGTCTGTCTGTCTGTCTGTCTGTCTGTCTGTCTGTCTGTCTGTCGGGTGGCTGTCCGGCTGGTTCGCACGATAACTTTCGAAAGACGCAACCAAATGTTTCGAAATTTTGCACGAGTTATTATTTTCTTAAAACTTCTTACGGTATTGCAAATGGGCTACATGGCCCCGCCCCTTCTGTTACCTCCCATACAAATACATCATTCCGCCCACTTTAGAAATCGAGTAATAATATCAATACACCCTACGGAATCGTCCCCAAATTCTGTATTTAGTAAAGCTATAACAGGATAAAGTTTTGGAAAAAAATGTTGAAAGCCTAGCCACGCCCCTTCTGGTACCTCCCATACAAATCTACCTTTCCGCCCACTATAGAGATGGAGAAATAATATCAATAAATTAAACGTGATCGTACCCAAATTCTATTTTGAGCAAAGCTATAACAAGATAAAGTTTTAGAGAAAAAAATTGGAAGTCTATTCACGCCCCATCTGGTACCTCCCATACACATCTGGTACCGCCCACTTTAGAAATCGATTAATATTATTAAAAGACCTAACGCGATCGTGCCCAAATTCTGTATTTGGTAAAGTTTAAGCAGGATAAAGTTTTGGAGAAAAAATCTGGAAGTCTAGACACGCCCCATATGGTACCTCCCATACAAATGTACCTTTCCTCCCACTTTTGGGATGTAGTAATAATATCAGTACACCCAACGCAATCGTGCGCAAATTCTGTATTTAATAAAGCTATAACAGGATATAGTTATGGAGAATAAATCTGGAGCCTAAACACACCCCTTCAATTTCGAAATCGAGTAATAATATCAATAAAATATAAAATTATTTGTTTTACTGAGGGTACTGGTTTTAATTACAAATCGATTATTTTCAATAACTCAAGACTTAAACAATATATTATATTGGGTGATGGTATTTATCAGTCAGTTTAACTGACTGAAATTTCTGTACTGGTTTCTCCATATCTATAGTGGGCGGAAAGGTAGATTTGTATGGGAGGTACCAGAAGGGCCGTGGCTAGGCTTTCAAATTTTTTTCCAAAACTTTATCCTGTTATAGCTTTACTAAATACAGAATTTGGGGACGAGCCCGTAGGGTGTATTGATATTATTACTCTATTTCTTAAGTGGGCGGAATGATGTATTTGTATGGGAGGTACCAGAAGGGGCGGGGCCATGTAGCCCATTTACAATACCGTAAGTAGTTTTGAGAAAATAATACCTCGTGCAAAATTTCAAAACATTTGGTTGCGTCTTTCGAAAGTTATCGTGCGAACCAGCCGGACAGCCACCAGACAGACAGACAGACGGACATGGCTCAAACGACTTAAAAAGTCATGAATCGAATTTGGTTCAAAGAAACCTAGGGTCTAAAGTCACTCCTTCTATGTGTTACACTTTTGGGTCGTATCAAATGATATATACCTTCATCCCTAAGGGTGATGGTTTAATAATAAAACCAGTACAGAAATTTCAGTCAGTTTAACTGACTGATAAATACCATCACCCAATATAAGTTATTGTTTAAGTCTTGTCTTATTGAAATTAACCGATTTGTAATTAAAACCAGTTAGAAAGTTTCAGTCGGGCAACCCGACTTACATTTACCCTTACCCTCAGTAAAAAATAAATAATTTTCTATTATATTGATATTATTACTCCATTTCGAAAGTGGGCGAAGTGGTACATTTGTATGGGAGGTACGAGAAGGGGTGTGGTTAGGCTTCCAGATTTATTCTCCATAACTTTATCATGTTATAGCTTTACTAATTACAGAATTTGAGCACGATTGAGTTGGGTGTACTGATATTATTACTACATCCCTAGAGTGGGCGCAAAGGTACATTTGTATGGGAGGTGCTATAAGGGGCGTCGCTAGACTTCCAATTTTTTCTCCAAAACTTTGTCCTGTTATAACATAACAAAATACAGAATTTGGGCACGATCGTGTCGAGTGTATTGATATTATTACCTTATTTCTAAAGTGGGCGGAGTGGTACATTTGTATGGGAGGTACCAGAAGGGGCGTGTCTAGACTTCCAGATTTTTTCTCCAAAACTTTATCCTGCTTAAACTTTACCAAATACAGAATTTGGGCACGATCGCGTTAGGTCTTTTAATAATATTAATAGATTTCTAAAGTGGGCGGTACCAGATGTGTATGGGAGGTAACAGATGGGGCGTGGATAGACTTCCAATTTTTTTCTCCAAAACTTTATCCTGTTATAGCTTTACTAAAAAGAGAATTTGGTTCCGATCACTTTTAATTTATTGATATTATTTCACCATCTCTATAGTGGGCGGAAAGGTAGATTTGTATGGGAGGTACCAGAATGGGCGTGGCTAGGCTTTCAAAATTTTTTCCAAAACTTTATCCTGTTATAGCTTTACTAAATACAGAATTTGGGGACGATCCCGTTGGGTGTATTGATATTATTACTGGATTTCTAAAGTGGGCGGAATGATGTATTTGTATGGGAGGTACCAGAAGGGGCGGGGCCATGTAGCCCATTTGCAATACCGTAAGTAGTTTTGAGAAAATAATAACTCGTGCAAAATTTCAAAACATTTGGTTGCGTCTTTCGAATGTTATCGTGCGAACCAGCCGGACAGCCACCAGACAGACAGACAGACAGACAGACAGACAGACAGACAGACAGACAGACAGACAGACAGACAGACAGACAGACAGACAGACAGACAGACAGACAGACAGACAGACAGACAGACAGACAGACAGACAGACAGACAGACAGACAGACAGACAGACAGACAGACAGACAGACAGATAGACAGACGGACATGGCTCAAACGACTTAAAAAGTCATGAATCGAATTTGGTTCAAAGAAACCTAGGGTCTAAAGTCACTCCTTCTATGTGTTACACTTTTGGGTCGTATCAAATGATATATACCCTCATCCCTAAGGGTGATGGTATAAAAAACAAACCGAATAGTTGCTTTTGCTCTCGAACCACTGGCATGGGTGGATCGGCCCTTCAAAGTTAGTGGGGGTCGGTCATACATTTGGACTTGATTGGGGCACTCTAAATGGGTCAAAGTGGGATTTTTCAAAACTTGACCCTACGGGACAAAAGTCAACAGTTGGGGGGTAGTAGAATTCGTTTTAGAGGTATGGTTCCTTTGGCAAAGTTTCCTATTTTGATCCCTAGAATACGATTTTCACTGAGCCATGGGCGATTATTAAATCGACCCACCCTAATGTATGTATATGTAAAACTATGAGGTTCAATTCGGCCATTTGTATGGAAGGTACCAGAAGGGGTGTGTAAAACAGTTAGGTTTTCGGAGGTTTTGCCTCCTATCATAAGATGAATAAAAACCAGTACAGAAATTTCAGTCAGTTAAACTGACTGATAAATACCATCACCCAATATAATATATTGTTTAAGTCTTGAGTTATTGAAAATAATCGATTTGTAATTAAAACCAGTTAGAAAGTTTCAGTCGGGCAACCCGACTTACATTTACCCTTACCCTCAGTAAAACAAATAATTTTATATTTTATTGATATTATTACTCGATTTCGATATTATTCGATATTATTATTGATATTATTACTCGATTTCGATTTATATGGGAGGTACGTGAAGGGATGTGTTTAGGCTCCAGATTTATTCTCCATAACTTTATCCTGTTATAGCTTTACTAAATATAGAATTTGCGCACGATTGCGTTGGGTGTACTGATATTATTACTACATCCCAAAAGTGGGCGGAAAGGTACATTTGTATGGGAGGTACCATAAGGGGCGTGTCTAGACTTCCAATTTTTTCTCCAAAACTTTGTCCTGTTATAATATAACAAAATACAGAATTTGGGCACGATCGTGTCGAGTGTATTGATATTATTACTCTATTTCTAAAGTGGGCGGAGTGGTACATTTGTATGGGAGGTGCCAGAAGGGGCGTGTCTAGACTTCCAGATTTTTTCTCCAAAACTTTATCCTGCTTAAACTTTACCAAATACAGAATTTGGGCACGATCGCGTTAGGTCTTTTAATAATATTAATCGATTTCTAAAGTGGGCGGTACCAGATGTGTATGGGAGGTACCAGATGGGGCGTGAATAGACTTCCAATTTTTTTCTCTAAAACTTTATCTTGTTATAGCTTTACTCAAAATAGAATTTGGGTACGATCACGTTTAATTTATTGATATTATTTCTCCATCTCTATAGTGGGCGGAAAGGTAGATTTGTATGGGAGGTACCAGAAGGGGAGTGGCTAGGCTTTCAAAATTTTTTTCAAAACTTTATCCTGTTATAGCTTTACTAAATACAGAATTTGGGGACGATTCCGTAGGGTGTATTGATATTATTACTCGATTTCTAAAGTGGGCGGAATGATGTATTTGTATGGGAGGTACCAGAAGGGGCGGGGCCATGTAGCCCATTTGCAATACCGTAAGTAGTTTTGAGAAAATAATAACTCGTGCAAAATTTCGAAACATTTGGTTGCGTCTTTCGAAAGTTATCGTGCGAACCAGCCGGACAGCCACCCGACAGACAGACAGACGGACATGGCTCAAACGACTTAAAAAGTCATGAATCGAATTTGGTTCAAAGAAACCTAGGGTCTAAAGTGACTCCTTCTATGTGTTACACTTTTGGGTCGTATCAAATGATATATACCTTCATCCCTACGGGTGATGGTATAAAAATATTTAATTTTGTATGGGAGGATCTAGAAGGCGTCAACCTTTCTTTTTTTGTATTAATTCCTGAGTCAAATTTTTATAAGCGTACATCTTACGCAAAATTTGACTGAATTCAATATATAATAGTAACAAAAAAGATATATATGAAAAACTAAGAGGATCAATTCGGTCATTTGTATAGGAGGTACCAAAAGGGGTGTGGCAAAAGCTTCGGGTTTCTGAGGGTTTGTCTACTACATATTACAAGATAATTAACGTGACCAAATTCAAACATTCTCCAGTTGTCCTGTTTGGAAGTTATTATAGAAATATACTACAAAATCAAACATTTTTAAAAACACCCGAACGTGTAACTAAAAGTCCGCTAAAGAAATTAGTATTATAGTAATTTCTAACTTGATTAATATTATACATTAGGTGAAGCTAGATGACCAACATCGGTAATATTACCTTTTTTTAACGAAATTCGAAAAATGCCATATAAGAAACGCCCTAACGCTTTTTGTGAACAATTAAAGGGTGAAGTGTTACGATCATATTGGTTGTTTACAGAAGTTGTTCAGATATGCAATTAGTCCGTTTTTGGAAAAGATTGCAAGTAAAAAGATTAAATACTGGCCCAAAACTCAAAAAAATGATTTTTAAAGTAGACATGTTCAGATTGCTTGGGTTTGTTCAGAGAAGTTATTCGTTGTTACCTATACTATAATATCACTAAAGCAAATACTCTGGATTCCTTACAAAAAAATTTTTATTCCAAGTTATTTTTGAAACAAAACGAGGGAAGTCTAATTATTTTTAGAAATACTAAAATAGTTATTTCTTAAGCGGTTTATTAGCTACAATTTGCTTAAGGATAGAAAGCGCTATATTCCAAACTGTAGGAACTGGTGGCCAAAAACCGACGTCATAATTTTTCGATGAATCCAAGTGTTTTCAAAATATTTAGGGGGCCAAAAAAAAAAAAATATGTAGACAGTCTAGCCGAACTGTGCTATGGTTTTACTCAGCTCCGGTTGTACTATCAAACCTATATAGTCTTGTTCGGGTGTTTTTTTCACTGTTGCACTGTGATATTAATTATTCAAAAATTGGTTATTTTGTATGGGAGGTAGCAGAAGGGGAAGGGCTATACTGCCCTTTCACAATACCATTACTTCATTTTGAAAAATATTAATACTGGTAAATTTTCATACCAAACAGTTTTACTCGAGTTATCCATGATTTTGGTACATATGCAAAAAAAATTGCATGGCGACCTTCACCGATTTGGCCTTTTTTTTTACAGAAGACTATCTTAAAACTTTTCCAGGTTGTAAATTAAGTTTTGTACTTATCGGATAATTATTATGAGCAGGGAACCGAGTTAAAGTGTGAGAATAGTGCCTCCAAAAATATACTTGCAGTTGAGCTAAAAAAATTAGTTCACATTAATTTAAGTCAGTGCGAAATTTTTAGGACACGTAACCAAAAAAATATTTGACATTAAAGTCAAAAATTATTTTTTCATCGACTTCGACAAAATAACGGTAAGGAATTCAGAATAAAAAAAACGTACTTTCTGTGCACAATTTTGTTTCCAATAATACAAAAAAAGAATTTTGAAAATCAGCCAAGAATTGCCACTATGTGATGTGACAAGCAATAAGCAGGTTTGGCATTGTTTCACCATATTGGTTCAATCCAATTCAATATGTATAACAAAAACTAAACGAAATTTTAAGAAATTGGATATTATAAATTACGATTTGAACTAGTGTTATATAATCCACTCACAATTTCAGCAAATATTTTTGCTGAAGTTCACTAATTCAATAGTAAGATATTAAGTTGAACCATTTCATTTAATATTCGTAGTCACCAAAAGCCCAACGATGCCACAATGTGAACACATCCTCCAAAACCATCACCAATCGTTGGCAAATTCCTTGAAATTGGAATGAAGTGAAAGCTGCCCAAATTCGTTTGAATTTACTATGTGGTCTGCAACTCGGCTGTACTGTTGCTCCATTCGACATAGTTCGCGTTGCATCAAAAGAAGAACACGTCTGAAATGTTAAACATTTAATTAAACAATTGAATGGAATTGCATGGCCGAGTATGTTCCGGTGAGTGTGCGGCATGTGGTGGTGGGTGTTTTCTCAGGGCGTTGTCCAATTGTCAAAAAGCGATGAAATTCACATGCAACAATGGGGATGCACGCATTTCACACGCCCACAATCACGATTTCTTCTTGCAAATTGTATAAAGTTTTGGTGTCGTTAGTTTACGTGGCTTGTTTGCATAATGCAATGTGGCATTGTTGGTGCATTTGACTTCAGGCTCGTAGATTGAAGCGGAAATAAATCGAAACACATTTATCGTCGATTTGTTGCAACGTGTTGCTTATGATACTGTGCATAGTGTGACTCGGTTTTTTCATTATGTATTTCTTGCACATCATAAATTGTTAGTTATCTATTTCATAGAATAACTTAAGTTGTACCTAACAGTGTGTAGTTTAGTGTTGTCTTCGCAAATTGAATTTGTGAAATACGGAAAGAAATAAAAGTATAAAGCACTTTAAAGGGTGATTTTTTAAGAGCTATAGGAAAATAAAAAAAAAACATAATATTTAGAAAAATGCATGAAATCTTTATTTGAATCGATAGTACGGTCCATATAATTTAATGTTTGAAGATTATTTCATGCAAATGTTGACCGTGACTGCGCCTCAAATGGTCCATCCGCTTAGTCCAATTTTGTCATACTCTTTCCAACATTTCGGCCGGTATCTCATGAATAAATGCTACAATGCTGTCGGCCAATTGACCGGTCCCGAACGTGAAAAAAAATGTTCACCGAACTCGCCTCTCAATAAGTCCATTGTGCTGTGTGGCATATGGCACCGTCTTTAGAGTATACAAACATTCGACTTTTTCGAAAAACCGGTTTCGGTTTTACTCGAAATTTACATTATTCCAAAAACTCGGTTTTCGAATACTAAATTAAGAAAAAACCGGGTTAACCGGTTTTTTTCGAGTTTTTCAATTGTGCACAAAAGTAATAAAAAGTGTTACTATTATTACAAATTTAATTTTAAAATGTTAAAAACAACGTATTGTTTATATTATCGTACTAATAATCTGGTTTTTATTAAATACAGCCATTCATAAAATCCTTTATACGTCTCCTAATATATTCCTCAGGTGAAATTTTCAGTTTAACCTTAAATTAAGTTTGAAATAGGTCCTTAAACACAATGTTTTTTTTTATCGTTTTAGTGCTTTTTCGATACCAGGTGTTGTCATTGAATTGAATATTCTTATCGACTCCTTACGTGTCCTTATTTCAAGAAAAGTCTGAAAATGACATTATAATAGGACTTTACAACATTTAAATGTTCCACAAAAATGTTGCTGAGAAATTCTACTTAGGGTGCTCTAAGACAAAAATCAATATCTCCAACTTTTACTAATCACTTTGTTTTCAAATCACTGTGTGAACAGGGACCTAAAAAAGTCCGACCACCTATGTTTCTTCATGTTTTAGTGCATCTTCGATATCAGATGTATTCAATGAAATTTAAGGGGGTTTTTTTGTGGAACATTTAAACTCTCTATCTGCACTCCTTAGCTGTTTTTTTCACCCTTACATCGTGAAATGTCAGAAAATGATCTTTAAATGTGACTTTACAGCAAGCATTGAGCATATTATATGTTGTTATGCTGTGATTTTCATATTTTCAAAAAACCGTCAAAACCGAAAAAACCGACCTCAAAAAACCGGTTAAACCGGTTATTCGAAAATCGATATTTTGTTAAAACCGGCTGACGGTTTTGAACAAAAAAACCGGTTTGCCGGTTTCCGGTTTCGGTTTTGTATACTCTAACCGTCTTGTTGAAACCACATGTCATGCAAGTCAAGCTCTTACATTTTGGGCAAAAAAAAGTTGGATATCATCTCACGGTAGCGCTCACCATTCACAGTTACGTTACGATTCGCATCATCTTTGAAGAAGTACGGTCCAATGATGCCACCAGCCCATAAACCGCACCAAACTGTGACTTTTCCTGGATGCATTGGTAGCTCTGCTAATGCTTCTGGCTGAACTTCACTCCAAAATTGATAATTCTGCTTATTAACGTACCCATTAAGCCAAAAATGAGCTTCGTCGCTGGATCTTCGGCCAACTTTCCAGGACCCTATTCACCAAAAATTCTACGTTGCGGTAGGTCGTTCGGCTTCAATTCTTGCACCAGCTGTATTTTGAAAGGCTTCACACCTTAATCCTTATGCAAAATTTTCCACGTTGTTGAGTAACGGCGACGAATCGATAACTGATGGTCATCATTAACACTGGCCGATACAGCTGCGATATTTTCTTCACTTCGCACTCTACGTAAGCGTGTTGGTGGTTTAATGTCCAACAATGTAAATTTGGTGCTAAATTTAGTCACAATAGCCCGAATAGCCGCTTCAGTGGATCGATTAAACTGACCATAAAATGGAAGAAGCGAGCGATGAACTTTCTTAACAGAGCACGCATTTTGATAATAAAATTCAATAATTTGCAAGCGTTGTTCGTTTCTAAAACGGTTCATGGTGTTGCCAAAAAGATAATAGCCAAAAAATCACACTTTATAGTGAAAATATAAAAAATATATATACATTTCAATAATATAATAAAATAACAAAAAAAAAATAAAATTTTATATAACAAAAAAATTTACTGTTTTACCTTTTCCCCTTAAAAATCTGATTTAGGAGAATATCACTATCAATAATAAAGTTGGTGTAGGTAAATTTAGGACCAAACAAGAAAATAAATGTGATTTGATTATACACTGCACTTAGAAAAGTACGACATACTCTTCTCCAATTCGTCACACCAATTTCGGCAAAGTTCTCAGTAACCTAGACTTTGAATCGCAGTTTTGATCGGCCTCTTATGCGCCGTCCATCGGGTTCATTGTCGAACACTTTGCAAGCTGAAGCATTTTATTCACGCGTACAACATGACCTAGCCAACGCAACCGCTGCACCAATTATGTCTACATCATCAGCGTTCGCAAGTAGTGTGTGGCTTTTGTTGAATATAGTGCCATTCGTGTTTTCTGCAGCTTTCCTCAATACCATCTCCATCACTATATTGAATGGATCACACATTAGGCTGTCACCTTGTCTTAGGCTTTGTCTTGTATAAAATGGCTCGGTAAGGTACCTTGCCAATCTTCGTGTCAGTAAGCAAAGGTGTATTAGCTTCGCAGATATACCAAACTCAGCCATGGCATTGAGTAATTTTTGCCGTTTCGTAGTGTCGAAGTCAGCTTTATAGTTGACGAAAAGATAGTATATGTCGGTCTGTTTCTTTCGGGTGATTCCAAGGATTTTCCGGTCTAGTCAGTTTTTGATTTACAAGGTCTATAGCCACACTGATAAGGCCCGATCAGGTTAGATTAGCACTGGCGTTAGCGTTTCACATAGCACACTTGGCTGCACCTTATATGCGGTGGATAAAAGGTAATACCGCTGTAGTTGGAGCACACACTTGGATCATCTCCTTTCAGCACAAGACATAATACGCTTGGATACCAATCATCGGAAATGCACTCGTTAAGACAAACCGTGCCTAGGTGCCACCACGTGGAAGTTGTGAGTCGGCTTGCGATGCAAGTTTCATGTTGCATCCCAAACGGCACCCGCTACAGGATATTACGAAAACAATATTTTCAAGTTTACCAACGTACTGAAAAGTTGAATAGTGGCTGTTTTTGGGATATTGATATAACTATTGACCCAATCCGTATTTAGAGACATGGTTTAAATGCGAATGTACGTCTTTAATAATAACAACAATATTAACGACAAAACTGGAGTAAGACAATAATAGTTGTTTTTTTTTCCTTGTGGACAAAATTATAGGTATGACCCAAATTATTGCAATAAAATCTAACATTTTATTACTGCGATTTTATTACTAAATCTTTGTTATTGTGTAGATTTTTACGATATTCTTCGCTTTAATAAAACTAATCACTAACATAAAATCCACACCATTTCACATGGAACAAAAAAGAAAACAATCGACAAAAATTGCTTTTGTTTTCTACGTCTTTTTGAAAAATTGCTCTTTTAGCATTCCTAGATATATTTTTACGAGCGTGTGAATTCTTGTTGTTGCCAAATAATAACCCGAATAATAAACAAGGACCCATCGCATGTTGTGGTATGATCTACCAGCTGAGCGGAAATGTGTGAAAGTGTGTGTTTGAAATTTCCACGGGAAATGTAGCTACGACAAATACATTATCATATGCCAAATAAAATTTTGAACGTGAAGTGGCGATGTGTTCTGGTCGTGGTGGGATGGGGATGGTGCTATTGGAATAGCAAAAGTGGGTAACAACTCATAACATGACATATTAGCATCATTTATACTGCAAAAGTATAATGAAGGATGGATATTTGGCTGGCGGTAATTTGGATAGGAAAGCGACACTTTTGCTGTTGGTGGCGGGTCTGCACAGCGCCAAACGAGACCGTAAAACAAACTCAGCATATTATGGTGACGTATAACCGTTAAAATCCCATAACAAATAACAGTACTACTGCCACGCACATTTGGTTAAGTATAAGTATGTTTGTGTGTGTGTGAGAGTGAGTGTGCGTATCTATGGGTGAAAGCTCACAAAGATGAGACACACATAGACACTACTGCAACAGTGGAATCTCATAGCCATCAGTCAAGTTTAAATGATGAAAAGGATGCTAAAAATTTATTGTTGGTGCTTACAAGCGTACAATGGTAACAACATCTACAACTACAACAAAAGTAATGGTGACATAAAACTAGATTTGTACACAAACATATCATTGTCATTGGACAGTGGGCATCTAAAATAAATATGTTATCAATTTATGTTAGTGTATCAAATGATACACCAAATTGGCTTAACAATCAAAAAGTTTTTATTGTAGGATGACGCATTTCGAACTCAGTGACGAATTGATGCACTCTGGTACATCTTGTCAAATATTTAAAGGGTAGTTGAGTTTTAAGGGCCGATGTTAATTTTGAATTAAACACAAATTATGTAGGAAATTATAGTCATTTCTTTTTATACCATCACCCTTAGGGATGAGGGTATATATCATTTGATACGATATATATATATATATCTGTCTGTCCGTCTGGTGGCTGTCCGGCTGGTTCGCACGATAACTTTCGAAAGACGCAACCAAATGTTTTGAAATTTTGCGCGAGTTATTATTTTCTCAAAACTACTTACGGTATTGCAAATGGGCTACATGGCCCCGCCCCTTCTGGTACCTCCCATACAAATTCATCATTCCGCCCACTTTAGAAATCGAGTAATAATATCAAAACACCCTACGGGATCGTCGCCAAATTGAAAGCCTAGCCACGCCCATTCTGGTACCTCCCATACAAATCTACCTTTCCGCCCACTATAGAGATGGTGAAATAATATCAATGACTTAAACGTGATCGGAACCAAACTCTCTTTTTAGTAAAGCTATAACAGGATAAAGTTTTGGAGAAAAAAATTGGAAGTCTATCCACGCCCCATCTGGTACCTCCCATACACATCTGGTACCGCCCACTTTAGAAATCGATTAATATTATTAAAAGACCTAACGCGATCGTGCCCAAATTCTGTATTCGGTAAAATTTAAGCAGGATAAAGTTTTGGAGAAAAAATCTGGAAGTCTAGACACGCCCCTTCTGGTACCTCCCATACAAATGTACCACTCCGCCCGCTTTAGAAATAAGGTAATAATATCAACACACTCGACACGATCGTGCCCAAATTCTGTATTTTGTTATGTTATAACAGGACAAAGTTTTGGAGAATTGTAAGTCTAACGACGCCCCTTATAGAACCTCCCATACAAATGTACCTTTCCGACCACTTTAGGGATGTAGTAATAATATCAGTACACCCAACGCAATCGTGCTCAAATTCTGTAATTAGTAAAGCTATAACAGGATAAAGTTATGAAGAATAACTCTGGAAGCCTAACCACACCTCTTATCGTACCTCCCATACAAATGTACCACTCCACCCACTTACGAAATCGAGTAATAATATCAATATAATAGAAAATTGTTTATTTTACTGAGTGTAAGGGTAAATGTAAGTCGGGTTGCCGGACTGAAACTTTCTAACTGGTTTTAATTACAAATCGGTTAATTTCAATAACACAAGACTTAAACAATATCTTATATTGGGTGATGGTATTTATCAGTCAGTTTAACTGACTGAAATTTCTGTACTGGTTATTATGATAATATTGGTATGTTTTAAATATGTGTGGTACAAAATATCGGCCCAATAGCCGCCGCGACCTTGGCGGCACACCTCCATCCGATGGTTCAAATTTTCGATGTCGCTAAGGCATAATTAAGGTTCTTTGCCGTTAATGTGCCGAATTATCTCATCCTTTAGCTCTTAAATTGTTGCTGGCTTTTCGACGTACAACTTTTCTTTCAAATAACCCCAAAAATAGAAGTCCAACGGTGTCAAATTACATGATCTTGGCGGCCAATTGACATCGCCACCACGTAAGATAACACGGCCATTGAATTTGTCGCGCGAAAGTGTCATTGTTTCGTTAGCTCCGACCTGTTGAAACTACATATCGTCCACATCCATATCTTTCAATTCGTGCCATAAAGCGAACACCATTCACAGTAACTGTCCTGACCGGCCCTATTGTGGAAAAAATACGACCCGATGATGCCGCCAGCCCATAAACCGCACCAAACAGTCACTCTTTGTGGTTGCATTGGTTTTTCGATAATCACTCTTGGATTATCATTCGCCCAAATGCGGCAAGTCTGCTTACTGATGAATTCACTTAGGTGAAAATGTGCCTCATCACTGAAGATGATTTTCTTCTTCCACTGTAGCCATTTCTTGCAACCATTCTGACCATTGACGACGGTTGGAATGATCAAGGGGCTTAGCTGAAATTGAGAAATCTCAAATGAACTGCAGAAAAGAACTTGACGTTTATATGTGGTTCACATTCGACATCGGTCCTTACAATTGAAGCACCCTATATATGACATTGTGGCTTAAATCAAGCGAAACTCAGTAGGCCACCTTAGGGATGCAAAATATAAGTACATTTAGAGTAAATATTAGGCTAACCATTTATTCGAGCTTTTTGATTCTTCGGGTAATCGTTAGACGTTAAATTCAATCTGACAATTTACCGAACAAAAAAAAAACAACATAATTTCCTTTTACACCCGATGAATGAGGTATGGGATAGCTTCTCGAATTGTTGCGAATAAACACGCATCTATTTTAGCTTCACAACAAACGGCACCTACTTCTTTATCGACGAACGCGAACGTCACTGCTTGAGAAGCTTTTACTAGACATGCTGATTACGTCGACACTTATACTGCGAAGTTGCTGTTGACAACATCGATGGGGCCGGCAATGAAAGAAATATATATATATACTAGAGGCGGGAATGGATCCGGGCCGGTCCCGGAACAGAACAGAATCAGGTATGTGTGCGTGTGTGAAGAATAAACAACAAAAATGAAACGTCGTTTTCTGTAAACAACCTATCGAATCTGTTCTGTGAAATGTGTGTAATATTATGAAATCCGTTAATCGTTATTCGAAAAAATTAATTATTAAAAATGTTCGGTTAATTTTTTGACACGATTAATCGAATTAAATTAATCGTATGGTTACCCTAGTAAAAAATTTTAAATTTTAAATTTTGAATTTTTGCCAAAAAAAAAAAACAGTGCATAGTAAAGAAAGATATTTTTCTGCTTAAAATATTGCGATTTGATCAAACCTTTCCATTAGTATACAAAGTTCAGTCGGGTAAACTGACTGATAAATACCATCACCCATACTACTTTCTGTCGTATTGCCAGACGAGACGTATAGTAAAACTTTAGATAAGCCTATAGCGCACAAATGTAAAATGTTAAATTCAATATCTCTGGGCGTATGATAATTTTTTAAGAGGGGTACCAAAACGATCCAACTGAGAATCAAAGAATAATTAATTCTCTAATTAATTCGCACAAAAATGTCAAAAGATATCGTAATTTCTAATGGTTTCATAGGTTTCATCTGTAAATATCAAATATTTGAAGTCAAATAATCTCAAAGGGGTACATGAAATGCCAGTAGGGGCACCACGTGTCCGATTTTAATTCGAAAATCAATGTTCAATAAAAGTTTACCTTCTGCACAATTTAGCTGGCTTCAATATACTTACAAAAAATATATGGGTGTGATTTCTATAATTTGTAGGAGAGGTTCCAGAGCAGGTGTGGCAAATGTTTTGGTTCTCTGAGGATTTGCATTCTGATACAAGATAATATAACTGACAATTGTGTCCATTTACAATCATTTTGAAAAGTATTAATACAGGTAAATTTGCATAAGGACCAGTTTAGGTTTACTCAAGTTATCGTGCCCACGAGCCAGCCAGACAGACGGACAAAGCTCAATAGTCTTAAAAAGTCCTAAAACGGATTTGGTCTCCTTTAATGCGTTACACTTTTTATACCATCATCCTTAGGAATGATGTCGTATCATTCGTATCCTACTAGTGTAACGCATTAAAGGAGACGAGTTAGACCCCAAGTATCTTAAGACCAAATTCGTTTAAGAACGTTTTTAAAAAATTTACATACCCGAGGAAACCAACTTTTTGAGACCATCCATCTAGAAAACAAGTCAACTTTAAAACAGGAAAAATTACAAATTTGTTTTCCACAAATACCGCTTCCGCACCTCTATGTAACAGTGAAGTAAAGAAAATTGCTGTAAAAGGTTATAGTGTCAAGTAATGACAACAAAATTCAGTCTTATTTAATTTTGTTTAATGTTGACTTAATAACTTGCAATTGTCCCACTGTGCCATCTACAGTTACCACTACAAATGGCTTCATGTCGTACAAGTGGTGGAGGCAACACCCAACTCCACCGTCACTTGCATCAGCATCACATTTACATACACAAATAATCATCATCATCCACATCATCATTTTTAAAAACATCAAGTGTGATGCTACACTCCTATTACCATCCTACTAGTGCTGATGGTGTTGGCGATACTGCTCCCACTTCTTTTAATACCCAGATACCAACTATTATCCATTGCATACATGTGAATAGTACATCCTTCGTCTTTGCCATTGCAGAGCACACACTAGAATCTGCAGGAAAAACGAAAGAGTTTTTGCGAGCCAAGTAGCATCTGTTGTGTGGATACGGAATTTTACCCAAATACCAGAGGAGTATGCAAACAAAGATGTATTTGCTGTGGAAATCCTTTGTGACATGTCCTTAAGTTTGAATATTTGTCACAAGTGTCGGGTTCCGTTGGGTGCTGGTACAGAAGCGAGACGTAAACATGATGTGTCCTCGGAATTGTTCAGCAATTCCGTTTAACAATTCATAAATTCATCCGGAATAAACCAGCAGCCCCCCGAATTCTGTCGTTACTGGGGCATATGCTGCTGTGAAAAGGTACAACACCCACCCTCCCATCCGCACATTCACTTAGCTACTTATGTTGGAAAAGGTCCTTACACGACCGGGGAGGGTGTGTAAATTTTGCATATTAATAATAAGATTTCAGTTTAGCCGAGGAGGAGGGGGATGTTCGTTTTATCCTCATGGCATTAAATGTGTTTTTGTTTCCAAATCATAAATACCATTCTTTGTTCGCATAGTTTACGAGCTTTTGGAACGTAATAAATGAGCAACAGCGTTCGTATTTATGCTGCTCTTTAAAATTAACGCTTGATATACATAAGTGGAATGGAATTTCCTCTCTATGAGAAAATCGAATATTTATTACATGCTGTAATGTATCGAGTATGTCTGTCGATGACAGTTCGTGGGAAAATTGGGTATTGTTGTTGACGCGCTGAGCTGTTGATATTGATAGCGTTGATATTTTAAAGTGCTTAAACAGGGTTTAGCGATGCCAATAATCCCGATGGCTAAAATGTCAAATGAGTACTTATTTCTAAGAAATTTGTATTTCAATTAAAGACAGTCTTAGGTTAATAGTAGGGAGCTGTATACTCATCGAAAACAAGGGGGTTGTATTAAAAGGTAACAAGCATTAAGTTGGTCTGTTAGTATATTACAGTGAATTAAGGCTGACCTTATCTTAACCCAATGTATACGAAGACTCACAACAGTTGCAAATATTGTAGTTTCTTATGTAGTGATAGCGTCAATAAATTTTATACTTTAAATCGTTTTAATGGTCGCTAGCTAATACCTAACGTATATAAATACCAGTGCAGAAATTTCAGTTAGGTAAACTAAACTGGGTTATGACACAAGCGGATGAATCGGTTCTAGCGGTATTCGAGAGAAAAATACTTCGTAAAATATATGGGCCCATCATCGTTAACGTCGTATGAATCATGAGCTGTACGAGCTGTACACTGACATTGACGTGGTCAGACGCATTAAGGTGCAACGGTTGCGTTGGCTAGGTCTTGTTGTACGAATAGACGAAAATGCTCCAGCTCGAAAAGTCTTCGACAATGAACTCGATGGACGGCGCAGAAGAGGGCGACAAAAACTCCGTTGGAAAGACCAGGATACTTAGAGCCTTTGAGAACAAAAAAATATATATATCTAAGACTATAAGGGTGAATTCGGTTATTTGTATGGAAGGTACCAGATGGGGCGTGTCTAGACTTCCAGATTTTTTCTCTAAAACTTTGGCCAGTTATAGCTTCACAAAATACAGAATTTGGGCACGATCATGTCGAGTGTATTGATATTATTACTCCATCTTACTTCCAATTTTTTTCTCTAAAACTTTATCCTGTTATAGCTTTACTAAATACAGAAGTTGGGCACGATCGTCTTAAGTCTATTAATAATATTAATCGATTTGTAAAGTGGGTTACAAGATGAGGCGTGGCAAGACTTTCATTTTTTTTCTCCAAAACTTTATCCTGTTATAGCTTAACTAAATGAAAAATTTGGGTACGATCACGTTGGATTTATTGATGTTATTACTCCATCACTATAGTGGGCGGAAAGGTACTGTTCAAAATTGAACATGTGTTTTATATTTTTGTAATGTGTGGTTTTCCCTTATTGACACAAATAAATGAATCGTCGTCTGCATGCATCAGGAGATAAGGGAAACAATACACACAGAGTCAGGGTGTTTATGCTGTGGAATTTTCCATGCTGATAAGGCGATTGTGCGGGCTCGTGTGTGCACTCACACTGCGCTTGTGTGGCCGCATAATATGATACATAGACTATTTCTTTATTTTCTCTCTCTGTCTATCGTTAGGTTAGGTTAGTTAAGATTTATTTTCAATGTTAGCAAGTAAGTTCATATTATTCAGAAATAAAATCAGTAATTTACAACTACTCATCCAGAACGGTTGTTTTTATTAAAGGACAATCGTTCATTTGGTCCTTCGAGCCGGATTCCCTTAAGTTTTCCCCCACCAGAGGTAAGAGGCTTAAGGCGAACGCGAACGAAGATTAATCTAGTACATGGACAAACGGATGCCACAAACGCAAGAGTTGTCGGTTAATCCTGAGCCAATTAAGTACTAGGAGCTTGGATTTACGGATGCCACAAACAAAAGAGTTATAGGTTAATCCTAAAACCAAAGCCTAAATACAAAGACGCCACAAACAGCAGAGTTGTAGGTTAGTCCCCAACCAACTAATAACCACACCACGTTGGAATTAGAAGACGCGGAAAACAAAATGCCGCAAACAAATGACTCGTCGGTTAATTCTGGAATGGAATTTCTACGAAAAATGTTCTTTCGGAAAGCAGCGAGAATAATTGATTGTCTGCAAACGATTGAATCTGACGATAAAGTGGGAATTCAACAGTGTTTACAACAGATTTCGATGGCATACGATAGACTATGCGAAGAAAATCTGGTAGACGAAGAAGCGGAACACACCTTTGAGGAAATAAAATATACAGCGCAGATGGCCTTAAGGAAGGATATAATGAAAGAATATCTAAATCTGGAAACTTGGCCGAAAGAATTAAAGAATAAAGAAGATGCCAAAGTCGATGAAATGAAACTGGAGATAGCAAACTTAAAAAATGATTTATATATGGAAAGTCGTATATTGGAGACAACGAAAAAAGAACTGATGGATCGCATATGTAATAACATCCGATTGTATAATAAATGCTACAATTTGGACGCGGAAAACAAGCGATTAACAAGCCAGTTGATTGAAGAGAAAGAACAAAGGACGGCTGCTCAAATTGAACTACAAACTCTAAAAGACGATTATGAAAGATTGAAATATGCTAGTACTGTGACCGATAACCAATTAGCTAATACAGAGGCTATGCTGCGAAACGAACAACAATGCAACAAATTCAATCAGGAGAAATTGGAAACAATTTATACTCAACTGCGCGTTAAAGAGGAATTGGAATCATCATTGAAAGAGCAGTTGCATCATGAGCAATCTCTTAATCGAGCAGCAGAATCTATGGTATTGTCATTGAATAAATCCCTCAAAGAAATGACAAAGCTCAAAGAGAATGTGCAGAATCGTTTAAGTGATCAAACGTCCTCGCTCTTCGCAGCACAACATAAAGTTGAAACACTCCAAGAAGATAATCAAAGCATTCGAATGCTTAATGAGAATCTAGAGCGGGAACTGGTATGTTTTAAAGAAGCAAACATAACACTTAAAATGGAAAATGAAAAGTTGATCCAGACTTTGCAGACTAATGTTTCCATGGTGGAAACATCGCAAAAAGAAGATTCGGATTCCGACGACAGTTGCGCCAAGAAAATGCGTGAAATCGAAGACTTAGTGGGAGTAATTGATCAACAAAGAGATGACGACTTCGAGGAAATATTTAATGACGCCCATGCCAGTGAATATTACGAAGAGGAAACTGATGATAAGGAAAGTGCACAGATATCCAATTTGCGCCACAAGGATGAGGAGAATAATACCAAGAAACGTAAGGATGCTATGAAGAGAACAAAATCAGAGTCTGACAAGAAGGAAGGAAGCAACAGGGTGCAAGGAAAAAAGACAGATTCCCAAAACAAAGAGAAAACATCCACTAATAAGCCATCGATAGAAGAGCAAGAAAATGAAGCTGAACCATATAAATGGATGCCCAAGCGAGAAGTCATCTGGGTGTTCAAGAAGCGATGGAAGTTTTATCTTCAATACAGTCCACTTAAAGTAAGAATATGTATTTAAAATGTATATATTAATAACGAATTATAATTTCATAAGAATATTTTCGCCCTTCGCAGAATGTTCAGAATTGAACATAGTTTTTAATGATATTTTATTTTTATAAGAACAATGTTTATATTACAAGTTTTTTTATCTACAGTCTATTTTCTCTTAGTTATATCAAGTATATATACCTATAGTATTATCGCCCCTTGCAGAATGTTCAAAATTGAACATGTGTTTTATATTTTTGTAATGTGTGGTTTTCCCTTATTGACACAAATAAATGAATCGTCGTCTGCATGCATCAGGAGATAAGGGAAACAATACACACAGAGTCAGGGTGTTTATGCTGTGGAATTTTCCATGCTGATAAGGCGATTGTGCGGGCTCGTGTGTGCACTCACACTGCGCTTGTGTGGCCGCATAATATGATACATAGACTATTTCTTTATTTTCTCTCTCTGTCTATCGTTAGGTTAGGTTAGTTAAGATTTATTTTCAATGTTAGCAAGTAAGTTCATATTATTCAGAAATAAAATCAGTAATTTACAACTACTCATCGGGAACGGTTGTTTTTATTAAAGGACAATCGTTCAGGTACATTGGTATTTTAGGTGCCAGAAGGGGCGTGGCTAGACTTCCAATTGTTCTCCAAAACTTATCCTGTTAGAGCTTTACTAAATACAGAATTTGGGTACGATCCCGTTTGGTGCATTGATATTATTACTCGATTTCAAAAGTCGGCGGAATGATGTATTTGAATGGAAGATACCAGAAGAGGCTGGGCCATGTAGCCCATTTGCAATACCGTAAATAGTTTTGGGAAAATATTAACTCGTGCAAAATTTTAAACTATTTGGTTGCGTGTTTCGATAGTTATCGTGTGCACCAGCCGGACAGACAGACAGACAGACGGACATGGCTCAAACGACTTAAAAAGTCATGAACCGTATTTGGTTCAAAGAAACCTAGGGTCTAAAGTGACTCCTTCTATGTGTTACACTTTTGGGTCGTATCAAATGAGATATACCCTCCTACCCGTAGGGTGAGGTATAATGATCAGCATCGAAATCTGAGTCGATTTAAGTCTGTCCGTCTGTCCGTCCTCGCGATTGCAGCCGCAGTTTAAGAGATATCGAGCTGAAATTGGGAATGCAAGTTTCCATCCTCAAAGCGGAAATTAATTTTTAAGATGAGCCCGATCGGTCAACAACTACTCACACCTCCAATACAAACTTCCCTTTTTGGGGTCTGTCCCTGCGATTACAGCCGCAGTTTAAGGGCAATCAATCTGAAATTTTGTATGCAAGTTTTGCTGCCCTAAATGGAGAATGAGTTTTAAGATGAGCACGATCGGTCGAAAACTACTCACACCACCCATACAAACTCCCCCTTGTTGGGGTATGTCCCTGCGATTGCAGCCGTATTTTAAGAGGTATATAGCTGACATATTAACACAAGATTTTATTTTCTAAGCGGAGACTACTTTATAAGATGAGCAAGGTCGATCAATAACTACTCCCACCTCCCATACAAACTCCTTCTTTTTTGGGGTGTCCTCCTAACTGACCCAGCGATTACAGCCGTAGGTTGGGAAGTATTGAGCTGAAATTTGATATGCAAGCTTTTATACTATAATAGGAGCATACGTTGTAAGATGAGCAAGTTTGAATAAATACTTCTCCACCTTCCATTCAAACCCCCACCCCCTTTTTGGGGGTGTCCGTCTGTATATTCCTGTAGTTTATGAGCTTTCGGGCTGAAATATGGTATGCAAGATCCTATTCTCTTAGCGAAACATTTCAGAAAAAAAATTATTGACAAAAAAATTGATGTGTGAAGCTAAAAGTAACGTCCAACTCTCTCTAAACCCCCTGTTTTGTGATACAAGGTTTAATAAAATATAGTTGTAGTAAGTTACTAGTTTGTTTAATATTGAATTGATTGTCAGAATCTTCATTAAAACCCGAAAGAATAATCTCTGACATTTGCTTTTTCTAAAAAATTTTATGCAAATGTTGGTGCAGTAACTCTTTTAGCATTGCAACTTCTATGTCTCGAATTATGCAAATCCTGAATCGTATCTGACTTATCGACAAAGGCTTTTTGCTTCATATAACTCCAAAGAAACAAATCCAGAGGGGTAATATCAGTTGGCAGGAAATTACGTTGTGCACCAAAATGATTTCGCAATAAATTTATTGGTTCGTGTTCCGTGTGTAACGTGGCAGATTTGTGCTTAAACCAATTGTCAAAGAGATATATATATTCCCTTCGATACCATAATATGCATATGAACTCTACAAACTCCTTGAATTCAAAACATATGCACTAGGCATGGAAAGACGTCTGGCCGCTACACTACACTACAAAAATCATTGTCCGGCTTTACAAAAGCAAATAAATGTTTTCTCAGACATTGGGTCAAAAAACCATCAGCTATTCAGGAAGTTCAGCGGAGCAACATCTGCGCAAAACGTGCAATTAAAGTTATACAATTTGCCATTTTGTAAATCATCACATACTTTAAACTTATAATTGATTTCATATAACAATTTGTTTTTTAAAATATAAATATTATTATAAAAACAAAAATCTGATTTTTTTTTTACAAAAAGCGTTTGGTGCGGAACATTTTTAAACCCAAATCACCTAAAAAGTTAATATTCATTACTTATACAATATTTGCCACAACGTAGTGGTATGCCAAATTTTTCGTAAAAATTAGTTATATGCCTAATATGCACTCTTCTTCATACTCCTTCTGGAACCTCCCATACAAATGCCAGAATTCACTATTATGTTTTTAAATACATATCTTTTTTGATAGTACACTGAATTCTTCGATCTTCGTTTATATAAATTTTACTCAAAATAGCATATGGATTATATAGGCCAACTCCTTATTGTACCTTCCATACAAAATTACCTATTTTTAGGTTATTAATAGTTCTCCCATAACATTCATACGAACAACTAGAGGACGTTTAAATTTTTTCGGTTAAATTATCTTGTAATAGTAGACAAGCTCATTGTTTATCATGTTTATCTTTTTTGAAAGTACAATAAAATCAGTCAAATTTTGCACAAGATAATCGTTTATTTTGATTTATGACCAAAAGTTGTACACATTGCGGTGTACCTACTTGTACCTCCTATACAAATAAGATAATTTCGCGACAATATTTTTTTTTTAAATAATTTTTAACAGTTTTACTATATTTCTGTAAACATCTGGTCATTTCTCCAACCGTTTACTCTCCATAATCAGCCGAATGATAATAACTTTCAATGACTCAAAACTTAAATAATATCATGCACAGGGTAAGGGTATTAAACATTCAGTTAACCTAACCGAAATTTCTTTTTTCCCAAATTCACTTAACGTTCCGATATTATGCAAAGTGACACCTTAATTTTACAATTAATTTTATTTGTAATCTTCCAATTAAATAAACAAAAACTTTATCGGAACAAAGAATCTATTTTTTATGATTCACTCCCCTTAGCTGCGGCTAACTTTGACAAAGTTCAATGAAACCCTGTTAAGTATTTACCTGAATTTTTTCCACGAAGTTTATTCATACCTGTCGCAATTTTTATAATTCCTACATTTCCATCGACATTATGGCGTCTGTGATTTAACGGAAACCAAGAAAATCGTTTAATAGCAATAACACTTAAAGGTAATTTCATTGCCTCAATTGAGAATTGCAATATCTACAAGAACTTGTCTGCCTTAGGAGTAATTACAATGGCCCAATATTGCGGAAAGGCTATGAATAGCTAACAATGGTGATGACATCATTCTGTGTTGGAAAAGTTGTGAAGTCACCGTTGTGATGTAATTAAACGCCGGTGTATTGTGGGAGTTACCTCTTAAAACTATACAACGTTCGGAGTTGGGGTGACATTTTATTTGTTATTTTTATCTAGATTAAATCTGTAACTGTTAGTTGTGGCTTCTTTGCATTTGTATAGTTATAGATACGAGTTGTGTGATAAAGCAGTGTGAACCTCGAGGAGGGGGGCAGATACTTACAGTAAGACTAGAAACTGCTGGTGCAAAAGTCGTTATGTTACATATTGGTCTGTGCAATTTCTCAATGATTTGTAAATATGGATTCGGCCACAAATTACACTATGACACAATTTGAGTGTCATTGTCTCGATGTTAAATCAAACCAATATCAAACGATTGTATTTGACCTCAGTAACAAAACTTTAAACACCATTTTGTTCCACTAGGTCACAAATTGTTTGTATTGGTTTTAAATTTAATAGTTTTGGTCAAAAGACGAATCAAAAGATATGAAAATTCATGTGTTAAAATACATTTGCGATAGTTCATGTCTTCTGACACCTATATTAAAATTTGCCGGGGAATATTTCCTCGTAACATTTTAACCCTCTAGCTGCTACCCGAATGGGACATTTTGGGACCAATTTTGAAAAAAGCTTATAACACAAAGGTTATAAAATAAAATGTTAAGATGTCTATTTTTGAGCAAGAAGTGCAATAAACTTTTTCGAGAGTGAACCAACCCAATATCAAACGGTAGCACTTGACATCAGTAAAAAAAAACCATAAACTGAAACCCATAGCTCCCACCTGTATGCCATTATGGATGTGAGTTTGATGCGCGTTGAAAATATTGACTCTGATCACTACCTACTTGCAGCATAGGTACTCCCGCGATTAAGTAGTGCTAACAACGCTTGTAACCAAAAGCAGAGAAAGCTAGACGTCATACCGCCGACGTAGCCAGTGCGTACTCCAATCAACTCTCTCAATTATTACAAACACACACCCCTAATTCTGATATTCCCGACACACAGTGGCAGAATATTGCGAATTCTTAGACCACTGCCGCAGCGACCGTACTGGGTTATGAAAAACCACGCTCGGACAAGCCCTGGTAAGATGATGAATGTCGCGAAATGTCTGAGGAAATGGATGCTGTATACAAGGCAAAACTGGCACAGAACACTATAACCAGTACAGAAATTTTAGTCAGATTAACTGACTTATAAATATCATCACCCAACACAAGATATTGTTGCAGTATTGAGTTATTGCAATTTTTCAATTTTTAATTAAAATTCTTTATGTATTATTATATGCCTGCTTGTGAGCGTAAACGGTTGTAGAAAGGACTTTCAGTCAGTTTTTAATATGGGAGGTACCAGAAAGTGTCTGTCAAATAATTAGGATGTCTGGTTTTACCTTTTCTTACAAGATAAATTAACTGACCAAATTTCATTATCTCCCCACGTAGCTGTTTGGAAGTTATGTAAGAAATGTTCACTTTCCAAAAATAGTCCATTTTGTGTTGGAGGTACCAGAAGGGGTCAACCGATATAATCTATATTAATTTCGGAGTAAAATTTTTATAAGTGTACGTTTAAAGCAAAATTTTACTGAATTCAGTGTACTTACAAAAAATATATGTATGTAAAACAATGAGGGTGAATTCGGCCATTTGTATAGGACGTACCAAAAAGGTGTCGCAAAAGTTTCGGTTTTCTTCGGGTTTGTATAATTTTGCAAGATAAAATAACTTATCAACTTCAAATATCCTCCGATCGTCCGTTTGAACGTTATGAAAGAGAAACTAATTATCAAAAAATAGGTAATTTTGTATGGGAGGTACCAGAAGGGATTAACCGATATAGTCTATATTCATTCATATTCTTACGCAAAATTTAACTGAATTCAGTGTATTTACAAAAAAGATATGTATGTAAAACTATGAGGTCAATTCGGTCATTTGTATGGGAGGTACCAAAAGGGGTGTGGCAAAGGTTTCGATTTTCTTAGGGTTTGTCTACTTTGGCAAGATAAAAAACTTACTAACTTCAAATATCCTCCGGTCGTCCGTTTGGAAGTTATAAAAGAGAAATTAATTATTCAAAAATAGGTGATTTGGATTGGTGGTACTAGAAGGGGTGGGGCTATTCTGCCCATTTACAATCTCATTAGTTCGTTTTTGAAAATATTCATACTGTTAAATTTTTACACCGATCCGTTAAGGTTTACTCGAGTTATCAAGCTCACCAGCCAGCCAGACAGACAGACGGACATAGCTCAAAAAGTCCTGAAACGAATTTGGTCTTAAGAAACTTGGGGTCTAACTCGTCTACTTTAATGCGTTACGCATTTTCTCGTATCAAATGATATATACTCTCATCCCTAAGGGTGATGGTATAAATATACTACACCATTTTCTAATTGCTACGATGCAAGGCTATTTGCACAAGATTGTGAATAGGGCTAATAAAGATGAGGGAGCTGATGGTCTGCCGGCAGAGCTCTTTAATGCTCGATGATTAGAATCTGAGTGTTCTTTATCCTGTGCTTAAGAAGAGTAATCTAAGTGTGTGCTCCAACTACCCATCGCATACAAGGTCATATATAGTGTATTGTGTGAAATACTAAAGCTTAACCTAGCAAATCGGATTCAGATCTGGTTAATCTACAAACGACCATATATTCACACTAGGACAAATCCTAGAAAAGACCCAAGGAATGCAGATCGACAAATACCAACTGTTTATCGGTGATAGTCTGTCATGCGATCTCTGTAAGATCATAATGGAGATGATCGTGCGGAAGGATTGTGGATAAAAATCACAATCCGATGATGTACTTATAGATATCATTGGCCGATGACTGGTAGGCAAAGCCCTCTTCACGAACAACGATCCTACTCTACATAAATATACGCGCCACTGTAATTCGTTGTAGATGGATTTGAAGGGTCAAAGTCCAAAATCCGAATACGAGGAATGAAAGAGAATAAAAAACCACACTTTTACATCCAACATCAACAAAACTGTTTACTTAGTTTATCTTTAATGCATTTCTTTACATTACAAAAAACTTATTTACATAAAACTTTTTTAAAAAAAAAATAAATCTATATATATATGATGAATTGGCTCCACGAAAAGCCCCCCAATGAAATAACGCCCAAACGAGAAATGAAATATTCCCCAAATTTTTTTCATACATTTTTGGGTGTTATTTCATATGAAATAACTCCCAATTTTTTTGGGGCGTTTTTCATTTTTCTTTGGGAATTATTTCATTCCTCATTTGGGGTTTTCAAATTATGAAATAATCTCCAATGAAATAACACCCAACCAATTTTTTAAATTTGGAGATTGTTTCATATCGTGAATAATTTGGGTGTTATTTCATTTTTATACCATCACCCGTAGGGATGAAGGTATATATCATTTGATACGACCCAAAAGTGTAACACATAGAAGGAGTCACTTTAGACCCTAGGTTTCTTTGAACCAAATTCGATTCATGACTTTTTAAGTCGTTTGAGCCATGTCCGTCTGTCTGTCTGTCTGTCTGTCTGTCTGTCTGTCTGTCTGTCTGTCTGTCTGTCTGTCTGTCTGTCTGTCTGTCTGTCGGGTGGCTGTCCGGCTGGTTCGCACGATAACTTTCGAAAGACGCAACCAAATGTTTCGAAATTTTGCACGAGTTATTATTTTCTCAAAACTACTTACGGTATTGCAAATGGGCTACATGGCCCCGCCCCTTCTGGTACCTCCCATACAAATACATCATTCCGCCCTCTTTAGAAATCGAGTAATAATATCAATACATCCTACGGAATCGTCCCCAAATTCTGTATTTAGTAAAGCTATAACAGGATAAAGTTCTGGAAAAAATTTTGAAAGCCTAGCCACGCCCCTTCTGGTACCTCCCATACAAATCTACCTTTCCGCCCACTATAGAGATAGAGAAATAATATCAATAAATTAAACGAGATCGTACCCAAATTCTATTTTGAGTAAAGCTATAACAAGATAAAGTTTTAGAGAAAAAAATTGGAAGTCTATTCACGCCCCATCTGGTACCTCCCATACACATCTGGTACCGCCCACTTTAGAAATCGATTAATATTATTAAAAGACCTAACGCGATCGTGCCCAAATTCTGTATTTGGTAAAGTTTAAGCAGGATAAAGTTTTGGAGAAAAAATCTGGAAGTCTAGACACGCCCCTTCTGGTACCTCCCATACAAATGTACCACTCCGCCCACTTTAGAAATAGAGTAATAATATCAATACACTCGACACGATCGTGCCCAAATTCTGTATTTTGTTATATTATAACAGGACAAAGTTTTGGAGAAAAAATTGGAAGTCTAGACACGCCCCTTATGGTACCTCCCATACAAATGTACCTTTCCGCCCACTTTTGGGATGTAGTAATAATATCAGTACACCCAACGCAATCGTGCGCAAATTCTGTATTTAGTAAAGCTATAACAGGATAAAGTTATGGAGAATAAATCTGGAGCCTAAACACACCCCTTCACGTACCTCCCATATAAATGTACCACTACCCCGCCCAATTTCGAAATCGAGTGATAATATCAATAAAATAGAAAATTATTTGTTTTACTGAGGGTAAATGTAAGTCGGGTTGCCCGACTGAAACTTTCAATAACTCAAGACTTAAACAATATATTGGGTGATGGTATTTATCAGTCAGTTTAACTGACTGAAATTTCTGTACTGGTTTATTCGGGGGTTATTTCATTTTTAAAGCTGTTGGTTTTTAGGGATTATAATTATATAATTATATTAAAATAGGCCTTTTACAAGAAAACTTTTAGCCGGTGAATATATTACAATATCTATTGAATGTTTACAGATATTTCCATTTGTATTTATATTGACGGATAGAAAATCAACGAAATGCAAAGTTTGATTAGAACACACTAAGAATGGAATTTTTTTTTTAAATTTGTAAGAGTTCTTCAAAAGGAAGAATTCAATAAAAACAAAGAGTTTGATTTGCTTTTGAACACTGGAGGTGGTTGTGTAAAGGCCAAACGTAAAAGGCAAAATGTCTTCCGAACTGCAAAAATAGCAGGGCTACAACGATCTACGATCCACACGATTCATTTCAATAATTTTGCGACTTTGCTGTTGGTCCATATTGACTTCATGAAATCCTTAGTGAAACTGACTCTTTTATGAATTTTGGGCATAATTTAATTTTTGTTGCTGATGGGGTTTATTTCATTGGGGGTTATTTCATGTTCATCATTGGGTGTTATTTCATATGAAATAACTCCCAAATATTGGGGGTTGTTTCGTTTTCGCTTTGGGGTTTATTTCATTTATTTTTGGATGTTATTTCATTCACTGTTTTTGGGCGTTATTTCCTATTATTTGGGGTTTATTTCATTGGGCGTTATTTCCTGGGCGTTATTTCATTGGGGGGCTTTTCGTGGAGCCTGATGAATTTCAGGCTCCACGAAAAGCCCCCCAATGAAATAACGCCCAAACGAGAAATGAAATATTCCCCAAATTTTTTTCATACATTTTTGGGTGTTATTTCATATGAAATAACTCCCAATTTTTTTGGGCCATTTTTCATTTTTCTTTGGGAATTATTTCATTTTTCATTTCGGGTTTTCAAATTATGAAATAATCTCCAATGAAATAACACCCAACCAATTTTTTAAATTTGGGGATTGTTTCATATCTTGAATAATTTGGGTGTTATTTCATTTTTTATTCGGGGGTTATTTCATTTTAAATGCTGTTGGTTTTTAGCGGTTATAATTATATAATTATATAAAAATAGGCCTTTTACAAGAAAACTTTTTGCCTGTGAATATATTACAATATCTTTTGAATGTTTACAGATATTTCCATTTGTGTTCATATTGACGGATAGAAAATCAACAAAATGCACCGAGCATTTTTCATTTTGAGAATTCGATTAGTACACACTAAGAATGAAATTTTTTTAAATTATGTAAGAGTTCTTCAAAATGAAGAATTCAATGAAAGCAGAGAGTTTGATTTGCTTGTGAACACTGGAGGTGCTTGTGTAAAGGCCAAACGTAAAAGGCAAATTGTCTTCCGAACTGCAAAAATTGAGCAGGGCTACAACGATCTACGATCCACACGATTCATTTCAATAATTTTGCGACTTTGCTTTTGGTCCATGTTGACTTCATGAAATCCTTGGTGAAACTGACTATTTTATGAATTTTGGGCATAATTTCAGTTTTGTTGCTGATGGGGTTTACTTCATTGGGGGTTATTTCATTTTCATCGTTGGGAGTTATTTCATATGAAACAAATCCCAAATATTGGGGGTTGTTTCGTTTTCGCTTTGGGGTTTATTTCATTTATTTTTGGATGTTATTTCATTTACTGTTTTTGGGTGTTATTTCCAATTTTTTGGGGGGCTTTTCGTGGAGCCGAATTTCATATCAAAACCGATATTTATTGAACCCGACCCTATCAGATTTTTTCATGAAATTTTGCATACAGCTAGATTTTATCTATATAAACACAACTTCGTTTTTAGAAATTGAATTTTTGAAAATATGTGGGCGTGGCAAGGTATCGAAATATTTGAAAAATTACGGTAATAGGTACGTTTAAGCTGCGATTACTATTTACTATTACTATTTAAAGAAAAATAAGAAAATCCCAATTTTAGTTTTTAGATATGTTATATATATTAAATAGACCTATCTGAAAATATTTTTTTTTTGGAAAAAAAGACTTGATCTTCGATGTGTTTTCCAAGTTTAAACTATTATTAAATTTTTCAGTATAACATGAAATTTTAAACTGTTTGTTTGTTAGTTTTAGTCGATCGTGTTTTATATATTAAATTTACGTTAAGTGTTTTCTGATCGTAAGCCGAATTTAATGTATCATTTGATAACTTAACGTAAATTTAGTAACATGAAATTTTTACAGTGTATGTTTTCTAAAGCTGACTTATATACCTTTCTAATGGCACCAAGATCTTTCAAATAGGTTGAGTCATTCCATAGTAATCGCAACTTAAAAGTACCAATTACCGTCATTTTTCAAATATTTCGATAGCTTGCCACGCCCACATATTTTCAAAAATGTAATTTCTAAAAATGAGGTTGTGTTTCTGTAGGTTAAATGTAGCTGTATGCAAAATTTCATTAAAATCTCAGAGGGTCGGGTTCAAAATGTCCCTATTTTATAGGTTTTGATATGAAATTCATCATATATAAAAATTAAACGGTCCACGTATGTAAACGCATCACTTGAGAACGGCTAGAGCGATTTGCCTGATTTTTTTTCATTCGACCAAAATTTTCAGGTGATGGTTTGTAAAGAAAATAATCGACTCCAGGTGGCGCTAGGGTGGATTTATATCGAAAATTTAAATGCATGGACCAATTCAAATGAAATTTAGAATGCATATTTGTTTGATCTTGAGAAACAATTTTATGTATTAATGGACCCGTTATATGGCTGTGTATTGATATCGAAAATTTTATTGGATGGACCAATTTTATTGAAATTCAGAAAGTATATTTGTTTAACCATCAGAAAAAATGGTGAGTACAAATGGACCCGGTAGGTGGCGTTTGGGTAGATTTTTAATCAAAATTTTAATAAATGGACCAATTTAACCGAAATTAAATATATATATTTGTGTGGTCATGAGAGCAACGTTTTTGTATAAATGAACCCGGTAGGTTCCGCTAAGGTGGAATAATAATGAAAATTTTAACGAATATAACCATTTGACTGAATTGTAAATGTATATTTGTTATTCGAGAATTTTGTTTTTGTATAAATGGACATGAGAAAACTTTGGATGTATGTTGGTATCCAGTTGATGGTGTTTCGCTTATGATACACCAAATTTTTAGTCACCATTAATAACATTACATATAAACATGTTTTTAACATCAGAATTATTGAGAAGTCTATATATATAAAAATGAAATGAACCAAATGATGGGATTTTAAAAAATTCGTACTCCCTGGGATAGAAAGACCTAAAGGTACAATCACCAACAATTCTAAATGTGGATTTAGAATATATGCCTATCAATAAGTAAGTTTTCATTAAATCATGGACAACACTTCTGATTACTTTTTAGCAACTCTTTCAAAAATATATAATAGTCTTTGAGACATATGAAGTACAACATTTTTCCGAGATAACCTCGCCCTTCAAATTGTAATATTTCAGAGGTCAAAGTAATAAACCAATCGTTATAAGATTTCAAATCAACATCTTTTACAATAATGTGGAGGCAAGACGAAGTCAGCCGGGCCAGCTAGTTTAAAATAAAAAACACTTTTTATTTTAAGTGGCATAGTGGTTAGAACACGCGACTACCATGCGGGAGATCGCAGGTTCAAACCGTACTATAGATACCGGCCAGACGATTAGAAACCGTGAGCATTCTATGTACGCTTTGCATTAGATATTCAATAACTTGGAATGACGCTGTAATGATTAACTCCCATTGGCAGTTCTTTCCTTTCACATCGCCTCCGCCTCACCCCGCTGAGATTGCTCTATGCAGATACTTATTCAAATGTATACAGCTTTTTGGTCCACCCTGTATATAAACACGTAAGTGTGTATACATATGTATATGAGCATTTATATATATTTAATAATTTAAAACATAAGTCAATATCAAATTTCAAAGAGATCGGATACAAACCGTAGATTTTATAAAGGTTTGATTCTACTACAGTATATATACATATAAGTATATATATGGGAACTATATGTATATATGGACCGATTTCTTAAAAACTTCAAACCAATCGATCTTATAGCAAAAGGATCATCTGTGCCAAATTTGGCTAAGATCGGACGCTTCCTTGAATTAATCTCCGTTTTGGGTGTTCAATACCCCACTGTGCGTCGTCAAATGATCCATTAGCTGTATGAGTTGTATAACGACTGCATGCGCTGGCTTGGACACGTTGGATGACAATATTCCAGCGCGAAAGATGGGGTGGCCCAAGCTTCGTTGGATGAATTTCTATTGCTCTGGCAAATAAAAAGGAGAAAAAGGTAATGTCTTATTTATATATTATGTCTATTACTTTTGCGTTTTACACTTCCAATTGTTTGAAAGAGGTTACACGACATGTATAGGTTTTGAAAGGTCCGTTAATATTTTGGAATTATTGTGCCTCCGACTCGACACTCGAATGTTGTTTGAAATTTCACGAAGAAAATAGTCCAAAGGCAGTAAACGATCTTGCTTTTTGTTTGTCTTTGTACGTTCCCATTCAAATGAAAAAAAAAACTTCGTGTGCAGCTGAATTCACCTTCATCGATTTTTAGTTGATTTAAAATCAATTTTAGCCGTTTCCTTTTCACAAATGCGTTTTCTGAATCAACGATGCCATTACCACATTCCCATCGTTTTATATTTCTCTTTTAAGTTTTACCCGCAATTTCATTGATTACATTTTATTTCGAACGCGGTTCATTGATAATTGAATTGTGCATCTATCTGTCCGTATGTCATTTTGTTTGCTTGATAATAATGACTGCGATGTTTTTGCGTAATTTCAAAATAATTTAAATATCTGTGTGTGTGTGTACATATGCCCAGCAACGCAATTTGGTAGGCCTTACCAAAAATCGACCTTTCTCGTTTCCTATGGGAACAATCGAGAAGGCCTTCTAATCACAGCGAAAGAGCATGTGTTACAACTTCTCATTCGCAACTTTTAGGAGAGATCAAGCAGTTCTGCTAAGAGGAAATCAAGTAGGTCTTCTATTATTTGCAACAAAACACCTGCTACACGGTCTGATTCCTTGCTTTTAAGAGAGATCTAGTAGTTCTGCTAAGAGGAGAGTAAATAAGTATGCAATATTCGATAGTTGAAGCTTTGAAGTCCTATTGTTCGAATCCAAAAAGATACAAAGAAGCATTTGTAACACATTTCGTTCATTGCTGGTGAAAGATCTAAAGAAGGAATTCTAATAAGGGGCAAAGTAACACGAGGTACACAGTCGCAACAACAACAAATTTTTGTCAGTTATAATCCCGTTAAACGAAATTCCATCAAGTTTTTTTGTTTACATTGTTTTGTCTGCTCCCTTCATCTCTAGTTTGCATTTAGTTGTTTTGCATTTGTCAAGGGAGCCACAATTGTTGTAAGTAATGTGGCTAGTTATTTTTATGACTTTATAAGTGAAATTAAGAATTTAAGAGAATTTTTAAATAATTTTTAAATAAAATATTGTAAAAAACTGAAAATTTACCACGACTTTTTTTGATGAATAGTTCCTAAGGCCTTTTTTTTTGCTTTCTGGGGAAAACATTCTGAAGGATGTTTTTTATGGCCTTTCGAAGGCCTTCGACAGGAGAACTTCTGAATGTAGCCTATTTATTACTTTACAGAGGTCTTTCTAATAAGACCTTCGGAATGACTAATTTATGAGACCTAATGAAGCTATTAATCTGAGAACCCTTCAGCAGGTCTCTTTTGAGCAGCGAGAGGGAAGACCTAGCTCACCAATCTCACACTATGTAATTTAGAAATGAAGATGGTATGGGGCGAGAAGAAATAACATCTCCAAAAAAAGGCCTGCTAGGAGGCCTCCAAACTGAATATTTCCGTTGCTGGGTGTGGTAACATGCACATGCATGTGTACGTTTTAAATGAAGAACAAACACAATTTGATTGTCAGTTTGTTTAGATAGCACTTTTATGTTTATAAATCTATTAGCATATTTAAATGCTTAAAATATCATTATTTTATTATTATTATTTTTAATACCGCCACCAGCTATAAGATATGATATTTTGCTATGACAGCGTTTTTTTCGCTCATGTCGGTACTGTTGTTGCCGTAATAATTGGATTAATTAATATAAATTAGTAGAAAAACAATTAGTTTTTATTACTGGCCATGCAAAAATGTTGAAGTTTTTCCAACGGCTAATTGACATAAATAGTTCACACGTACATTGCAAACTGGTTTGGTGTCACTCTATAGTATAGAGTCTATACCCAATGCCAAGTTATATTTTATATGGGAAATTTAACTCTCTATGTACATGAATTTCATGTACATTACGCATTAACCATATGTATTAAATTTACTCTCTTCACGCTTGTATTCCAACTAATTTTGGGTTTATAGCCGCAAATAGACTGCTAGATAGTATAATTAGTTTAAATTGTTTAGAAACGTATTAAATTGTAATTTAATTTAATGCTAGACCAGTGATATCATATGACCTCCCTCATATTGTAGACCGCTATTGCTGGATGAGAATAATTCAGAAAGCCAACAAAAATTAATATCAACTTTTGAAAAATTATGTATGTTATGTTGTTATTCAATACATATGCAATACATAGCATGTAACCAGCAACAAAAGGACCGAAGAATATATTCCACAAAAGCCGGAAAATTGGAAAAAACTGAAAAATGCTTTTCTGTATGGAATTTTGTGACCAATTGTTACGAATGATTTTTTGAATGGAAAAATAAAATTTTATTTTTTGGAAAATTCTGGAACAATTCTTAAAATTTTAATACTATTTTTCGACGAAATTTAGCATTTTGTCGTACGATTTGATAGTTTTGAACGATGTAACTTGCGAAAAATTTCAAATAATTATTCCGAAATGAGTTTCAAAATGGAAAAATAGATAAATTCTCGGTGGAAAACTCGGAAAAAAATCGAAAAATTTGAATTTTTTCGGCAAAATTTTGCATTTCATCGTCTGATTTGAGGTAAATCGAAAATTAAATTTTTGTCGGTTTTCGAATGGAAAAATAGAAAATTTTAGTTGGAAAATTATGTGGAAAAAAAGGCAAAAAAAAATTTTTTTTCGACAAAATTTTGCGTCTTATCGTATGTTTTGGTAATTTTGGGCGATGTAAATGTGAACAATTTCGAACAATAATGACTTTTCGAATGGAAAAATATAAAAATTCTAGTGCAAAAAAAATATTGTAATTTATCAAGAGGGAACGTTGGCCCAGTTTGCTCTATTTTTTTTTCAATTGTTCGTAATTGGCAGGAATTTTTTATGTCAGAAAATTTTGGGAAAAATCCTTAGAAAAAGCCGGGAAAATTGAGTGCAATTGTTACGAAGAAGAAGAAGACCCGTCTTAAAAATAGACATGATCGCGCTGCTTTTGAATACGACTCCACAATTGCCTACAAAGATCTTCGCTGCGTTGATATCGGGTCATTGTCTGTCGTATGCCATTTGAATGCATTGAAATTACAATCGGAAACTCCCGGCTTATGCTGCGCTGGTGGCAAGGTGAAATAGCCGTTTTGACTCATCCACCAGTGTCATTGTAACATATTCCTTTCTCTATGGAAATACAATCTAATCAAAACATTTCCTGGCAAATTCACAAAAATATGAAGGATGCTTTCAAATGCCGTCATTCGGAGCCGAAGTTGTTGATCAACCCGGCAACAATCCGACTTAAAAGGTAACAGCGTCTCATTACACAGTGGAACAGTAAAAAAAAACCCACGAACGCAGTTATGCAGTTCAGATAGTATTAATGGAGCTGAGTAAACCCCTAGCTCAGTGAAAAATATTTTTTTTTCCCTTTTTTAAATAGGTCGCAAAAACATTTATATTCTTTTCGTTGATTAAACAAAAGAAACGAAGACAACAAAAGAAGATAATGAAATTGAATATTCTAGGAATATCTTAAGCAAAGTGTAAACTGAGGTACGGTTTTGCCCAACGTTCGAGTGTTTCCGAATAAGTTTGATTTTGTTTCAGTGTTATTATTAAAATAATACCTCCCATTTTGCTCGAAATTGCCTCGACACATTCAGATTCAAGGGCAAATACATCATCGAGCTGGCGCTTTGTTACCACCACCAAACGAAGATCATAAGTTCCATCAGATCTATTTCATTGGATTTTCGGCAATAGAACTAGATCAACGTTGTGCAATTTTTACTTCGAAAAAACACGAAATGATCGAACAATTGCAAAATTTTCTGCAATTATAGTGTTCAAATAATTGAATTATTCAGAAAATCGGTTTCCGGTTTATTCGAAAAATACCCTTTTCCAACAATTTGATTTTCGAATACATGATTTTAGTAGATTTAGGATATTTTAACTTAACATGTAAGTGCAATCTATATGATGTACTCACAAACTTTAAAGGCGTTTTCTGTAAAATTTTTACACACACCTTGGTTTAGAATTTAGATATCCATTTGAACATATGCATGTTAACCAGCTTTTTACCATACCATATGAATATAGACGGCGTGCTACTCATTTCGAGGTGAGATCCCAATCTATTTTAAGATCAGATCCCAACTGTATCTTTTTTGCGATCGAACATTTTTGTTAGGAGATAACTGCATTTAAAGTTGTCCATATGAATATCGACGGCTTCACAGCTTTAACAGGGTGAGAATGTGGAATCACACGATATTGTTCTCAAGCGTCGGGAGACTCATGGGTCATATGATGCACTTCAATACCCGTTGATGTTCTGCCGTGGAGAGGGTGAATATCACCACAATTTAAAGATCGTCAATTCAACGACAGGGTTGTTTGCAAGTCATCAGGAAAAGAAACGAATAAAAAGGTTAGCTCAAATAATTTGTATGCATATCGACCGCAAATTGCGTTAGCTGTTGCACCATCTGCTGCCACTTTGTTGAAAGGCGGTCGAACTGCACACTCCGCTTTGAAGTTGAGGATGAATCTTCTCACAGTTGACAAGCCATTGGGCACAATATCCAGAAGTTCGGCGACAACGAAATTGTTGCGCATCAATGAGCTTTAGAGGCAGTTGGCCGAAAGATGAAGGATTTATGATGTGATTCGAAACGATTTGGTGGGGCTATGATATTTCTGTCGGAAGATTTTCGTCAAACGCTTTCCGCCATCCCAAGATCTACTGCTGCTAATGAAATTAATGTCTTTGTGGCGGAATGACAAGGAGTTGAAATTAACCACGAACATGAGAGTCACGTTGCAAAACGACCCATCGACAACTGCATTTTCAAAATATCTACTGGCGCTTTGTAATGGCCAAATTCCTGTTGATGTTTCAACTAGATTGATGACGTTCCCGTCAAATTTTTCCAAAGAAGAGGATGTCCTTATCCCTCGAATTTCTATTATTCCAACCGATTTCCCCTTCCAATTCTAGCGAATTCAAATCCCCATTCGATTGGCTTTTGCGATGACAATCAATAAATCGCAAGGCCAATCATTGGAAGTTTGTGGGATCAACCTCGAGTTTCGCGTGTTGGCATAATGTCTTCATTGTTTGTTTTAGCGTTGAAAAACAAATCGAAAAACACTGTTTATCCGCTCTTCACTGATTTCGATTAAATTCAAATAAGTCACATAAAATTTTATTTTACTCTGGAGCTTATATGAAGGCGTTAACTTGGAGCGAGACGAAGTTCGCCGAGTCAGAAGTTGTAAGGCAAAACAACGTTTACCAGGTCAGCTAGTATAAATATACAAATGATATTTATATTTTGGGTCGGTGGGGAAAGGTAGCGCACAGTGGCACCGCCCCATACATTTCTTGGAAAAAAATAGAAGGAGTGGTCATACAGCAATGAAATTTTGCAGAAACACTTCTCTGGGCTAAATTAAGAAATTTTGAAAAAATCTTGGAAAATCGCCTACTGCCACACCCACCTCCCATACAACTGCACTTGGCAAAATTTGTATTTTTGATCCTAGGGACTCGAAATTTGGGACACTTCTTAATTGAGTTCTCCTTATAAAAAAATTGTATATATTGGGGATGCCACGCCTACTTTAGACTTTACGCCCATTGAAAGTTTTAGATTTTAGGTGTTTTTCTTCTCTGTCTAGAATCATATGAAAATTTCATATAAGTTAAAAAATGTTAATTTTTATTCAAAAGTTAAACATGTGTTGTCTCCATACAAAAGAAGAGAATATCACCAACAACCCTTCGCGAAAGATATTAGCCTTAAAATACACCAAAAATATCGCACAAATGCATGCATTAAAATTGATGTTACTAAAAGGGACGGTATTTGGCGGTGATTTTTTTTTTCTTAATTGAAAGTTCAGACTCCGACCTTTCATTTTTTTATAGTTAGAGGGCTAAGCAAGGCAAAGCACATAAAGTTTTTTTCCATCAAAAAGTGAAAAGTTGATATTTTTTAGTATAATTTTTGATAAATTATAATAATTAGTATACCTTTCCAATTTCAATAATTTTTTTTCTTATAAAAGAGTAAGTGCTATATTTTTACTGAAAAATAAAACAAAAGCCATAGCTATAAACGTACAAACACAAAAAGTACTTTTTTTGGACAATAATTTTAATCTAATTTCATTGAATAAATTTCCGTTGACTTCTGTTAATTTTTTTAACTACAAAATTTCACTTTTCATAAAGAACCTTGTTGAATTTTTCTTATCCAAATACTTCTTTACAAAACCATATCATTAAAATTTTAATATTGGGAAGTTGAAAACCCCTATTTTTCCGCCAAAATGCCACTGTGTAGCGTAGAGAGATAAAATGCAGTACACAGATAGTATTCGACAAAACGAATATTTATATGAAAACGAAATTTAAATTTTGGATCAGTGGGCGTGGAAAACTATACTTTAGCCCTAGAGGCACCCAAATAGTACAAGACAACGCGAATATGAATATGTAGAAAACTTGTTTAGCCATAGAGCGATATTATTTTACGTACCAAAAAGTACAATTTATTTTATCAAATGTACATTTATTGTACCAAAAAGTACAATTTATTGTATCAAAAATTCTTTTATTGTACTAACAGTATGTTTATTGTACCAAAAAGTACAATTTATTTGACCAAAAAGTGATTTTATTGTACGAAAAAGTACATTTACTGTTCCAAAATGAACATTTATGACATCAAAAAGTACTTTATTGGTGTCAAAAATTTATTGTACTGAAAAGTACTTTTATTATGCACTAAAAGAACAAATAATTGTACCACAGAGTACCTTTAACTTAAAAATACCTAATTTTCCTTTACACGCCATGAATGAGTTATTTGATAGCTTATCGCGTTGTTGTGCATTAACAACAACTACGGCATCTACTTGTTTATCGACGAATGCAAACGTCACTGTTTGAGAAGCTCTTACTAGACACGCTGATTGACTCGACACTAATACGGACTGCGAGAAGCGTACTTGGGTACTCAAAGCCGTCTTCTGCATAAAGGGCGAAACTGCAGCCAATGACAACGTGAGTTGTTCGTGAACGGCATAGGGAGAAGAGAGGAGAGGCAACTCGTCTCGTTAGACGGAAAAAGAAGGAGCTGAAGAAGAGACAGTATGAGTGCACAGAATTTCTCCGAAGTAGAGGGGTAGCAAGAAAATTCTACCAGAGAGTTAAGGCGATAATGCGTGGTACAGGGTTGCCCTCCTGCAATGACAGCGATGGCCAGCTAGTGACGGATACGGATAACGTTCTGAAGATATAGAGAGATCATTTCAGAAATTTACTGGATACGGACACCACTTCAGAAGACCCCGCTCCAATCCATGACGATGGTATTAACTGTTCACTTACGGGCCAGAGCGAGACGCGTGTGGCAATATCCCGTTTTAAAAGCAACAAAGCGGCTGGAGTCGATGGTCTTCCTGCTGAATTGTTAAGTGCAGACGGGGAGGAGCTGAGTAGGAGCATGCATCAACTTATGGAGAACATTTGGCTCGAGGAGAGCGTGTCCGGGAATTGGAGACACAGTCTGTTATATCAAACTCATGAACAGCAGATCGACACCTACCACCTCTTTGCCGACTACAAAGCTGCCGTCATCAAAATGAGTTTAGGAGGACAACGAGGACAAAACATAAATAATGATTTCGACGAACAAAGTGTCCTGTGGATGCACCGTGAACGTTGACAGCTATTGTTTAGAGGTAGTAGATATATTAACCAACATCGGAACTTCAGTAAGAAAAATAGTGTCAGCCAAGAAATCAAGCGGAGCAGAGTGATCACCAATATATGTTTTTACGGACTTCGGCAGCACTTTAATACCACCTTATCTCGAGATACGAAGAAACAGCTGTACCAGGTGCTAATTTTACCCGTTCTGTTGTATGCTGCCGAATCGTGGGTGCTTACGAAAAGTGACATACAAAACCTGGCAGTATTCGAGAGAAAAGTACTTCTAAACCAGTACAGAAATTTCAGTCAGTTAAACTGACTGATAAATACCATCACCCAATATTGTTGATATTGTTTAAGTCTTGTGTTATTGAAATTAACCGATTTGTAATTAAAACCAGTTATAAAGTTTCAGTCGGGCAACCCGACTTACATTTACCCTTACCCTCAGTAAAATAAATAATTTTCTATTATACTAATATTATTACTCGATTTCGAAAGTGGGCGGAGTGGGACATTTGTATGGGAGGTACGAGAATGGGTCTGGTTAGGCTTCCAGATTTATTCTCCATTACTTTATCCTTTTATAGCTTTACTAATTACAGAATTTGGGCACGATTGCCTTGGGTGTACTGATATAATTAGTACATCCCTAAAGTGGGCGGAAAGGTACATTTGTATGGGAGGTACCATAAGGGGCGTGTCTAGACTTCCAATTTTTCCTCCAAAACTTTGTCCTGTTATAACATAACAAAATACAGAATTTGGGCCCGATCGTGTCGAGTGTATTGATATTATTACCCTATTTCTAAAGTGGGAGGAGAGGTACTAGAGTGGGTCGGTCCCAGTATTAAAAAAAAAGTTGCATTTGTCAGTCCCTAAATTTGAAGATTAGGTAACAACGATTCTGGGACACAAGAAAAAATTTTTTTACGCGCACCCTAAAAACGGCCCATTTAGTTTTTTCTGTGCTGTGACGTCATTCGAAGTCCGATCAAGAAAAAAAGTACACTGTTGTTTTTGGTTTTACAAAGGCTACAATTTCTCCCTATGTCATTTTTGACTCCGACGTCAAATTTGACAAGTGACTGATTCTATCTCGATTTCTACCCCTTTTTTCCGGAGATTTTTCATAACGCACGTAAAGATCTTAAACCAGTACAGAAATTTCAGCCAGTTAAACTGACTGATAAATACCATCACCCAATATAATATATTGTTTAAGTCTTGAGTTATTGAAAATAATCGATTTGTAATTAATACCAGTAAGAAAGTTTCAGTCGGGCAACCCGACTTACATTTACCCTTACCCTCAGTAAAACAAATAATTTTATATTTTATTGATATTATTACTCGATTTCGAAATTGGGCGGAAGAGTGGTACATTTATATGGGAGGTACGTGAAGGGGTGTGTTTAGGCTCCAGATTTATTCTCCATAACTTTATCCTGTTATAGCTTTACTAAATACAGAATTTGCGCACGATTGCGTTGGGTGTACTGATATTATTACTACATCCCAAAAGTGGGCGGAAAGGTACATTTGTATGGGAGGTACCATAAGGGGCGTGTCTAGACTTCCAATTTTTTCTCCAAAACTTTGTCCTGTTATAATATAACAAAATACAGAATTTGGGCACGATCGTGTCGAGTGTATTGATATTATTACTCTATTTCTAAAGTGGGCGGAGTGGTACATTTGTATGGGAGGTACCAGAAGGGGCGTGTCTAGACTTCCAGATTTTTTCTCCAAAACTTTATCCTGCATAAACTTTACCAAATACAGAATTTGGGCACGATCGCGTTAGGTCTTTTAATAATATTAATCGATTTCTAAAGTGGGCGGTACCAGATGTGTATGGGAGGTACCAGATGGGGCGTGAGTAGACTTCCAATTTTTTTCTCTAAAACTTTATCTTGTTATAGCTTTACTCAAAATAGAATTTGGGTACGATCACGTTTAATTTATTGATATTATTTCTCCATCTCTATAGTGGGCGGAAAGGTAGATTTGTATGGGAGGTACATGAAGGGGCGTGGCTAGGCTTTCAAAATTTTTTCCAAAACTTTATCCTGTTATAGCTTTACTAAATACAGAATTTGGGGACGATTCCGTAGGGTGTATTGATATTATTACTCGATTTCTAAACTTGGCGGAATGATGTATTTGTATGGGAGGTACCAGAAGGGGCGGGGCCATGTAGCCCATTTGCAATACCGTAAGTAGTTTTGAGAAAATAATAACTCGTGCAAAATTTCGAAAAATTTGGTTGCGTCTTTCGAAAGTTATCGTGCGAACCAGCCGGACAGCCACCCGACAGACAGACAGACAGACAGACAGACAAACAGACAGACAGACAGACAGACAGACGGACATGGCTCAAACGACTTAAAAAGTCATGAATCGAATTTGGTTCAAAGAAACCTAGGGTCTAAAGAGACTCCTTCTATGTGTTACACTTTTGGGTCGTATCAAATGATATATACCTTCATCCCTACGGGTGATGGTATAAAAATTGTGAATATATTGCTTTTGAATTACCCACTTTTATTCATAAACAAAAAAGTTACAAACGTTTTTAAATGTACAAATGAGCTCAGAAGTCATATTAAAAAAATTAATTCATCATATTAATTTGTTTAAATAACTAAAATTTTCTATAAACCGAGTGAAAATAAATAATTTCATCATAAAAATTCCACAATTAAATACATTAAGATGTTTAAAACGATACACAATAGGGTGGCTCGAATTACATCTAGTTATTCAGATCAAATTTTAGTAGTGCGGAATACTTGCTATGGCTAATGCAAGTATTTTTGTAAACAAAATTTAAATCGGACAATATCTTTTGTTCTCGCATCGTGGTCAAATTGGTGGGGAGGGAGAAAAAAATCCACATCAAGCCAAGAAACTGCCGCGGAGTCGCCCCTAGAGGGGTAAAATGGATAACCGAGCTCCAGTAATTTTTTTCTCCTAACATTTTCCTCATACCTTCCTACCCCTCATCTTCACACACTACACCCACCGCTTAAATTCGCCTAGAGGTGTTAAATGTATGACCGAACTCCAACAGTTTCTTAGAAAATATCTACCTTCTATCTTCAATTATTAAGGTGGCCACATAAAATTTTTGTTTATTTTTTACATATTATTTTTTAATGACATCATCTCCTGTCCTGGCTCCTACAGGGGTGAAATATATGGATCTGGACAAGTTAGTGGGGTCGGTCATACATGGTACCCTTCTAGGAGGCTGATATCATAAAAGACAAAAAAACAATGTGTGGGGACCACCTTAAGGGTTGCAGATATAAGGTAGATATGTTCTAAAAAACTGTTGGGGTTGCAAAAATATTGGTGGTCTGTCATACATTTAACACCTCTAGGCTCATTTTTGCGGTGGGAGTAGTGTGTTGAGATGGGGGTAGGAATGTATGAGGAAAAAATTACTGGGGGTCGGTCATCCATTTTACCCCTCTAGGGTCGACTCCGCAGCAGTTTCTTGGATTGATGTGGTTTTTTTTCTCCTTCCCCACCAATTTGACCACGATGCGCGATCTAAAGATATTGTCCGATTTCAATTTTGTTTACCAAAATACTCGTATAATCCATAATAAGTTTTCCGCACTACTAAAATTTGATCTGAATAACTAGATGGAATTCGAGCCACCCTATTGTGTATTGGCGGTCGCAATTAACGTGTCTTTCTAATATTCTTCAACATCTTAATATAATTAATTGTGTTATATTTATGATATAATTATTAATTTTCACTCGGTTTATAATAAACTTTAGTTATATAAACAAATTAATATGATTAATTAATTTATTTAATTTGACTTCTAAGCACATTGGTACATTTTAAAAACGTTTGTAACTTTTTTGTTTATGAATAAAAGTGGGTAATTCAAAAGCAATACATATATTCACAATTTTTTAAGATCTTTACGTACGTTATGAAAAATCTCCGAAAAAAAGGGGTAGAAATCGAGATAGAATAAGTCACTTGTCAAATTTGACGTCGGAGTCAAAAATGACATAGGGAGGAAATGTAGCCTTTGTAAAACCAAAAACAACAGTGTACTTTTTTTCTTGATCGGACTTCGAATGACGTCACAGCACAGAAAAAACTAAATGGGCCGTTTTTAGGGTGCGCGTAAAAAATTTTTTTCTTGTGTCCCAGAATCGTTGTTGCCTAATCTTTAAATTTAGGGACTGACAAGTGCAACTTTTTTTTTTCGACCCTATCTAAGAGGTACATTTGTATGGGAGGTACCAGAAGGGGCGTGTCTAGACTTCCAGATATTTTCTCCAAAACTTTATTCTGCTTAAACATTGCCAAATACAGAATTTGGGCACTATCGCGTTAGGTCTTTTAAAAATATTAATCGATTTCCAAAGTGGGCGGTACCAGATGTGTATGGGAGGTACCAGACTTCCAATTTTGCTCTCCAAAACTTTATCCTGTTATAGCTTTACTAAAAATAGAATTTGGGTACGATCACGTTTAATTTATTGATATTATTTCTCCATCTCTATAGTGGGCGGAAAGGTAGATTTGTATGGGAGGTACCAGAAGGAGCGTGGCTAGGCTTTCAAAATTTTTTCCCGATCCCGTAGGGTGTATTGATATTTTTACTCGATTTCTAAAGTGGGCGGAATGATGTATTTGTATGGTAGGTACCAGAAGGGGCGGGGCCATGTAGCCCATTTGCAATACCGTAAGTAGTTTTGAGAAAATAATAACTCGTGCAAAATTTCAAAACATTTGGTTGCGTCTTTCGAAAGTTATCGTGCGAACCAGCCGGACAGCCACCAGACAGACAGACAGACGGACATGGCTCAAACGACTTAAAAAGTCATGAATCGAATTTGGTTCAAAGACACCTAGGGTCTAAAGTCACTCCTTCTATGTGTTACACTTTTGGGTCGTATCAAATGATATATACCCTCATCCCTAAGGGTGATGGTAAAAAATGCATGGAAGAGTTAAAGTACTCAAAAGTAGTAACCTCCTTTTTTATTGTATACAATTATTTTATTATTTGAAGTGTTTTCTTTCTCAATTTATAAATCTCTCACTGTAGCCGTGTTAAAGACGACGCCGATTGAAATTCTATCGGTCATTTCGCGTTGATATCTGTATCGGAATCCCTTCAACTTAAATTACAATTTTTTATCATATTATACAATTTAAAATTAACACCAATTTTGACACATTCCAAATTGTTATCTCCCACATTGACTTTTCTATGCAACATACATGCATACATATGCTGCACAGCATAAAGCCCTTATCCATGTTTTCACTCATGCTCTAGATTTTGTTTCTAATAAAACTATCATACCATATAGATATTGTGTGGCATAATTTCAGTGAGATTATCATCAAAGCTAATCTTTATTTTCACATTGAAATTGTTATTTAATTTGTCGTTTGTCGAACGACGACAATGCTGCTAATTGCCATGAAATTTTTAAACAGACGACTCACATGTCACATGTTGCAAATAGTCCAATTGTGGTTACATCAACAAATAGCAAATTTGGAGCGACATACAAACAACCGGCCAATATTAATTGAAAATTTCATTATGCATTTGTTTATTCATTTATTCACAAATTATTTTTAATATTTAATGACAATCGCAGATGCATGATGGCTATTCTACGCGAATTGTGTATTTACATTCGAATGCCACAATTTAGTGAAATTAAATAATGTCGCATCATAATTATGTGAAGCAGATGCCACATGACAAACAAAATCAATTATGCCATTGATTTATAATAAATGTTCATGGAGTTGGAAATAAAAAAGCAAATACAGCTCAAATCAAGTGTTAATAAACATTTGTATAGAGGTTAGGAAAAATATAAAAATATGAAAAAAATAGTTGTAAAATTGTGCGCGTCCTGAAGAAGACATCAATAATAATCTAATTTGGAAAACAATAGAAGATTATAATACACATATCAATACCTTATCTGGAAAGCCGAACAATAACTTAAGATTGCAAGTCAATGGTCAACAATCAACAACATATATTAATATGAATTTTATTCAACTTCCACATAACGAAAATTACCTGTAAATCTCAAGACTTTGTGTCTTAGCTCTTTAGCAAACATTTGTAGGTTAATTAAAACTATTTGCAATTGTTTCTATTTCTGAAAATCTAAAAAAAACGTGTGTTTGGCACAAAATAAATATCAATCGATCAAACTGTGAATTCGGCTTTTTCCCCAAACACAGTGTCTTTTCTCAGAAAATTAAGACAACAGGCGACTAACTGCTTATCATTGCAGCTTAATATTTATCTATATTGTCATCATTTTCGTGACATAGCAAAGCATAATTTTTCACAAACATTCACTCATTCGAATGATGATAACTTGATGTATGTGCACATTTATGTCACACACACACACACATAAAAATTTACACACATATGTGTAAGAATATGTTAGATTAGGCGAGAGTGTTAGACCTACAGGAAAATGTTTTGATGGATTTGGTGGGTAAATGGAATTTCTAGGTTGATAATCAAGAACCGCCCATTTAGCTACTAAATGACACAAGGATTTGTGTGCGTATGTATGAGTGAGTGCACAGGACAAGTTAATCCGTAACAATCTCCAGCGTCACTGATGATGACAAAACGAAAACGTTGAGCAACAAACAAAAACGAAATGCCAATGGAACATGATAAAAAGAGACGAGCAACGAGTCATATAGCAATGGCGAAATGCAAAACAAAAAACATATCGAGATCTAAAAGGAAACAAAAACAAAGTGATGATGAATGTAGGAGCAGCAACCAGCGAGTGGTATCTAAAGCAAATAGATGACGGGTGATGGGTGCTAAGTGTCAAAAGCGCCATGAATCAGTGTCAAGTACACTCTTATACAAAGGAGCTGTTTGGAGCAGCCGTCAGTGTCATTATCATCATCCACAGACAAAACGGACAGTGGTTTCAAGGCAAAATATAACTTAATTGGTGAAAAAGCAAAAACAAAATTGGTTAAAAAAACAACATTTAATTTAAACCCGCTTAACTACATCAGTGTCGTTACACTGCTCTTGGTTCAATCGACAACGGAACTCGCCATCAAAGATGATAGGACCAAATACTTTCCGAAGTTTTTCCTCTCGGAGATCCCCCGGTATAGTTAAATCCGCTTGTGTCATTACCTAGAATTCTCCGTTGTAGAGCAAGACTGGTAGGAATAGTGTCTAGTAGATTTGTCATTAAATCGCATGGTTAACGCTTTGTAACAGCGGTTTGCAATCAACACATGTCTCTTAATTTCCAGGCAGACATTAATATTTTGGTCTACGGCGGAACCAAGGTACACAAAATCATTTACCACTTCAAAGTTATAGTTGTCAACGTTCACGCAGCATTCCACACGAGTAGATTCGTTGTTCGTTGAAACACAACACATTATCGGCACACGCGAACATTAATCCCACGGCAGCCGGTTCAATGTACCGGATTGACCCGAAGCAGCTATTCTTCGGCCAGGGGCAGCCACCTTAGTACTATTTGTCCTTTTATGTTTGTTCATCTTTTTGCCTTGGGAGATGCACATTCCGGAGTGTCTGCTCCGTATTCTTTTGATCCGTGCCGAACAAAATACCGGATGAACACAATATTTATGCTCCGTCTGCAGAAACCTCATCCATCACCGTTCAAAATCTGTAAGGTGTAACCGATGTATGGAGTGGGTGCACTTCAGAGGTTGCTCTGGCCTCAGCCACCTGAGGGAGTATTGCCCGGAATATGTTGCTGCTTGCTGTGCCTCCGTATCCCGCAGTATGTCCCAAGTGTCGCAGTCGTCTTCGCCGTCGCCCTCGTCGTCTATGTCGTCAACGTCTACGATATACGGGACACCACCGCAATATCCCTCACAGCAATACCAGCAAACACAGCATCCAACACCACAACTAACACCACTATTGCTGTACCAACCCCTGAACGTACATCCTTTTTGCAATTTAATTGCAATGGTTTCCGTGGTAAAATCAGCGAAATCCTAGAATTCATGAATCGGAGAAACATCAAAGTCGCTGCGATTTAGAAAACTAAGCTAACTGACACCTGCTGCTTGCATAGATGTCAGGGTAACAATGTGCTACGAAAGGATCGCACCAGAAGTGGAGATGGGGGACTTACTTTCCTATTGCACCATTCTGTACTGTACAGACCTATCTCGCCTGAGCTTGACTCTAAAGACCCATACATCGAATGTAGCAGTTGAGTCCGGGACAGCCGAGATAGAGTACAACGTATATATACCGCCGATTAGTAGATGTTCTCTGCGTTATATGCCGGACATTAGTCCGTTACTCAAGGCAATAACCGCGTGGTCCCAGAAGAATTTATGCCCGTTACGAACTTTGGCATTCTCTCCTAGCCAATAACCAGAGAGACACAGCTTCGGCGGAGCAATTAGATGGCTCTATGTTTAGCACTGCGAATGAGGACGCCCCCTCAAGGATAATGGGTGACTGTAGCAGCTCACCAGATATCACCATCATTTCAATTACATCATCTCTGAACGTCGTACTTTCTTGAACCAGAAGAAAGTAGACTGGAACGGGTTCGAAGAATTCACCAACCACAGCTTCAATGCACTACCCATACCTTCAGATGCTCGGATGGCTGAGTAGAAATTCCGAGACATCAAATGCGCAGCTTCGGCTCGCTTTATCCCTGCTGGTCGAATATCCGAAATACGACCTAACTTCCTAGCAGTGGCAGCGGAAATCGCAGACGAGCGTGATGATCCTAGAATCGGAGAATTGAATCTAGAAATCAGTAAGATGGTCGAAATGTATAAGCGGAATCTATGGCTAAAACATTTGAAGCACTGCAACTTAAGTTCCGGTATCGGTAAATTGTGGGCAACGGTTAAGGTACTCTCGAATCCTGGCAGGAGAGAAGACCGGAAGTTAATCACATTTGATGCTACCGCTGTGACTGACCAAAAGAGGTGCGCGTGTTATTTTAACCGTCAATATATTGAGCACCCCGAGAGTAATAGGGCGAAAAGGAGAGTAATGCGTCGTATTCATGTCCTCCGAGCCGAAGAAGCACCACCACAATTTAAAGTTAGAGAAGCTGCAGATGTCATCAGCAGCGCAAAGTCATCCAAAGCGCTAGGTGCTCACGGAATATCCATGTTGATGCTGAAACAGTTGGACATACTGGGAGTCGAGTGTTTGTCTTATGTCCTCAACTTGTCCCTGACCATTGTAGTAGTACCCGAAGCCTGGAAAATAGGCACAGTGGTTCCGCTGCTTAAACCTTGCAAAGATGGGACTAGGGGAGTATTATACAGGAATATTCCTCTTCTCTCGCCAGTAGCAAAGACACTTGGGACTTTTATCCTCCCGAGCCAGACAGGACATTTTCCAATTGCGGATCATCAGCATGGATTCCGTAAGCAGTACAGTACAACTACTGCTTTACAAGCCATAACCACTCAAATAAGTCGCGGTCACAACCAGAATAAGCCCAGTGACAGGACGGTCCTCGTGGCGCTTGACTTACCGATGGCATTCGATACTGTCACCCACGCCACGCTTATCTGGGACATTGCCAACACGTCGCTCCCGAACTGTTTGAAATTTTGGACCGTAAATTACATTTGTGGACGCCAGTCGTATGTGGAATTCAGAAACAAGAAGACCAAGCTCCGTAGAGTTAAACAGGGAGTTTCCCAAGGTGGGGTGACATCTCCGGTACTGTTTAACCTCTACCTTTCTGCAGTTCCACCACCACCTGCCGGCGTTAATATCGTTTCCTATGCCGACGATTGCACGATTCTGGCGTCGGGCTCCTCGATTGATGACATATGTGGAAGTTTGAACGTCTACTTAGCTGAAAGATGAAAATTTCCGCCACCAAATCATCGGCCACACAGCGCAAGTAAAGGAGCAGCTCAACGTGATAGTCGATGGCACAATTCCGATATTTCACAGGCTCCTCAGATTCAACGCGCACGCCACAGCTACCTGCAACAAGATGAGAAGTAGGAACAAGATCCTCAAGTCGCTAGTCGGCAGCACTTGGGGAACCGACAGAGATACCTTGTTGACCTCTTACAAAGCGACAGGTCGGTCTGTGGTAAACAATGCAGCTTCAGTGTGGTCACCGAATGTGAGCGAGACGCAGTGGAAGAACCTGCAGACATGTCAAATGCCGCCCTGAGAACTGCGACAGGGTGCCTCCTTATGTCGTCTGTGGATCACCTTCATGAGGAGACGAAGGTCATACACGTGCGCCGACACAATTTCCTTCTGTCGAAGCAGTACCTGCTTGGATGTTACCGGTCCAGCCATTACAACCACCATCTTATGGATAGGCTCCCACTTCTCAGGCAGGTAAAGAAAGACCTTCATGATCTAGAGCGCAAGGTCCAACAGTACAAGATAAAAGAGCATTTCAGGCAGGCTTAACGGACATTCACTCGGACGCAGACGTCGAAGCTGTTAATAACTATAGAATGAATGTCGTGCTCGGAAAACACCCTCCATCAGTGACTTCAGAGGAATAGGTATTAAAGCGGCAACTAAGATCTGGGCTCAATTCGTACTGGGCAAGAATTTATGGCAATACGTCGAACACTTGTCCCGCTTGCAACCAGGGACCACACGACACACTACACCTGTTAAACTGCCCTGCCAAAGCAACTCAGCTTGTTCCCACTTTCCTTTGGACACACCCAGTGGAAGTAGCTACCTTACTTGGCCTGGAAACAAACACAGCAGGAAATAACACATAAGGCAAACCAATTAACACCTAATGGACAAATAAGACACATATACTGCTACAACAACAACAATATACTTATACCATATAGAGATGCGTGGAAATTCAGAACTCCTGGTACAAGAGTGTATTTTGACTTCTATACTGACAGCTTAAAAGAAGGTTTAGGTGTCAACTTTAGAGACTAACGTATTCACCACGGTTGGGATTAACATTAACCCCGGCGATCAAGCTGTCATCAAATCTCCGCATTCTGTCTTCCTAAACTCAACATCAGCCCTGGATTGACGCAGATAACTTAACGAGATGGCTGACAATTTCAGCATCCACGTTATTTGGGTACCCGGCCACATGAACATACCAGGGAACTTCAGAGCAGACACGGGCTCACCTTACAGACTCTAAGCGAATTGGTATCCGTTGGAAAGCCTCTAGTCCGTTGTAAGGTTTCCCTGTCTGATAGAGCATATTTAGCAGAAAACACTGAGGTTTGGAGCGTTCTCACACAATTCTGTCGCTATCAAGATCCGACTTTTAAGTACTTGTGTTCTTCATTACGGGACTCTGCCTGATTGGAAGGCACTTGGTGAAACTGAAAATTGTGACTAGTGATTTCTGCAGAAGCTATGGGAATGAAAAGTAGGAAGAGTTCATAACACCTTATCTGCACCTACCCTGTCTTGGCGAACACGCGGGAGCAATACTGGGCTCTTATTCCTTTAAGGACCTAGTTGATTTGGCAGATATTGATATTGGATGACTCAGCAGCTATTTCAGCCGCTCCTAATAATTCATCGGGGAAAATATGACATTCGCTAAAGAATAAGTGAGTCTGATTTTCAAAATGCCAAGTAATTACAGTAACAAAACTGTTAATTTCTGACCTGCATGCGATACATCTAAGTGAATTCCTATTTCCTTTACATTTAACACTTTGTAGTTTTAAGTCAGATCAATAATATTTGACAACAATGAAATAGCAACTGACACTCGAATGTAAGGTTTTAAGTTGCATGTCCGATATTCCATAGAAATACAAAATATCAATGAATTGACATGTAACGACTTAATGCATTCCTGGAATTCCCTATAGGTATTCAAAGGGAGGGTAACTAAAAAATTTCACAATTTTGTTTGAACATGTAAATAATGAAAATGGCTGATCTGAGAGACGTCACTTACAATAACTCATATATGTTGTACCTTTCATCATCCCAACTGATTCATGGCACCAGTGTCCATCATCGCCTCCATCATCATCATCAACATCGTAGCTCTGAACCCCACCAGCAGTTCGCTACGAAAAAATGTAATCTGACATATTCCTTCTGGTCGAATGACAAAGTGTTGTGGTTTTCGCAACATTAATCCTGATGCCAGCATTTGTAAACTCTGTATTTGTGGAATGTTGTACAGGACTTAATATGCTAAAGATTTTGATTAAATAAGAAAAATCAGCAAAAACGACAAGACAAACAGGATGATGCAAAAAAAAAAACACAGAAAAAAATGTGAGCCTTTGGTCACCAATCATCGGCAGAACAAAAAAAGCTCTAAAAGTGAAATACAAATGACATGAGAAACGCCTACACGTGTTCGATCAGAAAACATTATGCAGGCTCATGCTGACCATCATTTAGCATCCATCAGCCTCCAGTGACTGCTGCACCCGCTTCCTTCATCATAAGGACGAAAATGAAGACAAATAGTTATCTGTTGTATTTCACTGATACAAATGCGAGCACTGAAGCAAATCGCTTAAGAAAGAAATGTATGACTCGGCAAATAGCTCTAGATGGCCTCACATCGAATGCGAATGAAATGAAACGAAATTGAATGGAAAGAATTTCTTTTTTTTGCATTGGAGGTTAGTAAAGTTTTTTATGCCACACTGCCCAAGGCTATAGTACAGCAAATAAAAACTATTCATGGAATTGTAGAGATTATGGACGAATTCAAACGCAGTGCCGAAATATGGAACGTTTATTTGCAATTATTCGTTGTACAAGAGAATTTATGTGTTCGTAATACGATTAGAATTTATAGGGACTTCTCTGCAATACGCTTATTTTTTCAATTAATCGCTATCAGTTCAAAATCTGCAAGCTGCTGAAATAATGAAATGCACTGCAGTGATACTCGACTTAAAATTGAGCAATCAGTTTGTTAGGCAGGAGTGAGATAAACTTTGGAGACTATAATTGGATGAACGTAACAGAAATGATTGTACGGCCCATTGGAGAAGTCAATGCGAAGAAACTGAAGTAAAAATTGTTGACAGCTAATATTTGCTTTAAATAATTCCGATGCCATAATAGGATATTCTGATACTTTTATTTACGTTCATTTATACGTTCTCGAGTCTTGCTTATAAGACACATCTTTAGATTTTAACATTTTGTGATATTTAAAAAATTTAAGCAGCCTCCTCTCAGTTTAATTCCACACAAATTTATTAAACTCGTTTCAAACTAAATATCTTATTTACTATGCTCCTTATCGCATGCCATCAGGACACCACAAAAGCCAGAGGCAATAGCAGCTACATGAGGTCATTTTTTATTCATGTGGCATACTCAGAGACCTTACAAAGACTCGAGTGTCATCATAAACGAGATGACAGCGACAACAAAAAATATAACCAATTGACCAAATGCGGAACTGATGTTAGGCTTTGTATAGGATCTTTGTTGCGACATTTGTCGTTGTTGTTGTTATGCAGGACAAATATTTGCAAAATGGAACAAAGTTTGGACAAATGTGTCTTTTATTGGCAATAAATCAACTTATTGTCCGATATCAAATAATAATACTCTATCCAATAATGGGCATTCACTCCGTTTTAACAGACGGAAAGGATGGTGATAGATATATAGATAGATAGAAAGAGAGAGAGCTAATTGGACTTTGTTGGAGATGGATTATGTTGTTAAAATTTATTATTTATAAGTTACTATTGTTATGAAGATTCATACATATATTAAAATATGCATGAATTAATGTGAATAATTTAAGGAGTTAAGTACATTCAAAGTATTGTTAATGTGTGCATTGTCAATTATAAGATGATTTAAAAGTAGTGGATGAGAAAACATTAAGCTAAGAGAGTAAATGTTATTTCACTCCCAAACATTTTTATACCATCACCCGTAGGGATGAAGGTATATATCATTTGATACGACCCAAAAGTGTAACACATAGAAGGAGTCACTTTAGACCCTAGGTTTCTTTGAACCAAATTCGATTCATGACTTTTTAAGTCGTTTGAGCCATGTCCGTCTGTCTGTCTGTCTGTCTGTCTGTCTGTCTGTCGGGTGGCTGTCCGGCTGGTTCGCACGATAACTTTCGAAAGACGCAACCAAATGTTTCGAAATTTTGCACGAGTTATTATTTTCTCAAAACTACTTACGGTATTGCAAATGGGCTACATGGCCCCGCCCCTTCTGGTACCTCCCATACAAATACATCATTCCGCCCACTTTAGAAATCGAGTAATAATATCAATACACCCTACGAGATCGTCCCCAAATTCTGTATTTAGTAAAGCTATAACAGGATAAAGTTTTGGAAAAATTTTTGAAAGCCTAGCCACGCCCCTTCTGGTACCTCCCATACAAATCTACCTTTCCGCCCACTATAGAGATGGAGAAATAATATCAATAAATTAAACGTGATCGTACCCAAACTCTTTTTTAAGTAAAGCTATAACAAGATAAAGTTTTTGAGAAAAAAATTGGAAGTCTATTCACGCCCCATCTGGTACCTCCCATACACATCTTGTACCGCCCACTTTAGAAATCGATTAGTATTATTAAAAGACCTAACGCGATCGTGCCAAATTCTGTATTTGGTAAAGTTTAAGCAGGATAAAGTTTTGTAGAGAAAATCTGGAAGTCTAGACACGCCCCTTCTGGTACCTCCCATACAAATGTACCACTCCGCCCACTTTAGAAATAGGGTAATAATATCAATACACTCGACACGATCGTGCCCAAATTCTGTATTTTGTTATATTATAACAGGACAAAGTTTTGGAGAAAAAATTGGAATTCTAGACACGCCCCTTATGGTACCTCCCATACAAATGTACCTTTCCGCCCACTTTTGGGATGTAGTAATAATATCAGTACACCCAACGCAATCGTGGGCAAATTCTGTATTTAGTAAAGATATAACAGGATAAAGTTATGGAGAATAAATCTGGAGCCTAAACACACCCCTTCACGTACCTCCCATATAAATGTACCACTCCTCCGCCCAATTTCGAAATCGAGTAATAATATCAATAAAATATAAAATTATTTGTTTTACTGAGGGTAAGGGTAAATGTAAGTCGGGTTGCCCGACTGAAACTTTCTAACTGGTTTTAATTACAAATCGATTATTTTCAATAACTCAAGACTTAAACAATATATTATATTGGGTGATGGTATTTATCAGTCAGTTTAACTGACTGAAATTTCTGTACTGGTTTTCGCAGAGATTTATGTAAGATTTTTATACCATCACCCTTAGGGATGAGGGTATATATCATTTGATACGACCCAAAAGTGTAACACATAGAAGGAGTGACTTTAGACTCTAGGTTTCTTTGAACCAAATTCGATTCATGACTTTTTAAGTCGTTTGAGCCATGTCCGTCTGTCTGTCTGTCTGTCTGTCTGTCTGTCTGTCTGTCTGTCGGGTGGCTGTCCTGCTGGTTCGCACGATAACTTTCGAAAGACGCAACCAAATGTTTTGAAACTTTGCACGAGTTATTATTTTCTCAAAACTACTTACAGTATTGCAAATGGGCTACATGGCCCCGCCCCTTCTGGTACCTCCCATACAAATACATCATTCCGCCCACTTTAGAAATCGAGTAATAATATCAATACACCCTAAGGGATCGTCCCCAAATTCTGTATTTAGTAAAGCTATAACAGGATAAAGTTTTGAAAAAAAATTTTGAAAGCCTAGCCACGCCCCTTCTGGTACCTCCCATACAAATCTACCTTTCCGTCCACTATATAGATGGAGAAATAATATCAATAAATTAAACGTGATCGTACCCAAATTCTATTTTGAGTAAAGCTATAACAAGATAAAGTTTTAGAGAAAAAAATTGGAAGTCTATTCACGCCCCATCTGGTACCTCCCATACACATCTGGTACCGCCCACTTTAGAAATCGATTAATATTATTAAAAGACCTAACGCGATCGTGCCCAAATTCTGTATTTGGTAAAGTTTAAGCAGGATAAAGTTTTGGAGAAAAAATCTGGAAGTCTAGACACGCCCCTTCTGGTACCTCCCATACAAATGTACCACTCCGCCCACTTTAGAAATAAGGTAATAATATCAATACACTCGACACGATCGTGCCCAAATTCTGTATTTTGTTATATTATAACAGGACAAAGTTTTGGAGAAAAAATTGGAAGTCTAGACACGCCCCTTATGGTACCTCCCATACAAATGTACCTTTCCGCCCACTTTTGGGATGTAGTAATAATATCAGTACACCCAACGCAATCGTGCGCAAATTCTGTATTTAGTAAAGCTATAACAGGATAAAGTTATGGAGAAAAAAATCTGGAGCCTAAACACACCCCTTCACGTACCTCCCATATAAATGTACCACTCCGCCCACTTTCGAAATCGAGTAACAATATCAATAAAATAGAAAATTATTTGTTTTACTGAGGGTAAGGGTAAATGTAAGTCGGGTTGCCCGACTGAAACTTTCTAACTGGTTTTAATTACAAATCGATTATTTTCAATAACTCAAGACTTAAACAATATATTATATTGGGTGATGGTATTTATCAGTCAGTTTAACTGACTGAAATTTCTGTACTGGTCTTTGTTCGTTTTAACAAATAACATGCATTTGCCTGATTTATCACCAGACCCATTTCCGCCGACTGCTTCTCGTTTTTTCTTACTTTGACTCAGATATGACTTGATATTTATTCTAAGAATTTGTTACTTGATAGTTGACAAGTTCGTTCTTAATATTATCCAATTAAATTGTACAAATTCTACAGAGATTAATGTAAGATTTTTATTCTTACATTAAGTCAGAAAAAACTTGATATTAATTCTAAGAATGTTTACCTAAAAGTTGAGGAGAAAAGTGACGAAGTCAATGAGGAATTCTACGCCCAACTTGAAGAAACATATGACCTTAGCCCGGGCCATGATATTAAAATCGTGCTGGGAGATTTTAATGCCAAATGGGCCGGGAGAATGTCTTTAGCCCAACAGTTGGAAAATTTAGTCTGCATACTAACACATCGCCAAACGGAATCAGACTGATTGATTTCTCTGCAGCAAGGAACATGGTAATTAGCAGCACACGACTTGACCACAAAAACGTTCACAAAGCAACGTGGATATCTCCCGATCAAGTAACGAGAAACCAAATTGATCACGTGGTAATGGAAGGCACGCGTCAAGTGTCTTAGGCGTACGAGTGATCAGAGGTGCGAACATCAACTCGGATCAGCACCTCACTGCAGTGAAGGTGCGTACTAGGCTAACCAGGCACAGAGAAAGCTAGACATCGCTAAACTGCAGACCGCGGAGATAGCCAACGCCTATTTCGACCAACTCACTCAACTACTTCGTGATGCTCCAACTCCCGAAAATACTAGAGCGCAATGGCAATATATTGCCCTCTCGATGGAAAGGACTGCGCGGTCCATACTGGGGTATGTAAAGCCCTTTAACGATAATGCCTGGTACGATGACGAATGCCGCGATGCCACCTGGGAACAAGATGCCGCATACATGGCCAAACTGCAGCTAATGGCAATGCGAGCTGTTCATGAAAAGTACAGGGAGAAGAGGCGGGAGGCGACTCGACTCTTCAAACGAGAGCTGAAGGAGCGAAATAATGTGGGTATTGAAGAATACAGGAACAGAGGTGAAGCCCGAAAATTCTACCAGAAGATAAATGGTAGGGTACATGGAACAGGTCTTCCCTACTGCAAAAACAAGGATGGTCATCTCGTTACTGACTCCGAGAGCGTACTGAGAATATGGAAAGATCACTTCTGCAGCCTATTAATGCCTGAAAACTCGGCTGATGAAGACTGTGTACCAATCCGTGATGATAACATCGAGTGTCCACCTCCGAGCCAAGCTGAGATAACAATTGCCATATCCTGCCTAAAGAACAACAAGGCGGCTGGGGATGATGGTCTTCCAGCTGAGTTGTTTAAGGTGTGTGAAGATGAGCTTGTTTTAAGCATGCAACAGCTCATAGAGAATATTTGGCTTCAGAAGAGCATGCCAGAGAATTGGAATCTCAGTAGTGAGTGTAAAAACTACCGTGGAATTAGCCTCTTACCGATTGCGTATAAGATCCTGTCTAGCATACTGTGTGAACGTCTAAAGCCAATTGTGGAACACCTGATTGGACCTTGTTAGTACGGCTTTTGAACAGGCAAATCCACGACGGATCAGATATTTACACTACGGCCGATTCTGGAGAAAACCCATGAGAATATGAGAACCAAATCGACACTTACCACCTCTTTGTCGATTACAAAGCTGCCTTAGATAGTCCCATCAGGCATCGACTATACGAAGCCATGTCTGAGTTCGGTATTCCAGCGAAGATAATTCATCTCTGCCGGTGTACCCTTACGATTACCAAATCCTCTGTTCGGATTGGCAAGAGCCTATCTGCACCATTCGGTACGACGAGAGGTCTTAGACAGGGTGATGGTTTGTCATGTATACTGTTCAACATAGTTGAACCCATCTGGCGATGTTTGAGAGAAAAATAATCCGGAAAATATATGGACAAATTTGCATAAACGGCGAGATTAGGATGCGGATGAACCATGAGCTGGTACGAGTTATACCACGATATTGATGTGGCAAGCGAAGCAAAGTGCAACGATTACGCTGGCTAGACCATGTCGTGACAATGGAAGAGGAAACTCCAGCGCGAAAGGTATTCTATCAAGACCTCGAAGGATGGCGCAAAAGAGGGAAACCACGACTACGTTGGAAGGACCAGTTGAAGGAATCACTGACGCTGCTTGGTAGGACTGACTGGAGACGGTGCGCTCAAAATCGAAGCGAATGGAAATCTCTAATCATTTCGGCCTCTGACTTAGACACTAAGATATAAATATATACGTTGTCAAGTTGTTTTAAAGGCTAATAATAATAATAATAACTTAATTGGAGAATTTCATTCTTATTTAAATAATTTCTACACTTACGTTTTTTACTTGATTTAAAAATAATTAGCACTATTCGTTCTTAAATATGTAACTACTTTTTCTGCAAAAAAAAAAAAAAGAATTTTATACTAAAATTTAGTACTTACTTACTTAAGTGGCACTTCTTTGCAATTCTATGGGATTTTATGCCCCACGTTGAAAAAAATTTTAATCCTTCAAAAAGGCGCACAAGTTCCAGAAACCTTTTTCTAACTATGTCTACCTTTCCTTGTCTTAGGTAGTCCAAAAACAATTTTTTGCACTTCCTTAACTAAATATAAATCATAATTTCCGATGTAAATTCGGTGAACCACACTAACCCGAAAAGGATGAAATGCAATACGTCACAGGTCACTTTCGACCTTGTAGATTGTTATACCATCACCCGTAGGGATGAAGGTATATATCATTTGATACGACCCAAAAGTGTAACACATAGAAGGAGTCACTTTAGACCCTAGGTTTCTTTGAACCAAATTCGATTCATGACTTTTTAAGTCGTTTGAGCCATGTCCGTCTGTCTGTCTGTCTGTCTGTCTGTCTGTCTGTCGGGTGGCTGTCCGGCTGGTTCGCACGATAACTTTCGAAAGACGCAACCAAATGTTTCGAAATTTTGCACGAGTTATTATTTTCTCAAAACTACTTACGGTATTGCAAATGGGCTACATGGCCCCGCCCCTTCTGGTACCTCCCATACAAATACATCATTCCGCCCACTTTAGAAATCGAGTAATAATATCAATACACCCTACGAGATCGTCCCCAAATTCTGTATTTAGTAAAGCTATAACAGGATAAAGTTTTGGAAAAATTTTTGAAAGCCTAGCCACGCCCCTTCTGGTACCTCCCATACAAATCTACCTTTCCGCCCACTATAGAGATGGAGAAATAATATCAATAAATTAAACGTGATCGTACCCAAACTCTTTTTTAAGTAAAGCTATAACAAGATAAAGTTTTTGAGAAAAAAATTGGAAGTCTATTCACGCCCCATCTGGTACCTCCCATACACATCTTGTACCGCCCACTTTAGAAATCGATTAGTATTATTAAAAGACCTAACGCGATCGTGCCAAATTCTGTATTTGGTAAAGTTTAAGCAGGATAAAGTTTTGTAGAGAAAATCTGGAAGTCTAGACACGCCCCTTCTGGTACCTCCCATACAAATGTACCACTCCGCCCACTTTAGAAATAGGGTAATAATATCAATACACTCGACACGATCGTGCCCAAATTCTGTATTTTGTTATATTATAACAGGACAAAGTTTTGGAGAAAAAATTGGAATTCTAGACACGCCCCTTATGGTACCTCCCATACAAATGTACCTTTCCGCCCACTTTTGGGATGTAGTAATAATATCAGTACACCCAACGCAATCGTGAGCAAATTCTGTATTTAGTAAAGATATAACAGGATAAAGTTATGGAGAATAAATCTGGAGCCTAAACACACCCCTTCACGTACCTCCCATATAAATGTACCACTCCTCCGCCCAATTTCGAAATCGAGTAATAATATCAATAAAATATAAAATTATTTGTTTTACTGAGGGTAAGGGTAAATGTAAGTCGGGTTGCCCGACTGAAACTTTCTAACTGGTTTTAATTACAAATCGATTATTTTCAATAACTCAAGACTTAAACAATATATTATATTGGGTGATGGTATTTATCAGTCAGTTTAACTGACTGAAATTTCTGTACTGGTTTTTCTATTTCTTTACACATTCCTCAAAGATAATACCACAGTTTGGAAGGTCGTTTTTTATTTTGCAACCCGAAAATCCCCGAAAGTATTCGTCGAAGACTGAACAATTCCGTTTGACAATTTTCAAACATGTGTCACTATTTTGGAACATCTCGGAACACTCTGAAACCAATTTCACCTTAAAGGTAGATAATTTGGTTATACTTTGTCACTCCTTCTGTTTGCAACAAATTGCATCTAATGAAGATATCGAAGATTTACGGGCTGAACACAGGGTTACACATACAACACACAGCAGGTTGTCGGCTTGTCGTAGAAAAATATGGTTGGTGGAGTATGCATAAAGTGTTGTTGCATGGTGCGGATATCATATCTTCAGCGATTTTGCCACTAGGTAAAGCACCACTACCGTTAAATATTTCCCATTTGCTTCCATTACTCATATTTTTTACATGTTTAGGCCAATTATCGGAAGAAGCTCTTGAGCACAGGAACAAAGATTTTAAAATTTTTCGAACGAACTACGCGAGGCAGATGTCTAGAAAACAAAATTTGGAAGATATATGGCTGCGATTCCTCATCACTTCCGATCCATAGATTTGTAGTTTAAGAGCGACAGCCAGGAAATCTACAAACCAAGATCTTCCTGATGAGCTACAGAATTAAGTCAAACAGGCTACACATGAGGTTGGAGATGGGAAGAAGGAAAAGATGGATATTGTTGAGGATGAAATCTGATAATTTTTCTGAGAGAGATTTCTCTTACCTTCACCTTGGATCACTATACAGAAACTCCTCAAATGATTTAGTATTTCGCAACATAGTGTACATATACTTAAATTCCTTTTACACCCCATGAATGAGGTATGGGATAGCTTCTCGCGTTGTTGTGAATTAACAGGCTTTCTAATTTAAGATTCACAACAAACGGCACCTACTTGTTAATCGACGAATGCGAACGTCACTCTTTGAGAAGATTTTACTAGACATGCCGATTGTTTCGAATCATATACTGTCGACAACATCGAGAGGGCCGGCAATGAAAAAAAAAATTTGATGATTGGAGCCGGGAATCGAATCACGTATCTCCGACATGGTAACATAGTCACTTGTTCTAACCACTATGCCCCGGACGGTCCCAAGGCAGCTTTATAGTCGACGAAAAGAAGTAACGTGCCGATCGTTTTCTCTTGAGTCTTTTACAGGATTTGCCGAAGTGTAAATATCTGGTTAGTATTTGATTTACCAAGTCTAAAGACACACAGAAAAGGTCCGATTAGGTTGGATAACGCTGGCTTTGGTCTTTCACATGGCACACTCGACAGGACCTTATATGCGATGGCTGGTCTAGCGTCAGTTGGAGCACACCCTTGGATCGGCTTTTTTAAGCACAGGACATAATACGCTAAGATTCCAATCATAGGGCATGCACTCATTAATCCAAACCGTGCGTAGGAGCTGGTGCATGGTCGTTGTCAGCTCCTCGCCAACGGACTTGAAGAGCTCTGCGGTCAGACCGTCGGCACCGGCTGCTTTATTGTTTTTCAGCCGCGATATTGCTGTTCTTAACTCGGCTTGACTTGGTAGTGGGCAATATAAGCAGTCGTCGACAATTGTTCCTCAGATGTTCTGCGACATTCGTCATCGTGTTAGTATTCGTCTTTTCATATCCAAGCACGGTTGTTGTGGGGGGTTGCCATGGAATGCACAATATGCTGAAACTGTGCATCGAGAACATCAGAAGTAGAGGAGTTGTGGCGCAGTAGTTGAAAGAGCTGGTTAGAGTAGGCAGTAGCTATCTCTGGGGTTTGCAGCTTCGCATGTCCAGCTTTCTTTGTGTTTGGTTACGTGAGCTTTTCGCTTTGATCTGAGCTAATATTAGCACCACGAATCACACGCACGTCCTTGACATTAGATGCATGCCTGCCATCAATTACCACATTATCAATTTGATTTTTATTGTTTTGATCGGGGGATAGCCAAGTTGCCTTTTCTGGATATCTTTGTGCTGGAATCTGGTTCCACTCAATACCATGTTACTTCCCGCTGCGAAGCTAAACAGCCTAAACCCGTTGTCTAGCGTGTCGGTATGCAGGCTAAATTTACTGATCGATAGACCAAGAACATCTTCTTCCCTTCCTATTTTTGCATTAAAGTCTCACAGAACAATTTTAATGTCGTGGCCAGGACAGCGGTCGAATGTTTCCTCTAGGCGCTCGTATAATGCATCTTTAATCTCATCGTCTTTATCTTCCGTCGGGGCATGGGCACAAATCAACGTGATGTAGAAATATTTCGCCGTGACACGAATAGCGGCTATTAGATCACTAACAGGATTGAATCGCAAGAGATAATGTCTGAGTCTCCCGCCAACAACAAATCCAAATTCGTGCATTTTGGCATGGCAGCTGTAATAGATGTCGCAATTTTTACGTCACGAGCATCTTTGTCCTGTCCATCTCATTTCCCGGATGGCGGTGATGTCAGGCTTATATTTTTCGAGGACATCCGCCAGTCGGATAGTGGTACCTTCTCTATAGAGAGTCCGGACGTTCCAGGTCCAAAAAATCGTGGTCCTTATTTCGTTTGCGGGGGTCGTTAACATTTTGGGGGTTCCGTTTGTTACTTTGTTATAGTCAGTAAAGGACCTGAAGGTGGGTCGGCTTGAGTTGCAAGATTAACTTTACATCCCTAACGGCACCCAGTTATCTGAGATTAGTTTTTCCAAAACAGTAAAGAAAGTGGGGAAAGCGACAAAGCGGTTAGTTTTTAGACGTAAGTCGAGATATTGAGGGTGTTAGAAAAATTTAGCATACAGATTCATGTTGTACTCCACCAGACCTACAACATGCACTATGTCGCCCCAAGTTCAGATTGACTGCAGCACGGTGTAATCGTTTTAAATTTGTAAAAGAAAGTAATCTATGAATGCATCATTCCGCCGTTGTTAAAAAAGAGTATTATATCTAAACCTCATGTTAGTTAATATTGCCAATATTTTAGCATCTTAAAGCATTTGCCATTTGAATTTATGGCATAGTCCACTCTATTTGATAAAAGCTTAATTTCCATTTCTAAGCAAAAGAAACATTACGCCAAAGTCAATCTACTCCTTGCAGAAGGATAATTATCGTAAACAGCTCGAGTCGTTTAAAGTGAACCGTTAAAACCAGAAAAACAGAAAAGGACATAAACACTAAACTTTATTATACTCCAAACATACTCGAGCTAGTGTCTTCATAAGCGAATTTCAATATAGCAAAATGCCGTAAGGGCGAAACAGGATGCATCCTATACTCTCTGCCAAAGGAATCGTGCACATTTTCTCGTGGAATTAACGTAATTGCGACAACAGCAACATTTTCCAAAAACAAACAATTTGAAGTCGCTGTGCTAAGGATGAGGTGGGGGAGAGGCTGCCACTGAGCATCTGCATGACATTTTAGATATTCTTAGCTTAAAATCTACTTCCACATCGACGACCGGGACGCCAGTAATCTTCTAATTTACCCTAATAGCTTTAAAGACAAACACTTGTGGGATTTGGCATGTGACTAACATGTGTCGAGACTATCTAATAGCTGCCACACATGCGGGCGGAAGCAGCGACTTCTACGGATCCCTGCCAGTCGAAGATGAACACAGCCCGGCAAGGGTTGGGTGAGGAAGTATGTAGATAGGATGCCATGCAGTGTTATGGGGTAGCGCGTTCTGATAACAAGGACTTGTATACGGTTGTAATAAGAGTTTATTACCCACAAATATGTGTGAAATTCCAGTAGTCAACGTAAGCTTGCCGTATGTATAAGAGGTATTATTGTTGCGTTGGGTTCAGTAGGGGGAAATGAAATGTAATTCGTATATTGTTGATATTGTTGCTATTTCTGTGTGTCATTCTATTGTTTTCTTTTAATTTAACAAATGCAAAACAATACTCGCTCCTTTCCACAACTAAATTGAAGTAAGCCCACATCCCAACATGCTGCCACAAAAAGTTGAAACAACATGGGGCAAACAGTGTTGTCAATTTAGACGAATCAATGTGACAGCAAAAGGGTTGCAAGGATGGAGGTATCCTTGTGTTATAAGTATATAGAAAAGAAAAACAATTAGGTAATCGAGCTACTTGAACGGAAAATTTGATGTTCGTGAATTTTAGTGGTCTGATTGAATGGCTAACAAACACAAATGTGTGACATATATGGCTGAAGCAGCAATGTGATTGCATATGTTCGCATAAATATACTTCAATCAATATTGTATGTTAAATTATTAGAAATGTATATAAATTGAATTATGTCATTCTAACAGTTCGCGGATTCAACCTACGATATTCAAAATTTCGTCAAAAAATAAGCTAGAGTAGACAATTCAACTATCAACCTTCGATTGGACACAATTATAGTGTTCAAAACTGAAGCTGAAAACGTCTCCAAACCCGAATGCCGGTTTCTTCAAATATGTCAATTTCGTATAGGTTTAACCGTTTTTATACCATCACCCTTAGGGATGAGGGTATATATCATTTGATACGACCCAAAAGTGTAACACATAGAAGGAGTGACTTTAGACCCTAGGTTTCTTTGAACCAAATTCGATTCATGACTTTTTAAGTCGTTTGAGCCATGTCCGTCTGTCTGTCTGTCTGGTGGCTGTCCGGCTGTATCGCACGATAACTTTCGAAAGACGCAACCAAATGTTTTGAAATTTTGCACGAGTTATTATTTTCTGAAAACTACTTACGGTATTGCAAATGGGCTACATGGCCCCGCCCCTTCTGGTACCTCCCATACAAATACATCATTCCGCCCACTTTAGAAATCGAGTAATAATATCAACACACCCTACGGGATCGTCCCCAAATTCTGTATTTAGTAAAGCTATAACAGGATAAAGTTTTGGAAAAAATTTTGAAAGCCTAGCCACGCCCCTTCTAGTACCTCCCATACAAATCTACCTTTCCGCCCACTATAGAGATGGAGAAATAATATCAATAAATTAAACGTGATCGTACCCAAATTCTATTTTTAGTAAAGCTATAACAAGTTAAAGCTTTGGAGAAAAAAATTGGAAGTCTATTTACGCCCCATCTGGTACCTCCCATACACATCTGGTACCGCCCACTTTAGAAATCGATTAATATTATTAAAAGACCTAACGCGATCGTGCCCAAATTCTGTATTTGGTAAAGTTTAAGCAGGATAAAGTTTTGGAGAAAAAATCTGGAAGTCTAGACACGCCCCTTCTGGTACCTCCCATACACATCTGGTACCGCCCACTTTAGAAATCGATTTATATTATTAAAAGACCTAACGCGATCGTGGTAAAGTTTAAGCAGGATAAAGTTTTGGAGAAAAAATCTGGAAGTCTAGACACGCCCCTTCTGGTACCTCCCATACACATCTGGTACCGCCCACTTGAGAAATCGATTAATATTATTAAAAGACCTAACGCGATCGTGCCCAAATTCTGCATTTGGTAAAGTTAAAGCAGGACACAGTTTTGGAGACAAAATTGGAAGTCTAGCGACGCCCCTTATGGTACCTCCCATACAAATGTACCTTTCCGCCCACTTTAGGGATATACTAATAATATCAGTACACCCAAGGCAATCGTGCCCAAATTCTGTAATTAGTAAAGCTATAACAGGATAAAGTAATGGAGAAAAAATCTGGAAGCCTAACCACACCCCTTCTCGTACCTCCCATACAAATGTACCACTCCGCCCACTTTAGAAATCGAGTAATAATATCAATATAATAGAAAATTATTTGTTTTACTGAGGGTAAGGGTAAATGTAAGTTGGGTTGCCCGAATGAAACTTTCTAACTGGTTTTAATTACAAATCGGTTAATTTCAATAACTCAAGACTTAAACAAAGATATTGTTATTGGGTGATGGTATTTATCAGTCAGTTCAACTGACTGAAATTTCTGTACTGGTTTTTTATATCGGTTAACCGGTTTTTTATTATGACATTCTGTGTTTTAGTGAAAAAGGAGCTCGGAGCCTAAAACAAAAACAAAACCTAAGAAGTTTTATTTTTTCAAATTTGCGGTCTTAAAATATCTCTTCATTACCCATATGTATTGACAACACTTTTTCTGTTGAGTTTCAGTACCATGAAGACATTTTCGAACATTTGCATAGAAGTGGTAAAATTTGCATTTGCGGGATTTTCTTGTAATGCTTTAAATGACTTTCATTTATATTATTGCTTTAAAGGAATATTCGCTCCCTTCGTATCCTTGTCTTCATTGCCTCTATTATTGGCTCTGACTGTTGTTGGATTGGTTGTGGGAGACGAAACATTTTTATTGCGACTCCAGTATCTGAGTCAAACGAATGTGTTGCTGGATTCACCAGTTACTTTTCCTTTGCATTTGCGTTTTAATGGAGGAATCCTCAGTCAGTGACATTTGAAAACAGATCCATTCAAAAGAAAATTTCATTTTTAAAGTAACATCAACCGTGGCAATGGCAATGATGGCATTTGCAACAATCGACTCTATTAATAATCCCAGCATAAAACTTGGAGCAGCAGCAGGAAATACGAGAGCTCATTCTAAAGGATTAATTGGGATGTTTCATTTTTTGTGGTTTTCACAATGGCGTCACATGACCCTTTATTTATGTTTAACGGGCCAAATTCGTTTTTTTGCTACAAAATCAAGGATGTTTTGCGATAATTTACATTAAATAAAAGTAGGAGCACAGAATGGAATCGAGAAAATGACAATTGAAAGATTAAAGTGGGTGTGACTATGTGATGTAACTACACATTAAAAGCGAGTTTGTATAAAGAAACTAGAAATAAAATTGCGACTACATTTTGCTTGTGATTAGTCTTTTGATCTTGTCATGCACATTTTTGCCAATAATCTTGTAATAACATTACAAATTCGATGAATAGAAACTTCGATTTTGTTCAGTGCACTTACCAAAAAAATATATACATGTTGAACTTTGGGCGTGAATTTGTATGAGCGGTTTCAAAACAGTTGTGGCAAATGTTTTGGTTCTCTAAGAATTTGCATACTGTTACAAGATCATTAAACTGACAAAATTCAAATATCCTGCAGTTCGATATTTATGGGGGGAAATATTAATTTTCCAAAAATAAGTTATTTTGTATGGGAGGTACGAAAGGGGTCGGTCATTTTCATTCCTCAGTGAATTTCAATAAGCTTATATCTTGCTCAAAATATGACTTATTTCAATCTGCTTACAAAACCAGTAAGAAAGTTTCAGTCGGGAAACCCGACTTACATATACCCTCACCCTCAATGAAACATAAAATTTTCTAGTATATTGATATTATTACTCGATTTCTAAAGATGTAGAGGTACTAGAAGGGGCGTGGCTAGCCTTGAAATGTATTCTCCAAAACGTTATCCTGTTATAGCTTTACTATATACAGAATATGGGTACGGTCGCATTGGATGTATTGATGTTATTACTCTATCTCTGAAGTGGGCGGAAAGGTACATTTGTTTGAGATGTACCAAAAGGGGCGTGGCTAGACTTCAAATTTGTTGCAAAATTTTATACTGCTTTAACTTTACTAAATACAGAATTTAGGTACGATCCCGTTGGGTGAAATTGGGCAGAATGATATATTTGTATAGGAGGTACCGGAACGTGCGGGGCCATGTGGCCCATTTGCAACATCGTAAGTAGTTTTTGCGAAAAATTAAAATTATTTCAAATCATTTGGTTGCGTCTTTCGAAAGTTATCGGGCGTACCAGCCGGACAGCCAGACGGACAGACAGACAGATTCAAAGAAACATAACATATGGTCTAAAGTGGCTCCTTCTATATGTTACACTTTTGGGTCGTATCAAATTATATATACCCTCCTACCTAGGGTGAGGGAATAAAAATGTGTTACAAAGTGTGATGGTGAATTCGGTCATTTGTATGGGAGGTACCAGAAGAGGTTTTGCCTCCTATCGCAAGAAAAATTTACTGAACAAATTTCAGTATCCACAGGTGCCCGTTTGGATGTTATGGGAGAAACATAATTTTCCAAAAATAGGTTATTTTGTATGGGAGGTAACAGAAGACGTAGACCGATATATTCGTAAGAGTACACCTTACGTAAAATTTGGCTGAATTCAGAGTACATCTATGAGGATCAATTCGTCATTGTATGGGAGGTACCAGAAGGGGTGTGGCAACGCTTTCTGGTTTCTTAAGTTTTGTCTACTATTCCAAGGAAATTAAACTGACCAAATTTCAAATATACTCCATTTGTCCGTTTGGAAGTTATAAAGGAAATTTTAATTATTCAAAAATAGATAATTGTATATGGGATGTACCAGAAGGGGTGGGGCAATTGTGCCCATTAACAATCCCATTACTTTATTTGGAAAAATATTAATACTGGCAAATTTTCATAAGGATCAGTTAAGGATTAGTCGAGTCATCGTGCCCACTAGCCAGCAAGCAAACCAGCCAGACAGACATAGCTCAATCGTCTTAAAAAGTCCTGAAACGAATTTGGGGTCTACCTCGACTCTTTTAATGCGTTACACTTTTTCTCGTACCAAATGATATACACCATCATCCCTACGAGTGATGTGTATTCATATAAAACAACTCCCATGAGATCATTGAAGCCGTTCGGATTTCCTTGCATCGGTCACATGTGGATACGTGCGAATAAGTTGACGCTAAAAATTACAAACTCTTCTGATCCCGACGGCCTTCCCAATATTATTTTGCAATGTTGTTCAAGTACACTGCCAAAACCATTGACTAACTCAATAATGTAGTTCAATTGTCTTATTAATGCATGATATGCATGATGATATCAGGAAATGTCTATTATACAAGAACGCAACTGATCGTGTTAATTATACCATCACCCGTAGGGATGAAGGTATATATCATTTGATACGACCCAAAAATGTAACACATAGAAGGAGTCACTTTAGACCCTAGGTTTCTTTGAACCAAATTCGATTCATGACTTTTTAAGTCGTTTGAGCCATGTCCGTCTGTCTGTCGGTCTGTCTGTCTGTCTGTCTGTCTGTCTGTCTGTCTGTCGGGTGGCTGTCCGGCTGGTTCGCACGATAACTTTCGAAAGACGCAACCAAATGTTTCGAAATTTTGCACGAGTTATTATTTTCTTAAAACTTCTTACGGTATTGCAAATGGGCTACATGGCCCCGCCCCTTCTGTTACCTCCCATACAAATACATCATTCCGCACACTTTAGAAATCGAGTAATAATATCAATACACCCTACGGAATCGTCCCCAAATTCTGTATTTAGTAAAGCTATAACAGGATAAAGTTTTGGAAAAAAATGTTGAAAGCCTAGCCACGCCCCTTCTGGTACCTCCCATACAAATCTACCTTTCCGCCCACTATAGAGATGGAGAAATAATATCAATAAATTAAACGTGATCGTACCCAAATTCTATTTTGAGCAAAGCTATAACAAGATAAAGTTTTAGAGAAAAAAATTGGAAGTCTATTCACGCCCCATCTGGTACCTCCCATACACATCTGGTACCGCCCACTTTAGAAATCGATTAATATTATTAAAAGACCTAACGCGATCGTGCCCAAATTCTGTATTTGGTAAAGTTTAAGCAGGATAAAGTTTTGGAGAAAAAATCTGGAAGTCTAGACACGCCCCATATGGTACCTCCCATACAAATGTACCTTTCCTCCCACTTTTGGGATGTAGTAATAATATCAGTACACCCAACGCAATCGTGCGCAAATTCTGTATTTAATAAAGCTATAACAGGATATAGTTATGGAGAATAAATCTGGAGCCTAAACACACCCCTTCAATTTCGAAATCGAGTAATAATATCAATAAAATATAAAATTATTTGTTTTACTGAGGGTACTGGTTTTAATTACAAATCGATTATTTTCAATAACTCAAGACTTAAACAATATATTATATTGGGTGATGGTATTTATCAGTCAGTTTAACTGACTGAAATTTCTGTACTGGTTTTCAATATAATATCGATCGCTTTAGTACTTGGTGTGATATTGTAAAAGTGTAAGCACTTTGTCCCATCTCAATATACGTTAAATGGCTCTACTTTGGAACTGATCGACTCATTTCTAGATGTCGGAATATTTCTTGAAAAATATTCAATAGTCACATTATAACGACTGCAAACAAAGCAAACGGAGTTCTTTCCGTTATAAAGCGTTGGGCTACGGAGTTATCTTACCCGTATATAACGAAGCTTTTAGCGTCACTTGTAAGACCCGCAGAGATAGAGGTGAGGCCCGAAAATTTTACCAGAAAGTAAGAGCAAATGGATACAGTTATGGCCTCCCCACCTGTAAGGACAATGATGGAAATCTGATCACGGATACGCAGAGTTTGCTGCACATATGGAGAGAACACTTCCAGCAACTGCTGGTTCCAGAAGGCAGCGCACGTGAAGTTATCACGCCAATTGTCGACGACGGCTTAGATTGCCCACCACCAAGTCAAGCCGAGGTAAGAAGAGCAATATCGCGGCTGAAAAACAACAAAGCAGCCGGTGCCGACGGTCTGCTCGCAGAGCTCTTCAAGTCCGGTGGCGAGGAGCTGATAACGAGCATGCACCAGCTCCTGCGCACGGTTTGGCTTAAAGAGTGCATGCCCGACGATTGGAATGTAAGCTTACTATGTCCTGTGCTGAAAAAAGGTGATCCAAGTGTGTGCTCCAACTACCGCGGTATCAGCCTTTTACCCATCGCATATAAGGTCCTGTCGAGTGTGCTATGTGAAAAACTAAAGCCAGTGTTATCCAACCTGATCGGGCCTTATCGGTGTGGCTTTAGACCTGGAAAATCAACAACTGACCAGATATTCACACTTCGGCAAATCCTGGAAAAGACCCAAAAGAAACAGATCGACACGTACCATCTTTTTGTCGACTATAAAGCTGCCTTCGACAGCCCGATACGACAGAAATTACTCGAAGCCATGGCTGAGTTTGGTATTCCAGCGAAGCTGATACGTCTTTGCGGAATGACGCTGACCGACACGAAGTCTTCAGTGAAGATTGGCAAGTACCTTACGGAGCCATTCTGTACCAAACGAGGCCTTAAACAAGGCGGCGGCCTATCGTGCGATCTCATCAACATTGTGATGGAGATGATATTGAGAAAAGCTGCAATAAACACGAGTGGCACTATATTCAACAAAGGCCACATGCGACTCGCGTATGCTGATGACGTCGACATCATCGGTCGAAAACTGCGGGATGTGACTGCAGCCTTCTCAGTTATACATAAGGAATCAGCGAAAATGGGCCTAACGGTGAACGAGGACAAAACGAAGTTATTAGTTTCAACGAACAAAGAATCTACTCTTTTGGGAAACTGCGTGAACGTTGACAACTATAATTTCGAGGTGGTAGATAATTTTGTCTACCTAGGCTTCGCCATCAACAAAGCAAATAATGTCAGCCTAGAAATCCGGAAAAGAATCCTGCTTGCAAATAAATGCTACTACGGACTAAGCTAGCGATTCAATGACAGAGCCCTCTCTCGACGAACAAAACTCCAGCTATACCCGATACTGGTTTAACCTGTCTTAATGTATTTGCTCAGAATCCTGGGTTATGACACAAGCGGATGAATCGGTTCTGGCGGTATTCGAGAGAAAAATACTCCGTAAAATATATGGGACCATCATTGTTAACGGTGAGTATCGGCGTCGTATGAATCATGAGCTGTACGAGCTGTATACTGACATTGACGTGATCAGATGCATTAAGGTGCAACGGTTGCGTTGTCTAGGTCATTTTGTACGCATGGACGAAAATGCTCCAGCTCAAAAAGTCTTCGACAATGAACTCGATGGACGGCGCAGAAGAGGGCGACCAAAGCTCCGTTGGAAAGACCAGGTTACTGAGAACCTTACAGAACTCGGTGTGACTAACTGGAGAAGAAGCGCAGAAGATCGAGGCGCTTATAATATTTTTCTACGTGCGGTATATAAATCACTGGGATTGCATAGAAGTACCAGCTAAGTAAGTAAGTAAGTGTAAGACCCGCAGTATGGATAGGTTGTATGAGATCCACAAAATGATTTGTATATGTATATGTTAGAGTCAGTTCAAAAGCAACTTCTACTTTTCTGTCTAAGGGGTCTTCAATGGGATCATAACGTCAATCTTCCACCATATGTAGGCTGACCCTAATTAAATTTCCTACTCTATCAAATAGGCGAAATTATCTGTCCTGTCTCAGTGATTTCTGTTCAACTTTGCTTGTTTTCATTCAATTTATTCTCCAGCTGGTTTCTTTGATGAACAATGCTTGATTGTTTATTTTGCCGTAGTTCATGCTATTGCATTTTAATAAAATTTTAAAATTGTTATTCTTTAGTGGGACCGGCCGTGGCATAGTGGTTAGAACACGCGACTACCATGCGGGAGATCGCAGGTTCAAACCTGGCTCCAGTCATCTTAAAAGAAAAAAAATAAATAAAATTTTCTTTCATTGTCGGCTCCCCTCGAATGTTGTTGACAGCAACTTCGCAGTATTAAGCGTCGATTCAATCGTCGTGTGTAGTAAGAGCTTCTCAAACAGTGACGTTCGCATTCGTCGATAAACAAGTAGGTGCCGTTAGTTGTGAATCTAAAAATAGAAAGCGTGTTAATTCACAACAACGCGAGAAGCTATCCCATACCTCATTCATGGACTGCAAAGGGAAATTAAGTTAAGTTAAAGTTATTCTTTAGTAATTAAGCAATTTCCTGGAAAATACTAACATACATGTTACATTGATTTGAAGTCATCATCATATAACCGACCGCCTTCTCGTCCATGTTACATTTTAAGTTTACCATAAAATGTGTCATGTTTGACATCACTCAAATACTTTCGCCTCGCAAAGTTTTCGATGGGTGTGCTGCCGGTCTATGTGTGTCATAATGGAAGATTGTTATTTTCGTGATATTCCCGAAAAATTTACATATAAATTGCGTCTGTGTATCTATCTTTATTCGTTGTTAAATTTATTTATTTATTTTTTTGATTTTACTCCTACTTCTTTTGGGCAGAAGGCTACCATTCTACCAATTTCTTGCAGTGTTGAAGTGTTTTTATGTGAAATTAGACATTTTTATAAAAAAAAAAAACACAGTAAAACAAAATACTGAAAGGAAATATTTTCTTCTCTCAATGGAAATTTTTCCATTGACGCAGGATTAGAGTTATTTGAAAAACAATTTGAAATTGACTAATTGCCTAGGAAACAACTGACTTTTTATGGATTACAATTATTCTTGGGGGCCGACGGCATGACGTAATAGTTGAAACACGTGACTATCAAGTGGGAAACCAAGCTTCGGTCTATCTTTGATCGGCGGTCCTTCGCAGTATCTTAGCAGTTGTCGAGTCTAGTAAAAACTTCTCAAACAGCTGATGTTTGAATTAGTCGTAAAACTGTAGGTCCCGCTGTATTAATTGAAAATAAGAAGCGTTTTAACTAATTAAACGTGAGATGCTCTGCCGTTAGGGTGTCCTAAAATACGTAAGTGTCGAGTTATCTCACTCCACTTGATTGTTTTTGTTCAAATAGATCTTAGTAATATTATGTTTAAATTTCAGGATAATCGGTTAATATTTAAACATTGCGATAATATTTGGGATTTAGGTAGAAATAACTCATAATTTAACCAAAATATTGTTTACTACATTAAATAATATTAACTAATCTTTTTAAACTTGTATACTCTTTTTTGTGATATTAGTTATAGAAGCTAAAGGATTCTTATTCTGTGGACAACAACTTATGTAATTTCATCAGGATACCTCCACTATTAAAATAGTACCGGTAATATGCTTGCGGAATACTTTTGCTCCATATGCCATGGCACAAATGCTCAATACAAGCGGCAAAATAAACGATTAAATGACGTAAACTATGCAACAATTTTAAAACCGCGTTTTCAGTTTCCTTCTTATATGTAGCACCAGAAATGTATTTGATCATTACATGGGACCAAGTCTTTTTAAAAGTTAATTGATGAAAAACAAATATTCACCTAACTCATGCCTCAAAATAATATTCATGATTTTTGCACTTGTTTAAGAGATTAGTTGCATATAATTAGTTATAGCTTTAATAGTCTATCAACATTACTTAAGCCCAAATACTAATCACTTTCATGTATGTAATTTAAATCGACGAACATTTTATGTCATCCGCTTGCTCATTTTGCCATGTTATTTAATACCTTTCCCAGTCAGCCATTTTCAACCACAATAGCCAAAGTTTTGTCTGTGAACAAAACCAACTGATGATGATGTTGTAAAACTGGTGTTGATGCATGTAATACACATTGTGTCCCCTTTTAATTTGCATAATTAAATTTATCTTAAATGCATTCAATAAAACCCGACAGTGTACTAACGCGCCTCACCCACTCCCATGGCCACGGCCCTTATGGGGGTTGCAATTGGCAGCTAATGGCAAATCACGTGTCGTCGTATTATAATCGGTGAGCGCACGACTAAATGATGGCTTTATCTCATGACTATAGAAAAACATTAACATCAGTCAGTCATTTATTTGATTAATTACATTGAGTGTGTAATGTGCGGAAGCACTCACACACATAGACACACACACACTCAACTACTTATGTTCATACACCCACGAACAGATAAGTTTGGGATATAGGCAATAACAGGATTGATGATTTACATGATGTTTTTAATACAGTAGGTGCTGAAAGAAGGTAGCAAATTTATATCTTTCACTTGTGGTATACAACATACTGAAGTGGGTGTTTGGAACCGACACATTTTGCTGATGTTATTAATACTACTTAATATTAATATTACATTGACAGTAAATCATAAAACTACAAGTTAGCGTCCGCACATGGGTTTGTAGGTTTTTAAAGTAAGTTCAGACTTATTAAGTCGACGATATGAAATAATCCCCACATGGAATTAAATAATCATCAATGTGATGATTAACAAAATCGGGGCAACAGCTATTTGTAATCGGTATATACTATGGACCCATAAATTTTTTCATAAAGATTTTCCGTTCCACATTTAATGCATCTGATGCGTGGAACAGACTCGAATCACCACATCGTTGTTGCCATGATACGTATGGGGTTAAGTAGCTCAAAAAAGCTCATAACCGTACACAAAGTAGGGTGCATACCTACAAGGTAGCCAATGCCTATTCCAAACTAATTTCTCAGTTACTGGAAAGGAATACGTCTCATTCTGATGTTTGTAATATATTGTGCCACTATATTGCGCAGTCTATGATTTCAGGCGCAGCGACATTATTTGGTTACGAAAAACTAGTCCTGGTACGATGAAAACCGTCGAGAAGAGCAGGAAGTCGAAATAACTACTCTAAAGAATTACGCATTTTTGAAATATAAGAGAGAGCGCTGATATCGACAAATACCGCGAAAGAGTTGAATCCCAAAAATTATCTCAAAAGGTGAACAGTAACCAGTACAGAAATTTCAGTCAGGTATCTGACTGATAAATACCATCACCCAATAATAATTCCTATTACAAGATAATTAATTACCAAATTTGATTATCCTTCAAGTGCCGGCTTAGAAATTATGGGAGAAATATTAATTTTTCAAACAAGGTCATTTTGTATGGGAGGTACCAGAGGGTGATCAGGTATAATCCATATTCATTCCTGATTCAAATTATCATAACTGTCAACTTACGCAAAATTCGACTGTATTCACTGTACTTACAAAAATATATGTATTTAAAACTATGGGGGTATGTTCGGTATTTTGTATGGGAGGTATCAGAAGGGGTGCGTCAAATAGTTATGTTTTGTAAGGTTTTGCTTCCTATCACAAGATAAATTAATTGACCAATTTTCATTACCCCCCAAGTGTCCGTTTGAAAATTATGGGATAAATATTAATTTTTCAAAAAAAAGGTAATTTTGTATGGGAGGTACCAGAAGGGGTGCGTCAAATAGTAAGGTTTTCTTAGGGTTTGCTTCCTATCGCAAGATAAATTAACCGACCATTTGTCATTATCCTCCAAGTGTCCGTTTGGAAGTTATGGGAGAAATATTAAATTTACAAAAATAGGTCATTTTGTATGGGAGGTACCAGAAGGCGTGAACCGATATAGTTCATATTCATTGCTGACTCCAGTTTTCATATGCAAACATCATATGCAAAATTTGAGTTAATTCAGTTTAGTTACAAAAAAGATATGTATGTAAAACTATGAGGGTCAATTCGGTCATTTGTATGGTAGGTACCAGAAGGGGTGTATCAAATAGTTGGGTTTTTTATGGGTTTGCCTCCTATAACAACATAAATTAATCGATCAATTTTCATTACCCCTCATGAGTCCGTTTGGAAGTTATGGGAGAAATATATATTTTCCAAAAATAGGTCATTTTGTATGGGAGGTACCAGAAGGCATCGACCAATATAGTTCATATTCATTCCTGAGTCCAATTTTCATAAGCGAACATCTTATGCAAAATTGAGTGAATTAAGTGTACTAACAAAAAAGATTATTATTATTAGCCTTTTAAACAACTTGACACATATATATATTTATATCTTAGTGCCTAAGTCAGAGGCCGAAATGATCAAAGATTTCCATTCGCTTCGATCTTGTGCGCACCGTCTCCAGTCAGTCCTACCAAGCAGCGTCAGTGATTCCTCCACCTGGTCCTTCCAACGTAGTCGCGGTCTCCCTCTTTTGCGCCGTCCTTCGAGGTCTTGATAGAATACCTTTCGCGCTGGAGTTTCCTCATCCATTCTCACGACATGGCCTAGCCAGCGTAATCGTTGCACTTTGATCCGCTTGACGACATCAATGTCGTGGTATAACTCGTACAGCTCATGGTTCATCCGAATCCTAAACTCGCCGTTTACGCAAATGGGTCCATATATTTTGCGGAGTATTTTTCTCTCAAACACCGCCAGATGAGCTGCATCTGCCTGTGTAAGCACCCAAGATTCGGAGGCGTACAACAGGACCGGTAAAATTAGTACCTGGTACAGCTGGACTTTGGTAGTTCGAGATAGGGTGGTGTTTAAAAAGTGCTCGCGTAGTCCAAAGAAACACCTGTTAGCAAGCACTATTCTCCGTTTTATTTCGAGGCTGACACTGTTGTTCTTGTTCATGGCGGATCCAAGGTAGATAAATTCATCCACTACCTCAAAGCAATAGTTTTCAACGTTCACGCTACGTCCCCAACGGGTGGACACTTTGTTCGATGATACCATTAACTTCGTCTTGTCCTCATTCACTGCCAAACCCATTTTCGCTGACTAACAAAAAAGATATGTATGTAAAACTATGAGGTTCAATTCGGTCATTTGTATGGAAGGTATAAGAAGGGGCGTGGTAAATGTTTCAGTTTTCTTAGGGTTGGCTACTTTTGCAAGATAAATAACCTGAACAAATTCAAATATCCTCCGGTCGTCCATTTGGCAGTTATGAAGGAAATATTAATTACACTATGACACAAAATCAAACTTTTTGAAAAACACCCGAACGAGACTATATAGGTTCGATAGTACAACCGGAGCTGAGTAAAACCCTAGCTCAGTTTGGCTAGATTGGCTACCAAATTTTTTTTTTGGACCCCTAAACTTTTTGAAATCCATTGGACCCCTTGGAAAAAGGTGACATCAATTGTTGGCCAACAGTTTCTACAGTTTTTAATCTAGCTCTTTCTCTTCTACAACAAAGTTTTAGCTAATAGTCCGCTTAAGAAACTGATATAATAAAATTTCCCAAAAAAATTAGACTTCCCTCGTTTATTTTCAAAAAACTTCGATAAAAATTCTAATTTTTTCACTATTTTTTATATAAGTCGTAGGGAATCCAGATTTTTTGCATACTCTGTTCAGTGAAATTGTAGTTTAGGTAACACCGAATAACTTCTCTGAACAAACCTATGCAATCTGAACAAGTCTAGGGATATTAAATAGCTCTCAAAACACACTATCTACTTTAAACAAATCAGTTTTTTAGGAGTTTTGGGCCATTGTGCAATGTTTTTACTTGCTATCTTTACCAAAAACGTACTTATTGTATAACTGAATAACTTCTGTAAACAACCAATATGATTGAAATTCTCCCCCCCATAATTGTTCACAAAGAGCATTAGGGTGTTCCTTATATGGCATTTTTTCGAATTTCGTTAAAAATATGTATTAATCGCGATGTTGGTCATCTATCTTCACCTTACGTTTCTTTTTGCCAATATTAGGAATATATTGTGAGAAATTTTGTATCGATAGTTGGACATTAGGGTGTGCCGCAATGAGGTTAAAGTATGAATTTGTTCTCAAATCAGTTTATTGGCGCTGAGTATTTTTCTTTCGTATATAGACTAAGTAGTAACACGCCGTTCAATAGCTGAAATAAAGACCTAAAATAATATGTGTTTGCTTTTACCATATCTCTTATAGTCGCCGAGATATTTGATATAGAAGTTGGGGTATTTTTAAAAAAATTATTAAAAATGTTGAAATTGAATTTCGATGTAGATTATTATGGGCAATTATATATTTCAACTTTTAAAGGTTAATCAAGTTAAAATCTATATGTTTAAAAAGTATATGTGTATATTATCACTATCTCTATCAATTCTCGAGATATCAGGGGCTTAAAAAGCATAGCAATGACTACTTAACTTTTGTTTCACCTGTATATCCATTGTGTATGCTTACAAATGTCACCAAAACCATTAATATCCAATGGTCTTTTGAGGGGATTTTTTATTTTTATCATATAAAAATCGTTATTGGTAAGTATTCAATGGGTATTCAGATGGAACAAAAGTTTATTAGACATTGCTATGCATACAGTCAAAAATTCCGTTTTTTAACGCCTGATATCTCAAGAATTGATAGAGATAGTGATAATATACACATATACTTATTAAACATACAGATGTTAACTTGATTAACTTCAAAAAGTTGGAATATACAATTGCCGATAATAAACTACATCGAAATCCAATTTCAACATTTTTAATAATTTTTTTAAAAATACCCCAACTTCTATATCAAATATCCCGGCGACTATAAGAGATATGGTAAAAGCAAACACATATTATTTTAGGTATTTATTTCAGCTATTGAACGGCGTGTTACTACTTAGTCTATATACGAAAGAAAAATACTCAGCGGCAATAAACTGATTTGAGAACAAATTCATACTTTAACCTCATTGCGGCACACCCTAATGTCCAACTATCGATACAAAATTTCTCACAATATATTCCTAATATTGGCAAAAAGAAACGTAAGGTGAAGATAGATGACCAACATCGCGATTAATACATATTTTTAACGAAATTCGAAAAAATGCCATATAAGGAACACCCTAATGCTCTTTGTGAACAATTATGGGGGTGGAGAATTCCGATCATATTGGTTGTTTACAGAAGTTATTCAGTTATACAATAAGTACGTTTTTGGTAAAGATAGCAAGTAAAAACATTGCACAATGGCCCAAAACTCCTAAAAAACTGATTTGTTTAAAGTAGATAGTGTGTTTTGAGAGCTATTTAATATCCCTAGACTTGTTCAGATTGCATAGGTTTGTTCAGAGAAGTTATTCGGTGTTACCTAAACTACAATTTCACTGAACAGAGTGTGCAAAAAATCTGGATTCCCTACGACTTATATAAAAAATAGTGAAAAAATTAGAATTTTTATCGAAGTTTTTTGAAAATAAACGAGGGAAGTCTAATTTTTTTGGGAAATTTTATTATATCAGTTTCTTAAGCGGACTATTAGCTAAAACTTTGTTGTAGAAGAGAAAGAGCTAGATTAAAAACTGTAGAAACTGTTGGCCAACAATTGATGTCACCTTTTTCCAAGGGGTCCAAGGGATTTCATAAAGTTTAGGGGGCCAAAAAAAAAATTTGGTAGCCAATCTAGCCAAACTGAGCTGGGGTTTTACTCAGCTCCGGTTGTACTATCGAACCTATATAGTGTCGTTCGGGTGTTTTTTTCACTGTTGCACTGTGTTATCGAAACATAGGTAATTTTGTATGGATTGTACTAGAAGGGGTGGGGCTATGCTGCCCATTTACAATCCCATTACTTCGTTTTGGAAACTATTAAAAAACTTAAAACTTAATTTCCCTTTGCACCCCATGAATGAGGTATGGGATAGCTTCTCGCGTTGTTGTGAATTAACACGCTTTCTATTTTTAGATTCACAACTAACGGCACCTACTTATTTATCGACGAATGCGAACGTCACTGTTTTTGAGAAGCTCTTACTAGACACGGCGATTGAATCGAAGCTTAATACTGAGAAGTTGCTGTCAAACAACATTCGAGGGGAGCCGACAATGAAAGAAAATTTTATTTATTTTTTCTTTTAAGATGACTGGAGCCAGGTTTGAACCTGCGATCTCCCGCATGGTAGTCGCGTGTTCTAACCACTATGCCACGGCCGGTCCCTTTGGAAACTATTAATACTGGTAAATTTCCATTCCAATCCGTTAAGGTTTACTCGAGTTATCCTGCTCACCAGCCATCCAGCCATCCAGCCAGCCAGACAGACGGACATAGCTCAATCGTCTTAAAAAGTCCTGAGACGAATTTGGTCATAAGATACTCGTCTCTTTTAATGCGTTACACTTTTTCTCGTGTCAAATGATATATACCCTTATCCCTAAGGGTGATGGTATAAACATTAAAACTGTAGGTACCAGTGTACATCTGCAGAGCTTTGATACCAATGCATACCCGACCGGCCGTGACATAGTGGTTAGAACACGCGACTACCATGCGGGAGATCCCGGGTTCGATTCCCGCCTCCAGTCATCTACATTTTTCTTTCATTGTCGGCCCCCTTGATGTTGTAGACAGAAACTTCGCAGTATCAAGTGTCAAGTTTATCGGCATGTCTAGTAAAAAGCTTCTCAAACCTTGACGTTCGCATTCGTTGATAAACAAGAAGGTGCCGTTAGTTGTGAATCTAAAAATAGAAAGCGTGTTAATTCACAACAACGCGAGAAGCTATCCCATACCTCATTCATGGGGTGTAAAGGGAAATTAAGTTTTTTTTATGTCGCATGCCTCCTTAAGTCGAACTAAACGTGTGAACCAATCAACTATAAAGCTGCATTTGGCACATTTATACAACAGGGATACCACTTTAAATACCACTTAGCATAACACGAACTCTTCGATTAAAGAATCTATTCGCATGGGACGCTGCGTGAAAGATGACAACTGCCATTAGTAGTAGATGCTTCAGACTAAATCGGCTTTAGAAAGCCCTCATAGTGAACTTCATAGCAGATAACAAACTGCTAGTATGGTTAGTTACACTAGTTGTTTCAAGGCTGTTTTCGAAGTTCTGTTCTTGCATTTCGCAGTCATCGTAGCACAAATCAGACCTGTCATTAGGAACAATGACAGGTTATTAGTCTATGAGACCTGTTTGAGAAGATTTCCCGCTCTCTCCAAGCTTTGAGAAGGTATCTGTGAAATTTGCTGCAAATGATTAACTAAACTTAAGAAAATAAGCATATTTTGTTGTCTACTCCATTGAAATTGTACTTCGTGTACTACATGTTTGGTAAATTTTACTATTTAAAAAATAAATTTGGAATTTACACTCCTACCTTTTGCTGTTTCTGTAATATTACACATTGCTGGATCACCTATGAATAGTTAATGTGTAGACACGTAGATACCTATACACCGACGAACGAAACATTTTATAGAATATTTGTCTACAAAATTTAATTAAAAATGTTTAATACTTTAATCTGTTTTAGCATCAAATATCATGATTTATATTAATTAGTTCTGATACATGATCATTTATGCAAACACACACAGTAGGAGGGGTCCAGCTTAAAGTTTAATCAAATTTTACGATTTCCATTATAGATGATGGAAGGGCAAAAGTGCTTTATATTAACTATTGTGTGTATAAAATAAATACGCAAACAACATTGTTTGAAAGCTGTTCATTAACACCGCCTCAGGCAAATGGAAGAGAAAGGTGTTTATCATTAAATACGGATAAATGTGACACATTTTATTTGATCGACTCATCAGAATTACTTAGACCTACCACAACTTTTGAAAATTTTAAGATTTATAGATATATAGATTTATACGAGACGTTGTATGCTTATGTAAAAGGCTAATGCAGCGGTAGTTGATGCACATACTTGGATTGCCTTTCTTATGCACAGGGCACAGAACACCCCGATTTCAATCATCGGGCATGCATTCCTTTAGCCACATCGTGCTTATGTCATTAAAATGCTCTGGCGGCAGTCTATCTCATTTCGTTTTGGCTCGGTGGTAAAAATTTTTCTCCGTCGTCGAAGATTGGCGAGAATTTGTCGCTTGCTCTCCTATCGGGAAGGATCAGAGTACCAAAAGATCCCATATAAACGAGTACGGCATATTCTGTGTGTCCGTGACTAGATTTCCATCTCTATCTTTTCAGATGGTCAACAACATTGTGGAGGAGGGGATTCTTGTCTTTGCTTTCCCTAGTGATTTCATTATAATAGGATTATTAAAGATAAGTGACTTATTAGGCCACCGTGCTTGATACTATTGTTTTGTTACTCCCACTGAAAGAGCAGTAGTTTTTTAGTGAGTTATGTTACCTACTCTCAAAGACGTATCAACGGTAGCGTATCATTAAGGTTATTTAACATTGCGCCTCTCTAGATTTGCTACATTATACTTACTTAATTTCCCTTCACACCCCATGAATGAGGTATTGGATAGCTTCTCGCGTTGTTGAATTAAGACGCTTTCTATGTTAGATTCACAACAAACAGCACCTACTTATTTATCGACGAATGCGAACGTCACTGTTTGAGAAGCTTTTGCTAGACATGCCGATTGACTCGACACTTATACTGCGATACATCGAGGGGGCTGGCAATGAAAAGAAAAATGTAGATTACTGGAGGCGGGAATCTAACACGGGATCTCCCGCATGGTAGTCACGTGTTCTAACCACTATTTCACGGCCGGTTAATTGTTGATGTACTCGTCTCAGTTCCCGACCAAGCTTTGGACCACAAATAGGTCTGCCATTATTATAAATATGTACCTAGTTGGCATTTAGATACAAGCAATTAAAAATACTAAAGTCTTTATCTATGTTAAGACACCAACACCAAACAAATATTTGCTCGACTTTCAATTTAAGTTTCACACCGCAATATTTACACCCTAAGTAATACTGCACTCATTTATTTGGCTTGTACTTTGCAAGGACATTTAAGTCACAGTTCACACTGAATTATTTTTTGTACTTACATATATTTGTTTATTTCCGCTAGAGTTGCTAGCTCAACATTCTCCACTTTTTATGCTCCAACACTTTATCAAGGATGGCCAAAGTACTTTGAATGGACTTCTCGTTGTGCAGAAGCGGCTCTTACTTGTTGCCAATATCATTTTTCATTCAATGTCCAGTTTGTAGGTTCCCCCATCCGACTCCGTAACCACGTACTCACTCACAAGTATTTTGGGTGACGTAAAGCCGTTGTAATATAGTGGGTGTCCTAGACCGAGGACCACCTTCAGCTGAGAGTGTGGAAGTAAAGGAAGCAAAGTCACTAACCACAGGCAAGAATTGAATTTGTGCAATGGCATCATTACCGTTTGCCACCGGAGAAGTGCATTTGTCGCATTGCATCAGAGTCTGGGTGGTGTGCGACGACAAGAGGACAACGAGCGTAGTGAACTTCGGCAACTCAGTGCCAGAGTCCAGCCAACAACTAACCAGCCATCCGGGTACTCAAGCTGTCAGTTCGCAAACCTAACTAACTATTGGGGACTTTAAGCACCTGGCAGCGTGAAGCCCATTTATCATTTCCTTAGCATTCCTTTTTTGCATTTTCTGTTGCGTTTCCTCCCGATTACTTTTTTTTGGTCGTAACAGGTGAACATGATAAGAGGATTTGGTACGCTCAACTTGAATTCAACATTTTACTATGAACGTCGGCAGTCGCACAACTATGAAGAGAAGGTGAGATGTTGGGGAGGAGAAAAGAAAAATGTGGGTTTTTAATTGACAACCTGAAATTTGTTGTTATGGTTTTTGAGGTCAAAAATTAAGGACTCAAATTGAATCAAATTACTTTTAAGGATACAAAAAGCCACAATAACTGTATAAATATGATACAAGTTTAAATACACCAACCAATTATAAGCAACATTAATACATATTCATTCCTACTTTTAAAGAACAATAAAAGTTTGGCGTACCATTTAAATCTTAACCTAATTAACTAATTAAGGATTAATAATGTGTTATATGAATAACTGTATAATAGCTAAAATCTTGCATCAAAAATATATATTTTAAATTCAAACTGATTGATAAATACCATCACCCAATGAAAGATATTGGTTTAGTCTTGAGCTATTGAAATTAATCGATTTTTAATTAAAATAAAATTACTTCTGTATTATTTTTCGCCTGCATGTGGGGGAAAACTGTAAAAATTTGACTAATTTTTATAAGAGGTACAATTAGGGGCAGAGGGTAAACCGATATAGTCCATAGTTATTCCTGATTCAGATTTTCATAACCGTACAGTTTACTTAAAATTTTACTGAATTCAGAGTACTTACAAAAAATATATGTATGTAAGACTATGAGGGTAAGTCTGGTCATATGTATGGGAGCCACCAGTAGGGGTGTGTTAAATAGTTAGGGTTTCTGAGATTTTTTCCTTCTATAACAATTTAAATTAATCGACCAATTTTCATTACCCCCCTAGAGTCCGTTTGGAAGTTATGGGAGAAATCTTAATTTTCCAAAAATAGGTCATTTTGTATGGGAGGTACCAGAAGGGGTTAACCGATATAGCCCATATTCATTCCTGAGTCAAATTGTTATAAGCGAACATCTAACGCAAAATTAAAGTAAGTTCAGTGTACTTGCCAAAAAGATATGTATATAAAACTATGAGGGTCAATTCGGCCATTTGCATGAGAGGTCCCAGAAGGGGCGTGGCTAGACTTCCAGCTTTTTCTGCAAAACATTATCTAGTTAAAGCTTTAGAATGTACAGAAGTTGGACACAGCAGCTATGGCTAAATTATTATTATTACTCGATTTCTAAAGTGGGCGGAGTGGTACATTTGTACGGAAATAACAGAAAGGCGTTATCCTGACATAGCTGTACTAAATAAAGAAGTTGGACAGTATCGCGTTGAGAATATTGATATTATTACTCGATATCTAAAGTAGGCGGAATGATATATTTGTATGGGAAGTACCAGAAGGGGAGTGCCCATGTAGCCCATTTGCAATAACGTAAGTAGTTTTGGGAAACTGTTGACTCGTGGAAAGTTTCAAAACATTTGTTTTAATACATTTCGGACAGCCAGACAGAGAGGCGGACATGGCTCAAACGACTTAAATAGTCATGAATGGAATTTGGTTTGAGAAACCTTGGGACTAAAGTGACTCCTTCAACGTGTTACACTTTTGGGTCGTATCAAAAGATAGGCTCCACGAAAAGCCCCCCAATGAAATAACGCCCAGGAAATAACCCCTAATAAAATAAACCCCAAAAAATTGGAAATAACACCCAAAAACAGTGAATGAAATAACATCGAAAAATTAATTAAATAAACCCCAAAGCAAAAACGAAACATCCCCCAATATTTGGGAGTTATTTCATATGAAATAACACCCAATGATGAAAATGAAATAACCCCCAATGAACATCAGCAACAAAAATGAAATTATGCCCAAAATTCATAAAAGAGTCAGTTTCGCCAAGGATTTCATATGGATGTCGATATGGACCAACAGCAAATTATTGAAATGAATCGTGTGGATCGTAGATCGTTGTAGCTCTGCTTTATTTTTGCAGTTCGGAAGACAATTTGCATTTTACGTTTGGCCTTTACACAGCCACCTCCAGTGTTCACAAGCAAAAATTGGGAGTTATTTCATATGAAATAACACCCAAAAATGTATGAAAAAAATTTGGGGAATATTTCATTTCTCGTTTGGGCGTTATTTCATTGGGGGGCTTTTCGTGGAGCCCAAAAGATATATACCATAAATACCATATATAGTATTTGTGCTTCCTTTTCGAAAAACCGGTTGACTGCTTTTTAAAACCCGCTTAAACAGGGTATTCAAAAATGTAGGTATTAAAAGAGCTTCGCCGTCCTGCGTCAACTAGTATGTTCAAAATATAAGCATTTTTCCCGAATAACAAATATATAAAAAAAGAAACACATTTTCTACAGTTTTAATACGTGCAAATGTCTGGCAATACGAACAAATGTCCTATCTCCAACCGTTTGCGCTCGACCAGAGACACGGTCTTTTCTGCATTTCATTTGACATTTCTCAATTTCAGACTAACTGAATTTGAACCATGGAAAAATACACAATCGAGCAACGCCTTATAGTTATTCAGGCGTATTATGAAAACGGGCGTTCAAATCAAAATGCATATCGTGCACTTCGTTATTTTTTCGGCAATATTTATCGTCCAAATGTGCGTACAATCGGAAAACTCGTTTAAGCAAACCTGGTCTGTAGGGGAGATGTGAAAGCAGAAAATACTGCTGCTGTTCGCAAAAGTGTGGCTGAAGAGCCATCCACCTCAACTCTTCGTCGTGCCCAACAATTGCACCTCTCACGCTCGTCGTTGATGAGCATCATGCATAAATACTTGCATTTACACGCTTACAAGGTGCAATTGACTCGAGAACTAAAGCCTCTTGACCATTCCAAACGTCGTCAATGGTCAGAATGTTGGCAAGAAATGGCAACAGTGGATGATCAAAAACCAATGCACCCACAAATGGTGACTGTTAGGTGCGGTTTATGGGCTGGCGGCATCATCGGGCCGTATTTTTTCCAAAATGAGTCCGGTCAGGCAGTTACTGTGAATGGTGTTCGCTATCTTGAGGTGATAACGAACTTTTTATGGTCCGAATTGGAAGATATGGATGTGGAAGATATGCGGTTTCAACAGGACGGTGCCACGTGTTGGCGATGTCAATTGGCCGCCAAGATCATGATTTGACACCGTTGGACTTCTTTCTTTGGTGTTATTTGAAAGAAAAGGTGTACGTCGATAAGCCAGAATCAATTCAAGAGCTAAAGGTTGAGATAATTCGGCACATTAACGGCATAGAAACTGAATTATGCCTCAAAATTTAACTTAATTTCCCTTTACATCCCATGAATGATCGACGAATGCGAACGTCACTGTTTGAGAAGCTCTTACTACTAGACACGCCAATTGACTCGACACTTAATACTGCGAAGTTGCTGTCAACAACATTCGAGGGGAGTCGACAATGAAAGAAACAAATTACCTAAATAATTTGTGTTTAATTCAAAATCAACATAGGCCCTTAAAATTTAATCACGCTTAACATAAGAAAGTGCACTTGAAAAGTCGTTTAGTTTTAATAAATCATAGTAAAGAAGTATCCACCAGCATTTTGTAGGAAGAAAGTCCAAAGAATTTTTGGCCACCCCCAAGCGCCGCCCATCGTCTTCATTGCAGATGACTTTTGAGCTGGTGCATTCGGTATATTTAAATGTGCTTGAATACGTCGTTGTCGTTTTACAGCGCAAGGTTCATTTAACAACGTTATTCGACGTTAACGATGATATGTCCAAATATTTTGCAAAGTATTTTTCTTTGGAATAATCCCAGCATAGGTGAATCGGCTGTATCATTACGCTACTGCACTGTAGAACAAGTTAGAATCTTGTGTAAGTTTCATATCTAGTATTACCGAGAAGGTCTGACCTGATAGTGGGCTCCACCCTACTTGAACATATTACAATGCCGCTGTTAAGGCCCACAATGGAATAATAAGAAGTTTAATACATGCATCACTAATACATAGAACTATTGCCTTAACTACAGATACACAAGGTTTCAGGAAATTTGTATCCAGTGGCAACAATAGTTCTCTACCCATCTACCGATAGAGTGCTAATTCCAAGTTCTCCTGAATTTCAGGTTAACATTATTATACCATCACCCTTAGGGATGAAGGTATATATCATTTGATACGAGCCAAAAGTGTAACACATTGAAGGAGTGACTTTAGACCCTAGGTTTCTTTGAACCAAATTCGATTCATGACTTTTTAAGTCGTTTGAGCCATGTCCGTCTGTCTGTCTGTCTGTCTGGTGGCTGTCCGGCTGGTTCGCACGATAACTTTCGAAAGACGCAACCAAATGTTTTGAAATTCTGCACGAGTTATTATTTTCTGAAAACTACTTACGGTATTGCAAATGGGCTACATGGCCCCGCCCCTTCTGGTACCTCCCATACTATTACATCATTCCGCCCACTTTAGAAATCGAGTAATAATATCAACACACCCTACAGGATCATCCCCAAATTCTATATTTAGTAAAGATATAACAGGATAAAGTTTTGGAAAACATTTTGAAAGCCTAGCCACGCCCCTTCTAGTACCTCCCATACAAATCTACCTTTCCGCCCACTATAGAGATGGAGAAATAATATCAATAAATTAAACGTGATTGTACCCAAATTCTATTTTTAGTAAAGCTATAACAAGTTAAAGCTTTGGAGAAAAAAATTGGAAGTCTATTCACGCCCCATCTGGTACCTCCCATACACATCTGGTACCGCCCACTTTAGAAATCGATTAATATTAGTAAAAGACCTAACGCGATCGTGCCCAAATTCTGCATTTGGTAAAGTTTAAGCAGGATAAAGTTTTGGAGAAAAAATCTGGAAGTCTAGACACGCCCCTTATGGTACCTCCCATACAAATGTACCACTCCGCCCACTTTAGAAATAGATAATAATATCAATACACTCGACACGAACGTGCCCAAATTCTGTATTTCGTTATGTTATAACAGGACAAAGTTTTGGAGAAAAAATTAAAAGTCTAGCGACGCCCCTTATGGTACCACCCATACAAATGTACCTTTCCGCCCACTTTAGGGATGTACTAATAATATCAGTACACCCAAGGCAATCGTGCCCAAATTTTTTAATTAGTAAAGCTATAACAGGATAAAGTTTTGGAGAAAAAAATTGGAAGTCTATTCACGCCCCATCTGGTACCTCCCATACACATCTGGTACCGCCCACTTTAGAAATCGATTAATATTAGTAAAAGACCTAACGCGATCGTGCCCAAATTCTGCATTTGGTAAAGTTTAAGCAGGGTAAAGTTTTGAAGAATAAATTTGGAAGCCTAACCACACCCCTTCTCGTACCTCCCATACAAATGTACCACTTCGCCCACTTTAGAAATCGAGTTATAATATCAATATAATAGAAAATAATTTGTTTTACTAAGGGTAAGGGTAAATGTAAGTTGGGTTGCCCGACTGAAACTTTCAAACTGGTTTTAATTACAAATCGGTTAATTTCAATAACTCAAGACTTAAACAATATCTTATATTGGGTGGTGATATTTATCAGTCAGTTCAACTAACTGAAATTTCTGTACTGGATATTTATACCATCACCCTTAGGGATGAGGGTATATATGTCTGTCTGTCTGTCTGTCTGTCTATATAAATGTCTAATATCAATACACCGTACAGGATCGTCCCCAAATTCTGTATTTAGTAAATCTATAACAGGATTTAGGCTGGTTAGCTTCGCAGCGGGAAGAAACATGGTAGTTAGTGGAACCAGATTCCAGCACAAAGATATCCACAAGGCAACTTGGCTATCCCCCGATCAAAACACCAAAAATCAAATTGATCATGTGGTAATTGATGGCAGGCATGCACCTAGTGTCATGGACGTGCGTGTGATCCGTGGTGTTAATATTGGCTCGGATCATTACCTGGTTGCAGCCAAGGTTTGCACAAGATTGAGCAGAGCGAAAAACGCACGAAACCAAACACAAAGAAAGCTGGACATCGCGAAGCTGCAAACCCCAGAGATAGCTACTGCCTACTCCGGCCAACTCCCCCAACTTTTACGACACAACGCCTCTACTTCTGACGTTCCCGATAGGATATGAAAAGCGGCGCTCAGACGAATCCTGGTACGATGAAGAATGTCGCATAGCGGCTGAGGAACAGGATGCTGCTTATTTGGCAACGCTACAGACAATTGTAACCCGTGCTGTTAGGGAACGGCATAAGGAGAAAGTAAAACGGGCGAGACAGCTATTTAGGCGAAAAAACGTCAGATGAAGGAACGGGAGAACGAGGATATAGAGCGATACAGGGATAGAGGTGAGGCCCATTTTACCAGAAAGTAAGAGCAAATGGATATGGTAATGGCCTCCCCACCTGTAAGGACAGTGATGGAAATCTGGTCACGGATACGCAGAGTGTGCTGCACATATGGAGAGAACACTTCCAGCAACTGCTGGTTCCAGAAGGCAGCGCACGTGAAGTTATCACGCCAATTGTCGACGACGGCTTAGATTGCCCACCACCAAGTCAAGCCGAGGTAAGAAGAGCAATATCGCGGCTGAAAAACAACAAAGCAGCCGGTGCCGACGGTCTGCCCGCAGAGCTCTTCAAGTCCGGTGGCGAGGAGTTGATAACGAGCATGCACCAGCTCCTGCGCACGGTTTGGCTTAAAGAGTGCATGCCCGACGATTGGAATGTAAGCGTATTATGTCCTGTGCTGAAAAAAGGTGATCCAAGTGTGTGCTCCAACTACCGCGGGATCAGCCTTTTACCCATCGCATATAAGGTCCTGTCGAGTGTGCTATGTGAAAGACTAAAGCCAGTGTTATCCAACCTGATCGGGCCTTATCAGTGTGGCTTTAGACCTGGAAAATCAACAACTGACCAGATTTTCACACTTCGGCAAATCCTGGAAAAGACCCAAGAGAAACAGATCGACACGTACCATCTTTTTGTCGACTATAAAGCTGCCTTCGACAGCCCGATACGGCAAAAATTACTTGAAGCCATGGCTGAGTTTGGTATTCCAGCGAAGCTGATACGTCTTTGCGGAATGACGCTGACTGACACGAAGTCTTCAGTGAAGATTGGCAAGGACCTTACGGAGCCATTCTATACCAGACGAGGCCTAAAACAAGGCGACGGCCTATCGTGCGATCTCTTCAACATTGTGATGGAGATGATATTGAGAAAAGCTGCAGTAAACTCGAGTGGCACTATATTCAACAAAAGCCACATGCTACTCGCGTACGCTGATGACGTAGACATCATCGGTCGAAAACTGCGGGATGTGACTGCAGCCTTCTCAGGTATTCAGAAGGAATCAGCGAAAATGGGCCTAACGGTGAACGAGGACAAAACGAAGTTAGTAGTTTCAACGAACAAAGAATCTACTCGTTTGGGAAACTGCGTGAACGTTGGCAACTACAACAACGCCATCAACAAAACAAATAATGTCAGCCTAGAAATCCGGAGAAGAATCCTGCTTGCAAATAAATGCTACTACGGACTAAGCAAGCGATTCAATGACAAAGCCCTCTCTCGACGAACAATCGGTTCTGGCGGTATTCGAGAGAAAAATACTCCGTAAAATATATGGGCCCATCATCGTTAACGGAGAGTATCGGCGTCGTATGAATCATGAGCTGTACGAGCTGTACACTGACATTGACGTGGTCAAACGCATTAAGGTGCAACGGTTGCGTTGGCTAGGTCATGTTGTACGCATGGACGAAAATGCTCCAGCTCGAAAAGTCTTCGACAATGAACTCGATGGACGGCGCAGAAAAGGGCGACCTAAACTCCGTTGGAAAGACCAGGTTACTGAGAACCTTACAGTACTCGGTGTGACTAACTGGAGAAGAAGCGCAGAAGATCGAGGCGCTTATAATATTTTTCTACGTGCGGTATATAATCCACTGGGATTGCATAGAAGTACCAGCTAAGGAAGTAAGTAAGTATAACAGGATAAAGTTTTGGAAAAAATTTTGAATGCCTAGCCACGCCCCTTCTGGTACCTCCAATACAATTTTACCTTTCCGCCCACTACAGAGATGGAGAAATTATATCAATAAATTAAACGTGATCGTACCCAAATTCTATTTTTAGTAAAACTATAATAGAAGAAAGTTTTGGAGAGAAAATCTGGAAGTCTAGACACGCCCCTTCTGGTACCTCCCATACAAGTGTACAACTTCGCCCACATTAGAAATAGGGTAATAATATCAATACATTCGACACGATCGTGCCCAAATTCTGTATTTTGTTATGTTATAACAGGACAGAGTTTTGGAGAAAAAATTGGAAGTCTAGCGACGCCCCTTATGGTACCTCCCATACAAATGTACCTTTCCGCCCACTTTAGGGATGTACTAATAATATCAGTACACCCAAGGCAATCGTGCCCAAATTCTGTAATTAGTAAAGCTATAACAGGATAAAGTAATGTAGAATAAATCTGGAAGCCTAACCACACCCCTTCTCGTACCTCCCATACAAATGTACCACTCCGCCCACTTTAGAAATCGAGTAATAATATCAATATAATAGAAAATTATTTGTTTTATTGAGGGTAAGGGTAAATGTAAGTTGGGTTGCCCGACTGAAACTTTCTAACTGGTTTTAATTACAAATCGGTTAATTTTAATAACTCAAGACTTAAACAATAACTTATACTGGGTGATGGTATTTATCAGTCAGTTTAACTGACTGAAATTTCTGTACTGGAATTGATATTATTACTCGATTTCTAAAGTGGGTGGAGTGGTAAATTTGTATGGGAGGTACTAGAATGGGGCGTGTTTAGGCTTCTAGGTTTATCCTCCAAAACTTTATCATGTTATAGCTTTACTAAATACAGAGTTTGGGCACGATAGCGTTGGATGTATTGATATTTTTACTCCATCTCTGAAGTGGGCGGAAAGGAACATTTGTATGGGAGGTTCCATAAGGGCGCCGCTAGACTTCCAATTTTTTCTCCAAAACTTTATCCTGTTATAACTTAATAAAATACAGAATTGGGGCACGATCGTGTCGAGAATAATGATACTATTACTTCATCTCTAAAGTGGGCGGCGTGGTACATTTGTATGGGAGGTACCAGAAGGGGCGTGTCTAGACAACCAGATCTTTTCTCCAAAACTTTATCGTGTTATAGCTTTACTAAATACAGAATTTGGGCACGATCGTGTCAAGTGTATTGATATTATTATTCCATCTCTAAAGTGGGCGGAAAGGTACATTTGTATGGGAGGTACCATAATGGGCGTGTCTAGACTTCCAGTTTTTTTCCCTAAAACTTTTTCCTGCTTGAACTTTACTAAATACAGAATTTGGTCACGATCGCGGTAATTCTAATAATAATATTAATCGATTTCTAAAGAGGGCGGTACCAGATGTGTGTGGGAGGTACCAGATGGGGCGATGGTAGACCTCCAGTTTTTTTCTCAAAAACTGTATCCAGCTATAGCTTTACTAAATTAGGAATTAGGGTACGAGCGCGATGGATTTATTGATATTATTACTCCATATCTAAAGTGGACGGAAAGGTGAATTTGTATGGGAGGTACCAGAAGGGGCGTAGCTAGATTTCCAATTTTTTTTTTCCAAAACTTTATCCTGTAATAGCTTTACTAAGTACAGAATTTGGGTACGATCCCGTAGAGTGTAGTGACATTATAACTCGATTTCAAAAGTGGGCGGAATCATGTATTTGTATGGGAGGTACCAGAAGGGGCGGGGCCATGTAGCCCATTTGCAATACCGTAAGTAGTTTTGGGGATATATTAACTCGTGCAAAATTTCAAAACATTTGGTTGCGTCTTTTGAAAGTTATCGTGCGAACCAGCCGGACAGCCACCAGACATAAGGACATGGCTCAAACGACTTAAAAAGTCATGAATCGAATTAGGTTCAAAGAAACCTAGGGTCTAAAGTCACTCCTTCTGTGTGTTACACTTTTGATATATACCCTCATCCCTAAGGGTGATGGTATAAAAAGAGAGTGATATCAGTTAATACGCTTATAACTCGAGAACGCCTGGACCCATCCAAACAAGAAGAATACCCAAGAAAATTCCTGAAATTCCATCACCCTTAGGGATGAGGGTATATATCATTTGATACGACCCAAAAGTGTAACACATAGAAGGAGTCACTTCAGACCCTAGGTTTCTTAGTACCAAATTCGATTCATGACTTTTTAAGTCATTTGAGCCATGTCCTTCTGTCTGGTGGCTGTCCGGCTGGTTCGCACGATAACTTTCGAAAGACGCCCACTTTAGAAATAGAGTTATAATATCAATACACCCAACGGGATCGTACCCAAATTCTGTACTTAGTAAAGCTATTACTGGATAAAGTTTTTGAAAAAAAATTGGAAGTCTAGCCACGCCCCTTCTGGTACCTCCCATACAAATTCACCTTTCTGCCCACTTTAGATATGGAGTATTAATATCAATAAATCCATCGCGGTCGTACCCTAATTCTTAATTTAGAAATGCTATAGCAGGATACAGTTTTTGAGAAAAAAACTGAAGTCTACCAATGCCCCATCTGGTACCTCCCACACACATCTGGTACCGCCCACTTTCGAAATCGATTAATATTATTATTAGAACTACCGCGATCGTACCGAATTCTGTATTTAGTAAAGTTCAAGCTGGATAAAGTTTTGGAGAAAAAATCTGGAAGTCTAGACACGCCCATTCTGGTACCTCCCATACAAATGTACCTTTCCGCCCACTTTAGAGATGGAATTATAATATAAATACACTTGACACGATCGTGCCCCAATGCTGTATTTAGTAAAGCTATAACAGGATAAAGTTTTGGACAAAAGATCTGGATGTCTAGACACGCCCCTTCTGGTACCTCCCATACAAATGTACCACGCCGCCCACTTTAGAGATGGAGTAATAATTTCAATATTCTCGACACGATCGTGCCCCAATTCTGTATTTTATTAAGCTATAACAGGATACAGTTTTGGAGAAAAAATTGGAAGTCTAGCGGCGCCCCTTATGGGACCTCCCATACAAATGTACCTTTCCGCCCACTTCAGAGATGGAGTAATAATATCAATACATCCAACGCTATCGTGCCTAAACTCTGTATTTAGTAAAGCTATAACAGGATAAAGTTTTGGAGGATAAACCTAGAAGTCTAGACACGCCCCTTCTAGTACCTCCCATACAAATTTACCACTCCACCCACTTTAGAAATCGAGTAATAATATCAATATAATAGCAATTTTTTTTATTTTACTGAAGGTGATGGTATATGTAAGTCGGGTCGCCCGACTGAAACTTTCTTACTGGTTTTCTCGTACATTTCGTATGGAGCGATTTTACAATGCCATCTTAACTTAAGAACCCATAAAAGCGAACATAATATCAAATGCTGGTTCCGGTATTGCCAGTTGATGGCGTTGTGTGCATCAACTTCTGTTAATAATTGTTTCACCCTGAGTGCTATAAACTATTCGAAATTTGTGGGGGGTAAATAGCCGGAAAGGGGATAAAACTAGTACCATCACCCAGGCGAAATGGCTAAAGGTAGAAATGCGAAAATTCGGGTGCATATTTATTTGGTAGAATAGGTGTGCGGTACAAAGGTTACTTTTTAAAGTTCGTTAAGGGCTTAAAAGTCTGAAAAGGGGATAAAACTGGTACCACCACCCAGAAAAAACGTCTGAGAGGTGCGTATTCATTTTATAGAATAAGTGTGGAATGCAAAAAGATTTTTCAAAATTCCCACTTTTAGGGCTAAAAAGGGATAAAAGTGTTACTATCACCAAGATCACAAGGCTAAAGGTAGAATCGCGGAAATCTATATGGGATTTATGGAAATTTGCACTTTTAGAACCAAAAAAGATTCAAAAAGGGATAAAACTGGTATCGTAACCGGGACAAACGGGTAAAGCTATAATCACGAAATGTGAGCTTGCTCCCCATAAAACCATAGAGCTGCATGAAGGGATTTTTTACAATTCGTACTTTTAAGGCCATAAAGGTGTACAACTGGCAAAAGGGATAAACCACTCGGACAAAACAAATATAGTTAAATGGCGAAAATCGGTATGGGCTTGCTGAAATTTGATTATCCCTCAGGTGCCGGTTTAGAAGTTATGGGAGAAATATTAATTTTCCAAACAAGATAATTTGGTATGGTAGGTACCAGAAGGGGTGATCCTATATAATCCATATTCATTCCATATTTATACTTACAAAAAAGATATTTATATAAGACTATGAGGGTGAGTTCGGTCATTTGTATGGGAGGCACCAGAAGGGGCATCTCAAATAGTTAAGTTTTCTGAGGTTTCGTCTCCTATCACAATACAAATAAACCAAACAATTTTTATTACCCCCCAAGTGTCCGTTTGGAAGATAGAGGTATGGGAGGTACAAGAAGGCGTGAACAGATATAGTCCATATTCATTCCTGAGTCCAATTTTCATAAGCGAACTGACGCAAAATTCGATTGAATTCAGTTTACTTACAAAAAAGATATGTATGTCAAACTATGAGAGTCAATTTGGTCATTTGTATGGGAGGTACCAAAAGGGGTGTGGCAATAGTTTCGGTTTTCGTAGGGTTTGTCTACTTTTGCAAAATAAATATACTGACCAAATTCAAATATTCTCCGCTCATCCGTTTGGAAGTTATGAAAGAAGTATTAATTATCCACAAATAGGTAATTTTGTATGGGAGGTATCGTAGTAAATTTTCATACCGATCCGTAAAGGTTTACTCGAGTTATCCTGCTCACCAGCGATCCAAGCATCCGGCCAGTCAAACAGACTGACATGGCTCAATAGTCTTCAAAAGTCCTGAAACTAATTTGGTCTTCATATACTTAGGGTCTAACTCGTCTCCTTGAATGCGTTACACTTTTTATACCATCACCCTTAGGGATGAGGGTATATATCATTTGATACGACCCAAAAGTGTAACACATAGAAGGAGTGACTTTAGACCCTAGGTTTCTTTGAACCAAATTCGATTCATGACTTTTTAAGTCGTTTGAGCCATGTCCGTCTGTCTGTCTGTCTGTCTGGTGGCTGTTCGGCTGGTTCGCACGATAACTTTCGAAAGACCCAACCAAATGTTTTGAAATTTTGCACGAGTTATTATTTTCTCAAAACTACTTACGGTATTGCAAATGGGTTACATGGCCCCGCCCCTTCTGGTACCTCCCATACAAATACATCATTCAGCCCGCTTTAGAAATTGAGTAATAATATTAATACACCCTACGGGATCGTCCCCAAATTCTGTATTTAGTAAAGCTATAACAGGATAAAGTTTTGGAAAAAATTTTGAAAGCCCCTTGTGGTACCTCCCATACAATTCTACCTTTCCGCCCACTATAGAGATGGAGAATTAATATCAATAAATTAAACGTGATCGTACTCAAAGTCTATTTTTAGTAAAGCTATAACAGGATAAAGTTTTGGAGAAAAAAATTGGAAGTCTATTCTAGCCCCATCTGGTACCTCCCAAACACATCTGGTACCGCCCACTTTGGAAATCGATTAATATTATTAAAAGACCTAACGCGATCGTGCCCAAATTCTGTATTTGGTAAAGTTTAAGCAGGATAAAGTTTTGGAGAAAAAATCTGGAAGTCTAGACACGCCCCTTCTGGTACCTCCCATACAAATGTACCACTCCGCCCACTTTAGAAATAGGGTAATAATATATACAATATATACAATACACTAGCCACGATCGTGCCCAAATTCTGTATTTTGTTATGTTATAACAGGACAAAGTTTTGGAGAAAAAATTGGAAGTCTAGCGACGCCCCTTATGGGACCTCCCATACAAATGTACCTTTCCGCCTATTTTAGGGATGTACTAATAATATCAGTACACCCAAGGCAATCGTGCCCAAATTCTGTAATTAGTAAAGCTATAACAGGATAAAGTAATGGAGAATAAATCTGATAGCCTGACCACACCCCTTCTCGTACCTCCCATACAAATGTACCACTCCGCCCAGTTTAAAAATCGAGTAATAATATCAATATAATAGAAAATTATTTGTTTTGCTGAGGGTAAGGGTAAATGTAAGTTGGGTTGCCCGACAGAAACTTTCTAACTGGTTTTAATTACAAATCGGTTAATTTCAATAACTCAAGTTTTAAACAATATCTTATATTGGGTGATGGTATTTATCAGTCAGGTTAACTGACTGAAATTTCTGTACTGGTTTTCGTATCAAATGATAATACCCTCATCCCTAAGGGTGATGGTATAATTAGAGAGCAATCTTAAGAGATTTTCCATAATTCGTACTTTTAAAACAGTGCTGCGCATTTCATAGGACAATTGTGCTACGACTGCTTCACATTAAAAATAATTTTTTTTTCTTGGTATATCCCGGAAATGGCTCTAACTCGGTCCAGGAGACCCGTAGGAACCTAAATATAACATCGTTGGATTCGTCTCGAAAATATCTTTCACTTGAGTACCCGCACCTGGGGGGTCATCATAGAACCGAAAGGGGCCCCTTTTTTGACCCCCCGGGCCCCATGGGCCTGAGCGCCAACTTTGACCTACCATTCCGATGTTTGGGGGCCAAGATGAAGACAATGGCATATTTTTGGTTTTTAATCGGGTTCCCGCCCCATATACTGCACTTCAGCCTAAATGGGTAATGTAATAAAAGTTTGGGCTCAACCCGGAGGTACTCGGAATCAAAAAAAAAAAAAAAAAATATGCATAATTATTTTTATCCCCAACCTCATATTTTTCAGTGCGAAAAATTTAACTTTTCAAAAAAATTTCCACTATGGCCACTCTAGTGCACATGCTCGGCAGGTGTTTTGATTTTTTTTTTGCATGTGCACTGAACAAAATTAATTAAGATGCTCAAACAAATCTATATGATTCTAACAGTTTTAATAACATCTAATGGCTTTTATGTTATAAAACATTTATGGAATGTAGGGAATATGTCTTTAAATGTCATTACGATTCTTTTATAATAAGATACGAATAATAATAATATGAATTGAGCTTTCAAATGCTAATTATAATCTTAACGACTTTTTCTGCAACATATTTTAAAATTTTAATTACCATTTTTAATACTATTAATACTTTTAAGATTTTTATTATTTTTATTAAGACTTTTACATAATTTTACTGTTTTTTATAATTTTAATGTTTTTAAAACTTTAAATATTTTCGATACTTCTAATATTATTAATATATTTTTTATATTTGTATTACTTTTAATATTTTTTAAAATATTTTTAATGTTTAATGTGTTCATATTTAAAATATTTTTAATACTTTTTACTATTAATAATTTTTCTATTTTTTTTTTGTAAATATTTGTAATGTTTTTAAAATTTGAAAGATTTGTAATACTATTTTTTTTACATTGGGGCCGTGCACTTTGTCCTATGGACAAATGCGTAGTCAAGAGCTCGTGTTTATTATGCAAAATATACATTAAATATATGCAGTCGTCACTGTCCCTCTTACGACATAATGAAAAGGCATACAAATATAAGTGAAGTACTCAAAGCTCAATTGTTGTATGGAATAAATATGAAAACTTTGTTTCCTAATTTGCGCAACTGTTTTTTCCAGGGCAGTCCTTTCTCTCGCTCACTAACACAACTACAAATTAATTTTGCGCAGCCCTGTTTTAGAATCAAAAAAGATTCTAAAAGGGATAAAAGATGTACCATCAACCGGACGAAATTCGAAATTCGTACTTTTAGGGCAAAAAAACCAAAAAAACAAAAAAACTGATACCATCACTCAGACCAACTGCACAAGGTAAAATATTTATTTCATGAAGTAGTATTAGGTGTAATTTATATTATATTGGGCTGTTGTGCGATTTGAAGAAAGTCGTACTTTTAAAAGGCAGAAAACTCTAATTAGGGGCAGTAAACAAGGGTGTGTCACTAAATCAGAGAAATTGATTTTGACCAAACGCATCATCCAAGAATCACATTAGTTGTGAATATTTATCTAAAAGCGGTACAATGAGGTGCTTGGCATTTAATAAAACCAATTTGCACCCTGATCAAACGCCTCAAGTAAAGATTATGCAATTTAGTGTGGTTTTTCCCTAATGAAGTAGACTTCAGTTAATAACTCATTATTGAATATTGGGAGCGAAAGAAATAGGCGAGGCACTTAAACAAATTATTCTGATCAAACGAGTAGTAGTGAAAAAAAAAATAAAAATAAATATTTGTCTAGCGAAAAGTGTGACCAATGTAATGGACCAATCGTTAGTAATATATAACAATACTTAACATCGCGTCGGGAGTGTGATGCAAGGTAAAGCTTCTGATCGGTTTATTTTGGCAAACCCAGAGTGATCCTTGCCAATTGCACTTCAAGTCTACTCACAGAGCTCCGTTTTCGTGGTACTACTGCGAACGGAGTACCTCCACGTGGTGACGCCTGGAAACGTGCTTCTGACACCCGTCAGAGCACGACTAACTGTGAGGGGCGAAACCTAAAACCCAGGCACGTCTGCTCAGAGTGAGCGGTACCCTGGTCAGCGTCTGACCCAGAATGGGCGGCTGTAATAAAATCCTGGCAGGAGAAAAAAACTGCGACGTGGTGCGCTGGGCTTGCAACACGCCACCGACGTTTTAAACTATTGCAATGAAAAGAAGTAAGAAAATAATAAAATGGACCCCCCAAAATGTTGACGACCACCGCAAACGAATTAAGGACCATGATTTAAGGATATGCACCTGGAATGTTAGAACACTGTATAGACCAGGTGCCTCCATCCAACTGGCGGAAGTCCTCGAAAAATACAAGGCTGACCTAACCGCTTTACAGGAAATCCGGTGGACGGGACACGGGTGCTCGCGCATAAAGACGTGCGACATCTACTATAGTGGCCATGCGGACAAGCACGAGTTTGGATGTGGATTTGTGGTTGGCAAGAGACTGCGACACCTAGTCTCAAGGTTCAACCCGGTGTGTGAACGTATAGCCACCATAAGAGTCAAAACAAAGTTTTTCCACATAACACTTATATGTGCCCATGCTCCCACAGAAGAGAAAAATGATGAGGACAAAGACGAGTTCTACGAGAGCCTAGAAAATGTATATGACCGTAGCCCCAGCCATGACATCAAAATTGTACTAGGCGATTTTAATGCTAAAATAGGCAGGGAGACCGCATTTGAGCCTGCAATCGGAAAATTCAGTCTGCACACCGAAACGTCGAACAATGGCATCAGACTGATTGATTTCTCTGCGGCAAGAAATATTGCAGTTAGCAGCACTAGATTTGACCATAAAAATATTCATAAGGCAACATGGTTATCTCCAGATCAATTGACGAGGAATCAGATAGATCACGTGGTAGTCGATGGAAGGCACGCATCGAGTGTTCTGGACGTACGAGTGATCAGGGGTGCGAACATTGACTCTGATCACTTCCTTACCGCAGTTAAGGTACGCACTAGGCTAAGCATGGCGAAAAACGTACGTAACCAGGCACAACGAAAGCTGGACATCGGTAAACTGCGGACCACAGAGGTAGCGGATGCCTACTCCAACCACCTAACTCAACTGTTGCAGAATGCTCCAACCCCTGATAATATAACCTCGCAGTGGCAAAATATAGCCGACTCCATAGAACGGACTGCGAGAAGCGTACTTGGGTACTCAAAGCCGTCTCAAGAAGATGCCTGGTACGATGAATGTCGCAATGCCACGAGAGAGACGGATGCTGCAAACAGGGCAAACCTGCAACCAATGGCAACGCGAGCTGTTCGTGAACGGCACAGGGAGAAGAGACGACAGGCAACTCGTCTTTTTAGAAGAAAAAAGAAGGAGCTGAAGAAGAGACAGGATGAGTGTACTGAGTTGCTCCGAAGTAGAGGGGAAGCCCGAAAATTCTACAAGAGAGTTAAAGCGAGAATGGGTGGAACAGGGTTGCCCTCCTGCAAGGACAGCGATGGTCAGCTAGTGACGGACCCGGATAGCGTTCTGAAGATATGGAGAGACCACTTTAGAAATTTACTGGATACTGACACCAATCCAGAAGACCCCCCTCCAATTCATGACGATGGTATTAACTGTCCACCTCCGAGCCAGAGCGAGATACGTATGGCCATCTCCCGCCTTAAAAACAACAAAGCTGCTGGAGCCGATGGTCTCCCTGCTGAATTGTTTAAGGCTGGCGGGGAGGAGCTGATTAGTCTCAGTCTGTTACGTCCCATATACAAGAAAGGAGATCGTAGTGAATGTAAGAACTATCGTGAAATAAGCCTATTACCAATTGCGTACAAGGTCCTTTCAAGCATATTGTGTGAACGTCTAAAGCCAATTGTAGAAAAACTAATTGGACCATATCAGTGCGGCTTTAGACCTGGCAAATCTACGACGGATCAAATATTCACCTTACGACAGATCCTGGAAAAACCCATGAAAAACAGATCGACACCTATCACCTCTTTGTCGACTACAAAGCTGCCTTCGACTCTCCGATAAGGAATAGGCTTTATGAGACCATGTCTGAGTTTGGTATTCCTGCAAAGCTGATTCGACTTTGCAAATGTACCTTAGACAACACCAAATCCTCTGTTAAGATTGGTAAGGATCAGTCTGAACCATTTAACACGGAAAGAGGTCTCAGGCAGGGCGATAGCCTGTCCTGTACACTATTTAATATAGTTATGGAGAAGGTGATGAGAAAGGCTGGTGTCAACATGTCTGGCACCATATTCCACAAGAGCCACATGCCACTAGCCTATTCCGATGATATAGACATCATTGGTCGAAATCTGCGGGATGTTACTGCAGTTTTCTCATCACTAGAAAAGGAGTCAGCAAAAATGGGTTTAGCGGTCAACGAGGACAAAACAAAAATAATGATTTCGACGAACAAAGAGTCCTCTCGTTGGGGACGCACCGTGAACGTTGACAATTATTGTTTTGAGGTAGTCGACGAGCTCACCTACCTCGGATCTTCCGTCAACAAGAAAAATAATGTCAGCCAAGAAATTAAACGGAGAATAGTGCTAGCCAATAGATGTTTCTACGGACTTCGGCAGCACTTTAGTAACACCACCTTATCTCGGAATACTAAGAAACAGCTTTACCAGGTGCTAATCTTACCCGTTCTTTTGTATGCTGCCGAATCATGGGTGCTTACGACAACGGACATACAAAACCTGGGAGTATTCGAGAGAAAAGTACTCCGAAAAATTTATGGACCGATCTGTGTCGACGGCGAGTTTCGCCATCGGATGAACCATGAGCTGTATGAGCTTTACCACGACATCGACGTAGCTAAAAGAGTCAGAATGCAACGACTACGATGGCTGGGTCATGTTGCCAGGATATATGTAAATGCTCCAGCGAGAAAGGTGTTTGAAGGCGAACCTGAAGGACGGCGCAGAGCAGGGGGACCCAAACTCCGTTGGAAGGACCAAGTGGTAGGCGACGTGCCACCATCTGGTAGAGAACTGGAGAACACATGCACAAGACCGAAGCGTGTGGAATTCTTTCGTACTTCAGGCCTCAAACTTATGAAGCATGTTCGTAAGTTGTAATGGGCCACTTCAGTAAGTAAGTAAGTAAGTACTTAACATCTTTATTAATAATTTTGCAGGCAGGACGAAGTCTGACGGGTCAGCTAGTAAAGAATATATATCAATCTGTTGAACTGACTAAAATATATGTACTGGGCAAAAAAAGGTCCTTTTTGGGTACTTCGTAAAACTGTTTTTTTTCTAACTTCCCTATTTTTTTTTATCAGCGTTTTAATACTGCATCATCAACATATTTCCAAAATAATTTGTATGGTTTTTGAAATTCCATGTGAACTTTATACCAGCCTTTACCTACACTTTAAACGCTCTCCTAGTTTTTTTTCATTTCACAACTCTCCCCAACACTCATAACATATATTGTTTGTAATACATATTAATTACTTCACAAACATAAACAAATTTCACATTGGCGATTTGTATAACCCTAGAATTACTTTTATCTTTTTTTTGTTTTCGATGGAGAACAAAATTAGCATTAATTTAATGGGCGAACACTTCCCAAATGGTACTGTTGACATATCAGCTTAAACTGTTTATCAAATTCCAGCATAGAGCTAATTCTATGATTTGATACTTATTGTACACACACACACACACATGCGTACATATATATTTGCATGTGTTGCAAAGTTACGTTATATAATTAATGTGTCTATTATAAATGAATAGTAGTGGACCCATGTGTATGCCGCCATTGTTGACTAATTGTGACTGGTGTCGGTGTAATAGCCAATAAGGGTATATCAATGTTGTTGTATGTATTGTGAAACACTATTCTATGTAGTGTAAGTAATATAAGCTAATTTATAAACATTTACACGTACGCTCACACATACACAATTATTTTTAATGATAAAATCTCGTGGGTATAGGTAAAAAGGTTGTTTAATACAATGAAGAAATTGCTGTAACTATATAGTATATATCGCATTAGGTATATAAATAAAAAACAAACGGTAGTGAACAAACAAAGAGACGGGTACCTGACACATCATTACTAAAAAACTGAACATTTGTAAATATTTTTTTCTAAGACAAATGACTATGATCAATGTGACAGGATCTAAAGAAAACTAAAAGTAGTTACGGAACTGTTGCACAGTTGTCGATATACCGAATCTGGCGGCATTTAATTCGCAAATGAATAAAAACAAAGTCTGATGCTTAATTTCGACTATAAAATGCGTAATAAACAGGGCCAACACAAATATGCCCGGAAAAACTAAAAATATGCGCATTAGATAAGCACGAAAAACACTCAAAAATGCCTTTAAAACTGATGAAAAATTTACAATAGATTTTGATTTGTAGTTAATTTTATTTACTGAATACATTTAATTTTTAATAAAAATTCATCACAAATAGTTGAAAATTAAATGAAGTTATTTTTTACATTACATTTATAAGATTCAGACAATTGATTAATTACTCTACTGTATACAAAATTACATGAGTGAATTTAATGGCATACTTAATCTTTTCTTGTATAATAAATATTATGTATGCGCCTTCACCATAATTTTTCTCACATATTCATATTCCGCTATTGAAATCTTGATTAATATTCTGTTTATGAAAATATGTGATTTTATGAAGCTGTTTATGGAAAGAAAGAATAAAACTTGCTCAGTAATTTATATGTGAAAAAAGGAAATTTTTTCAAATTTATAACACAACTTGATAACTAATTTATACGATCAAATCAATCAATAAGATGAACTCTCATAAGAAGTTTTTTGCGCAATGGCATCTGCTTTGTCATATTTTAAAAGTTAAACGCTAATTGACTATTTCTCTATAGAATCACGCATTGCTTCAGCCTTCTCACTTTTACACTAATCCAAAATTTTCCTTACGTGATAGTTCTGCCAACTGTACCAACGAGTAATGGATGGAACTGGTGGCAATGCAACGCTAGGTATAACTCATTGAAATTCTTGACGACGGAATCCCTAATATAAACACAAACAATAACATTTCGTTTAGTTAGTAACGGAAACACATATGTTACTTGAACACATACTTGGAAAAATATATACGAAAAGTAAAAAAAAATAATAAAAGAAACCTGAAAACCCCAAAATATGCTTTTATATGCATAAACCCCTAAAACATGCCCGTAAGGCTGTAATATGCATTTGCATATGCAAGTATGCATTGCATACTTTTGTTGGCCCTGGTAATAAATTAAACTGTAAACAATTTTCATTTATTTCCGAGCTTTAAATACAAATACACTGAAAATAGTATGTCTATAATGTAACACAAATATTTATAATGTCCAGCCTATAACAAAATTTGTTAAATTCCACCACTTTTTTTGTTAAAGTTGCTGATACCTAGCCAAAAAATTAGAAATATTTCTGTTAAATTACAGACATATTATTTTGAGTGTAGTTAATATAATTTGTACAAATTTCTTAAAGATAATATATTTGTTTTTAATCTGAATCACAAGTATCAGAACCAACAGTGTCTTCATGTACAATTGGCTAAGAAAGCAAATTTTGTACATATCTTCCAATTTCGATGTTGTTCCGGGAGTGGCTAGAAGGTCGTTTGGAGATCGTGGATATGAGAGGATCAGATGAGAAGAGAAGTGAGTGCATTAAATCCTCCATTTTGTTTTTTCTTGAATTTTTTCGTGTATGATGCTCTCTAAAATTTCTCAAATCCTTATTTCGCGATTCCTGTGCTTCTTCTGACATCATGCCTATTGAAAGAGAGACATTATTTATGATTTCAGCACCGTGAATTAATATTTTGTGTACAGAAGATGGCATATAGAACCATAATTTGTTTACAAATATTTCCGCTGTTTGCCAGCAAAATGTTTTGAACGCATGTTCAAATCTACTGATAAGTCCTCACTGATTCCAGTTAAAAGTGCAGCCAATTTCGGTTGTTGAATAAATCTTCTAGCCGTATTTCCGTTATTAGTATTTCCCGATCCGGGCTTAGGAATATCAACTTATAAAGACATTTCATTTCTTAACTTTTCTTGTATATCTAATTTAGTTTGCTGTACAACAGATTTGCCAGTGCTACGAATTTGCCACCTTTTTATTGGCATTCTGCACTCAAAAACATATTATCAAAGCGTGTAGTGTTGACATGCCATATTCATACATATTTCTATTTACCGGCAGATTATTAATGGCAAGCAGGTCATTCATAACATGTTGGTTGCAATGTGTTGCGAAGCTAAAAGTAGAGCAAGGCATTAAAAAAATAAACACTAATTTGCATGGAGGTTGCCCTGAAATTTCTTTCGAATTATTATTTGTTTGAATGTGGAGCGTTAACAGTTGTCTATTTGGATGTTATGGAGAGATACCAGAAATCCGGGGAGATGTAGTCCTTATTCATCCCTGAGTCAAATTTTCTTAAGCATATAGACTTACTTACTTAGCTGGCACTTCTTTGCAATCCCACTGGATTATATACCGCATGTAGAAAAATATTTTTAGCGCCTCAATCTTCTGCGCGTCTTCTCCAGTTACTCATACCAAGTTCTGTAAGGTTCTCAGTAACCTGGTCTTTCTTATGGAGTTTTGGTCGCCCTCTTCTGGGCCGTCCATCGAGTTCATTGTCGAAGACTTTTCTAGCTGGAGCATATTCGTACATGCTGTACGCGAGTAGCATCTGGCTTTTGTTGAATATCGTGCCACTCGTGTTTACTGCAGATTTTCTCATTATCATCTGCATCACTATGTTGAAGAGGTCAATCGATAGGCCGTCGCCTTGTTGTAGGCCTCGTCTGGTACAGAATGGCTTTGTGAGGTCCTTACCAATCTTCACTGAAGACTTCGTGTCAGTCATCTTCATACCGCAAAGGCGTATCAGCTTCGCTGGAATAGCAAACTCAGCCATTGCTTCGAGTAATTTCTTTCGTATCGGGCTGTCGAAGGCAGCTTTATAGTCGACGAAAAGATGGTATCAGTTTCTCTTCGGTCATTTCCAGGATTTGCCGAAGTGTGAATACCTGGTCAGTTGTTAATTTACCAGGTCTAAAGCCACACTGATAAGGCACGGTCAGGTTGGGTTACACTAGCTTTAGTCTTTCACATAGCACACTCGACAGGACCTTATATGCGATTGGTAAAAGGCTGATCCCGTGGTAGTTGGAGCACACACTTGGATTACTGCTTACATTCCAATAGTCGGGCATCCACCCTTTAAACCCAACCATGCGCAAAATCTGGTGCATGCTCGTTATCAGCTTCTCGCCACCGGATTTGAAGAGCTCTGCCGGAAGTCCGTCGACACCGGCTGCTTTATTGTTTTTCAGCCGCGATATTGCTCTTTTTATCTCGGCATGACTTGGTGGTAGGCAATCTAAGCCGTCGTCGACAATTGGCGTGTTACTTTCACGTGCGCTGCCTTCTGGAACCAGCAGTTGCTGGAAGTGTTCTATACAGAACACTTTGCGTATCTGTAACCAGATAATATTTTCGGGCCTCACCTCTATTCCTGTATCACTCTAAACCCTCGTTCTCCCGTTCCTTCATTTGACGTTTTTTTGCTTAGATAGCTGTCTCGACTGTTTTACTGTCGCCTTCTGCCATTTTCTAACAGCCCGGATTACAATTGGCTGCAGCCTTGCCCTATAAGCGGCATCCTGTTCCTCAGACGCTATGCGATATTCTTCATCGTAGCAGGATTCGTCTGAGCGCCGTTTTTCATATCCTAGAACGGTTATTGCGGCATAAGTAGAGGCGTTGTGTCGTAGTAATTGGGACAGCTGGTTGGAGTAGGCAGTGGCTATCTCTGGGGTTTGCAGCTTCGCGATGTCCAGCTGTCTTTGTGTTTGGTTACGTGCGTTTTTTTTGCTCTGCTCATTTTTGTGCGCACCTTGGCTGCAGCCAGGTAATGATTTTTGGTGTAAGCATACGTTGTACGCAAAATACGACTAAATGCTGTGTACGTACCAAAAAAGTTCTAATGTAAAACTGTGATCTTGTTGTTAACAATTCAACAAACATTTATATTCGGCTGCTTTAACCTGATACTCCAAACTCGAATCAGTGAATTCGAATTCCCTGCATTAAAAAAATGGCAGACAGTAGCAATTAAATCTTGATATTGCTTTTATATGAATGCATAACTGTCCCCTAAAAAAAACACACACATATCTATTTTCTTTAGATTCTCTAAAAGGTGCGATAAAGATAAAAGTGATTTTATCTACAATTACATTAATGCCGCTGATTTTAACTAAATCGTATCATGTTGAAGTTTGGCCTTTACATCTGAATGCTTTAGTTCCTTTAAGAATATAAACACAATTTTTTACAGGTAAAGCCCATTAAATCTGTGTACATCAATTTAATTAAATATTTCCCACTTTCAACTCATCCGTGTGACATCATCTAAAGTAAATTCAACCAGCCTGAACGTATTTACTTTTTTTTGCTTGCGACCGGTTGTGTAAAAACCTTTGTAAAAACTTTGCATCTATTAAGCAAGAAAATTATATTGACCTACGCAAACTAAAAACATGACAATCATCGGAAGAAAGGCAGAACTAATGTACGGTGATGACGTTAGTATATTTTACAAATTTACCATTTACGAAATTGCTGTATGCTGTTTCCTTCATTTTGATCAACAATTACGTTCCGCATTTTAGTAAAATGTTTTACGATGTGTCACTAATGTTCTGTACTCCTCAACTCTTCAAAACAAGTGGACGAGGGTGATGTTTCGCTGATGGGTTGGACATTTTTAACGTTTTCTATAGTAATGAAGCAGGGAATCAAAAGTCACAATTTTTGGAGTGATATGATGTGGTTAAATGTACCATAATAGCCGAATGATTGATTACGCGAAAAGTTAATTGAATTTGGTGTAATTACTTACTTCGAGTGTAAGCATACTGTTTCATATAGTGTGGTTTAAAGATGCTTTAGGCAATGTTGTTAATGCGTTTCTGTGGTCTAAAACCCGCAGGTAAGTGGTAAAAATTTCCAAGTTTTAAGCAATAAAACACAATATTTTAAAAGATGTGTGTTGATTAGTTTTGGGTGCACTACATTAGATAACGAGTTACTTACTTACTTACTTAAGTGGCCAGTTACAATTTACGAAACGTAGTTCATAAATTTGAGGCCTGAAGTAATAAAGAATTCCACACGCTTCGGTCTTCTGCGTGTGTTCTCCAGTTAGTCCTACCAGATGATGGCACATCGCCTACCACTTGGTCCTTCCAACGGAGTTTGGGTCTCCCTGCTTAGCGCCGTCCTTCAGGTTCGCCTTCAAACACCTTTCTCGCTGGAGCATTTACATCCATCCTGGCAACATGTCCCAGCCATCGAAGTCGTTGGATTCTGACTCTTTTAGCTACGTCGATGTCGTGGTAAAGCTCATACAGCTCATGGTTCATCCGATGGCGAAACTGGCCTTCGACACAGATAGGTCCATATATTTTTCGGAGTACTTTTCTCTCGAATACTCCCAGGTTTTGTATGTCCGTTGTAGTAAGCACCCATGATTCGGCAGCATACAACAGAACAGGTAAGATAAGCACCTGGTATAGCTGTTTCTTAGTATTCCGAGAGAAGGTGGTGTTACTAAAGTGCTGCCGAAGTCCGTAGAAACATCTATTGGCTAGCACTATTCTCCGTTTAATTTCTTGGCTGACATTATTCATCTTGTTGACGGAAGATCCGAGGTAGGTAAATTCGTCGACTACCTCAAAACAATAATTGTCAACGTTCACGGTGCGTCCCCATCGAGAGGACTCTTTGTTCGTCGAAATCATTATTTTTGTTTTGTCCTCGTTGACCGCTAAACCCATTTTTGCTGACTCCTTTTCTAGCGATGAGAAAACTGCAGTAACATCCCGCAGATTTCGGCCAATGATATCTATATCATCGGCGTAGGCTAGTGGCATGTGGCTTTTGTGGAATATGGTGCCAGACATGTTGATACCAGCCTTTCTCATCACCTTCTCCATAACTATGTTAAATAGTGTACAGGACAGGCTATCGCCCTGCCTGAGACCTCTTTCCGTGTTGAATGGTTCAGACTGATCCTTACCAATCTTAACCGAGGATTTGGTGTTGTCTAAGGTACATTTGCAAAGTCGAATCAGCTTTGCAGGAATACCAAACTCAGACATGGCCTCATAAAGCCTATTCCTTATCGGAGAGTCGAAGGCAGCTTTGTAGTCGACAAAGAGGTGGTAGGTGTCGATCTGCTTTTCATGGGTTTTTTCCAGGATTTGTCGTAAGGTGAATATTTGATCCGTCGTAGATTTGCCAGGTCTAAAGCCGCACTGATATGGTCCAATTAGTTTTTCTACAATTGGCTTTAGACGTTCACACAATATGCTTGAAAGGACCTTGTACGCAATTGGTAATAGGCTTATTCCACGGTAGTTCTTACATTCACTACGATCTCCTATCTTGTATATGGGACATAACAGACTGAGACTCCAATCCCCGGGCATGCTCTCCTCTTGCCAGATGTTCTCCATGAGCTGATGCATGCTCCTAATCAGCTCCTCCCCGCCAGCCTTAAACAATTCAGCAGGGAGACCATCGGCTCCAGCAGCTTTGTTGTTTTTAAGGCGGGAGATGGCCATACGTATCTCGATCTGGCTCGGAGGTGGACAGTTAATACCATCGTCATGGATTGGAGCGGGGTCTTCTGGAGTGGTGTCAGTATCCAGTAAATTTCTAAAGTGATCTCTCCATATCTTTAGAACGTTATCCGGGTCCGTCACTAGCTGACCATCGCTGTCCTTGCAGGAGGGCAACCCTGTTCCACGCATTCTCGATTTCACTCTCTTGTAGAATTTTCGGGCTTCCCCTCTACTTCGGAGCAACTCAGTGCACTCGTCCTGCCTCTTCTTCAGCTCCTTCTTTTTTCTTCTAAAAAGACGCGTTGCCTGTCGTCTCTTCTCCCTGTGCCGTTCACGAACAGCTCGCGTTGCCATTGGCTGCAGTTTCGCCCTGTATGCAGCAACCGTCTCTCTCGTGGCATTGCGACATTCATCATCGTACCAGGCATCTTCTTGAGACGGCTTTGAGTACCCAAGTACGCTTCTCGCAGCCCGTTCTATAGTCGGCTAGTCGGCTATATTTTGCCACTGCGAGGTTATATTGTCAGGGGTTGGAGCATTCCGCAGCAGTTGAGTTAGGTGGTTGGAGTAGGCGTTTGCTACCTCTGTGGTCCGCAGTTTACCGATGTCCAGCTTTCGTTGTGCCTGGTTACGTACGTTTTTCGCCATGCTTAGTCTTGTGCGTACCTTAACTGCGGTAAGGAAGTGATCGGAGTCAATGTTCGCACCCCTAATCACTCGTACGTCCAGAACACTCGATGCATGCCTTCCATCGACTACCACATGATCAATCTGATTCCTTGTCAATTGATCTGGAGATAACCATGTTGCCTTATGAATATTTTTATGGTCAAATCTAGTGCTGCAAACTACCATATTTCTTCCCGCAGAGAAATCAATCAGTCTGATGCCATTGTTCGACGTTTCGGTGTGCAGACTGAATTTTCCGATGGTAGGCTCAAATGCGGTTTCCCTGCCTATTTTAGCATTAAAATCGCCTAGTACAATTTTAATGTCATGGCTCGGGCTACGGTCATATACATTTTCTAGGCTCTCGTAGAACTCGTCTTTGTCCTCATCGCTTTTCTCTTCTGTCGGAGCATGGGCACATATAAGTGTTATGTGGAAAAACTTTGTTTTGACTCTTATGGTGGCTATACGTTCACACACCGGGTTGAACCTTGAGACTAGGTGTCGCAGTCTCTTGCCAACCACAAATCCACATCCAAACTCGTGCTTGTCCGCTTGGCCACTATAGTAGATGTCGCACGTCTTCATGCGCGAGCACCCGTGTCCCGTCCACCGGATTTCCTGTAAAGCGGTTATGTCAGCCTTGTATTCTTCGAGGACTTCCGCCAGTTGGATAGACGCACCTGGTCTATACAGTGTTCTAACATTCCAGGTGCATATCCTTAAATCATGGTCCTTAATTCGTTTGCGGTGGTCGTCAACATTTTGGGGGGTCCATTTTATTCTTTACTTACTTCTTTTCATTGCAATAGTTTATACGTCGGTGGCGGGTTGCAAGCCCAGCGCACCACGTCGCAGTTTTCTCCTCCTGCCAGGATTTTATTACAGCCGCCCATTCTGGGTCAGACGCTGACCAGGGTACCGCTCACTCTGAGCAGACGTGCCTGGGTTTTAGGTTTCGCCCCTCACAGTTAGTCGTGCTCTGACGGGTGTCAGAGGCACGCTTCCAGGCGTCACCACGTGGAGGTACTCCGTCCGCAGTAGTACTACGAATACGGAGCTCTGTGAGTAGACTTGAAGTGCAATTGGCAAGGATCACTCTGGGTTTGCCAAGTTAAACCGATCAGAAGCTTTACCTTGCATCACACTCCCGACGCCCAATACGAGTTACCATTTGTTAAAAAAGGGAATTTAATACTCACTATCTTCGACCATTAGAGGTGGATCAACCACGCAGCACTTAATTGTACGCAGTATATAAGCTACTATGGTTCGATTACAACAAAATTTCAGTATTCCCTCTAAATTTTGTTGGATGTGAAAACATTTAGTTTTCCCACATTATTTTTATAACCTCACCCTTAGGAAGTTAACAATGACGAGTAATTGTTATGAAAATTTACCAGTATTTATATTTTCCAAAATGAAGTTATGTTATTTGGACATTTACAATTGTTCCCAATTAATCGTGATTAATAATTTGTCGTTTAGATTAATCATATGAATAATTAATCGAATATTCTTCTTTATTCGCCATCACTACTCCCATACCCATCTGGTACCGCACACTTTAGAAATCGATTAATATTATTAATAGACCTAATGCGATCGTGTCCAAATTCTGTATTTAGTAAAGCTCAAGCAGGATAAAGTTTTTGAGAAAAAATCTGGGAGTCTAGACACGCCCTTTCTGGTACCTCCTATACAAATGTACCACTCCGCCCAGTTTAGAAATAGGGTAATAATATCAATACACTCGACACGATCGTGCCCAAATTCTGAATTTTGTTATGTTATAATAGGACAAAGTTTTGGAGAAAATTTTGGAAGTCTAGACACGCCCCTTATGGTACCTCCCATACCAATGTACCTTCCCGCCCACTTTAGGGATGTAGTAATAATATCAATACACCCAACGCAATCGTCCCCAAATTCTGTATTTAGTAAAGCTATAACAGGATAAAGTAATGAAGAATAAATCTGCAAGCCTAGACACACCCTTTCTCGTACTGTGGTGATTCATTAATTGTAAGTCATTAATATTTTCGAGTCGTTAATTGTTAAGCTACCAATAAAGTATTTTTGGCGTCGTTGCACAAAAACACAACTGAAATTGGAGCAAGTACAGCACGAGCCATTCGTTGTTCCAGTTGTTTTCTTGCTCCGTCATTCTGCATGTTGACAAAAAAAGGTCGAATTGCATTCATTGTATTTCCGCATGACGTTTGCTTATTACATAAATGGGCAAAACCATGGGAAAAATGATTGAGTTGAACGCCCTATTTTGCTGATCGACAGAATTGTAGTTTGGGTTTTTGGACAACGGTGCAGTAATGTTAATGTAGGGTAAAATAAAGAAAAGAAAAACGTAGAATAGTAAATAACTAAGAATGAAAAAAATAAATAAAAGACAGGTGGAGACTGAGAGTAGAGAAGAGTCAGCTCCAGACAACCAGAAGACCCATGAACATGTTTGATGACTTTAAGCAAGGCCGATGTGGTAAGTAAGAAAAACGTCTCCTCCCCCTTCCCCCTTTAATGTGAATTAGTGCCTAAAGGCGCTGACTCCCCCTAGCGCGATGCCTCGCGTCCCAAAAGGGCAACAAGGACAACCTCAGAGGCAGTCCTTGTATTAGGGAATATTAGTCTTTGCATCCTTTCCTTTTGCTCAATTCCTTTTCCCGAGTACCCGCTATCCCCGCGGGTACTCAACAATGGCGCAGCCGGTCTTCGGACCAAAAATAGCATTCTACTACTTAGGCAGCAGGTAAAAATAGTACAGACTTGGCCAAAACTCCTTACTCAAACATTGATGAAAACCGGCTAATAAGATTTTAGCTAATTTTCCCAACCTTACGTTTTCAAACCATCAGTAAATTATGTACAAACACTTTGTAACTTTGTAAAGAAACTAACAATTGCCCCATAAACATTGACTGACTGATAAATACCATCACCCAATATAAGATATTGTTTAAGTCTTGTGTTATTGAAATTAACCGATTTTTAATTAAAATCAGTTAGAAAGTTTCAGTCCGGCAGCCCGACTTACATTTACCCTTACCCTCAGTAAAATAAATAATTTTCTATTATATTGATATTATTACTCGATTTCGAAAGTGGGCGGAGTGGTACATTTGTATGGGAGGTACGAGAAGGGGTGTGGTTAGGCTTCCAGATTTATTCTCCATAACTTTATCCTGTTATAGCTTTACTAATTACAGAATTTGAGCACGATTGCGTTGGCTGTACTGATATTATTACTACATCCCTAAAGTGGGCGGAAAGGTACATTTGTATGGGAGGTACTATAAGGGACGTCGCTAGACTTCCAATTTTTTCTCCAAAACTTTGTCCTGTTATAACAAAACAAAATACAGAATTTGAGCACGGTCGTGTCGAGTGTATTCATATTATTACCTTATTTCTAAAGTGGGCGCAGTGGAACATTTGTATGGGAGGTACCAGAAGGGGCGTGTCTAGACTTCCAGATATTTTCTCCAAAACTTTATCCTGCTTAAACTTTACCAAATACAGAATTTGGTCACGACAGCGTTAGGTCTTTTAATAATATTAATCGATTTCTAAAGTGGGCGGTACCAGATGTGTATGGGAGGTACCAGATGGGGCGTGGACAGACTTCCAATTTTTTTCTCCAAAACTTTATCCTGTTATAGCTTTACTAAAAAGAGAATTTGGTTCCGATCACGTTTAATTTATTGATATTTTTTCACCATCTCTATAGTGGGCGGAAAGGTAGATTTGTATGGGAGGTACCAGAATGGGCGTGGCTAGGCTTTCAAAATTTTTTCCAAAACTTTATCCTGTTATAGCTTTACTAAATACAGAATTTGGGGACGATAACGTAGGGTGTATTGATATTATAACTCGATTTCTAATGTGGGCGGAATGATGTATTTGTATGGGAGGAACCAGAAGGGGCGGGGCCATGTAGCCCATTTGCAATACCGTAAGTAGTTTTGAGAAAATAATAACTCGTGCAAAATTTCAAAACATTTGGTTGCGTCTTTCGAAAGTTATCGTGCGAACCAGCCGGACAGCCACCGGACAGACAGACAGACGGACTATTGTCTAAAGTCACTCCTTCTATGTGTTACACTTTTGGCTCGTATCAAATGATATATACCTTCATCTCTAAGGGTGATGGTATAAAAATACTACTGAAGATATAGAGGGTTCATAAAAAAATCAATTGAATTTTTAATTGTATTGTGTGATGTCCCAAGTTTGTAGAGAAGTATTATAAACAACGTAACAATTGAATATTATTTCATTTGAATTACGTAAAATGGCTACACAAGATTCAGTAATTTGTTTGCATGCAGCATCGGAGGTTCAGCAAGATTTAGTTGCTGCATGCGCCATAAAATCAGAAGTGGTATGGGATGTATTGGGCCCCGATCAGTCTAATATTTTGATGGGAAAATTGGAGTGCTTGTATCCAAATGTTAAAGTAGAGTTGGTATGCAAACGAGACGTAATATAAGGGAAACCTAGAGCCGATCTCCGGACGTTTGATAATCGGATTAACAATTTAAGTAGGAATAAGAAGAAAATTATATATATTTTGCACATTAACTTATGTTCCTTTAGCGTGGATTCTGTTAAAATATGATGTTCCATAAGTAGAAGTGGTTGGAGTGTGGCCAAAAAACACAGAAGAACCAAGGTAGTTAGTCGGAATTGTGGTATTAGTTTAAAGGGTACATGCTATGGTGGAAATAACCCATGGTCCTACATGCCACGGACATAGATCTCAGAGGGAAAAATTAATATGAATTATGTGAGAGGCAGGAACTAGCTAGGATATCTTGCACATATGAAGCAAGATCAATGCCTAACGGCCCTGTTAGAGGCTGCTGTCACAGGGAAAATTCATGGTTTCAGGTTGTAAGGCAACCTATTTGTAGCGCGGAAAAATTCGGCTACTGGTATAATTTATTGGTCTGTTTTTGTTTTGGTTATAATTGGTTACTGCTACAGGTAAATTGGAACCTGTCTTAAAGAAGAAGGTTTAATTGGAACCTGTGTTAAAGAATAAGGCAGTTTGTTTCTGAGATATGTCATTTTTTGGATGTTATATTAACTACTTTTGGTTCATTATGGTTGCACTGAAGGAAACATTGTCCAGCTGTGTATGTTTCACGATTTATTGTCGTAACGTTGCTATTGCAGCAGTAACGGACAAAATACTCATTAACGTGAATGTGGACGCAAGGATCAGCAATGGCCATGATGGATGAGCATTGTTGATCTTTTCCCCACAAATAATAAAAGAGTAACAATAAGAACAAAAAAAAGGATTTTTTTTCGGACAGAACATTTATTAACTGGACGCAAGGATCAGCAATGGCCATTATGGATGAGCATCGTTGATCTTTTCCACAATTGATTAAAAAGCAAAGATAATTAATATATTAAAAAGTAGAAAGAAACAAAAAAAAATTAAGGAATCATGCAGAATAAGAAAAAGTATAAGAAAAGAAAAATATAAGAAAAGAAAAATATAAAGAAAAGCTAAATATAAGAAAAGATTTCAAGAAAAATGTATAAGAGAAAGTATAAGAAAAGTTTATAAGAGAAATTTAAAGAAGGAACACAGAATATTACTAAATGGACTTGTATGAAATTATGTTAACTTAAATGTGTATAAGTGGGAGGTACCAGGAGGGGCGGGGCCATGTGGCCCATTTGCAATACCGTAAGTAGTTTTGGGAAAATATTAACACGTGCAAAATTTCAAAACAGACAGACATACAGACAGACGGACATGGCTCAAACGACTTAAAAAGTCATGAATCGAATTTGGTTCAAAGAAACCTAGGGTCTATTGTGACTCCTTCTATGTGTTACACTTTTAGGTCGTATCCAATGATATATACCTTCATCCCTAAGGGTGATGGTATAAATACAGTTGATGACGAGTTTCCGAACACTGCCCCAGGTATGCTTAGTTTACACGTGCTAAAATGAGCACCGCCCAAAAGAGGTTGTTACCGACGAAAACATTAAAAAAATCCACAAAATTTTTTTGAATGACCGTAAATTTAATGATATAGCAGGCACCCTAAAGATATCGACTGAACTTGTACGCCATATCATTCATGAATGTTTAGGTATGGGAAAGTTCTGTGCAAAGTGGGTGCCACTCGAGCTCACTTTTGACCAAAAACACCGACCAGTTGATGATTCGGAGCAGTATTTGGAGATGATCAAGCGTAATAAACCCGAGTTTTTGCGTCGATATGTGACAATGGATGAAACACGGCTCCATCATTTCACTTCGTAGTCCAATTGACAGTCATCCGAGTGGACTGCACACGACGAACCAGCTCCAAAGCGTGGAAAAACGCAACAGTTGGCTGGCAAGGTTAGGGCGTCTGTATTTTGGGATGCGCACGGAATAATTTTTATTGACTTGCTTGAAAAAGGAAGAACAATCAACAGAGTTATTGGACCGATTGAAGGACGAAATCGCCGAAAAACGACCGCTTAAAGAAAAAGAAAGTGCAGCTTCACCAAGACAATGCTCCGTGTCACAATTCAATGAAAACGATGTCAAAAGTCTTCGATTTACTTTCCTGTTCTCAGATCTCAAAATAATGCCCGCTGGGAAGAAATTTACGTCGAATGAAGAGGTGATTGCCGAAACTGTGGCCTATTTTAAAGCAAAGGACAAATCGTACTACAAAAATGGTATCGAAAATTTGGAGAGCCGGTATAATCAGAAGGGAATTATGTTGAATAAAAAAACGAATTTTGCCAAAGTGTTTTACTAGGAAAGGCCGGAAACTTTTCAATTTTTCGGTATTGTAGATAGTTTAAACATTCTAGGTGCATATCCATTAGGCATGGTCCCTATTATGTTTGCGGGGATCATCATCAATTGGGTGGATCTTGTTTTTATTCTTTTATGTGCCTTCATAATAATTTCTTTACTAAAGGGGAGTAGTTTACTAGGCAACCGCTTCAGATCTTAGTTTCTTGGACTGACAAAGTCACTTATAGATTAGTTATGTGTAAATTGCATTAACTTGTTTTACCTAAACTCAAAGACATATCGATGTTATCATGCCAAGTGGGCAGATGCAAAATGGTATGACCTGGCGAATACGTGATCTAACTGACATTGTGAGTTGTTAGGTGACATTCGCAGAAACTTACTCGTTACACCTTTGTGAATAGCACAGATAACCACTGATCTCCACGGCAAGACCTACATCGTCAACTAAATAATTGTTTAAGTAAAAACAATTCAGTTTTCTTGTGACACGGAGTAATTAAGAAAAAATATGCCTTGTCTAAATATGAATTTCGTTTCTCGCGAATTAAATAGCATTTAATTCAGATAAATGTCGCTGCGAAAAACTTAAAAATCCGTATTTTTGCAGAATATCGCTGAAAAAAGGTCCTGACAAGTCCTTGTGGGCATGTTTTATATACCGTTGGATGTGTCGTTAAAAACTCTTTCCTATGATACTAACACATATTGTCTTTAAATAAATATCACAAATCTTTGAAAAACTCAAAAAAATACTTTAAACGGTCCAGCTCACTGGATCTTAATCCTAGGCACGAAATTTTTTCGGATTCATCATTAAACAAGCCAACTATAAAAAAAAAATTAATTTCCCTTTGCACCCCATGAATGAGGTATGGGAAAGCTTTTCGCGTTGTTGTGAATTAACACGCTTTCTATTTTTAGATTCACAACTAACGGCACCTACTTGTTTATCGACGAATGCGAACGTCACTGTTTGAGAAGCTCTTACTAGACATGACGATTGAATCGACGCTTAAATACTGCGAAGTTGCTGTCAACAACATTCGAGGGGAGCCGACAATGAAAGAAAATTTTATTTTTTTTTTTCTTATAAGATGACTGGAGCCAGGTTTGAACCTGCGATCTCCCGCATGGTAGTCGCGTGTTCTAACCACTATGCCACGGCCGGTCCCTAAAAACTATGTTATTGTTTATTCAAACTGCATTTCGCAGGCCAATATTTTCAAGTGGTAATTTCTTAAAATCAGCTCCAAAATTCTGTCACTCGTTTTTTGTTTTTCCTATTCTTAATATTGTGTCTTTGGTAATGCATAAGCATTAACTATTTTTTAAGTAATTTAATTACCCGTACTGCTGCTAAATCGTCCACAAATGTGTTAATGGCAGTTTAATTTTAAGGATTTGCATATATTTGGCCTTAATGATATTTGAAAATTTTACAATATTGTTGCAAATGGCATATGGGTGATTAAACATGGTATCTTCATTGGTCTGGGACGACAAGCAACAACAAGAGCAATAACGACACAATCATTAACAAACTTTAATGACCAAAAACGAAATTAACAATATTGCAAAAAAGTTGTTAGTCTATACACGTGGATGTTGTTACGTATGTATCAACATGCGTGTGTGTGTACGTGTGTGTGTTGTACGTTTTGGGAGCGTTTAGTAATGTTCGCCAGAGGACATTTTTGTTACTTTTTTTCTGTTTCAAACAAATGCAAAAACAAACATACATACATTTGTACCTATAATCAAATGTTAGTTCAACAAAGCCATACATAACGCTCGGAGAAAACTCTGTCTCTCTCTACTGGGTAGCCACAGTGGTATCTATTTGAATTCGCATATAAACAATACGATATTAGAAGCAATAATACAGTTTAACACAATTGTTTAACTAATATGCAAAAGTATTCATTAATAAGATACCTATGAGATCATTTATAGGTACAAATTGTGTGGCATAAATATGGTAGAATAAAACCAGTACAGAAATTTCAGTCAGTTGAACTGACTGATAAATACCATCACCCAATATAAGATATTGTTAAGTCTTGAGTTATTGAAATTAACCGATTTGTAATTAAAACCAGTTAGAAAGTTTCAGTCTGGCAACCCAACTTACATTTACCCTTACCCTCAGTAAAACAAATAATTTTCTACTATATTGATATTATTACTCGATTTCTAAAGTGGGCGGAGTGGTACATTTGTATGGGAGGTACGAGAAGGGGTGTGGTCAGGCTTCCAGATTTATTCTCCAAAACTTTATCCTGCTTAGACTTTACCAAATGCAGAATTTGACACGATCGCGTTAGGTCTTTTAATAATATTAATCGATTTCTAAAGTGGGCGGTACCAGATGTGTATGGGAGTTACCAGATGGGGCGTGAATAGACTTCCAATTTTGTTCTCCAAAACTTTATCCTGTTATAGCTTTACTAATTACAAAATTTGGGCACGATTGCCTTGGGTGTACTGATATTATTAGTACATCCCTAAAGTGGTCGGAAAGGTACATTTGTATGGGAGGTACCATAAGGGGCGTCGCTGGACTTCCAATTTTTTCTCCAAAATTTTGTCCTGTTATAACATAACAAAATACAGATTTTGGGCACGATCGTGTCGAGTGTATTGATATTATTACCCTATTTCTAAAGTGGGCGGAGTGGTACATTTGTATGGGAGGTACCAGAAGGGGCGTGTCTAGACTTCCAGATTTTTTCTCCAAAACTTTATCATGCTTAAGGTTTACCAAATGCAGAATTTGGGCACGATCGCGTTAGGTCTTTTAATAATATTAATCGATTTCTAAAGTGGGCGGTACCAGATGTGTATGGGAGGTACCAGATGGGGCGTGAATAGACTTCCAATTTTTTTCTCCAAAACTTTATCCTGTTATAGCTTTACTAAAAATAGAATTTGGGTACGATCACGTTTAATTTATTGATATTATTTCTCCATCTCTATAGTGGGCGGAAAGGTAGATTTGTATGGGAGGTACTAGAAGGGGCGTGGCTAGGCTTTCAAAATTTTTTCCAAAACTTTATCCTGTTATAGCTTTACTAAATACAGAATTTGGGGACGATTCCGTAGGGTGTATTGATATTATTACTCGATTTCTAAAGTGGGCGGAACGATGTATTTGTATGGGAGGTACCAGAAGGGGCGGGGCCATGTAGCCCATTTGCAATACCGTAAGTAGTTTTGAGAAAATACTAACTCGTGCAAAATTTCGAAACATTTGGTTGCATCTTTCGAAAGTTATCGTGCGAACCAGCCGGACAGCCACCCGACAGACAGACAGACAGACAGACAGACAGACAGACAGACGGACATGGCTCAAACGACTTAAAAAGTCATGAATCGAATTTGGTTCAAAGAAACCTAGGGTCTAAAGTCACTCCTTCTATGTGTTACACTTTTGGGTCGTATCAAATGATATATACCTTCATCCCTACGGGTGATGGTATAAATATTACAATGTTTCATGTATTCTTTTAACTAGCATACTAAATATGAAAATACAATACGAAAATCCGTGTTTTTCCCGTAACTCAAGATTTTACGGTGTTTGGGAAATTTCAAAAATAGATTATTGTTGTACTAATCAACACTTATCATCATGGAAGTCGAAACGCGTCATCCTAGTGTGTGACATTGGATTGACCATTACCATTTGATACATTAATACACCCCTGCGGGTGGAGTGTAAAATGTATAAATAATGTATATATCATTTGATATGACCTAAAAATATAACACACAGAAGGAGTCACTTTAGACCCTAGGTTTCATGACATTTTAAGTCGTTTGAGCCATGTCCGTCTGTCTATCTGTCTGTCTATTTGACTGTATGGCTGGTAAACACGCTAACTATCGAAAGACCCAACGAAAGACCCACGACTCTTCTGGTACCTCCCATAAAAATGTACCTTTCCGCCTACTTTAGAGATGGAGTAATAGTATCAATAAATCCAACGCGATCATACCCAAATTCTTTATTTAGTAAAGCTATAGCAGGATAGAGTTTTGGAGAAAAAACTGGAAGTCTAGCCACGGCACATCCAGTACCTCCGATACCCATCTGATGCCGCTCACTTTAGAAATCGGTGAATATTATTAATAGACCCAACACGATCGTGCTCAAATGCTGTATTTAGTAAAGCACAAGCAGGATAAAGTTTTTGAGAAAAAAAACTGGAAGTCTAGCTGCGCCCCTTCTGATATCTCCCACACAAATATACCACTCCGCCCACTTTAGAAATCGAGTAATAATATCAATATAATAGTATCAATTTTACTGAAGGTGAGGGTACATATATGAAAGTCGGGTTGCCCGACTGAAACTTTATCACTGGTTTTTGTTGTTGTAGTAAGCAAACTGTTAAAACGCTGTCAATATAGTTACCAGTGAGGAATTTGTTTTGAATGTGATACATAACATCAAAACCGCATATCCGGTTGGACTTAGATCAATACAATAACGTGCGATGACTACAACATTGAATTTAATCAAATCTTTAAGTCTAGACTATTTTTATACACTTTACAATGCGCACGAACAATGATGTCCGTCTGTCTGTCCTCCCAAACTTTTGTTTTTTTGAGACAGTCCCTGCGATTACAGCTGTAGTTTCAGAAAAATCGATTTGAATAGGTTGAGGTGATTAAGTTGAAAATGAGCGCGATCGGTCAAGAAGTACCCCACCTCCTGTCCGCGCGATTACAACTTTAGTTTAAGAGAAATACAGATGCAATTTTGTATGCAAGCTTCTCTTCTTCGATGAGACATAGCGGTCAAAAACTACTCCAATCTCCAATACAAACAGCCCCTTTTTGAGGGTGACCATCTGTCTGTCCACGTTATTACAGCAGTAGTTTAAGAGCTACAGGACTGAAAATTTATATGGAAGTTTCTATTCTCTATATAAAGATTATGTTCTGAATTTAGTAATTTCGGAAAAAAAACTATTCCCACCTCTCATTCAAACACCCTCTTATTAAGGGTGTCCGTATGTCTATCCGTCCGTCTGATTACAAGCTAAATTTAAGTGATATCAAATTTGATATACAAGCATCAATCCTCTTTTTGTCCGAGGAAAATCGGACAAAAACTACTCCCACCACTCATACAATACTCTGCCTTTTTGAGGGTGTCCGTCTGTCTGAATTGAGCAAAATCGTACCAAAACAACTCCCACCACCCATTCTAACTCCCCCCTTTATGGGGTGTCCGTCTGTGTAGCTGAAATTTGGTACACAAGCTTCTATCCTCTAAGCGGGGAGTTACTTCTAAGATGAGCAAATTCGGACAATAATCGCTCCCTTGTCCAACCCCCATTTCGTGGGTTAAACAATATTCCCAGCTCAACAATTCAAGATCAGTATTTCATATTTCAGTGAAAAATTATTGACAAATTATAGATGCTAGAAGCTAAAAGTAACGTCCACTTGTTATACAAACTCCCCTTTTTGTGATACATATTAATATAATATAGTTGTAGTGCAAAAAAACATTTTCTATGAACTTCGTCATAGCCCAATTAAGTACTATACTACTTATATATATATTTATAATAATTCCGCGACCAAAAGTCACATTTTTTAAAAATGTGGATTTGGGCAGATTTTCCTGTGCACCGACTATATTTTAGTATATACAGCAAAAGGGTGCTGATGACACACAGTGGTTAATGTCGAAATGAAGTCATACGCCTAACCTGCTCTCACATAATACATTTCAAAACTCTTGGCAAAAACTTATTGGCTATAATAAGTAATTGTCGATAGAAACTATCTTAAACTATTTATTTAAGCCTTAGCTACAATTCTGCAGAAGAATAATGATTCAGTGTTTTTTAAGTTATAGCTGAAAAACTTAGCGAAAACATCAATATAAGAAAACACATAAAAGGTTATAAAATAAGGTTTGGCCTAAGAATTTAAAAACCCTTTGGGGGTTTTACTATTCTGACCTAGTACCTTCACACTAACTTAAAACTTCTCACCACCTAGATTGGCTGATGTACTGTGTTATTAACAGGTGGCGCTGTAGACGGTGTAAATTAGGGATGTAAAATTTTCAGTAATTGCTTTCTCAATCGACATAGTACTGTCGGTAAAAGAATAATGCGTACCGTCATTTCGCATATAACCCAAATGCAATGACATAAGACCCAACACAAATTTTTTGGGCGAAATGTCAGTTTCAAAATGATCATATTATACAAATCGTATGACGACAGCACGCCCGTCGCAGTCAGTCTCGCTACTACTCTCTCACGAGATACCAAAACTTAGTACCTTTAGAACGCCAGTTCTTAGCTACGCCTCCGGAGAGTCCCCAGCGAACAGTTGTTAAGTGGAGCCGGACTTATCTTTGATCCACTAAGAACTAGATTGCATAACGAAAAAACAGCGAAGCTTCTTTTTGTTAAATACAACTTGGCTCTACTAAACTTTGAATACTGAATTCGTCAAATTTTTCGAAAGTAAATAAAATTATTTTTTAGTTACCTTAAAGACTGAATTTTTGAGAATTACATATATTTTCGTTTTACTTTGAAAAAAAATATTTTATGTTTAATTACTTAACTGGAATACATATTTTTATTTGAAAAGGCAGACAGTAGGAATGAAACTAAATTATTCGTTTACGTAAAACATTTTTTGACATTCGCTTAACAATTTTGGAATATTCGCTTTTTTTATTAGTATTCGCATTCTTACTTAACTCTTATACATTCGTTACATCCCTGGTGTAAATACATGTTTAAGTTCACGTATGAGTAATATTATTAGTATAGGCTACATCAATATTAATCATTCGTAAGTGACAAATGTAAAATCGTTCTAAATACTCTAATACCCTGTCGAATTAAATGTAACATCTGTATCACTGTGCCTCTGTGTCCCATAATTTTAATGTTGCAACACAAACGGAGGCAAACCTGAAAGAGTAGTATGCAAAAAGTTTAGATGCCTTGGGACTTTTTATTATGATTTTAACTGTTTTACTGCTGTTTCGGCCGTAAGTTTGTTGGCTTTAACTCATTTCACTGAGTGTGTATGTGTGTGTATTGTATCGTTTATACATATTGTGGATTTGGGTATACGACTGTTCTGCTCCCTGATGCTCTATATAAAAGTTAAGTACATATGTGTGTGTATGTATTTTCTGGCATCTCTATATCGTTGCCACAGTATCCCACTGACATGGTCAATGGCTTTAATGCTGTACAGTGTAACATTGAATTATTATTATTAGGTAATGCTGTGGAAAAAGAGACAAATATCTAATAATACCTATCATGCGGGAGATCAGGGTTTGATTCCTGTCACAGTCATCTAAATTTTCTTTCATCGGCGGCCCTCTCGATGTTGTCCACCGTAACTTCGTAACAAGAATCTCGTTGAAGCTGGACGAAACAGCTGACCTCCGGATTCGTCTCTAAAATGTAGGTCCCATTGTGTGAGTTGGAAAAAGTGTTGTAAATTCACATTCAATATAAAACTTTCAGTCAAGTGAACTGGCTGATAAATGTCAATACTCATATAACTTTCGATCGAATGGCCAGACGACACATATAGTAATACTGAAGGAAAGCTTACACCTAACAAATGTAAAATATTGAATGTAATATCTCTATTAATCTTACAAAAATAAATTATTTTGTATAGGTGGTACCAGAAGGGTTCGACCGATATAGTCAATATCCATTCCTGATTCAAATTTCAATAAGCTTATATTTTGTACAAAATGTGACCCAATTCAGTGTATCTACAAAAAATGTATGTATAACTATGGGGGCGAATTCGGGCATTTGTATGGGAGGTACCAGAAGAGTATTACAAATACTTCGGGTTTCTCAGTATTTGTCTACTACAAGATTCGCTACAAACAAAAAAGAAGTTCATAGCAAATGTTTTCTCATAGTGAATGCTTGTAAAGTTTTTCGCGTCTTTCCTCCCAAGAAAAAATTTTCATTTAGTTGAGAGGTTCAAATGTTTGTATACCTTGATAAATATTTTGCAATCATTAATCCAATACTGCTTATGAGGATTCATATTTCGGAATCCAAAATAAGTAAACAGACTGTACGGCATTATGAGAATTCATTCCCTCTAACAAAATTTTGAAATACTAATTACAAAAATTCTTTATAGATTTTCTTAAAAATTAACTCTCTTTACTTATAAGAGATCAAAATTCAGGACCAAAGACGTAAATTCAATATTATAGGAATTTCTTTATCGATTTTCTGAGAAATTCACTTCTTTTATTTATAACAGATTTGACTTCACGACCATAGACCGAAATTCAATATTATATGAATTGAATGTCAGCCTTTGTTTTTTTTTACCAGATACATGCCAATAGATTTCTTTTGCACGAATACGGCCTGCCACTCGAGTCACCTTTCCATCAGATTACAACCAATTCATATTCACAAATGTTAACTGGTAGTCAGCATAGTTGAGCAGTTACAGAGTATATAATCACATTTCTAAATAATTAAAAGTTCTTTAATCACATTATTTGGCCGCATACTGTTCTTCTGTTATATGAGCGTGTCTATGTAGATAGTTTGTATGTATTTGTTTGCAGCAATGTTATAACAGCGAATAACAAAACTCAAATACCAATTCATCAAGATAATCGTATTTTAGAACTTTATTTACGTACTGAGACACCCAATGCACACCACGGATGGCCCACATCTCTGGGCTCCATCGCAATGCGGTGCGTTGGAATATCCTGGATTCTGCATATTGTGTAATCTCACTTCCCTTAACACACACACACACATACATACACACACATACAATCACATGTGCTGCCAGATAGTATGAGGTCATATGGGACCGTAGTTTTTTTCCCTATATTTCCAGTATCCATTTCCATAGGGATCTCTATGGGTCGTTCGATTCGTTGTAGTGATGCGATATAAAAATGGTAGATATTTTGCATTTATGTTTGTTTATGACTTTTGCTTCGTTCGTATCTCTGTAAACATTTGAATGTGAGTTCAAAACTATTTGATATCATTTTTAACTTGTAACGTAAACACGGGTTATAATTTCTACCCTGACAGCAATAACACAAACGCCAATAACACCAAAAATTTTGAGAGCAATTATTATTTATGACTAAACTGATTGCACAAAGAGTTTTATCGGTCTCTGTTTTAAAATGGGGCGGGGGGGCCAGCAAACAGACCGAGATTTATTCCATCGTTATATTGCTTCTAGTGTTGGGCATTAAATTTCAAAAATACATTTTGTTTTGTATCACTCGCGATTTAGAAATAATTTAATAAAAGCACTTCCGTTGTGACAATATTAAATAGCGTAGAGGTGCAATATGAAATAGTTATTACGATGCTTTATTTTGCTTCGATTACACAATGTAACCTATTGAAATATATATATGTAGTACCTCACTACCCCACATACAGTTCCATGTTAGAGTTGGGAAACAAATTGAAAAGTGTAAAAAGTTTACATAGATTAGTAGACATTTTTTAAAATTTTATTAAGCTGACTCTACGTGTTCTTTAAGCATAATATCTTCGCATTGATGGGATGTCTTTCTTATTCGTCTTAAGCAATATATAACTCTTAACGTTTGAGATCATGGTGACGAAAATACGGCAAGGTAAGGTTGGGTTAATACGGCACCTTCGTTCAGCCTAGCTCTGATGGGCCCTGGCGTGAGCCCTGTTCTGATACCATTTCTAAATATTCGCACCAATTTTTATACCATCACCCTTAGGGATGAGGGTATATATCATTTGATACGACCCAAAAGTGTAACATATAGAAGGAGTCACTTTAGACCCTAGATTTCTTTGAACCAAATTCGATTCATGACTTTTTAAGTCGTTTGAGCCATGTCCGTCTGTCTGTCTGGTGGCTGTCCGGCTGGTTCGCACGATAACTTTCGAAAGACGCAACCAAATGTTTTGAAATTTTGTACGAGTTATTATTTTCTCAAAACTACTTACGGTATTGAAAATGGGCTACATGGCCCCGCCTCTTCTGGTACCTCCCATACAAATACATCATTCCGCCCACTTTAGAAATCGAGTTATAATATCAATACACCCTACGGGATCGTCCCCAAATTCTGTATTTAGTAAAGCTATAACAGGATAAAGTTTTGGAAAACATTTTGGAAGTCTATCCACGACCCTTCTGGTACCTCCCATACACACCTGGTACCGCCCACTTTAGAAATCGATTAATATTATTAAGAGACCTAAGGCGATCGTGCCCAAATTCTGTATTTGGTAAAGTTTAAGCAGGATAAAGTTTTGGAGAAAAAATCTGGAAGTCTAGACACACCCCTTCTGGTACCTCCCATACAAATGTACCACTCCGCCCACTTTAGAAATAAGGTAATAATATCAATACACTCGACACTATCGCGCCCAAATTCTGTATTTCGTTATGTTGTAACAGGGCAAAGTTTTGGAAAGAAAATTGGAAGTCTAGCGACGCCACTTATAGTACCTCCCATACAAATGTATCTTTCCGCCCACTTCAGGGATGTAGTAATAATATCAGTACACCCAACGGAATCGTGCTCAAATTCTGTAATTAGTAAAGCTATAACAGGATAAAGTTATGGAGAATAAATCTGGAAGCCTAACCACACCCCTTCTCGTACCTCCCATACAAATGAACCACCCATACAACCCGCCCACTTTCGAAATCGAGTAATAATATCAATAAAATAGAAAATTATTTGTTTACTGAGGGTAAGGGTAAATGTAAGTCGGGTTGCCCGACTGAAACTTTCTAACTGATTTTAATTACAAATCGGTTATTTTCAATATCTCAAGACTTAAACAATATCTTATATTGGGTGATGGTATTTATCAGTCAGTTTAACTGACTGAAATTTCTGTACTGGTTTCTATTCAATTCGGTCAACGTCGCTCTCAAGCCATTTCGTTGCTCTGATGAAGGCATGAATATTCCACAAAACGCCTGCTGATAGACAGGTATTGCCCACAAGTACCCGATGAGCAAACTTTTCATATCTAACCAAAAGCAGGGCATTGTCATAGATTATGCTCCGTGGTCTCATCTCCATCCATAAGACCCGTCCGGGATGTTCCTCATAAAACACTGATCTAAAACAGGTCCCGGTACAGTGTAATCCATGTGACACCTCACATTGATTAAATTCAGAATTTTGTCATGACCAAAGTGCGTCCATGCCCTCGTGGCGTCTAAACGCATCGCGATTTTCGTCGAAATCTTTTTCGCCTTAATGACTGGGGGTAACCAGATTAGCATCGTGCCCTTGTTATCATTTTCAAAAACAGTCTCTTATATGCTATTTCCCTTTTTTGGAGTCTGTCCCCGAGATTATAGCTGTAGTTAAGTAGCTTAACTTAATTTCCATTTACACACCATGACTAAAGTATGGGATGCTTCTCGCGTTTTACACGCTTTCTATATTAGATTCACAACAAACGGCATCTACCTGTTTGTTGACGAATACGAACGTCACGGATCTCAAACATGGAAGTCGCGTGTTCTTACCACTATGTCACGGCCGGTCTCAAATAAGTGGCTATCGAGGGGAAATTTGGTAAGCAAGCTTCTGTACTCTTACTGGAGGTTCAAATCTAAGACAACCAAGATCGGTCAAAAACTCCTCTCACCTTCCATACAAATTGCCCTTTTTTTGGGAGTCTGTCCCAGTTTAAGATCCATCGAGCTGTAATTTGGAATACGATCTTATATTGTCAAAGCGGAGATTAGGTTCTAAGTTGAGCCCGATCGTTAAAAATCTACTCCCCGTTCCAATACGAACTCTGCAGTTCAGTAGCTATCGAGCTGAAATTTAGTATGGAAGCTTATAGTATTTAAGTGGAGGTTTAGTTCAAAGATGACCATGTCCCATACAAACTCCCCCTTTTTGTTGGTGTCCGTCTCTCTGTCCTCGCGATAACAGCTGTAGTTTAGAAAATATAGAACTGATATTTGGTATGCAAGCTTCTATCCTCTAAGCAGACGTTATGTTCTGAGATGCAAAATATCGGACAAAAACTACCCCCATCTCCCATACACACTAGGCCTTTTTGGGGTGTCTCTATGTCTCTTCCCGCGATTACAGCCATAATATAAGAGCTACCGAGCAGGAATTTGGTACGCACGCTTTCATCTTTTAATCGTAGGTAAAGTTCTTAGATAAGCATTTTCGGACAAAAACTATTTCCACCTCTCATACAAAACACCCCATTTGTATACCATCACCCTTAGGGATGAGGGTATATATTGATACGAAAAAAAGTGTAACGCATTAAAGGAGACGAGATAGACCCCAGGTATCTTAAGACCAAATTCGTTTCAGGACTTTTTAAGACGATTGAGCTATGTCCGTCTGTCTGGCTGGCTGGCTGGATGGCTGGTCAGCAGGATAACTTGAGTAAACCTTAACGGATCAGTATGAAAGTATTAATATTTTTCAAAACGAACTTCTGGGATTGTAAATGGACGGAATAGCCCCACCCCTTCTGGTACCTCCCATACAAAATTACCTATTTTTGGATAATTAATATGTCTTCGTTAGCTGCCAAACAGACTACCGGAGGATATTTAAATTTGGTCAGTTTTTTTATCTTGCAAAAGTAGACAAACACTACGAAAACCGAAACCTTTGCCATACCCCTTCTGGTACCTCCCATACAAATGACCTAATTGACCCTCATAGTTTTACATACATATATTTTTTGTCACTAAACTGAATTCACTCAAATTTTGCATATGATGTTTGCATATGAAAACTGGACTCAGCAATGAATATGAACTATATCGGTTCATGCCTTCTGATACCTCCCATACAAAATTACCTATTTTTGCAAATTTAATATTTCTCCCATAACTTCCAAACGGACACTTGGAGGATAATGACAAATGGTCGGTTAATTTATCTTGCGATAGGAAGCAAAACCTTACTATTTGCCGCACCCCTTCTGGTACCTCCCATACAAATTCCCGAATTCACCCTCATAGTCCTACGTACATATCTATTTTTGTAAGTACAATTAATTCAGTCGAATTTTGCGTAAGTTGTAAAGTTATGATAATTTGAATCAGGAATGAATACGGATTATACCGGATCACCCATACAAAATGACCTTGTTTGCAAAATTAATATTTCTCCCATAATTTCTAAACCGGCACTTGAAGGATAATCAAATTTGGTAATTAGGAATTATTATTGGGTGATGGTATTTATCAGTCAGTTTACCTGACTGAAATTTCTGTACTGGTTGGGGTGTCTGTCGATCTGTCTTCCCTGAGCATAGCTGTAGTTTACGAGATATCTAGCTTAAATTTAGTGTACAAGCTTCCATCCTCTAAGTGGAGGTTAAGTTCTAATATGAGCAAGACCAGACTACTAACTACTTCCACCTTCTCATACAAGCTAACTTTTTTTCGAGATTAAAAAGTGCGAGGCTAAAAGTAACGTCCATCTATTACCATTTTTACAAATGGTGAATGGTAAATCTTCGGCATAGCCGAAGATAATTACCTTTCTAGTTTTGAGTTATGCCGGATTTGGACCAAATAAGCGAAATAGGCAATATGACCATGACATATTTGGTACTATCAGAAATTGTATGTGTGACTCTTTTAATATAGGGTTGGTAAATGGAGGGACTTTGTACCTCCGCAGATTCCATAATATCAGAGAGTATTTTAGTTGTTCCATAGTTGTGCAGCACATCGTGACCATGCTCTGCAGAAAAGTATTTATGTTGAGATTCCATAGTAGTAAGGAGAGAGTACTCCTCCTTGTTAAGTACCACATACGCCGAGAACAGATCCACTGCGCATAAAAACATGTAATTATGAAGCTAGCAAAAGTATCCAATGCAAACTTGCATATGCAAATGCATATCTCAGTCCTACCGGCATGTTTTGGGGATTTATGCGTATAAAGGCATATTTTGGGGTTGTCAGTTTTTTTTTTATTATTTATTTTTACTTTTCATATATATTTTTCGCAATATAGACTACACCTGTTTATTCCTTTAAGATGGAAAGATCTCGAATCTCTATAATTTATCGCAACTGGCGATGCTTATCTTTTGTTAAAGAATTAATATTAATGAATTAATAACTTCTACAAAGGCTGTATTTTTTAAAGTATGTGTTTCCATTAGTAACTAATCAAAATATTATTTTTGTGTTTATACTAAGCTCTACCTAGCGTTGCGCTGTGATTAGTTCCATCCACAACTCGTTGATATAGTTGGCGGAAACTATCACAGTACTATTTGAAGCGCATTAGGAAAGTTGTGGAGTAGTGCAACAGTGAGGAGGCTGAAGCAAGGTTGGCATTTCGAACACCCTCAGACACCTAAGTTCCCATATAAATTTGAAAAAAAAGTTCGTTTTGCATAAACAAAGCACTGATCAAGTTTTATGCCTTCTTTCACAAAATAACTTTTTTAAATCACATATATTCATAAACAGATTGTTGATCAAGATTTCAATCGCGGAAATCATGGATATGTGAGAAAAATTACGGAGAAGGCGTATACATAATATTTATTATACGTTCAAAGATTAAGTACACCATTCAATTCAGCACGACCGAAATATGTATACAGACCTGTTAGTCAAAAAACTTTATGTACATTTTTTACAATTGAGTAATTAATCAATTGTCTGAATCTTTTAAATGCAATGTACAAAGTAACTTTATTTAATTCTCTACAATTTGTGATGAGTTTTTAATAAAAACTATATTTATTCAGTGAATAAAATTAATTACAATTCCAAATGTATTGTGCATTTTATATCAGTTTTAAAGGCATTTTGTAATTGTTTTCATACTTATCTAATGCGCATATTTTTAGTTTTTCGTGCATATTTGTGTTCGCCCTGGTAGTTATACAAAGTAGCTACTGCCGTAGATAAATTGTGTTACCTGCAAGCTTAAATTCTTTACAGAACTACCCTTTACTAGTGTACACACACACCATCAGCTTTCCTACCCAACGAATAACCTCCCAGTTATCATTACGAGACTCAGAAATCAATACTCCATCCAAACCTACGAATGACTTGACAAATTAGCCAGCGTCCTAAAGAAACAATTCTGATATTACTTAATATTCCATCCTCATCATGGTATTTCAATGGGCAAACCCTTTTTTGATAGATGACCTCATCATTTGCATAATTAATTTCATTCCTTGTTGAATAGACAGGACGAAGTACAGAGCAACAAAGAGCAGGATAGCTGTAGAGCGACAACATGAAAGTGGCAGCTATTAATTGGAAAATTCGATTATGTGCGAAAGCATGCCACTTCATCCTGTTTGGCTTCCGGTTGAACCACCACCACAATTAGATGTGCACACCTGGCAAGCCACAGTCAACACTTGTACCTGGTTACCTCTGACATTGAGGTAATGCTTGACTATACACATATTTCATTTTGTCTCGAGTTAACTGGCTGTGTCGTACCGTGAGGTGTATGGGCAACTTGTTGCCTCTGCTGTATATGAATGAATACTAGTGGGTACATAAGACTTATTAGTGTTATTGCTTAAATATGGAATATGTTAATTGAGTTTTCGGACACTCAATCAAGCTTAATGTACCGAAATATTTAAGAGCTTTTTATCAGGTAAACACAGAGAGAAATTAATGGTAAAGCTAAGAGTGTTATTGAAATCCACATGATAGTCCTAACACATATTGCATTATCATGGAGTAGGGAAAAAGGTGGAGTAATTTTTAATTTATGGCAATTATCTTGACGTTATTTCTTCTAATATATATAATTCTCGTGTCACAGTGTTTGTAATAGCAATCCTCTGAAACGACTCGACCGATTTTTATGAATTTTTGGAATGTATATTTGATAGGCATGACAATAGATTCCAATGAATTTGCAAGATCCAAACGGAAAATCGCAGGATAATTGAACTTTGTCAAATTTGGTTGAGTCAATTGTCATGTTGTAGTAGGAAAACGCTTTGAAATCCGAAACATATACCACATTCCTTGAACACCTCCTATACAAGTGTCAAAGTACTGTCAAATGTCGTACAATCTAAATATTTAGTGAACGTTGACTTAGTACTTTACAAAGCGTTCTCCGAAGCGTCCGGTGCATGCGAAACGCAAAGTTTAGAAATATTCAAAATTGTGTAAGCATCATAGTCTGTAAACCATAATATCCTCCGATATGCTAATAAAGCTTACAAGCTACTGGATAATATATTTGTTTCACACACATGTGTCTGTAAAGTCAGAAAGTAGTGGAAATCCATTTTCTATCGTCTGTTATACCGTGTCTTCTTCTTACATTAAAATTTTTGGGTTTCAAGGGTAATTTAAGTTAAGACAACTGATTTATTGAAAACAAATGTCGCTGTGAAACAAAAAACAAACCTCTGATGTAGTAATGCTAGTTTGGGGGAAAAAATTCCATACACTCATACAATGTCCATACCGAAGCAAAGTAATATTTTTAATGCAGTTCAGCTGAGAGTAAATTTTTAATCGTATATAATAGTTTTTTTTAAGTTTTGGGGACGTGACGCCATTAATTTCTCATCACACTTTTTCACTGTATCAGATGTTTTAACCAAATGTATGGATCGTAAACAATTAAGGAAACATTTATAAACACATACAAAATAGTTCACATAATCCCTTTACACATAAATATCTAATGAACAGAGGACAGGACAACAACTGTCATATTCAGCATTTGGCATATCATATGTAAGCTAACTGCATCTCCCCTATTTTGAGTTCCTTAAATATTTACATTGAATGAAATATGGATTACGGATTAAAAGTTATACTAATTCTAATTTGTCAACCACATGATAAATGAGCATATCTCATCCATCAATTTATAGTATTTCTGTAGAGCAACTGTGATTGGCTTCTTTCAAAAGCTAGTGTGGCACATAATTAATCGAGTTTCCCCGATAACCAATTCAATTTGTTAACACAGACAATCTACCTACATACCAGGAGTACATATGTACATATCTACGTACCATCATTACTATGGCTCTCTGCGCCTTGTTTGTGCATTACGAGTGCGGAGGTATCATATGTCATAATTAACGGCGTAGATCCCATATTGATGTCTGTTATGCCTGATGTGGTTCTAGTCCGTATTGAAACTTTCTCATTAGTCACAACAAAATTAGATTAATTACACTGCCGAAACAACATATCTACTCGGTATTATGCCCAAAAACTTTGGCAACACACACACATAACATAACATGATTGAAGAGAGAACCCAGCAGCAAAAAATGGGGCTTTGCATGCCTTCTTACAGGCCTGCAAAGGCAGTCAGAAGCCCTACCTTTCAAATGCAGTCTTCATTTCAAATTAACATAGGGTGTCATAGGCAGGCAAGGCCTGCACATTCCCTTTCTCATTGAAGGCGTTTCAGTAGGCATGCCTAGTATGTCCTGCTTGGAGTCCTAATAACAAGCGCCTTCTATGAGGCATTGCTACTGCAGACCAGCTTGCAGGCCTGCAAAAGAGCATTTATAAAAGGACTTAAATAAAAAAAACATATGCGAATTATTTCCATATTAGATGATTTCCTACTTTTTATAAATTTTTAATACAATATTTATTACAATTTGTAATAACTATTTTTTTTTTAAACTCCAGCAGCGGGAATCGAACTCGCGAGCTCAGTACTCACAGTTGGGCATGCTACCTACTCGGCTATCACGTGATATAGTTGTTGTACGACAAATAACAAACATGTGGTTTTCATAAACAACAGCATCTGTCTTTTCTTCCATTTAGAGGCCTGTCTACAGGGCTAATCGGAGAAGTGACAAGTGCATGGCTATGAACGTCAATTCTGCCTTCTACTAATAGGACTGTCAACAGGCCTGTTTAAGGCAAGAAAGTTTGCATGCCCTTTGTGCACATTTATGGTATTTTGTGGGGTACACAGTGGGGCTGCTCACAGGTCAGTTTTAAGAAAGGAAAGAGGCATGTCTGCGGGATCTTTTCTCACCCTAGTAAGAGGCCTCATTACAGGTCTCATTTAAGAAGCGAAATGTGCATGGGTATGGAATTTTTTGTTAGGCTTAGTGAAGGACTTATTATAGCCTGTATACATGCCTGGAAAAGGAAGGCGTATTTGAATGTCAACAAACTGCCTTTGAAGGCATGTTGGCAGGCATATTTTTACAATGCCTTGTCTTTTCCGCTGCTGGGAAGTCGCTTAAGTGGAATTGTGGGTGTGAGTGTCTGTCGGTGTGTGAATTTATTATTAACGGTATTGAATGCCAAAAACAAAGTTAATTGTAACTTTTATACTTTATTTCCAAATTATGATGAAACCTCACAAAATTGGAGACAGAAATGAGCACTATTATGCAATAATACACACATGATAAGGATAAACCCATTGTAGAATCTTTATAAACGACATTGTAATTAACTATCAGTTTAAGGGAACTAATGTGTTTTATTATTGCGTATAGTAGGCGACAGATTCAAAAACCGTGCAAGTGAACGCGAGACAAGATTGAAATTTGTACTTTCAAGGGATAATAATAATTTTATTTTACGCTGATTTGTGTACACGACGGAAGACAAATATGACAATCCGCTGCTCTGTTTCTGACACATCCGTTAAAGGATTAAGACTAGTCAGTTTTGCTTCGGTAAGAAATATGATAATGAATGGAACTACATTTCAAAATACAAAATATCTCCAAAGCATTATGGCTGTCTTCGAAGCGGTTTGATTTTTCGGTTCTGCTTCTGAGCAAATATTTTGGTACCGCTCCAGGAAAATTATACTTATACTATCAAGGTAATTATCTTTGGCTAAGCCGAAACTCAGATACCCTTTACCATTTGTAAAAATGGTGATACAATTACTAATTTGCACTACAACTATATTGTAGACGATACTTGTAGCCTTTCACTTCCATTTTAATCATCCATCAATAACTGTTTACTAATATGTCAGATAATGAGCTTACATTTTGTATATGATCTGAGAATATTGTTATGTATTTTTAAATCCCGAAAAAGGGGGAGATTGTACTGGAGGTGGCAGTAGTTAGTAGTCCGATCTTCCACATATTAGAACTTAACCTCCACTTAGAATATGGAAGCTCGAATACGGCTGTTCTCGGGGGACAGATAGACGGACACACCAAAAAGAGGGTGTTTGAATGAGATATGGGAGTAGTTCTCGTCCGATAACGCCCATTTCACAATATCTAATGAATTAAAAAAAATTTAAGATTTGTGCTTTCGAAGTAAAAGAAACAAAAATCAGTACAGAAATTTCAGTCAGGTAAATTGACTGATAAATACCATCACCCAATATAAAAGTTTGATTAAGTCTTGAGTAATTGAAATTTTTAATTAAAATAAAATTACTACTTTTTGTCTGCATGTAGAGCAAAAATGTAAAAAATTTGACCTATTTGTATAGTAGGTACAATTAGGGGCAGCACAACGTGTCTGATTTTTTTTCGTATATCAACGTTCAGTGAACGTTTACCTTGGCAAAATTTGTCTGAATTCAGTGTTCATACAAAAATGATATGTATGTAAAAGGGGAAAAATCGGTTATTTACCTGAAGGGGTGTGTCAAATAGTTAGGGTTGCTGAGGTTTTGTCTCCTATTACAAGATTAATAACCTTACCAAATTTGATTATCCCCCATGTGCCGGTTTAAACGTCATTTTGTATGGGAGGTACCAGAAGGGGTACCGATATAATCCATATTCATTCCTGATTAAAATTTTCATAACCCAAAATTTTACTGAATTCAGTGTACTTACAAAAAAGATATGTATGTAAGACTATGGGTGTGAGTTCGGTCATTTGTATAGGAGGTACAAGAAGGGGTGTGTCATATAGTTAAGTTTTTTGAGGTTTTGCCTCCTATCACAATATACATTAACCAACAAATTGTCATTACCCCCCAAGTGTCCGTTTGGAAGGTATGGGAGAAATATAAATTTTCAAAAAATAGGTTATTTTGTATGGGAGGTACCAGAAGGCGTGAACTGATATAGTCCATATTCATTCCCGTGTTCACATTTCATAAGCGAACATCATACGCAAAATTTGAGTGAATTCAGTTTACTGACAAAAAAAGATATTTATGTAAAACTACGAGAGTCAATTCTGTCATTTGTATGGGAGATACCAGAAGGGGTTTGGTAAATGTTTCGGTTTTACTAGAGTTTGCCTACTATTGCAAGATAAATAAACTGACCAAAAAAAATATTAGTTATCCAAAAAAAAGGGAATTTTGTATGGGAGGCACCTGAAAGGGTGGAACTATTCTGCCCGTTTACAATACCATTAGTTCGTTTTGAAAAATATATTTATCCTACTCACCAGCCAGACAGACGGACAAAGCTCAATCATCTTAAAAAGTCCTGAAACGCATGTGGTCTTATGATACTTGGGGTCTAACACGTCTCCTTTAATGCGTTTCACTTTTTTTCGTATCAAATGTTATATACCCTCATCCCTAAGGGTATAAGTATAAAAATGTTTACAATTTTAAACTCTCACAGTTTTGAAACCTTATTTAATTTCGATCCAAGATATCAGTTTTTTACTAATACTTCTTGTACCGTAGTAGGTAAGTGTTAGTAAGTGTCTCTGTTTAGAAATCCATAATGTCACTGCATTTATTGGATTTCAAACATTTTTATACCATCACCCTTAGGGATGAAGGTATATATCATTTGATACGAGCCAAAAGTGTAACACATAGAAGGAGTGACTTTAGACCCTAGGTTTCTTTGAACCAAATTCGATTCATGACTTTTTAAGTCGTTTGAGCCATGTCCGTCTGTCTGTCTGTCCGGTGGCTGTCCGGCTGGTTCGCACGATAACTTTCGAAAGACGCAACCAAATGTTTTGAAATTTTGCACGAGTTATTATTTTCTCAAAACTACTTACGGTATTGCAAATGGGCTACATGGCCCCGCCCCTTCTGGTACCTCCCATACAAATACATCATTCCGCCCACTTTAGAAATCGAGTAATAATATCAATACACCCTACGGAATCGTCCCAAAATTCTGTATTTAGTAAAGCTATAACAGGATAAAGTTTTGGAAAAAATTTTGAAAGCCTAGCCACGCCCCTTCTGGTACCTCCTATACAAATCTACCTTTCCGCCCACTATAGAGATGGAGAAATAATATCAATAAATTAAACGTGATCGTACCCAAATTCTATTTTTAGTAGAGCTATAACAGGATAACGTTTGGAGAAAAAAATTGGAAGTCTACTCACGCCCCATCTGGTACCTCCCATCCACATCTGGTACCGCCCACTTTAGAAATCGATTAATATTATTAAAAGACCTAACGCGATCGTGCCCAAATTCTGCATTTGGTAAAGTTTAAGCAGGATAAAGTTTTGGAGAAAAAATCTGGAAGTCTAGACACGCCCCTTCTGGTACCTCCCATACAAATGTACCACTCCGCCCACTTTAGAAATAGGTTAATAATATCAATACACTCGACACGATCGTGCCCAAATTCTGTATTTTGTTATGTTATAACAGGACAAAGTTTTGGAGAAAAAATCGGAAGTCTAGCGACGCCCCTTATGGTACCTCCCATACAAATGTACCTTTCCGCCCACTTTAGGGATGTACTAATAATATCAGTACACCCAAGGCAATCGTGCCCAAATTTTGTAATTAGTAAAGCTATAACAGGATAAAGTAATGGAGAATAAATCTGGAAGCCTAACCACACCCCTTCTCGTACCTCCCATACAAATGTACCACTCCGCCCAATTTCGAAATCGAGTAATAATATCAATATAATAGAAAATTACTTGTTTTACTGAGGGTAAGGGTAAATGTAAGTTGGGTTGCCCGACTGAAACTTTCTAACTGGTTTTAATTACAAATCGGTTAATTTCAATAACTCAAGACTTAAACAATATCTTATATTGGGTGATGGTATTTATCAGTCAGTTCAACTGACTGAAATTTCTGTACTGGTTTTTATATTACTTGAATGATTGAGTCAATTATTATTTTTTGGAAATATTTATTCGAATAAAATACATGTGGAGTTGTTGGAACGACTTATCCTCTTTATCCGCGCTAAAAGTAATTTGTTCACGTGGAAATCAATGGAAGGTATGTCTCAAGCATCATGTGATCAGTGTTATGTTTACATATACCAATTAAATACCATACTTGGGAAAGTCACTCTATATTGTATGCTACAAATTCTAATTAATAATTGTTCGAAGTTGATTCTGAAGGTAGTTATATTAATAGCAGGAAAACATACCCAACCGTTACGACGGTATTAAAGAGCAATTTACCTCAGTGTCCAAACTCCATAGATGATAAATCTACACTGTTGAGTTATTGACTAATCTACGCAAAAGAGAAAGCTAAGCCATACTGGTGGAATATAGAGATTGCACATAAACGCAAGGAATGAAGGAAACTAGTCAACAAGATGAACTGGGTCGTATATAAGGCTTCAATTTGAGATATCAAAAAACTCTTTTCTAATGAGTCATGTAAAAAATTCTGCAGTAATGTAGAATATTCTTCGGAAACTAGTCGGCTACACAATATATTAACCTCAAGTCCGACAATAACATTGTATTTACATAGAACAGATGGTTCATGGACCACCAACGTAACACAGGACGTACTGAAGGAAAGTGATTATCAGTCTATGGAAAACTCGGTTATGAATACTTGTAATATTTCCTGTATAACGGTTACTAAACACCGATTACAGTGGACTATCAAAAGTTTCTACCCTTATTAATCTCCGTGACCCGATATTATTCCCGAGGATTTGCAGAAGAACATCGATTTATTGAGGTCCCGGCTTTAAACAATCTTCTGATCCCGTCTGCAGGTGTCACACATTCCAACAAGATGGTCAACTTTTTAAACTGTATTTATCTATTAAGAGATATTTCAGAGCTATCTTCCTTTCTACTTAAATCTTTGGAGAGAATTACTATGTGTATATCAGATATATATGTATATATCAGATCATCTCTTAAAACAGAAGCTCTATCTAAGGCTCAACATGCCTACACGTAGGATAAATACACGGCAACTGCTTACATTCAATAACACAATGCAACAAATTTTTGATCCCGGCTTCTAATTAGTTGATCCTTATGTAGAATTTCACGCTGAATTCAAATCTGATCTCAGATATTTGAAAAGTAGAACGGTTTTTGAGATATGGTCAAATTTTCATTTTAAGTGTTTTGAAAAAAGGTAGGTCTACTAAAATGCCATTTTCTCTGGTTTTAGTTGGCCGATATTTGCAAACTGTAACGAAAATAAAAGATAATAAAATTATTTCATAAAAAACGATAGCTGTTTAAAATCCAATCATAAATGACAAAGTTATGGAACTTCACAGTTGGATTTTTGTAAAAATTTTAATGACTTTTCAAGTTTTCGCTGCTTTTAATTAAGTTTTTTCCGTGTTTCCGTAAAAATTGCTCCGGTTTTAGACTATTACATGATAGAATAATATGTTACAAAATTTTTTTGCCCTTGGTCATCAAAATCGGATAAAAATACTTCCGCATTAGCAGCATTTGGTGAAATAACCCAATTTTTTTTTTAGATATTCCTATGTGACTTGTTTAACAAAAAACTTGAGTTATATGTCGAAGGGCAAGCAAAACAATAATTACTACTACTCTCAAGAAGAGGTATGTGTACTTAATTGTGAATTTAGCGTTTATTTTCCAACCGATTTTGATGACCAAGGGCAAACAATTTTTGTAACATATTATTCTATCATGTAATAGTCTGAAACCGGAGCAATTTTTACGGAAACACAGAAAAAAACTTAATTAAAGGCAGCGAAAACTTGGAAAATCATCCAATTTTTTACAAAAATCTAACTTTGAAGTGCCATAACTTCGTCATTTATGATTGCATTTTAAACAGCTATTGTTTTTTTATGAAATAATTTTATTATCTTTTATTTTCGTCACAGTTTGCAAACAACGGTCAACAAAAACCAGAGAAAATGGCATTTTAGTTGACCTACCTTTTTTCAAAACACTAAAAATGGAAATTTGACCATATCTCCAAAACTGTTCTACTTTCCACATATCCGGATACAGAAACTTTTGAAATTTTGTGACATAGTGTAATAAGTTTTCCCTGATTTATAAGAATGCACACTCGCTGTCTTTCTGGACATTGAGAGAACTGTCAAACTTTAATCTGCAGTTGACTGAATGGAACAACTGGAGATTAATACAGCGTCATCTCACTAGTTGATAATTTAAATATTTCTAAGGTGGCGATTCGTGGTACTCCACAAGAAAGAGTACTCTCTCCACTACTATGGAATCTCAACATCAATACTCATCTGATGACTGTCGCATATGCGGATAAAAAACTTCTAAAACTTCTGCTATAATCGTGTCATCGCTGTGGAATGGGTGTAAACCTTCAATTTATCATAATCGGACTAAATTATTTCGCAGTTACTTACTTACTTAATTTCCCTCTACACCCCATAAAAGAGGTATGGGATAGCTTCTCGCTTTGTTGTGAATTAACACGCTTTCTATTTTAGATTCACAACAAACGGCACCTAATTGTTTATCGACGAATGCAAACGTCACTGTTTGAGAAGCTTTTACTAGACTTGCAGATTATCTCGACACTTATACTGCGACTTTGTTGTCGACAACATCGAGGAGGCCGGCACTGAAAGAAAAATGTAGATGACTGGAGGCGGGAATCGAACCCGGGATCTCCCGCATGGTAGTCGCGTGTTCAAACCACTATGCCACGGCCGTTTCCCATTTCGCAGTTACACTTTCTGATAATACCAAATACCTTGGAGTCAGGATTTGTCGTAGCGTAAATATCAGGTCGGTCGTGAATTACCAGGTCTCTAAGCCACATGAAAAGGTCCTATTAGTTTCTTTAAGATGGGCTTTAGCCTTTCATATAACACACTCCATAGAACCTTGTATGCGATGTTGGTGCACACATCTGGGTCACTTGTCTTAAGCATTCCTTTAGCCAAATCCGGCATTTAAATTCGGTCATTTATATGGGAGCTACCAGAAGGGTTGTGGCAAAGGTTTTGCAGTTTTTCTGTTGTTACGAAGTAATCAAATTTAAATGACCTCCAGCTGTCCGTTTAGAAGTTATTGGGGAAATATTATTTAAAATAGGTAATTCTGTATGGGAGGTGCCAGAAGGGGTTGGGGTATTTTGCCCTCTTACAATCCCATTAATTTACTTTGAACGCCTTTTCGTGCCATAAAAAAAAACTTAATTTCCTTTTGCATCCCATGAACGAGGTATGGGATAGCTTCTCGCGTTGTTGTGAATTAACACGCTTTCTATTTTTAGATTCACAACTAACACCTACTTGTTTATAGACGAATGCGAACGTCACTGTTTGAGAAGCTCTTACTAGACACGACGATTGAATCGACGCTTAATACTGCGAAGTTGCTGTCAACAACATTCGAGGGGAGCCGACAATGAAAGAAAATTTTATTTATTTTTTTTCTTTTAAGATGACTGGAGTCAGGTTTGAACCTGCGATCTCCCGTATGGTAGTCGCGTGTTCTAACCACTATGCCACGGCCGGTGCCATAAGACCCATAATATTCGGTGCCAAAATACTATCAGTTCGAGACTACATACTTTCCATACAATCCTCGTCTTCCTGTCCATTCCTTGCACATTTCATTTTCACTTCGATTCAATCTATAGTTTCATCTATGTATGTACGCATCCATTCTCGTAAGCCATAAAGAAGCACAACGAAATACTTTAAGCAAACTCTATTTTCAAAACTTACAATCATAACTATTTTCTATTTTCATTATATGAATTAAATGTATGAAACCTTAGATGTTTTTGCTCCAGGTAATTCCATCCTATGTGAATACATTCGCATGCCAACATTCATATATCCAGGCATTCCGGACCTAAAACGGATGTGATATAAAGGCAAAATAAGAGTTAACGAAGAAAAGTTCACAGCAAAAAAAAAACCAAAAACGAAAACTCAACAGGAAAGCAATTTCCTCATGCAAAGCAGTTCAGTTCCAAGTGCCGAGTTAAATATTAAAAGTGAATATGCAATAAAAGTCACAAGCTGGAGATGAAGTTGAGATTTACAACATATGATGGAGTGAATTGCTCTGCGACTACCACAGCTGCTGCTACTGGGACTGACGCTGCTCACATTTGCTTCTTGGCAAAAAGTGACGATAAGGGAAGAAATGTTTATAAATTCAATTCAGCGAATGAGAGAAGTAATAATAAAATATTTTATTGAATTTATTATGCGATAAGAAACTAAAAGGAACTCAAATGCACTCACACATTTGTCTTTCGCAGAATCCTTTAAACGGTAATGGGAAGAGCGTGCACTTCAATTAGAGCTTAATTATTAATGAAATAAATGCACGTAATAAGTAACATTTTAAGCAGCGAACAGAGATGAGCACCTACTACATCTTTGATTCCCAACGTGGAGGGCCAAAATCGTAAAACTCTAAATATGTTGGTGAATAGATTGTGAAATTCAAACTTGCCTACGGAAACTATTTCTTCTTTATATTCTAAGTAACTCTGATTTTCAGATTGTCATAGTAACCTAAACTCAACATTCGATATTGTACTAAAGCTACCTCTTATCAATTTATTAGAATATGAGCGCAAAAGTTCGAGAAAACAGGTTCAACAAAGAATTAATCGATCTAAAACTTCAAGAGATCCCGAATATGTATATCCTGTAAGGGCGTCTGCTCGTGAACAACCTCGGTTCTTCACTCGAAAGCGGTCCAGCGTCATAAATGTGCATAGGACGTCTCTAAAGCGCCTTCTACACAAAAATGTACATTGACATACTCACAAAGTTCAAATATTAAGAAATCAAAGCCTGCACGGTAGATAGGTTCGATAAAAATCTTTAGGCGTTCACCCCCAGTTTTGTAGTTTGCCCAAAGACAAATTGAGGACATCAAAACTCATTTTCATCCTTGTACCCCACGATCCCCCGAAATCGCATTTGTTAGGCCGCATCGTCATTTGATGTCCTATCGTAACGAAGCTCATATCTTTGTTCATGGGCTTCATTTAGCTTAAATAACATTTCTGACTCCGACGTCAATTATAGTTTTTGATCACCTTTATCGAGCGACCCTATCTAATGTACAACCGTCATTGAAGATGTTCGATCAGCAGCGTCTTTTACCTACTAATCATTAAAAAAAGTAAAACCAATTTAGGTCCACCCTGTATTTGCTTTGCCTTAGTCGGCCTTTGTACTTGCCATAAACCATTTCACATGTTGAATATACTCAGCTGTGCTTCATTTATCGAATTTAACTGCAATTGTCATTACGCTTCTTCCAGCTCATGCATTTGTTGTTCACATCATTATCAATAATATTGGCACACTCGCATGTCTATATTATAGCTTTACATATTTGTCTATATGTATCATTGTGTGTAATAATCAAATCAAATCACAATTTATAGATAATTTTTGTCTGCGACAAAAATCAAGACATTATATGCAACGAGAAATGAATCAGGACTAAACACAAAAAAAACGCTCCCTTGTAAAATCTAATAAAAATAGATTGCATACGATAACAGTTAATAAAGTCTGCAGTTCGAATCGATAGACAAGTTCAATATGGTGGAAGAAGCGCAGACACAATGTGCATTTGCTCTGGCAAGTCGATGACATGAATGGTGTGATACGGATGATGACAACAACGGCGTCGATGATGGTGATGGAGGGGGCGGTAATAATATGCACTTACAAGCCAGACAGTTTTACGATGCATAATTTAATAGATGTCATTTTATCAAAATATCATAGACCGAAAATAGACGCAAAGAAACCACAAATGTCTTGTGCCCATTTTTGTCATATTAGCTTTTGCGGCGAATGAGTTTGTCGATATTTTACATATTTTGCGGTTGACAAAACAAAAAAGTAAAATGCATTTTCAATAAACTACAAAAATAAAGATGTGCAATGATATATGCAGATGCCGTTAGTGGAGAATGTTGCGAGTAAACATTTTTAGACGAGCACTGCAGCTAAGCAAGATTTCTTTTGTTTTACACAATATTTACCAACAAAATTTGTCTGTGGTTACAGCATTTCGCACAATGGTATTTTGGTGGCAATATTTTGACACTTACTTTTTACAAATCGAATAATTCTATTGTATGGAAAAGTGTTCCACTAAGAAGTTGAACTCAGTAGCTTAAGCATGTTAAATATTTGCGTTGCTTACATTTTAAACTAGTTTTTATTAAAACACAGCAGCTTTTTGAAGTATGTATTACTAGCTGACCCGGCAAACGTTGTTCTGCCGTACAACTTTGGACCCGGCGAACTTCGTCTCGCTCCTTAGGTAACGCCTTCATAAAAGCTCCAGGGTAATAGTTAAACACAGATAGTTCAAGTTTTAATGTGATTTATTTGAATTCAATCGAAATCAGTGAAGAGCGATCTGATAAATAATGTTTTTCGATTTTTTTTCCAGCGCAAAAATAAACAATGAAGACATTATGCCAACACTCAAACAGGCAACGCACAGCTGACTGTGTGAAAAGCAGGGAAATTCGAGATTGATCCCACAAACTTCAAACGATTGGCCTTGCGATTTATTGATTGTCATCGCAAAAGTCAATCGAATGGGGAATTGAATTCAGAGTACGTATCGCGAGCCAAGAGCCCAAATAAAGAGCTGGCTCGCGAGCTAAGAGCCAATAGCCCAAAAAGAGCTGGCTCGCGAGCTAAGAGCCAAGAGCCCAAAAAGAGCCAGCTCGCGAGCTAAGAGCCAAGAGCCCAAAAAGAGCTGGCTCGCGAGCCATGAGCTCAAAAAAGAGCCAGCTCGAGAGCCCATTTGAAATTTTGTGGCTCTTGGCTCGCGAGCTAAGTACCAAAGTTATGTACCAAAAGTAATTTTTGTCATAAGAAAGTACTTTGGTACCAAAAAAGTACTTTGTGCAGAAAAGTGTTTTTTTGCCAATAAAAGAACTTGGTGCCGAAAAGTACATTAAAAGTACTTTTTGGTGCAAAAGTGTACTCTGGTACAAAAAAATACTTTGTGTCAAAAAGTACGTTAAAAGTACTTTTGGTACAAAAAAGTACTCTGGTACAAAAAACAGTACTTTGGGCCGAAAAGTACATAAAGAGTACTTTTGGTACAAAAAAGTCCCTGGTACAAAAAAAATACTTTGTGTCAAAAAGTACGTTACAAGTACTTTTGGTAAAAAAAAGTTCTTGGTACAAAAAAGTACTTTGCACTGAAAAGTACATTAATAGTAAAAAAGTCCCTGGTACAAAAAAAAAGTACTTTGTGTCAAAAAGTACATTAAAAGTTCTTTTGGTACAAAAAAGTACTATGGTACAAAAAAAGTACTTTGTGCAACAGAAATTTTTTTTGGGCCAAGGAAATTACTTTTTGGCTTAAAAAAGTACTTTTGGTACATAACTTTGGTACTTTGCTCAAGAGCCAAGAGCTCGCTGGCTCTTTTTGGGCTCTTGGCTCCTGGCTCGCGAGCTGGCTCTTTTTGGGCTCTTGGCTCCTGGCTCGCCAGCCAGCTCTTTTTGGGCTCTTGGCTCCTAGCTCGCGAGCTAAGAGTCAATTTTCAGGAAAAGAGCGGGTCGCGAGCAAGCCAATACGAACCCTGATTAAATTTGCTTGAATTAAAAGGAAAGATCGGTTGAAATAATAGGAAATTGTGGGGTAAGGACTTCCTCTCCTTTGAATTTGTCCTTGATGATCGTCGCTTTAATCACATTGTTCATCAGTTTCTTGACGGACAACCGCGTACCGTTGCACAATTTCGGATGATTCAGATTCCGAAACATGGCTATGATCGATCCCATCTCCAGTTGTAAGTTTTGCTGAGGACACATCTAGAGAGTTCAAAAATTCTGTCGGATAGTTGGTCGCTTCATTTTCGTCGGTCACGCTGTCGCGTATGAATGCAGTTCTCCATCGATTCGACTTTGAATAATAGCATTCATGCTATCGACGTCTTTATTCTTCGCTGCTGGCCCGTTCACTAATTCAATCTAGATTTTTATAATTTTGTGCAATGCCGGGAAAAACTTTGGTGATGAGTTCCTTCTTCGACGATGTAAACTCGCAAAAAATTGCCGGGAACGTCATCAATCCAGTCGAAAAATCAACAGGAATTTGGCCATTACCAAGCGCCAGTAGCTGTCTTGAAAATTCAGTAGCCGATGGGTCGTTTTGCAACGTGACACTCATGTTCGTAGTCAATTTCAACTTCAGAACATGCCGCCACAAAGACGACGATTTCAGGCATGCATTAATTTAATCAGCAGCGGAAGATTTTCGGATGACGGGAAGCATGTGACGAAAATCTCCAGGCAGCAATATCATAGCCCCACCAAATCGACTCAAATCACCTCGTAAATCCTTCATCATTCGGTCAACTGCCTCCAAAGCTCGATGCAACAGCTAACGCAATTTGCGATCTTGACCGAATTTTTGTCAGAATCAAATAAATGTTCGTCATTTATGTCTTGTCCCACCGGGAGCATCAAGAAAGTAAATGCCTCCCGTTTTATCGTCAACAACCTTCATCAGCGAATCGTACACTTTCGTTTGATCGGCATTCAACAGCGGCTCATTTGTAAGGACTCTTTCAGTCAGCTCATCTCGATCAAAGCCTTGCTATCGTTGCAATTCGCGATTAAATGCAGAGTGCATCGAAAGATTTGGCGCTGGAATTCCCAATTTCGACAGTAGACTGCCGCATATGAGCACGTACGTGTCTTCGATCAGAAGTTAATTTCAAAATCGAAATTCAATGTTGTCGTGCGAACTCTGCGCAAAATCAGAAAATCAATAGTTATTGAAGTGCTTCATGCTGCAGTTGTTCCTCATCCCGACGCTTGAGAACAATATCGCGAGATTCCATATTCTCCCTAACAATCATCACGGCGACTTCATTTATTGTGGGAGCATTGAATTGTCTTGCATGGCCTCCAGAGGGTCTTTTGTCTGCTCAGAATGCATTGTATCCAGTTCGGTTATGAACAATCGGACCATTACGTTATGCTCATGCAGAAGAGTTTGCAATTGTTTGATCATTTCGAGTTTAATCTTCTAACATAATAAATTTCACAATAATCCGAAATTTTCCAAGCATCATAACGAATTTTCCACCTATACGTCGACTGGAATTATTAATTCAAGCGATGCATTGCAAAATTTCGTCGAAAAATTTAAATTTTTCCGGAATTTTCCGAGTGTTCCACCAAGAATTTTTATATTTTTCCATTCAAAAAGTCATTTCGGAAAAATTATGCGAAATTTTTCACAGAACAGGCGTTTCACCTCTCTCCTCTTCTCATTATAAGGCTCCGTCACCGCTATGTTGCCATTTGCGGCAGTTACGCCTGCTTCATCCATTTCCTCAGACAACTAGGTGGTGATCCGAGTCAATATTTGCGCCGCGCATCACACACACGTCCATAACGCTTGACACATGCCTTCTAATCAATCTGGTTCCACTCACAACCATGTTTCTTGCCGACGGGAGACTAACCAGTGTGAATCAATTATCGCAGGTGTTGTTGTGCAAACTGAATTTCCCGACTATTGAACCAAGAGCATCTTCCTTTCCTATTTTAGCATTAAAATCTCCCAGAACAATTTTAATGTCATGTGCAGGGCAGCGGTCATCGTCTTTGTCTTCCGTCGGGTCGTGTACATAAATCAGCGTAATGTAAAATTATTTCGCCCGGATGCGAATAGTGGCTATTTGGTCACTTACAGGGTTAAACCCCGAGACCAGGTGTCGAAGTCTCTTTGCCGACTATGAAACCACATTCAAATTCGTGTCTTTCTGCATGGCAGCTGAAAGAGATGTCACAGTTCTTCTCATTTGCTGCATAACGGCGACGTAGCCTTGTATTTGTGGAGGACATCGGCCAGTTGGATAGAGGCACTAAGAGAGCCTCTGTGTTGAGCGTCAGTAACTTCTGTTACCTCTTTCCTAAATCGCATCAGTGGTAGCATGCCGATTAGATTACTCAACATTCCGCCTTCACACATTTGCGGTGACATTGCTCGGGGAATACATTATCTCTCGGACGTTTTGAGCTGCTTGGGAACTTCCAAAGAGAGCTTTGGTTATTCGCAAATGAAAGAAAGACTTAAATTAAGAATTCCCCAAAACGGGACAATAACAATATGAAATTTAAGAGAGGAAAGAGGACGTGTGATTGTGTGGGCGACATGTCGCTCATCAGGTCGTGCATGACAAAGTGAACACTTGTATGAAAATGTTGTTGATGATTTGAATGGTCGGTCTGCTACGTGTCATCAACGATTTTCTAAGGTCATGCACCTATCCTTGAGGACGGAAAATGGAATTACTGGTAAATTTTCATAACGATCAGTAAGAGTTTAGTCGAGTTATCCTCCTCACCAGCCAGCCAGACAGACGGACATGGGTCAATCGTCTTAAGAAGTCCTGAAACGAATTTGGTCCTAACATACTTGGCTTCTAATCCGTTTCCGTAACGTTACACTTCCTCTCGTGTCAAATTATATATTCCTAAGATCACAGGTATAAAAAATGTAACTTACAAAGGCAAAAACAAGATAGTGTAAATTCTATAAAAATCCTTTTTATTTCATAAAAATCCAGGATATGTTGTACTATATAATTTGTAATAAGTATATGAAAAAATAAATACAGATTTTAGTCACATTTTTAATTAACCCATTAACGTTAAAGTCAGAATTGTACACCTCACGGAAAAACTAATATAATCACTGGATTTCCCGAGGGTATACGTAAATTATTTGCGTTTTATAAAAACGCCTGTTCTCCATAGATTTAATTGATACATTTGAAAAAATTACAGTGTGCTTATCTCCTTATATAATAATAATAATAAAATACATTGCACCATTCTCTGGCACCATTTTCGCACAAAGCACAACAATTTATATTGTACCATAAAATCTCTACTGACTTATGGGCTGAGCAACCCCATAATGGCAGAGTCTATTGACATCGGCTTCTTGCTCGCCATGACATTTTGTTGGCTAATAAACTTAATGTTGATCCTTATCGCCTTTCTGTATTGTTTCTTTAAACTTTAAATAATTTATTGCCTTACTCAAAAAGACTATTTGCTCTTAAGATTTTTATCCTCGTCGTACAAATCAGAAAAAAAAACCTAAGAACTACTATAACATTTATGCTCCATAATTAAGATATGGACAACTTTAAATGGGAATACCCATTCATGGGAGTAATTGTGTGTGTGTTTGTACTAGTATGAACTACATTTATACTGTTGGCCCTTAGCAACAATTGGCAATAAATGTGACAAATTATCTCGTAGATAAACACTTGAAACGGATATCATGCTGTTTCTCTTCTTCGTCTTCCTGTGAGTACAAAAGTAAAGATTTTAATTTTGGCTTTGGATTGGCTTAATCGAGTACAGAGATGGAACAAATGTAAGCAAATTGTAGCAGAGATTAAAAATTATGCAACTACAGCTGCAGGGTCGTAGCCTGGAAGGGTATCTTGAAAGTGATTAAATTAACATTGGTTTAATATAATATTATGACAATTGGGCACTATCGGACCTTCTGAGTAAGAAAGCACTTATATGAAATAGTTATTATAAAGTTGGTGCATAAGCCAATCTAATGGGGAATTGCAATTATCGGAATTCGTGAGATATGGATTTTTCTCTCCTTTGAACTTGCTCTTAATTATCGTCGGTTGAATCACATTGATTTTCAGTTTCTTGGCGGAAAACCACGTACCGTTGCACAATTTCGGTTGATTTAGATTATGTAATATGATTATGATCGATCCCACCTTCAGCTGTAAATTATCTGTAACGTCAAGCGAGTTTAAAAATTCCGTCGGAAAGTTGGTCTCTACTTACTCGTCGATCATGCTGTAAACGGATTTCTACGAATGCTGTTCTCCAGCGATTTGACTTTTATTTGGAGATACCATGGGTGCGGCAGGAGCAGATTTCATAAAATAAATTGTATGGGCCACCTTAATGATTGAAGACAGAGGGAAAATATGATCTGAGAAACTGTTGGGGTTGCAAAAATATTGGGGGGGCGATTCCGGGGCAGTTGCGGGTCATGTTGTGGATTTTTTTCCCAATACGAAAAGTTCCTCGCTAAAAACCGGGGGTTCGATTTCAATTTAAACCCATAATTTCTTGGGCAAATATTCTTAGAATTCATCGTAGATAACAATTCTGATAACCAAATTGGCCCATTCTAGAGAACATACTTTGTCCGTTTGTCCTCATTCACCGTCTCAGTCACATTCCGAAGTTTTCGGTCGATGATGTCTATATCATCAGCGTAAGCAAGTAGCGTAGTCTTTTGTTGAATATCGTGCCACTCGTATTTACTGCTGCTTTCCTCATCATCATATCCATCACGATGTTAAAGAGAAGGCTGTCGCCATGTCTTAAGTCTCGACTAATATAAAAAGGCTTCACTGAAGACTTCACATCAGTCGGTGTCATTCCAAAAAAGCGTATCAGCTTTGCAGGAATACCAAACTCAGCCGTGACTTGGAGTAATTTTTAACGTATCGGGCTATCGAAGGTTGCTTTATAATCGACAAAGATATGGTATGTGTCGATCTGTTTACGTGAGTCTTTTCCAGGATTTGCGCAGTCCGAATATCTGGTCAGTTAGTGATTTACCAGGTCTTAAGCCACACTGATAAGGCCCGATCAGATTGGATAACACTGGTTATAGTCTTTTACATAGCACACTCGACAGGTGGATGGGTAATAGGCTAATACAGCAGTATTTGGAGCACACACTTGGATATATACAAACATATTTTTGAATCCCAATTATCCAGCATGCATTTGCTAAGCCAACTGGAACTGGTACATGCTTATTATCAGCTCATCGCCACCGGACTTAAAGAGCTCTGCCGGAAGTCCATCTACACCAGCTGCTTTACTATTTTTCAGCAGCGATGTTGCTCTGCCTACATTGATTTGGCTTGGTGGTGGGCAATCTAAGCCATCGTCGACATTTGGCACAATTGGTGGAACTTCTCTCCATATATTTAGCACACTCTGTGTATCTGTAACCAGATATCTATCTTGTCCTTACTGGATGGGAGACCAGCACCAAAAGCTTTTACTTTCATCTTCTGTTACAATTTTTGGGCTTCACGTCTATCCACGTAAATGTCTATATCCTCGTTGTTCCATTCCTTCATCTGCATTTTTTTTCGCTTAAGAATCTGCCTCGCCTTTTTATACCATCACCCTTAGGGATGAAGGTATATATCATTTGATACGACCCAAAAGTGTAACACATAGAAGGAGTCACTTTAGACCCTAGGTTTCTTTGAACCAAATTCGATTCATGACTTTTTAAGTCGTTTGAGCCATGTCCGTCTGTCTGTCTGTCTGTCTGTCTGTCTGTCGGGTGGCTGTCCGGCTGGTTCGCACGATAACTTTCGAAAGACGCAACCAAATGTTTTGAAATTTTGCACGAGTTATTATTTTCTCAAAACTACTTACGGTATTGCAAATGGGCTACATGGCCCCGCCCCTTCTGGTACCTCCCATACAAATACATAATTCCGCCCACTTTAGAAATCGAGTAATAATGTCAATACACCCAAAGGGATCGCCCCCAAATTCTGTATTTAGTAAAGCTATAACAGGATAAAGTTTTGGAAAAAATTTTGAAAGCCTAGCCACGCCCCTTCTGGTACCTCCCATACAAATCTACCTTTCCGCCCACTATAGAGATGGAGAAATAATATCAATAAATTAAACGTGATCGTATCCAAATTATATTTTTAGTAAAGCTATAACAGGATAAAGTTTTGGAGAACAAAATTGGAAGTCTATTCACACCCCATCTGGTACCTCCCATACACAATTGGTACCGCCCACTTTAGAAATCGATTAATATTAATCAAAGACCTAACGCGATCGTGCCCAAATTCTGTATTTGGTAGAGTTTAAGCAGGATAAAGTTTTGGAGAAAAAATCTGGACGTCTAGACACGCCCCTTCCCATACAAATGTACCACTCCGCCCACTTTAGAAATAGGGTAATAATATCAATACACTCGACACGATCGTGCCCAAATTCTGTATTTTGTTATGTTATAACAGGACAAAGTTTTGGAGAAAAAATTGGAAGTCTAGCGACGGCTCTTATGGTACCTCCCATACAAATGTACCTTTCCGCCCACTTTAGGGATGTACTAATAATATCAGTACACCCAAGGCAATCGTGCCCAAATTCTGTAATTAGTAAAGTTATAACAGGATAAAATAATGGAGAATAAATCTGGAAGCATAACCACACCCCTTCGCGTACCTCCCATACAAATGTACCACTCCGCCCACTTTAGAAATCGAGTAATAATATCAATATAATAGAAAATTATTTGTTTTACTGAGGGTAAGGGTAAATGTAAGTTGGGTTGCCCGACTGAAACTTTCTAACTGGTTTTAATTACAAATCGGTTAATTTCAATAACTCAAGACTTAAACAGTATCTTATATTGGGTGATGGTATTTATCAGTCAGTTCAACTGACTGAAATTTCTGTACTGGTTATACCATCACCGTTAGGGATGAGGGTATATATCATTTGATACGACCCAAAAGAGTAACACATAGAAGGAGTCACTTTAGACCCTAGGTTTCTTTGAACCAAATTCGATTTATGACTTTTAAAGTCGTTTGAGCCATGTCCGTCTGTCTGTCTGTCTGGTGGCTGTCCGGCTGGTTCGCACGATAACTTTCGTAAGACGCAACCAAATGTCTTGAAATTTTGCACGAGTTAATATTTCCCCAAAACTACTTACGGTATTGCAAATGGGCTACATGGCACCGCCCCTTCTGGTACCTCCCATACAAATACATCATTCCGCCCACTTTAGACATCGAGTAATAATATCAATACACCCTACGGGATCGTCCCCAAATTCTGTATTTAATAAAGCTATAACAGGATAAAGTTTTGGAAAAAATTTTGAAAGCCTAGCCACGCCCCTTCTGGTACCTCCCATACAAACCTACCTTTCCGCCCACTATGGAGATGGAGAAATAATATCAATAAATCAAACATGATCGTACCCAAATTCTATTTTTAGTAAAGCAATAACGGGATAAAGTTTTGGAGAAAAAAATTGGAAGTCTATCTACGCCCCATCTGGTACCTCCCATACACATCTGGTTCCGCCCACTTTAGAAGTCGATTAATATTATTAAAAGACCTAACGCGATCGTGCCCAAGTTCTGTATTTGGTAAAGTTCAAGCAGGATAAAGTTTTGGATAAACCAGTACAGAAATTTCAGTCAGTTGAATTGACTGATAAATACCATCACCCAATATAAGATATTGTTTAAGTCTTGAGTTATTGAAATTAACCGATTTGTAATTAAAACCAGTTAGAAAGTTTCAGTCGGGCAACCCAACTTACATTTACCCTTACTCTCAGTAAAACAAATAATTTTCTATTATATTGATATTATTACTCGATTTCTAAAGTGGGCGGAGTGGTACATTTGTATGGGAGGTACGAGAAGGGGTGTGGTTAGGCTTCCAGATTTATTCTCCATTACTTTATCCTGTTATAGCTTTACTAATTACAGAATTTGGGCACGATTGCCTTGGGTGTACTGATATTATTAGTACATCCCTAAAGTGGGCGGAAAGGTACATTTGTATGGGAGGTACCATAAGGGGCGTCGCTAGACTTCCAATTTTTTCTCCAAAACTTTGTCCTGTTATAACATAATAAAATACAGAATTTGGGCACGATCGTGTAGTGTGTATTGATATTATTACCCTATTTCTAAAGTGGGCGGAGTAGTACATTTGTATGGGAGGTACCAGAAGGGGCGTGTCTAGACTTCCAGATTTTTTCTCCAAAACTTTATCATGCTTAAACTTTACCAAATACAGGATTTGGGCACGATCGCGTTAGGTCTTTTAATAATATTAATCGATTTCTAAAGTGGGCGGTACCAGATGTGTATGGGAGGTACCAGATGGAGCGTGAATAGACTTCCAATTTTTTTCTCCCAAATTTTATCCTGTTATAGCTTTACTAAAAATAGAATTTGGGTATGATCACGTTTAATTTATTGATATTATTTCTCCATCTCTATAGTGGGCGGAAAGGTAGAATTGTATGGGAGGTACCAGAAGGGGCGTGGCTAGGCTTTTAAAATTTTTTCCAAAACTTTATCCTGTTATAGCTTTACTAAATACAGAATTTGGGGACGATCCCGTAGGGTGTATTGATATTATTACTCGATTTCTAAAGTGGGCGGAATGATGTATTTGTATGGGAGGTACCAGAAGGGGCGGGGCCATGTAGCCCATTTGCAATACCGTAAGTAGTTTTGAGAAAATAATAACTCGTGCAAAATTTCAAAACATTTGGTTGCGTCTTTCGAAAGTTATCGTGCGAACCAGCCGGACAGCCACCAGACAGACAGACGGACATGGCTCAAACGACTTAAAAAGTCATGAATCGAATTTGGTTCAAAGAAACGTAGGGTCTAAAGTCACTCCTTCTATGTGTTACACTTTTGGGTCGTATCAAATGATATATACCCTCATCCCTAAGGGTGATGGTATAAAAAATTCATTATACCATCACCCTTAGGGATGAGGGTATATATCATTTGATACGACCCAAAAGTGTAACACATAGAAGGAGTGACTTTAGACCCTACGTTTCTTTGAACCAAATTCGATTCATGACTTTTTAAGTCGTTTGAGCCATGTCCGTCTGTCTGGTGGCTGTCCGGCTGGTTCGCACGATAACTTTCGAAAGACGCAACCAAATGTCTTGAAATTTTGCACGAGTTAATATTTCCCCAAAACTACTTACGGTATTGCAAATGGGCTACATCGCATACGAAGGCATTATACCATCACCCTTAGGGATGAGGGTATATATCATTTGATACGACCCAAAAGTGTAACACATAGAAGGAGTCACTTCAGACCCTAGGTTTCTTATTACCAAATTCGATTCATGACTTTTTCAGTCATTTGAGCCATGTCCGTCCGTCTGTCTGTCTGTCTGTCTGTCTGTCTGTCTGGTGGCTGTCCGGCTGGTTCGCACGATAACTTTCGAAAGACGCAACCAAATGTCTTGAAATTTTGCACGAGTTAATATTTCCCCAAAACTACTTACGGTATTGCAAATGGGCTACATGGCTCCGCCCCTTCTGGTACCTCCCATACAAATACATCATTCCGCCCACTTTAGAAATCGAGTTATAATATCAATACACCCAACGGGATCGTACCCAAATTCTGTACTTAGTAAAGCTATAACTGGATAAAGTTTTTGAAAAAAAATTGGAAGTCTAGCCACACCTCTTCTGGTACCTCCCATACAAATTCACCTTTCCGCCCACTTTAGATATGGAATATTAATATCAATAAATCCATCGCGGTCGTACCCTAATTCCTAATTTAGAAATGCTATAGCAGGATACAGTTTTTGAGAAAAAAACTGAAGTCTACCAACGCCCCATCTGGTACCGCCCACTTTCGAAATCGATTAATATTGTTAGTAGAACTACCGCGATGGTACCGAATTCTGTATTTAGTAAAGTTCAAGCTGGATTAAGTTTTGGAGAAAAAATCTGGAAGTCTAGACACGCCCATTCTGGTACCTCCCATACAAATGTACCTTTCCGCCCACTTTAGAGATGGAATAATAATATCAATACACTTGACACGGTCGTGTCCAAATTCTGTATTTAGTAAAGCTATAACAGGATAAAGTTTTGGAGCAAAGATATGGATGTCTAGACACGCCCCTTGTGGTACCTCCCATACAAATGTACCACGCCGCCCACTTTAGAGATGGAGTAATAATTTCAATATTCTCGACACGATCGCTCCCCAATTCTGTATTTTATTAAGCTATAACAGGATACAGTTTTGGAGAAAAAATTGGAAGTCTAGCGGCGCCACTTATGGGACCTCCCATACAAATGTACCTTTCCGCCCACTTCAGAGATGGAGTAATAATATCAATACATCCAACGCTATCGTGCCTAAACTCTGTATTTAGTAAAGCTATAACAGGATAAAGTTTTGGAGGATAAACCTAGAAGTCTAGAAACGCCCCTTATAGTACCTCCCATACAAATTTACCACTCCACCCACTTTAGAAATCGAGTAATAATATCAATATAATAGCAATTTTTTTTATTTTACTGAAGGTGATGGTATATGTAAGTCGGGTCGCCCGACTGAAACTTTCTGACTGGTTTACGGTACAATTGATGAAGCGTTGTCCTGTAAGACGCAACCTGTTCCTCATATGCTATGCAACATTCTTTATCGTATCAGGGTTTGTCTGTGAGACGTTTTTGATATCTGTTTACGCGGATAATTATCAATCTACCCTCGTACCTTTATATAGTTAAGTTTTCTCGTACTTTCTATTGTTATCCGCGCTCTTCTCTCTCTCTCTCTCTCTTTATTGTCTCGCTCTCAATTATCCCGAAATGATACTTTACATCCCGGTTAGTATCATGTAAATTTACAATTGTTAGATTATTACTCCTGTAAACCCCGAACGGAACGTAAGTTACCCGAATACCTAAAACCCCGAAAATCCCTTATAAATAAACCATACGTTTTATAAAGTTTTTCTAAAATATTAATACTTTTGTGTTTTTATTTTTATACCCGAATATTTCCTGAGAAATTTTTTTTGACACGAAACAATATCTAAGACTAAAGACTAAAAAAGCTCTTCTGAAAGTTTTGCTTTTGTAACCTACAATAATTTCGCGCACCGCATGTATATGTTGTTTCTAGTTTACCAATCTAACTTCTTCAGATATTTTCAATCAAAACCTAACATGAAGCTAGCAAAAGTATCAAGGTAAGAACTGCTTTATAGCCATAACCCACTCTAGACTACTCTTAACCCGTTTCACAAAACGGAATATAAACGAAAGAAGACACTGCGGCACGAAAACAACCAAACAAATTGGCACAAAGTATTAAGATCAAAGTGATAAACAAACACCAAATGCCAAACAAATCATAAACAAAAGAGCGAGCAAAGAATAACAGACAGTCAGGCCGACAGGCAGACAGATGCATTCGCACACTCACACACATACAAACATTTCTAAATGAATTTATTAGAGCTGAGGGAAATAGTCCTTGGGTTACCACACAGAGATGAAAAATCAAAAAAAAAGTGAAAAATGAACAAAAAAACATACGAATCCGTTTCATTTAAAATCTTTTTTCACTGTAAAGATAAAAACGAATGGAATTGCTAGAAAAACAAATACGTTTACAAGCTGCAGCGTCATGAAAGCAATCTTGGCTCAATGAAAGAAGTGGCTTTCAAATAAATTTAATGATATCTGGGAAAATGTAATGGCTTTTATCTTAAAGTGAATCAACTAGCGCTTACGGTACTTTTTGTAGTGAATTGCACTGAAGTGCTGCAAATATGCAAAATGTTTATGTTATGTGGTGTTATTTCTAATTTGTAATGCGCATTTCAAGTGCAGCTAAATTATAATAGCCCACAAGTTACAATTCCATTTAAGAGGTAGTAGGCAACAACAACCTTCGTATCCATAGCTTTCTCGTTTATATTTCTGAAGTTATGTGAGCTTATCCAGCCCATGGGATGAGAGTAATTATCAGTCAGATCAACTAACTGAAACGTCTTCAATGGTTTTATATTAACTCTTGCCATCGAATTGCTAATGTGTTTTTAAAAGGTATTATTACGAGTCATTAAATCGAATATCAACTAGGTTTACAATCATTTATATATTTTTAGTATGACCTTAATCAGTATTTACGAACCCAGTTAAAGACGAAAAAACGTGTACTGATATATATAAAACTTTTATACAAAACATAAATGACGCTTAACAAAAATATATTTTATATAAAATTATCTCCGCTTTGCGTGCGACATCAGCTTCAATACACATTACGAACTTATCTTCGAAAACCATATCAATGTCATCAACTTATTCATTTTTACAAGAGTGGGGTTACTCAAATCTACCTAAGTTGATATTTCGCTTTGGACCCGAAAACTTATCTGGAAATGATAACGCTAACACATCTATATTTTGGCCAATGGCCACAACAGTTGCATGTCAGACAATTCATGGTTTTCTTATACGAGTTTCTACTTAACTAACGTGTCATGACAGAGACGTGACTAAAATTACTGATTGTCTATTGTACTGCATTCTAACTGAGCGCTTCCCTTAGTCTAGCAATGACAACGGCGAACGAAGAGGGAGGTTTCTGGGCGACATTATGAGATCTCGTAAAAGCCATAGTATCAAACACCGTCTTACGACCATTTGAGACACGTTTAACACATTAGAAGCCACAATCTGCGTGTGAATGTGTGTGTGCATTTACAAAGTAGGTGCATGCGTGTATAGGGTAAAGTTGTGCAAACTTACAATATCCAGCTAAGGTACAATGAAACATAACCAGTTGCCATAGATACGAGCTTGAAAAAAATTGGGTTAAAGATGATAATTATGTATATTTGAGACATACGAAAAAATTCAAGTATTTTCCTTTCTTAGTTCAAAAGACTCGAAATCCAGAGAAAAAACTTTCGAGAGAAAAATACTCCATAAAATATTAATAAATTGACGTTGAATGAATCGTGAGATGTATTAGCTGTAAGCTGTTGGCTAAGCTGTTGGCTAAGCTGTTGGCTAAGTCATATTGTAAGCATGGATTAAAAAGTGCTCCAGCTAGAAATGTATTCAACAATGAACTTGATGGACGGCGCAAAGAGGGCAACCAAAACTCCGTTGGAAATATATGATTACTGAGAACCTTACAGGACTTGGTGTGACGAGCTGGAGAACAGCGCAGAAGTTCGAAGCGCATAAAATATTTTTGTACGTGAGGCATAAAATCTCATACGTTTTCAAAGAAGTGCCAGCTATGTTAGTAAGTAAGTAACTTAAAAGTTGAGCAACCTAAATGGCATGCTACCATCGATGCGTATAGAAATTAATGAAGCTCAACACATAGGTTTGGGTGCGGTAACCTTATCAAAAAAAAAAACTATTACAAAAACACGAAAGAACAAGAACACGCAAATGTTGACCCCGCGAACGTTTTAAGGACCATGATTTAAGGATATGTACCTAGAATGTTCAAAACCCATGCATAGATAGTGCATTCACCAAATTGGCGGATATCACTGATAAATGCAAGGCTGACTTCAACGCCAAACAGGAAATGCGATGGACGGGATAGGGATGCATACGACGAAACAATTGAGACTTATTTTACAGCTGACATGTAGAAAGGCACGAATTAGATGTGGACTTATAGTCGGAAAGAGACTTCGACATCTAGTCTCGCGGTTTAAGCCAGTAAGTAAGAAGTAAGACCTTTAAGATGCATTATCTAAACGACTGGTGGAAATACATGATCGTTCCCCTACCCATGACATTACAATTGTTTAAGGAGAATTTAATGCTAAAATAACCAGTAAGAAAGTTTCAATCGGGAAACCTGACTTACGTAAACCCTCTCCCTCACCCTTAATAAAACATAAAATTTTCTAGTATATTGGTATGTATCGATTTCTAAAGTGGGCGGAGTAGTACATTTGTTTGGGAGGTACCAGAAGGGGAATGGCTAGCCTTTCAATTTTTTTCTCCAAAACGTTATCTTGTTAAAGCTTTACTAAATACAGAATTTGGGTATGATCGCGTTGGATGTATTGATATTATTACACCATCTCTGAAGTGGGCGGAAAGGCATAGACTTCAAATTTTTTTTCAGAAACTTTATCCTGCTTTTGCTTTGATAAATACAGAATTTGGACACGATCGCGTTAGGTGTATTACTAATATTAATCGATTTTTTAAGTGGGCGGCACAAGATGGGTATGGGAGGTTCCAGAAGGGGTGTGGCTAGACTTCCAGACTTTTTCTTGAAAACTGTATCCTGCTTTAACTCGTGCAAAATTTAAAAACATTTGGTGCGTCTTTCAAAAGTTATGGTGCGTACCAGCCAGACAAAGTTTTTCCACATAACACTTACATATATGTAACCATGCTCCGATAGAAGAAAAAAGCGATGAGGACAAAGACGAGTTCTACGAGAGCTTAGAAAATGTATATGTAGCCCCAGCCATGACATCAAAATTGTACTAGGCGAATTTAATGCTAAAATAAGCAGAGAGACAGCATAAATTAACGGAATAGGGAGAAGAGACGAGAAGCAACTCTTTAAACGGAAAAATAAAAAGCTGAAGAAAAGACAGGATGAGTGCACAGAATTGCTCCGAAGTAGAGGGAAAGCCCGAAAATTCTACCAGAGTGTTAAGGCGAGAAACGGGGAACAGACCCGAATAACGTTCTGCAGATATGGAGAGATCATTTCAGAAATTTACTGGATACGGACACCACTCCAGAAGACCGCGCTCCAATCCATGATGATGGTATTAACTGTCCACCTACGAGCCAGAGCGAGATACGTATGGCCATCTTCCGCTTTAAAAATAACAAAGCCGCTGGAGACGATGGTCTCCCTGCTAAATTGTTTTAGACAGGCGGAGTATTTACCCAACGCTGGGTATTTACCCATTTATACCCATTTATTCGGGTAAATACTTATTTGAATAACAAATACTCGTTATTACATAGAGTATGAGAAATGTGAACATTTTCGAATTTATCGAATTTTTTGATGCGTATTGCTCAGATAAGGCAGTTTTGACCAGGGTTCGTATTGGTTCGCTCGCGAGCCTCTCTTTTCCTGAAAACTGAAGCGAGCTACGAGCCACAAATTTCAAACGAGCTCTCGGCTCGCGATCCCTTTGCCCAAATAAAGAACTGGCTCGTGAGTCAAGAGCTACCAAATTTTAAATGAGCTCTCATCTCGCGAGCCAATTGCCAAGAGCCCAAAAAAGAGCCAGCTCGAGAGCCCATTTAAATTTTATGGCTCTTGGCTCATGAAAAGCCTAGATCGACGTCTACCACATCATTGTCGACTACAATGCTGCCTTCGACTCTCCGATAAGGAATCGGCAATATGCAGCCATGTTTGAGTTTGGTATTCCTGCAAAGCTAGACGGACTTCGGCAGAACTTTAGCAAAACCACCTTATCTCGAGATACGAGGAAACAGCTGTACCAGTTTCGCCATCTGATGAACCATGACCTGTATGAGCTTTACCACAACATCGACGCAGTTAAAAGAGTCAGAATCCAACGACTACAATGGCTGGGACATGTTGCCTGAATGGATTTAAATGCTCCAGCGAGAAAGATGTTCAAAGGCGAACCTGAAAGACGGCGCAGAGCAGAGAGACCCAAAATTCCTTGGAAGGACCAAGTGGTTATCGACGTGCCAACATCTGGTAGCACTAACTGGAGAACGCACGCAGAAGACCGAAGCATGTGGAATTAAATTTACCTATTTTAGAAAAATCAATATTTCTTTCATAACTGCCAAACGGACAACTGGAGGATATTTGAATTTGGTCAGTTTATTTATCTTGCAAAATTTGACAAACCCTAAGAAACCCGAAACCTTTGCCACACCCCTTCTGGTACCTCCCGTACAAATGACTTAATTGGCCCTCATAGTTTTACATACATATCTTTTTTGTAAGTACACTGAATTCAGTCAAATTTTACGTAAGATGTACGCTTATGAAAATTTGACTGAGGAATAAATATAGACCATAGCGTTTGGAGCCTTCTGGAACCTCATGTGCAAAATGACCTATTTTAGAAAATGTTTATTTCTCCCATAATTTCCAAGTCGGCACCTGGGGAATAATGAAATTTAACAGTTAATTTACCTTGTTATAAAAGGCAAATCTTCAATAGTCGTAACTATTTGACACACCTCTTATGGGATCTCCCATACAATTGACGGAACTTTCAACTTTCACTTATCTTTCTTGTATGTGAACTGAATTAAGTACAAAAATTTTAAGGTTGGCATGTATTGAACGTTGATTTCCGAAAAAAATCGGACACGTTGTGCTGTCCCTAATGGTACCTCCTATACAAATTAGTAAAATTTCTACGATATTGCTACATGTCTCCATCTCCAGCCGTTTACGCTTCACAAGCAGGCAAATAATAATGCAAAAGTAATTTTCATTTAAAATCGGTTAATCTCAATAACAAGACTTAAAACATAACTGACTAAAATTTCTATACTGGTTTTAACTGTATTTCTCATCGCTAGCAACTCCTTCTCTGGAGTAGCACTTAACCAGCAATAATGTGGACTTTTACGATTTTTGCATGTGCGTGTAATAATCTACGAACTGTATACTGTATTCGTATCAAAATTCGGCAGCGTATGTGGGTATTAGAATTTCGTCTATAATTGTAAATTGTGTAAATATTATATGTGAACAAAAAGGATTTGGGATATTATTATTAAAACATTTATAAATATAATGACACTTCAATTACATTTGAAGTCATAAAAAAACTCGTTTGATATCCCACAATAAAAGGGACAATAAACCCTTTGATTTATCATTATTTGAAAAGAAAATGGTATAAGCGAAGCAGACGTTAACAATGTGGGAGTTATACAAAGAATTCTAGTGTAAAAGTTAACTATATTAGTTTATTATGTGGTGTAGAACAGAATAAGATTGCTGTGTTTCCAGGAAATTTGTCGCACAATCACCAAGTTAATGTATTTCGTTAAGAGTCTAGACGCTATTCATGCTCCATTGAAAGTGTAACCTTTGCTTGAACTTCACATTCTTCTAATTGAATGTAAAGAAAAATCATGCGTAAAATTGATGCATTAAACAACAGATATGTTTGCCATTAGTAGTGCATTTGACTACACACATATTTCTAAAATTAATAGATATACTGTTCTCTTAACCACACAAACAATATTAAACTAATGGAAGTTGAAATTGAAGCTCGCATTACCCCCGGTACTTACCTTAAATGTATTCTACACATTGAGATCTTTAACCATAGGTACATTTACTAACATCATTAAATGCTTAATGGAAATAGTAGAAAAGCTAATTCTTTGTCAGACCGCTTCTGGTAACATCCGTACATAATAATGCAACAATATCATAAAAGAAGATGTTGCGTCACTGTCAGTAGCGCTACTCTTATCCCATACCTGAATTTAAAAACCAATAAAATATTCCTGCTAACCACAAACATAGCAGTAATAACAATAAATTGCTTCCTTCACCTCCACTCCATAGTACATCACTAATGTTTCCCTTTGAATTTATACATCCCACCAACTTCATCAGTTTTACATCTCACCAATTTAATGCAAAGTTTCGGCTTTCAGTTGTTGTTTTATTTTACAATGACTGGGTGGGGAAATGTTAATATCATGAACAAATTCTGCCGCAATTTTAAAAGGGATGTAGTGACATGACAAGTGATATTTGTAATTTTTATGTGGCTAGACGCATAAATATTCTTATATTTGCCAACTTTTTCCGGCATCAACTTAACAAAAAAAGGATGAGGTAGCTGAGATGCCTTTGAGGCATTTCATATTTATACATTTTGTACAAATATTGCAGTGGGAACAAGAAGCGATACTTGCTACTGTTAGATAGAAGTTTGACAATAGACGAAACAATTCCAATCGACTTTCAAAAGTTATAGAGATGAAACGGTGGATCATTGACAAGAGGTTGATTGTATAAGGTGATTTCAAATTATTTTGATGCAGTCTGGATTTTGTTAGATTCCGATTTTTATGAATTTAAGCACATATATTGAACTTGTTTTCCCCGTTTCAGTGATGGGGATAGGCTCAGTCCCCGGCGCTTCTAAATAGCCCAGAGTGATTATTATACCATCACCCTTAGGGATGAAGGTATATATCATTTGATACGAGCCAAAAGTGTAACACATAGAAGGAGTGACTTTAGACAATAGGTTTCTTTGAACCAAATTCGATTCATGACTTTTTAAGTCGTTAGAGCCATGTCCGTCTGTCTGTCTGTCTGTCTGTCTGTCCGGTGGCTGTCCGGCTGGTTCGCACGATAACTTTCGAAAGACGCAACCAAATGTTTTGAAATTTTGCACGAGTTATTATTTTCTCAAAACTACTTACGGTATTGCAAATGGGCTACATGGCCCCGCCCCTTCTGATACCTCCCATACAAATACATCATTCCGCCCACTTTAGAAATCGAGTAATAATATCAATACACCCTACGGGATCGTACCCAACTTCTGTACTTAGTAAAGCTATTACAGGATAAAGTTTTGGAAAAAATTGGAAGTCTAGCCACGCCCCTTCTGGTACCTCCCATACAAATTCTCCTTTCCGCCCACTTTAGATATGGAGTAATAATATCAATAAATCCATCGCGCTCGTACCCTAATTCTTAATTTAGTAAAGCTATAGCAGGATACAGTTTTTGAGAAAAAAAATTTAAGTCTACCAACTCCCCATCTGGTACCTCCCACACACATCTGGTACCGCCCACTTTAAAAATCGATTAATATTATTATTATAACTACCGCGATCGTGACCAAATTCTGTATTTAGTAAAGTTCAGGGAGGATAAAGTTTTGGAGAAAAAATCTGGAAGCCTAGACATGCCCATTCTGGTACCTCCCATACAAATGTACCATTCCGCCCACTTTAGAGATGGAATAATAATATCAATACACTTGACACGATCGTGCCCAAATTCTGTATTTAGTAAAGCTATAACAGGATAAAGTTTTGGAGAAAAGATCTGGATGTCTAGACACGCCCCTTCTGGTACCTCCCATACAAATGTACCACGCCGCCCACTTTAGAGATGGAGTAATAATATCAATATTCTCGACACGATCGTGCCCCAATTCTGTATTTTATTAAGTTATAACAGGATAAAGTTTTGGAGAAAAAATTGGAAGTCTAGCGGCGCCCCTTATGGGACCTCCCATACAAATGTACCTTTCCGTCCACTTCAGAGATGGAGTAGTAATATCAATACATCCAACGCTATCGTGCCCAAACTCTGTATTTAGTAAAGCTATAACAGGATAAAGTTTTAGAGGATAAACCTAGAAGTCTAGACACGCCCTTTCTAGTACCTCCCATACAAATTTACCACTCCACCCACTTTAGAAATCGAGTAATAATATCAATATAATAGAAATTTTTTTTATTTTACTGAGGGTGATGGTATATGTAAGTCGGGTCGCCCGACTGAAACTTTCTTACTGGTGTTTTACTTGGGGATTATTTCCTTTCTTGGTTTTGTTGTGATGTGGATGTACAAAATATTTGAATGGACCTGCCTATTTATTGCGGCCGACTCTTAGAAAAGCCACTGGCCTCAAAAACTATGTTTTGATCAGCTAGCTGCGTCAAACGCACCATGCAAACTTTATATATGTTTTAAAGTAAAACAACTTTATTTAATGTTAGTTCTTAGCTACACAAATCGGCTTAGTACCGATTTATTTTTGATAATTAATTTTCAATGTTCAACTCCTTTCTAAAACAACAGGATCCTTAAAAGACCCTATTGCCTTACTAGAAGGCACGTGAAGGCCCACCACCAAGTCTAGCAGAGGTAAGAAGTGCAATATCGGGCTGAAAAATAATAAAGCAGACGGTGCCGACGAGCTGATAACGAGCAAGCACCAGTTCCTACGCACGGTTTGGAATCTAAGCGTATTATATCCTGTGCTGAAAAAGGTGATCCAAGTGTGTGCTTTAACTACAGCGGGGTCAGCCTTTTACCCATCGCATATAATGTCCTGTCTAGTGTGCTATGCGAAAGACTAAAGCCAGTGTTATCCAGCCTGTATGGGCCTGTCTTGAGGTAAATCAACACTGACCAGATATTCCCATTTCGGCATATCCGTACCATCTTTTCGGCGACTATAAAGCTGCCTTTGTCAGCATGATATGGCAGAAATTACTCGAAGCCATGGCTGAGGTTTAATGCTACTACGGACTAAGCAAGCGATTCAATGACAGATTCCTCTTCCGACGAACAAAAATCCAGCTATACCAGATACTGGTTCCACCTGTCTTAATGTATGGCTTAGAATCCTGGGTTATGACACAAGCGGATGAATCGGTTCTGGCAGTATTCGAGAAAAAAATACACTGTAAAATATATAGGGTAATCGTCGTAACGGAAAGTATCGGCGTCGTATGAATCATGAGCTGTACGAGCTTATATTGGGTGGTAGTATTACACCCTGCTACAATTTATATATATATTTTTCTTAATTTTCCACGAAATTTTTTTAAACTTTACGCGATTTCTTTAAAGGCATGAATAAACCACAAACAACACAAAATTTGTTACGATTGGGACATACCATTTTTAATCACTATCAAACGATCGGAAAAAAATTCAAGATGTGACTGTTCGCGCCAAAGAAAACACAAAACGACTTGTTCAAATGATGGCAAAAACAACGTTTACATTTTAATTAATTTTTATTCAGTTTTTTTATATACATACAATTTTTTGAAACAGGATTAATACTTTTTTCTTTTTTACTAAACTAGTTAAGCTAGATTAATAAAATGTATATACATATAACTTCTTCCACAGCTATTTTTTTTTTCAGAAAATATCATTTAAAGGATATTAAGCTTTTTTATTTTAAAAGGACATTTGTGAAATTTTTGGTCCAGATCTATTAAAATCTGTTATTTGTTTGCATTTCTGAGATTCTTACCTTTCATTTGATACCCATATCGTTATCATATGGCTTGTGGAAATATTATATTTAATTTTTTGAAAGTGGTGCATCATTTGAAACTTTGAAGTCCTGACGTTCTAGCGATAAACTGAGAACGCAGTTTTACTACATAAGGGGTCTAGTTTGATGTATATATGGTCTTCATCCAGTGTGAAAACCACTGTTGCACGGTGTTATCAGCCAGTTTACTTAAATGAAATATCTGTAGTCAAATTACCTATGATTATTGTTTGCCTCCTTTTGGAACGGTCGAGATTAGACTTTCGGTCGTAAGGACAGACATGATGTAAAACTGTAGGAAAGGTACAAAAGTAAAATGTCTGTAAAGGAGTATTAACTCGCACAAAAATCTCAAAAAAAAACATTGGTTTTAATGAGTGAGGTTAACCATCCGGTTCCTTGAGTTGCATCTATCAATACAATCAGAGTTATTGTTCCATGTGGAGTTTAAAAGTCAATTTGTTATAATCTAAGATAATCGTTTTTCGAAACGGTACTAGGGTTTCTCAGAATTTGAATTGGCATTATGGGGAAGATAATATAAAAATTGTCAATAATTATGTGTATCTTGGGGTGGACATAACATACAATTTATCTTTTAGAAGTCATTTAAAGAACAAACTTTCTGCTTCCAAAGTTGCTATAAGTTCGACATGGTCAAAATATATTAATAGTTCAAAGATATCTTACTTAACTTAATTTCCCTTTGCACCCCATGAATGAGGTATGGGACAGCTTCTCGCGTTGTTGTGAATTAACACGCTTTCTATTTTTAGATTCACAACTAACGGCACCTACATGTTTATCGACGAATGCGAACGTCACTGTTTGAGAAGATCTTACTACTTACTCTTACTGTCACCAACATTCGAGGGGAGCCGAAGATATCTAATGTTAACAAATTGAAAATCTTTAATGCTGCGTCAAAATCTATAATGTTGTATGCCCCTCAAATTTGGGGTTACGTAAAATATGATGATGTAGAGAAGCTGTTCCGTTTTTTCATTAAGAAAATGTTGCACTTTCCAGCTAATGCTTTGAATTATGTGTTATATTTGGAAACCGGGTATAGCTCACTTTATATTTCTTCACTGAAACTTCACTTCTCCTATGTGAGCAGGGTACTTTCCTTAAGTGCAGATAGATTACCTCGTATACTGGCGGAAACGATAATAAGAATGAACTAATTTAGGGCTAGAGAATGTAATAAGGTAAATTTTTCTCCCCCTGATAATGACAGTCCTGTATGTCTATACTGGAAAGAGATCGTAGATTTAGTGGCGATTAAGGAGAGAGAAAAATTTGTCGTCGATGCTTCGAATTCCCAGTTTCACGATCTGTATTCTCAGCTTGACTACAGTGTTACGCCATTAATGACGGCCGAATTTTCAGCACAGGCTACGAGTCTGATTATAAGAGCTAAGTGTGAGCTATTAGATCTAAATGCTAGATGCTTCAAGAACAATACTAATGACATTTGTACAATGTGCAACATGCACGAATCAGAAAATACATTCCATTTCACTGGCATTTGTCCTATTTACAGAGAAATAAGAAGAAGACATTTTGGCTATATTTCCCTAGATCATAATGAAGTAATTAATATATTAAATGGCATCAATTTCAACTCGCTATATTTATATCTAGAATCTTGTTTGAAATTTAGAAACTTAATAATGAAAGAATTTGAGGTTTAATCAATTATTATATTCCACTAGCGGACCCGGCGAACTTCGTCTCGCCCCAATTTTATGCCTTCAGATAAACTCAATAGAGAATGTTTGATAAACAAAGTTTTTCGATTAGTTTTCCGCCGCAAAAACAAACAACGGAGGCGGTTCTCCAAAACTCGAAAAGGTAACGTTCAGCTGACCGCACGTAAAACAGGGAAATTCGAGGTTAATCTCACACACTTCCAACGATTGGCCTTGCGATTTATTGATTGTCGTCGGGGAATTGGAATGGATGATGAGTTATAATTGTCTGATTCGTAAGATAAGGACTTCCTCTTCCTTGAATTTGTTCTTGATGATCGTCTCAAATCACATTTTTTATCAGATTCTTGACGGACAACCGCGTACTGTTGCACAATTTCGGTTGATTCAGATTCCGCAATATGATTATGATCGATCCCACTTTTATCTGTAAATTATGCGGCACATTAAGCGAGTGGAAAATTCAGTCGGATTGTTGGTCGCTTCATCCTCTACGGTCCTCTACGCTGTAAACAGATTTCTACGAATGCACTTCTCAACCGATTTAACTTTCTAATTGAAATTCTAGCTATTGATGTCTTTATTATTCTTTGCTAGTAACATACTGCCCGTAAATTAATCCAATAGAGATTTTTATAATTTTGTGCAATGTCATGAGTTACTTTTTCAACGATGTGAACTGGAAAAAATTTGCAGGGAACGATATCAATTCAGCCGAAACATCAACCCGAATTTGGCCATTGCCAAGCGCTAGCAGTTGTTTCGGGCATTCAGCAGAAGATAGGAGGTTCTGGAATGAGCCCCTAATTTTTTGGTCAATTACAACTTCTTGACATTGACGACGTTTTCAAGCATAGTTTGAGTAAATCAGCAGCATTAGACATTTTGAGCAAAATCATAGCCCCACCAAATCGTTTTAAATTCCCTCGTAAATCCTTTATGGTTCGGTCAACTACTTCTAAACCTCGTTTATCCGTTATCGCGCATTCATCCGAAATGTTGATGTGGCATTCACGCATCTACTTCGCCGTTGCGAAATTCTTGGCCATTGTGTACTTTGACTTTTCAAAAGTGAGAAGATTCATCGACAGTTTTAAAGTGGAATTTGCAGTTCGAATGCCTTCCAACAATGTGACAGGTATGCCAGAGGATGCAGCGGCTAATGTTATTTGAGATTTTGACCAAATTGTTGTCGGAATCAACAAAAAAATGTCTTGGCTGTCCCACTCGGAGCATCGAGAAAGTAAATGCCTCCAGTTTCATCGTGAATCATACACGTTCTTGTACTCGGTATTTAACAGCGACACATTTGTTCGAACTCTTCCGGTCAGCTAATCTAGATTATAGTCTTGCTCCCGTTAAAATTCGCGATCGAATGCAACTTGCATTCGCACGATTTGGAGCTGGCATTCCCAATGTCGACAGCAGATTCCCGGATTTCGACGGATTTTTTATCAAAATATTATTTAGCTCGTTACCAAACTACATTTAACCGAAATTTTCAACCTAAACATCGTTCAAAACCATCAAATCATGCGAAAATTGCTAAATTTTGTGGATAAAAAAAATTTTTTTTTTCACTTTTCCGGAATTTTCCGAGTTTTTTCCTAAAAATTTTCTATTTTTCCACTCGAAAAGCCATTTCGTAACACCTGCACACAAAATTCCATACAAAAAATAAATTTTCGATTTTTCCAATTTCCCGACTTTTCCGAAGGATTTTCCCAAAATTATCATACATAAAACCCTCATACCTATTACCAACAATTAAATAAAAATTGAGCAAAATGGACCAGCCGTTCTCTCTTGATGAATTACTACACACTGTACACTAGACCGTCTCACTTTTCATTTTTTTTCGAAATTCCTTCATGAACATCGATTTTCATAATCTACTCTAAAAACCAAGAATTTTGATATATAACACTTAAATATTGATGAACGGGAAGTGGTCTCTCAAATCGTTTTTTCGTTTTTTTAGGCAAAATGCCTTTTTCTCAAAAAATGTAAAAATCTTGCTTTGGTAATTTGCCTCTAACTCAAGCAGTTTTTAACGGATTTGAACCTAGTTACATGCAATAGAAAGCTTATTAAATTTGCAAAATGTTTCTTAAAGCAACATTGCCCTTTTTTGCTATGGTTTTTTATTCATAGCATCGCAAACTTAGATTTTCAAAACTAACTTAGTTTTTTTTTTTAATTTTTGCTTACATTTTCGTATATAAAAATTTTGCCACGTTCAATTTTTATATACGAAAATGTAAGCAAAAATTTAAAAAAAAAACTAAGTTAGTTTTGAAAATCTAAGTTTGCGATGCTATGAATAAAAAACCATAGCAAAAAAGGGCAATGTTGCTTTAAGAAATTTTCTTGCAGGAATTTCGAAAAAAGTATAAAAAGTGAGACGGTCTACTGTACACACCGTTTTCATACATATAGATTGCACAATAAACCGAATTTTTTCAAGCATCACAACTAATTTTCCACTTTTACGTCGTCTAAAATCATCAAATCGTCGAAAAAATCCAAAATTGTCGAGTTTTTTCCAGAACTTTCCGAGTTTTCCACCAATAATTTTTCTATTTTTTCATTCATAAAGTCATTTCGGAATGACTATCCGAAATTTTCACATTTAAATCATTCAAAACTATCAAAACACAATAAAATGTAAAATTTCGTCGAAAAAAAAATTCAAATTTTTGGAATTTTTCCATAATTTTCCAACCAAAATTTTCTATTTTTTCAACCGAAAAGCCACTATGGAACAATTGCACACAAAATGTTATACAAAAATTCAATTTTCGATGCAAAATGTTTCCGCAAAAATCAAAATTTTTTGAGTTTTTCCGGAATTTTCCGAGTATTTCACCGAGAATTTTTCTATGTTTCCATTCGGAAAGTATTTCGGAGTAATTATTCAAAATTTTTCACTGTTACATCGTCTAAAATTATCAAGTCATACGATAATATGCAAAATTTGGTCGAAAAAACAAATTCAAACTTTTTGAATTTTTCCGGAATTTTCCGCATGTTTCAACAAAAATTTTCCATTTTTCTATTCGAAAAGCCATTCTGCAACAATTGCACACAAAATTAAATATAAAAAGGCAATTTTCGATTACTACAATTTTCCGACTTTTTTGGAAGATTTTCCTAAAATTTTCTTTCACATAAACCTGCTCCTAGCAAAAACGAACAACTGAAAAAAAGTTTAAGCAAAATCGACCCAGCTTTTCTCAATTGATGTATTACTATACATTTTTGCCACCATTTTTATATATATAGATTACCATTACATTTAATACGTTTACATTATATAAGAAAGGAAAACTTTGATTTGCTAAAAACTTTTAAACTTTTGTCAATCTGGCTGCAGCAATAAATGCTTCGCCAATTATAGTTCATAACTATATTAACCAATAATACTAACACTTATATTGAATTGTAGTACATAATATGAATCTGTTAATAAAATACAATAATAATAAATCTATCAATACAAAATATTAAATTAAATACTTTCAACTTTTTATGGGATTGGGAATGTTATATGGGAGGTACTAGAAGAGGTTGTAACCTTCTGCCTGGTTACAATCACCATTTAGAAAACAATTAACGCTGGTAAAATTTCATATAAATCAGTGAAGGTTTGCTCGAGTTATCGTACGCACCAACCATCCAGATAGACGGACATGACTCATTCGTCTTAAAAAGTCCTGAAAACGAATTTGGCCTTAAGATGCTAAGGGTACAACTCATCCCCTTTAATGCTATAGACTTTTTTTGTATCAAACGGTTTCTTCAATGTTTTGTTCATTCAATGAAATCTCAATAGCAGTGAAAGTTCCCATGTATTACATTTTATGAAATTTTTCATAATCATTACTTAATAGTCATACTACTCTGTTCAGCCACTTGTGATTCTTCTACATCAAAAGTATGTTAATTTGGCATTCAATACCATATAAGTTTCTTTTTAAGTTTCTCTTGTAATCAATGATCCTCTTGTCATTATATGATATGGTCAAAATCATTTTTGGAAACTTGGCGTAATTAATCATATCAGAAAATAGTGAAAATTTATTATTACGAATATATTCAGGGCTGTCATTTTGAACAACTAGCGTAACCATGAGTAGCACAACTTTTGCATACCAATCGCATTAACTTTGGCAATATAGTTATTTTCCGGTTTCTACTTACACTGTGTTGCCAATGTTCCATTGCGTACGCAATGTCCTGTGTTATACGGATTAAATCCAAAATATACCCAAATGTATGTATTTACTCGCAATTATAAACCCCTTTTATTTTCTTGGCAAGATATATGGCCTCTAGAAGAAATCCGACAATTTATGCCTGTCATTAAACAAATTGTCATAATAAATCAGTGTGGTTCAAATGTACCACCAAGTCAGGGTGGTGCTGCCAGTAACCAATGACATAAAATTTCTTTTGTACAAATCTTAGTATTTCAAAGTCAGACGAAACTTGAACAATGGCAAAAGAAATGACATCAACAATCAAGAAAATCATTAGTGCCAAGAATGAGGTTGTTAAAAGTCATGGCATTATCATCGTCCTCGTCATCGTAAACATCATCATCGTCGTCGTCATCATCACTGTCAGCGTCATAATCATCCATTTAGATACCCGCAAACCACAAAATATGCGAGGGAGACCATAATGTTAGAGAAAATGTAATTCTGAATATTTTTAGGCAAATTCAGCAGATTTCACTTGTGTCCTGTGTAGAAAGCTGAATAAAATTAAATACATTGATATCAAGTTATTAATCTTACATAGAAAATATATGTTTTAATAAACATCTAAAATGTAATGGCAGTGTTAACAGTTATTCCTTTTATTCGAAAATGATACCCACCCTCGTTCCCGAATCGAAAAAGCTATTATTTTACGAATCGTTATTACGAGTTCTTTACAAAATGTTAAAATTAAAAATAATTAGGGTTTTTATCTTTATAATTCCTTATTCAAGATTATTTTTCTGCAAATTCTAAAACATAAATTTAGGATTAAAAATATTTATCAAAAACTTGACACAATTTTAAAATGATTTAAAATTTCTTAAAACCCACGCCCGACCATTTAAATGCTCAAACTTGCGATTCATTAACGAATGTTTACGAATGATAAACGCTTTTACAATCTTTTAGAGAATCCTGCCTTTCATACAGTTTGTCGGGTAACAATTTTATGTATAGTTAATTCATAACGTCCGTTTTACGCCACCCTACATATATTTATATATATGGGTATTTCCTCTGTTGCGGACGCAAGTTTTCTTTTTTTTGTAGTTTTCTCAAAAAGTTGAAGTATTTTGAAGACTATGTTGATATTAAAAACCAGTACAAAAATTTCAGTCAGTTAAACTGACTGATAAATACCATCACCCAATATAAGATATTGTTTAAGTCTTAAGTTATTGAAATTAACCGATTTGTAATTAAAACCAATTAGAAAGTTTCAGTCGGGCAACCCAACTTACATTTACCCGAACCCTCAGCAAAACAAATAATTCTCTATTATATTAATATTATTACTCGATTTCTAAAGTGGGCGGAGTGGTACATTTGTATGGGAGGTACGAGAAGGGGTGTGGTTAGGCTTCCAGATTTATTCTCCATTACTTTATCCTGTTACAGCTTTACTAATTACAGAATTTGGGCACAATTGCGTTGGGTGTACTGATATTATTAGTACATCCCTAAAGTGGGCGAAAAGGTACATTTGTATGGGAGGTCCCATAACGGGCGTCGCTAGACTTCCAATTTTTTCTCCAAAACTTTGTCCTGTTATAACATATCAAAATACAGAATTTGGACACGATCGTGTCGAGTGTATTGATATTATTTCCCTATTTCTAAAGTGGGCAAGGTGGTTCATTTGTATGGGAGGTACCAGAAGGGGCGTGTCTAGACTTCCAGATTTTTTCTCCAAAACTTTATCCTTAAGCAAATACAGAATTTGGGCACGATCGCGTTAGGTCTTTTAATAATATTAATCGATTTCCAAAGTGGGCGGTACGAGATGTGTATGGGAGGTACCAGATGGGGCGTGAATAGACATCCAATTTTTTTCTCCAAAACTTTATCCTGTTATAGCTTTACTAAAAATAGAATTTGGGTACGATCACGTTAAATTTATTGATATTATTTCTCCATCTCGGAAAGGTAGAATTGTATGGGAGGTACAAGAAGGAGCGTGGCTAGGCCTTTAAAATTTTTTCCAAAACTTTATCCTGTTATAGCTTTACTAAATACAGAATTTGGGAACGATCCCGCAGGGTGTATTAATATTATTACTCGATTTCTAAAGTGGGCGGAATGATGTATTTGTATGGGAGGTACCAGAAGGGGCGGGGCCATGTAGCCCATTTGCAATACCGTAAGTGGTTTTAAGAAAATAATAAAATAACTTCAAAACATTTGGTTGCGTCTTTCGAAAGTTATCGTGCGAACCAGCCGGACAGCCACCAGACAGACAGACAGACAGACAGACAGACGGACATGGCTCAAACGACTTAAAAAGTCATGAATCGAATTTGGTTCAAAGAGACCTAGGGTCTAAAGTCACTCCTTCTATGTGTTACACTTTTGGGTCGTATCAAATGATATATACCCTCATCCCTAAGGGTGATGGTATAAATAGATGTAAGACAGTACTATAATGTTATTTTAATGAAACTACTTAAAATTTTGTTTTCAAAGTTATGACTAACACAAAGTGCGTTTGGGACGCAAACAATTTTCTATAGGCACTTGAAGTGTCTATGAAAATTTGTAAAATTTAGCGAAGTTTCTTATGTTGTAAATTTTTTCAAATTTTTTGTCAAATGAAGAGGATATGTTGAGGTTTTAAAATACAATTACATTTCATATTACTTCAAACTAAATGTGCGTTGGAGACTCACGCATTTATCTATAAATAACACAGTGTGGCAAAAAATACCTAAGAAATTATACTATTTTCTGGTAGGTGCTGCAAAGCACAGTAAGGTATTGTTTTTGATTGCCTCCGAGTTTGATACAAAGTGGTTCTTTGAACCTAGATATGTATATCAAAGGCTCCCAAGGTCCAGATGCGATGAAATCTGGTCGAGACCCCAGCTTGAGGTACCGGAGACGCGGCTCCGATTGTATACGCCGCTAATCCAGATTCCTCGCCCTCAATTGCTCTACCACCGTTTCCCCTAGGCACAGGCAGGAGTTCCGCTTGTAAAATAGTATATCTCGGTCGATGAGCTCACCGAGTAAGAGAAAAGCCATCGTCAAAGTGGTAGATCATAAAAGAACTGAATCCAAAGATCCAAAAATAATCTTGAATTGACATTAAATATGTCATATGAGGAAATTGATAAAGATCACCTTATACGGCCGATCGTAGACCGCAACACCAGCGATGGCATTATTTCATTAGGCAACTGGAAATAATGTGCCATAACCCCTACTGCGTCGTTTTTAAAATCGTTCGGGAGCCTCAATGTCAAGGTTTGTCAAGGCTGGTATCAGGGACACATCAAACTCATATGTTTTGCAGACGAACGTTCAGGGCAGATGTACATGACAGCAATTTAATCGCTAGGGGAAGTTTGGCCTTGCGCGAGACTCAAAGCACCATCTCTTTCCGATGCTCCGCAGTGATGATGCTACTAAGATTTCCCTAAGGTGACGCGGCTACAAATTCTACAGGTAAGTAATCTTAAACTACTGACAAAGGGCTGGAAAGAAATCATGGACACTGAGGCTGAGGAGGCTCAGGAAAGGGAGTTGTATGGAGTTGAAACTATCTTCTTCCGTGTCTACAAAAGTGACGACGAAACTAGTAAAGCTATATTTTAATATATTTTGTACCGAAAAAGGGGTAGTTTGTATGAGAATTGGACATTACTTGTAGTCGATTTTATTTCAGTTATCTTTTATTACTACTGAAATGTCAATTACTGAGCTTGATTGCTTATGAGCATATTTTTATAAAGAGGGAGTTTGTATGACAAGAAGGAGAAGTTTTTGTCCAATTTTGGTCATTTTAGAACTTAACCTAGAAGTTTGCATACCAAATTTCAGCTTGATATCTCTTTAACTACTGCTTTAATCGCTGCGACACACAGACGAACACCCCCCAAAATGGGAAGTTTGTATGAACGGTGGGAGTAGTTTATGTCCGATCTTGTTCACCTTAGAACTTAACCTTCGCTTAGAGAATAGAAGCTTCCATACCAAATTTTAGATCGATATCACTTAAACTACTACTGTAGAAGCGGGACAGACAGACAGTCACCCTCAAAAAGGGGTAGTAAGTATTTGTCCGATCTTGTTCATCTTAGAACTTAACCTCCTTCAGTAGTTAGAAGATTGTATAGCAAATTTCAGCTTAATAGCTCTTAAACTACGGCTGTAATCACAGGGACAGACGGACATCTTTAAGTCAACTCAGAATTCAATCAGTATTCGCTGATCATTTATGTACACTGGAGAGGAGGAAATTATATGCACCACTATATTTCGATGCAGATGTACTTAAAGGGTCATAATCCAATAAGGAGTCCCAAGTCGCTATTACTAGCGATTTTAGCTCTGCAACGCTTTTGAATTGCCTGTTGTTGGAGTACATTTTATGAACAAGTATGCCCCCCACATTTTCAATAGGGTTCATGTCATGGAAACCCACTGGCCCCTCTAAGTCTTCAACGTTTTCTGACCGATCCCTACCTATTGTTTCCTTACTGGAGTGAGTAGACGCAATATTTTGCTGAGAAATGTCATTTATCTCCTGGTTTCGCTTCAAGAAGGGCAGTAAATTGATTTCCAGTATGTCTCGTCGGAGTTCATAAACAATTTATTTATTGCCCTTCTTTAATGAAACCAGGAGATAAATTAAATTTCTCAGCAAAATATTGCGTCTACTCACTCCAGTAAGGAAACAATAGGTAGGGATCGGTCAGAAAACGTTGAAGACTTAGAGGGGCCAGCGTGTTTCCATGACATGAACCCAATTGAAAATGTGGGGGCATACTTGTTCATAAAATGTACTCCAACAACAGGCAATACAATAGCGTTGCAGAGCTAAAATCGGCAGTAATAGCGGCTTGGGACTCCTTAGAAAGTTCAACCTCAAAAACCCTAAACCAGTACAGAAATTTCAGTCAGTTGAACTGACTGATAAATACCATCACCCAATATAATATATTGTTTAAGTCTTGAGTTATTGAAAATAATCGATTTGTAATTAAAACCAGTTAGAAAGTTTCAGCCGGGGAACCCGGCTTACATTTACCCTTACCCTCAGTAAAACAAATAATTTTCTATTTTATTGAAATTATTACTCGATTTCGAAATTGGGCGGAGTGGTACATTTATATGGGAGGTACGTGAAGGGGTGTGTTTAGGCTCCAGATTTATTCTCCATAACTTTATCCTGTTATAGCTTTACTAAATACAGAATTTGCGCACGATTGCGTTGGGTGTACTGATATTATTACTACATCCCAAAAGTGGGCGGAAAGGTACATTTGTATGGGAGGTACCATAAGGGGCGTGTCTAGACTTCCAATTTTTTCTCCAAAACTTTGTCCTGTTATAACATAACAAAATACAGAATTTGGGCACGATCGTGTCGAGTGTATTGATATTATTACCCTATTTCTAAAGTGGGCGGAGTGGTACATTTGTATGGGAGGTACCAGAAGGGGCGTGTCTAGACTTCCAGATTTTTTCTCCAAAACTTTATCCTGCTTAAACTTTACCAAATACAGAATTTGGGCACGATCGCGTTAGGTCTTTTAATAATATTAATCGATTTCTAAAGTGGGCGGTACCAGATGTGTATGGGAGGTACCAGATGGGGCGTGAATAGACTTCCAATTTTTTTCTCTAAAACTTTATCTTGTTATAGCTTTACTCAAAATAGAATTTGGGTACGATCACGTTAAATTTATTGATATTATTTCTCCATCTCTATAGTGGGCGGAAAGGTAGATTTGTATGGGAGGTACCAGAAGGGGCGTGGCTAGGCTTTCAAAATTTTTTCCAAAACTTTATCCTGTTATAGCTTTACTAAATACAGAATTTGGGGACGATCCCGTAGGGTGTATTGATATTATTACTCGATTTCTAAAGTGGGCGGAATGATGTATTTGTATGGGAGGTACCAGAAGGGGCGGGGCCATGTAGCCCATTTGCAATACCGTAAGTAGTTTTGAGAAAATAATAACTCGTGCAAAATTTCAAAACATTTGGTTGCGTCTTTCGAAAGTTATCGTGCGAACCAGCCGGACAGCCACCCGACAGACAGACAGACAGACAGACAGACAGACAGACAGACAGACAGACAGACAGACAGACAGACGGACATGGCTCAAACGACTTAAAAAGTCATGAATCGAATTTGGTTCAAAGAAACCTAGGGTCTAATGTGACTCCTTCTATGTGTTACACTTTTGGGTCGTATCAAATGATATATACCTTCATCCCTTCGGGTGATGGTATAAAAATAGTATGACCGAAAGGCATTTTGAATATATTCAAAATAAGAGAGGTCATACGCATTATTAAAAAGTGTTTTTTATTTTAAATTTGCTTTTTGTATTATTAAAAAAGTTTATGTTGGCATGTTGTGCGCTTCGAGGATGCTTTCTTCGCACCGGAGGGAAAAGTTCTCATTAACTTTGAGATGCTTTCTTTCCTTAAGGTTTGTGATGATAGAGGAGAAGGCACAGCAAAGGGCGCTGACGAGACATTGTGGTTAATGTCGAAATGACGTCATACGCCTAACCTGCTGTCAACATAATACATTTCACAAACTCTTGATTAAAAACCTATTGGCAATAATAAATAATTGCCAATATAACTGATCTCAAACCGAACTATGACAATATCATAAAAAAGTTTTATTTCGTAATTAAAAACCACTGCGTATAATTCCATAATCACCTCAAAATGTAAAAAAATGCAAATAACATAAACTTAACTAAATATAATTTTGTTGTTGTTGGATGTAAACGTGCAGTTTTTGATTCTCTTTCATTCCTCATATTCGGTTTTTGGATTATGACCCTTTAAGTACAGCTGCTTTGCAATATAGTGGTGCATATAGTTTCCTCCTCTCCAGTGAATATATTCCCACATTGCCTATCAAAACTCCTTATGGCCTTTACAAGTGCAAGGTCTAAATGTATATACCCCTTTGTCCATGCGTGGTGAAGAGCATAAAGAAGAATACAGCTCAAAAGAACAACAAGACCTGTGACGATTAGGCCGCTTGTTCATCTGCCAGCGAAGACACTCATCCGCTCGCCAGCCTAACGAGTGAACTTCTTGGCAAGATTAACGTAGCAGTAGATGAGAACTACCTTTTGTAATCCAACTAAGATTCAAAGAATGCAAATATAACGATTAACTGTAATGAAGGTTAAACAAATTAACATAACTACTCTAAAGCGGTATCAGTTGCTCTTCTCCTCCGATTATCCTCAGGTTCAAGGGAGATTATCTCCATATAAGAACCATGGTTAAAATAACCGGCTAAGCCGTTATTAATGCAATTTGGTAGGCGGTTAATGTATTATCTAGAAAAGCGCGTAAGAGCGTCTGTTCGTTATTCACTTAGGCTTTTTACTCGCGTTTTTCACCAAGATTTACATTTTCCAACTTAAAATCTTCAAACGGTGCAGGAATTATAGCTCCAATATCAGTTTTGGTCAACCAGAACTAAATACAATAGAGAATTTCTATGCGTATGATTGATATTTAAGGTAAATGTTATATTCATTCATACGCCTTCATACAATTCGAAACAACTTAAAGTAAGCATTTGGGCAGGGGTCGAAATAACATTGTAATAATATGTTAAATCATGTGTGGGATCAGAGTCAATATCCAAATCTGATTTACCACGATCGCTTTCTGTCTGTCTAAAAATTCTTGTAAAGTTGATTTGAAGTGTAATAATAAACGTTTATATGTTGTTTCTTTTTTGTACATCTATAACTGAGAGACACCTCGGTCCTGAAATAAAGTGATATTTTATGAATTTTGGCAATACATAAAAAAATAATGTAACTTAACGCTGTTTTATCTGGAACTCTGAAAATATACATTTTTATTAACCACACAAATAGACGAAGTAAGAATCCAATGAAAACCAAAATTAAAAAACTAAGTGACTCCTCATTCCGTTAATCTAACTCTAATGCCGTCATACTATTCATTAATAATGATTCGTCCAAATATTGTGTCTCGTTTACGGCAGATTTACTTGTGATCATAAGCATGGCGGTTGGCGGTTATGTCAGCATTGCAGGGATACAAGAGTCAGATATGGCATAACAGTTATTTGCAGCTTATTCGGCCCGATCTTTTCGAGAAACGATATAACGCAAATATTGCTGTTGTAGCTATGAATAAATCTGAACCAATTTAATAGAGTCCATCAATGGAGCAGGACAATAAATTTCTTCGAACTCTACATAAACATAATACTTCAATGGGTGATGAAATTAGCCTAATCGGTCTAAATTGTTATAAACTTATTGTGAGCGAAATGTGTACCAAATCTGAAAAGTTTCGATGCTATATCTATATATTTTCGAATATTTGCCATATAAATGGATTTAGGACATATTGCTCTGAAGTGTTTTTCTAAAACTCAGGTAGACTGTATAAACGGTCATATTATTACACGACTTATCAATATGAAGATAAGGAAATCCGAAGCCCACAAACTGATCAACATTTATGAACATTTTACTTCTGTCACATAAAATAAAGGGGACTAAAAGCTTTCAACATAATCAGCTGAATATGAGCATTGCATTCCGCTGCTTAACTAAATTTTATAAACGACTTAATATACCAACTACAGCTACGGGGGCGTCAACAATGAAAAGCTAAATTTTGTTCCCAAGTTTCCAGTCGTTTAAGCCAGTGACAATTGCCCCTGGTTATATTCTGTGCCCGCCGCTAATGCTTTATATTTGTTACAAACATGAGATTCATCGTCGCTAACTGACGTTCATTACTTTAATTAAATAATAATCCAGGGAAACATTTAATTCTACTGCTACATAATGACGACGGCAACGGCCGGGCAGGGGAAGACTGACAGTTCTGTTGGCCCATTCGACGGCGAACATTGAACAAATTAATTGTGTTGCCCATCCAAAGTAGAAACCCAAGAAAAACAGTGAACATTTCTTCAAATCATGGGCAAAAACAAAAGGAACAATGGATGAAACCAAGAAGGAGGTCGCATTATCCTCTTGCCATTCGCTCACTGCCTTCCGTGAAATTCTAGTGCGGGGCAATGTCTCACTTACATCAACTCATGACGTTGATTGTTATGTTGAATGTCAGTAGGTGAACTGTAGCTGTAACAGATAAACCCATCATCATCATCATTGCCAGCGCTATCGTTGTTGTTGGTCGTTGTAGCCAGATTTTGTGCTTTTTGTGCTAAGAGGAAAACTAGAAAAGGCGTAGTAAAATGAATGAGGAAAGTTTTCATTTGCAGTGACGAAACTGATGGTGGCTGGGGGTGGAGGCCGTAGTAGTTGACGGAAGTTGAAAAATTATTTCCGTTCCAGTTAATTGTGTTTTTTAAAGTCATTCGACCGACCATTCATTCTATGATTCAGACGTCACAACTCATAAAGACACAATTCTTTTTAAAACAATCCCCATCCGTAATTAAGACATTAACGTTTTTTTTCGTCTAAGTGCTCTTGTGTTTTGGTGTTCTAAAAGTAGAATAACCAAAAACTTAGTTTCAGCAACCTTGATTTATATTCACATGCGTTTGAAGGCAAAAGAAAAGTTTACAACACGAATACTTTTGCTGTTTGTGAAATTAGACTGGTAATGTTTGAATGCTCTACTTACAGTTTGCTATTATATAACTCAAATATGTTGCATCTGTTAAGTAACACTTGGGTAAGAGGATTAAATAGCATTAAGCGTTTTCGGAAGTTATAGCTCAAAACAATAGATTGTGTTAGTTTATAATGCTTGCAATGCCAAATTTCATTACCAAGATAATAACAATAAGCAGTTGTTTTCGATTGTGAACGATAGAGTACACCATTTATCTACCTGAATTTATATATATAAAAACCAGTACAGAAATTTCAGTCAGTTGAACTGACTGATAAATACCATCATCCAATATAAGATATTGTTTAAGTCTTGAGTTATTGAAATTAACCGATTTGTAATTAAAACCAGTTAGAAAGTTTCAGTCGGGCAACTCAACTTACATTTACCCTTACCCTTAAATACAGAATTTGGGCACGATCGTGTCGAGTGTATTGATATTATTACCCTATTTCTAAAGTGGGCGGAGTGGTACATTTGTATGGGAGGTACCAGAAGGGGCGTGTCTAGACTTCCAGATTTTTTCTCCAAAACTTTATCCTGCTTAAACTTTACCAAATGCAGAGTTTGGGCACGATCGTGTTAGGTCTTTTAATAATATTTATCGCTTTCTAAAGTGGGCGGTACCAGATTTGTATGGGAGGTACCATATGGGGCGTGAATAGACTTCCAATTTTTTTCCAAAACTTTATCCTCTTATAGCTTTACTAAATACAGAATTTGGGGACGATCCCGTAGGGTGTCTTGATATTATTACTCGATTTCTCAAGTGGGCGGAATGATGTATTTGTATGGGAGGTACCAGAAGGGGCGGGGCCATGTAGCCCATTTGCAATACCGTGAGTAGTTTTGAGAAAATAAAAACTCGTGCAAAATTTCAAAACATTCGGTTGCGTCTTTCGAAAGTTATCGTGCGAACCAGCCGGACAGCCACCAGACAGACAGACAGACAGACAGAGAGACAGAGAGACAGACAGACAGACAGACAGACGGACATGGCTCAAACGACTTAAAAAGTCATGAATCGAATTTGGTTCAAAGAAACCTAGGGTCTAAAGTCACTCCTTCTATGTGTTACACTTTTGGCTCGTATCAAATGCTATATACCTTCATCCCTAAGGGTGATGGTATAATGACTTTGTGTTTTATTGTTTGTCTGCATTTTTATACCATCACCCTTAGGGATGAGGGTATATATCATTTGATACGACCCAAAAGTGTAACACATAGAAGGAGTGACTTTAGACCCTAGGTTTCTTTGAACCAAATTCGATTCATAACTTTTTAAGGCGTTTGAGCCATGTCCGTCTGCCTGTCTGTCCGGTGGCTGTCCGGCTGGTTCGCACGATAACTTTCGAAAGACGCAACCAAATGTTTTGAAATTTTGCACGAGTTATTATTTTCTCAAAACTACTTACGGTATTGCAAATGGGCTACATGGCCCCGCCCCTTCTGGTACCTCCCATACAAATACATCATTCCGCCCACTTTAGAAATCGAGTAATAATATCAATACACCCTACGGGATCGTCCCCAAATTCTGTATTTAGTAAAGCTATAACGGGATAAAGTTTTGGAAAAATTTTTGAAAGCCTAGCCACGCCCCTTCTGGTACCTCCCATACAAACCTACCTTTCCGCCCACTAAGGAGATGGAGAAATAATATCAATAAATCAAACGTGATCGTACCCAAATTCCATTTTTAGTAAAGCAATAACGGGATAAAGTTTTGGAGAAAAAAATTGGAAGTCTATCCACGCCCCATCTGGTACCTCCCATACACATCTGGTACCGCCCACTTTAGAAATCGATTAATACTATTAAAAGACCTAACGCGATCGTGCCCAAATTCTGTATTTAGTAAAGCTATAACAGGATAAAGTTATGGAGAATAAATCTGGAGCCTAAACACACCCCTTCACGTACCTCCCATATAAACCACTACTCCGCCCAATTTCGAAATCGAGTAATAATATCAATAAAATAGAAAATTATTTGTTTTACTGAGGGTAAGGGTAAATGTATGTCGGGTTGCCCGACTGAAACTTTCTAACTGGTTTTAATTACAAATCGATTATTTTCAATAACTCAAGACATAAACAATATATTATATTGGGTGATGGTATTTATCAGTCAGTTTAACTGACTGAAATTTCTGTACTGGTTTATGTTCCATATAGACTCGAGAACGGCTGGACAGATCTTTGTGAAATGTTCATAGAATGTTGCTGTGTGGTCGGTGGTGAAAATAGGCTACATAAATTTTTGATATATCAAGCGGATGTGACCCCGCTCATTGGTCTCAATTTTTGAAAACGCAATCTCTGGAGTACTGTTTCACCAATCGCCTTGAAAATATGTGTGGATGCATTACAGTTAGAATTATAGCCAGGGAGGAAGTGGGCGGTGCCACGTCCCCTTTTCAAAAATCGCTCTAACGGCTTTTTAAATTGACCGACTGATACGGAAATGTACGGAAAAGTATTACTGATGATCTGTTGTCGTTGTAACAGCTGGAGGATGTAACTGCGGTGATCATTTTTTATACTGTTTTTTTTTTAATTTATCGGCATTCGATCGGGCATTTAATCGGATTATCATACGATCATTATTGGCAACTCTGTTTCGTTTCTTTGAAGATAACAAGGTTTGTATCAAGGAATTTTAAGGTGTTGTTGTGAGTTTTCCTGCTATTCTACGTCGCTTCCACTGAGCTGTCGAACGCCGGATAGTCCCTGGCTATATTTGGTTGTGATTGGAAAAAGCCGCCCAAACAAGTTGAAAATTGAAAGGGCTATATCTCATGAACTATCATTGGTATAAAGATGAAATATGGTATATAAGCTGTTGGTGCAGTGCCACGCCGCCTTTCTAAAATTGTTCTGATGGCTTTTCTAATAGCCGTGATACTGATGACCTGTTTATAGTCCTTGGCTATACTTGGTTGTGATTGGAAAAAGAGGCGTGGTATCGCCCATACAATTTAAAGTGGATGTATCTCATGAACTACCAGAGGTATGAAGATGAGATTTGTAAAATATGTTGTTGGTACAATATTAATTACAGCCTGGGTGGAAATAGGCTGTGCCACGCTCATTTTAAAATAAACCGGTATAGTTTGATCGACATCTAAATTTCAGAGTATGTTGCAGTTCGCAGTTTTGGGGATTTTGGATTTCATCTCACGGTAGCGCTCACCATTCACAGTTAGGTTACGATTCGCATCATCTTTGAAGAAGTACGGTCCAATGATGCCACCAGCCAATAAACCGCACCAAACTGTGACTTTCTCTAGATGCATTGGTAGCTCTTGCAATGCTTCTGGCTGATCTTCACTCCAAAATCGACAATTCTGCTTATTAACGTACCCATTGAGCCAAAAATGAGCTTCGTCGCTGAACACAATTTTTCGAAAAAGCGCGCGATGGACTTTCTTAACAGAGCACGCATTTTGATAATAAAATTCAATAACTTGCAAGCGTTGTTCGTTTATAAGACAATTCATGGTTAAATTATAGACCAAACTGAAGATGTTTGACAATGAAACAAAACACGAAACGTGCGTCAGCTGTTTAAACCAGTGTTGCCAAAAAGATAATAGCTAAAAAATCACCCTTTATATAAACGATCAGCATCGAAATCTGAGTCGATTTAAAGGTGACCGTCTGTCAGTCAGGGACCGGCCGTGGCATAGTGGTTAGAACACGCGACTACCATGCGGGTGATCGCAGGTTCAAACCTGGCTCCAGTCATCTTAAAAGAAAAAAATAAATAAAATTTTCTTTCATTGTCGGCTCCCCTCGAATGTTGTTGACAGCAACTTCGCAGTATTAAGCGTCGATTCAATCGTCGTGTCTAGTAAGAGCTTCTCAAACAGTGACGTTCGTATTCGTCGATAAACAAGTAGGTGCCGTTAGTTGTGAATCTTAAAATAGAAAGCGTGTTATTTGACAACAACGCGAGAAGCTATCCCATACCTCATTCATGGGGTGCAAAAGGAAATTAAGTTTTTTTTTTTTTTTGTAAGTCTGTCAGTCCCCGCGATTACAGCAGCACTTTCAGAGATATCGAGCTGAAATTTGGAATACAAGCTTCTATCATCAAAGCGAAGGTTAAGTTCTAAGATTAATCCGATCGGTCTAAAACTACTTCCACCTCCAATACAAACTCCCCCTTTTTGTGGTCTTTTCCTATAATTACAGCTGTCGTTTAAGATCAATGAAGATTTTGTATGCAAGCTTCACTTCTCTAAGCAGAGGTTGAGTGTTAAGATGACACTGATCGGTCAAAAACTACTCTCACCTCCCATACAAACTCACGGACCAAGGGGTATCATCAGTTTTTTTCTTCCATTTCTAACGCCGAGAAGAGACGTCGATTACTACTGAAATTGTGTATGCAAGCTTCTGTTCTCTAAGCGAATTAGAAAAAAAAATATTGACAAAAAATGGATGTGTGAAGCTAAAAGTAATGTCCACCTCTCACCAAATTCCCTGTTTTGTGTTACAAAGTTTAATAAAATATCCAAATATCCAGTTTCATCACCATTCTTCCAAATGGTTAAGGGTATCTGAGCTTCGGCATAGACGAAGATAATCATCTTACTATTTAATAATGCGTATAATCTCTCTTATTTTGAATAAGTACAAAAATCCCTTTCGGTCATACTATTTATCAGGGTTTTTGGGGTTGAACCTTCTACGGAGTCCCAAGTCGCAATTAGTGCCGGTTTTTGCTCTGTTTCCTTACTGAAAGTGAGTAGACGCATTCTCTTGCTTAAAAACTTAATTTATCTCCAGGTTATGCTTCAAGAAAGGCAAGAAATTTTTTGGCAGTATGTCCCTTTGGAGTTCATGTTACAGCTTGGAACACAAACACAATGTTTTCGATTTGTTCTTAAATCAACGTTCAATAAACCTTCAATACTCCCCTAATTACTTTACTTACCTTAACACCCCATTCATGAAGTATAGGACAGCTTCTCGTGTTATTGTGAATTAACATTCTTTCTATTTTCAGACTCAGTTTTTACTAGACATCCAGATTGAGAAATACTAATAGGTCATTTTGTATGATAGATACCAAAAGGCGTCGGCCCATATTCATTACCGTGTTAAACTCTCACAAGAGTAAATCTTACACAAAACTATGAGGGTAAATTCGGACATTTCTTTGGAAGGTACCGGAAGGTGTGTGGCAAAAATTTCGGTTTTCTGAGGGTTAACCAACTATTAGAAGCTAACTAAAATAAATATCCTTCAGTTGTCCATCTGGCTGGATGGTTGGTGGGCGCGATAATTCGAGTAAACCTGACTAGTTCGCTATGAAAATTTACCAGTTTAAAATTTTGCAAAATGTAAAAAAAATTCACCTCACATAATGATATATTTTTGGAAAAATTATAATTTCTTCCGTTATCCTAAAATAGTAGCCACAACCACAGACAACCGAAACATTTGCATTACCCCTACGGGTGTCTTTTATACAAATGACCGAATGGAAAACTGGAGAATATTGGAATTTCGTCAGCTTAATTATCTTGAAGACCCTCAGAAAACCTCAACATTTGCCACACCCCTTATGGTACATCTCACTCAAGTGACCAAATTCTTAAATGTATATTTCGATACATATGTTTACTGAAAGTGCACTTAAAACTTAATTTATTTCCATATACACGCCATGAATGAGGTATGGAAAAGCTTCTCGCCTTGTTGTGAATTAACAAGTGAATGAGCTTTCAACTAAATCCAATAAAATGTTGCACAATCTAACTTACATACAAATAAGCATATTTCTAGAAATTTAATATTTTTCCAACAAATTCAAAAAGCAACTTTTGATTTGTTGGCGAATTATCAAAAGTTTCTACCCGGAAACCGTACCTATTGTTTTAATACATACTGGAAAACTTCCGATCATACGACACAAAGTCCTATCTTCAACCGTTAACGCTCCACAAGCAGGCGAAACACAATACATAAGTAATTTCACTTAAAAATCGGTTAATTTAATTACATCAGAGTTAAACATACGGTAAACGTAGAGTGAGGGTATTTATCAGTCAGTTCACATTACTGAAATTTCTAAACTGGTTTTGGATCTCATATTTTATATGAATATCATATTTGAATGATTCTGCCAATTTTATTCAAAACTAATTAAGAATTTCTTTATCTAGTTCAACTACTGCAGAACACAATTTTTTGTTCTCGCTCCCCTACAGATATTCGCTTCTCCTAGGCCGTTTCACAGTGTATGCAAAATCGATTTGTGGTATTAGTAATTACTAAAACAATGTATAAAATTCGTGTCATTTCCCCCATGATATGCAATGCAATAAAAAATGCTGCGTATCAACAAAACCGACTCACCAATTTCCTGTTTATCGCAAAAAAAAATATGAGAGCTCTGAACCAAAACCATAAAAGTGAATATATTCATCCATAAAACTAAATCAAACGGAAATTATGACAAAAATCGGAATATTCGTTCGTGGTATAAAAAAAAAATTAAAATTGCAAATAATGTGTATATTTTTTTGCTTTGCTCTAAAACAGCAACAACATCGACAGTGATGGGCTGTAACAGCATAAATATTTTTTACAATATGCTTAAGAGCCGAAAGGACACACGAATGGACGCACAAGGAGTAGTGAAATATCCATCCTTAGCTGAATTTATGGTTTCTGGTGATGATGACAATGGGTCACCCACTTGTATGTCATCATTATACTCAGATAGTGTGGTAGATGGGGGGAGGGGGTGCGACTTTGGCGTGGGAGCGTTCGGATGGAAACAAGTTATCACAGGAAAAGCACAACGAATGATTATCTCATGCTATCCGGGACTGTGTCGTAAAAAAAACACAGCAACAAACAACAGCATTTTATCGATGCTAGACATAAAAAACTTTGGATGCCTGGCAGAAGGGGAACCGTGTTAGACCCTTCAAATACACATCAAATAATATTTTTTGTTCAGCTTGTAGAAAACACAAGCAACAACAATACGCATGGGGATGTAGATGGAGCCGCCACAGCATCAGGAAATAATAAGACGCAATTTACGAGGGAGTGAAAGAAAAACATCAACGTCGAACAACGAAAAGGGCATCCTGCCCTCTATTGGTTTAACAATCGATAGACTGTTATGGTTGATAAAAACTCTCAATGTAGTCGTTGTAGCTGTTGTTGCTAGTTCTTTGTCTGTTCCTTATTCTGTTGTATGTGGTATAGTTAGTACTCGTGGCAGAAGTAGAGTCGTTTTCTTTTTTTTTTTGTTGTGGCGTAATACCATTGTATGGTTATGTAGAAGATATAGTTGCTGAAGGGGAACAATTTGTTTGTTTGCTCATTCGTTTGTTTGTTGTGGCAGCCCGTCGTCTTGTTTTTATATCCATATGCAATAGTACAATAGCGGCAACATACTAAATTTGTCCTGTCGTTGGAGTCACTTTAAAATATATTCAAGAGACTTGTGAAGGTGGTTGCATACCATACTTTGGTCAGAGCTTCAACTGAATAATTGCGAAAGAGATTCAGTTTTTACACAAAAAACACAATGATCACTTAAATTTTTGTGGTTCTAGCACAATTTGACTAAAGTGTGATCAGTGAGCCAGTCAACTTTATAATATAGACAGTTCACAAAAAAATGTTTTTTTCTTGTAACAGATAGGCCCTTTAATTTAACGGGCCCCAAAGGTATTGTGTCCGTTATGTTGCAGTCATGTGCGTAGAATTGTAACTATTATGGAAAGTATCTTTAAGACATGTCTGAAATTGTCTTTTGTTTCACATACATATATGGTTGAGCGTAATGATTATTGTTATCCCGATAGGGGGTAAAACAAGCCACGTCAATCCAAAGAATTGTAGACCAAAAACTCGCTTCTTTTATGATGCAAGTTTTGGTTCTATTAAATTGATTCATATATTACACAGTACAACATTTTTTAGCTCATTAATTTGGGACTCAATTCTGATAACTGTACGTAAAAGTAGCCCCAAAAAGAAGAAGTTCTGCATCATTCGTTTGATCAAGTTACGTGCCATAATAAGATCAAATGATTTTGAACTAGGTTTATTTTGTAGCAGTTCCAATAAAACTGTTGTACTCCATGGCGTATGATTTGCGTGGAATATTACTTATGATAGTCATACGCCACCATATAACAATATAACAAAAGAACTTAAAACATGACAAATTCCCCTATACGATATTTGCTAACTTCAAATCGATATTAAATTATTATGTCATGTAACTTTTCAAAACGAATGATGCGGAACTTTTTCTTTTTCGGGCTACTTTCACGTTCAGTTATCAGAATTGAGCCCCAAAATCACATCTTGTACTGTGTAAGGGGGAAGATCGAACATGGACTGCTAAAAGATTCCCAGCTTAACTTACGTGTGCCTGGGCGGACGGTGGGTGGAAAGCAGCCTAGGGTCACACCTCAAGTGGTCAACCACCATATTCTCTTGGACTGCGAGAAGGGAGGAATATAGATAGTGGCATATGAGAAAAACTTCGTCATTACGGCCGCAAGAAGATTTGTGACTAAATGCATACCGCACCGGCCTTGGTATGCATTGGGCCAATAGCTGTGACTTGGTATAAACTCCAGAAAAACGGAGCTGGTACTTTTTTTGGTTAGGTACAAAGTTATGGATTTCAGACAATCGCGGCTAGACGGCATTAAACCGAGCTTGTCTTCTGAATTATAATGTTTGACACAAAATTAAACTGGAATATGAACATTGTTGAAACGAGGACTGCACGCTCACTTTGCTTGTCGGAACTCCATTGACAGAGACTTGTGACTGACGCCAAGAATAATACTTTAATTGTAAGCAAAGATAACGCAACCTTGTCTAAACCAAAAAACATATAAATGGTCGGTAAGTATGGTATTTTCTTAATCGAACAAAGAGTCCCTTCGATACGGACGCACCGTAAACGTTGACAATTATTGTTTTGAGGTAGTAGATGAATTTACCTACCTCGGCTCTTCCTACAATAAGAAAAATAATGTCAGCCAAGAAATCAAGCGGAGAATGGTGCTCGCCAATTGATGTTTTTACGGACTTCTGCAGCACTTTAGTAACACCACCATGAGCTGTATGAGCTAAAAGAGTCAAAATGCAACGACTACGATGGCTAGGACATGTTGCCAGGATGGATGTAAATGCTCCAGCGAGAAAGGTGTTTGTAGGCGAACCTGAAGAACGGCGCAGAGAAGAGAGACCCAAACTCCGTTGGAAGGACCAAGTGGTTGGCGATGTGTCACCATATCTTTAATACTTCAGGCCTCAAATTTATGAATCACGTTCGTAAGTTGTAATGGGCAAATTAAGTAAGTAAGTAAAGTGTTTCTCGTCCTAGCCCCTGTAGGAAGTGACTACTATGCGGTCAATTTCAATTTCATACACTAATAATGATTTCAAAACCATTACTGGAATTACACTACACAACATTAAAAAAACGAAGGAGAAATCATATGTGCGGCTTATATAAAATATTTCGTTTAACACTAAATATATGAATTGTGAGTAATAGTCGACCTAGTCCAACAACTATGTATATAAGTTTACCCCATTTTTTATATTTCTTGTTCACATGTATATGTCGTATGTAAGGAAGCTGGTGTCTCACACACCAAAACATACACTAAACTGAGTTGAAAACATCAATAACATCCACATTCACATTTATTCGTTTGCTGAAGTTAATGTTGCGTTCGAAAATTCAGTCATCTTATACTTTAGATTTCACTGACATCTTGCCCACTTCGCTATTTTCACATTTAACCCAAAACAATTGTTTATTTTGAGTACGATTTTCTTACCGCTGGAATGTCGCTGTATTGTGTACTGACAACAAATTCTTCAAAGGGTGGTTTGTAGTTAGAGTGATATTCGAGCCAAGTCAATATAGCATTACGTATGTGTCCTAATTAGGCACCTAGTGGGAGCAAAGGCCCTCCGCAAACTTTATTCACATTTTTATAGATAAAATCTATGTAGTGCGTGCTTTTGAATTATTTTTTAAAGGTCGTTTACAAATTTCTGTTATCTTATATTCGCTTTTTGCCGTCATGCCATTTGAAACTCCTTTTCACATTTGTTTTCGTGAAAATATAAACAAGTCTGATGCTTTTCCTCGAAAAAATGTCTGCTCTTGACATGTTGTATGTATTATGTATACGTATCTTAAGGTTGTTATCGAAACAAACTGAAATGTTGTCTATGTTCTTGAAGGAAAATATTCGGCACAAAAAAAACATCCTTTTCTGGCGTACAAATAAATCGTCGTATCCAATTATGTCGCATCAAATGTTTGCATTTATGCATTGGATGTCATTTAAAGTGAGACGTTAAGGTTAATTATGGTAATGTGGTTTGGTATTGTAAGGTAAAGCGTACACAACATAAGGAAAACTTAAAAGACTGTTAAGGGACTCATGCACGAATATACTAATTATAATCTTAGGATTATGATACCAAAAAAGTTCTAAATGGTCCTATAAATGTATATTGGTTACATATAAAGAATATAATACTGTGGATGTAGATACCAAACATCTTAGACGTGTTTTTTTAAAAAAAAAAATAAATGGAAGTGCTAACATGACATCTTCCAGCCATAAACAAAAAAAAAATTGTAAAATGATGCAAAAAATCAATGCTTCTACATAAAAGCTGCGAAGAGAATATAAATATAGCAGCTGATATTTATACAGTAATGTGAAATCAAATAGATTAACAAGGAAGGTCATTTAGCGGATTATGGTAACATAATTCTTCTAAGCGATCATACCGAATGCATTCAAGTGTCGACTGGTATATGCAAAGAAAATGTTCTAATAACACTGTGAGACAAATGGTAGGGGTCAGTGATCGGAAAGGGTTCAAACTACCGGGGAAAGTTATATCGGTAAAAAAGAAGTTATACGTGTCCCGGCGTTTCGCTGAGTCACGTCTAGGAATCGAGATATATCGATTTGAAGTTAGTAACTATCGTGTAGGGGAAATTGTCACCTTTGGTGGTCTTTTTTTGACATAACTCGAGAACCACTAATCCGATTTTGCTCAAACAAATTTAAAAAATTTAAATTAGTTAAAAATTACAATTCCTTTAATCTGTTCCTATAACGTTTTTCTATATAATCAACAGTTTTGCCGGTAAAATAAATGTATGAAGAAAAAAAATATTTTTTGCATAAATATATTAAATTTTTTAATTTTTGAAATTCATAAAAAATGCAAAATGGAAAAAAAGGCACGTCGTATTACTGACTATGCGTTTACAGCTCAAGGTTCATTCGACGACCGTACTCGCCGTTAACGACGATTGGTTGAAATATTTTGGGAAGTATTTTTATCTCAAAACTTCAAGACAGGTAGGATCAGGGACTGGTAGAGTCGGATCTTTGTTCGTCGAGAGAGGACTTTATCATTAAATCGCATGCTTAGCGCATACTCTCTCTGCTCTTGATTTCCAGGCTGACATTATTTTTATGTTTATGGCGGAGCCTAAATACCACTACAAAGTTATAATTCTCAAAGTTCACGCAGCGTAACAAACGTGTAAACTCTTTCGTTGTGGAAACAAATAACTTGGGTTTGTCCTTATTTATCACCGGACTAACTTCTGAAGACTGCTTCTTAATATTTGAAAAGGCCACAGTAACATCCCGCAATCATCGTCCAGTGATATCTATATCATCGGCATACGCCAGCTGCATGTGACTTTTGTTAAAGATGGTACCATTCCTGTTTACTACAGCCTTCCGCATAATTATCTCCATTATGATGTTAAAGAGATCGCATGACAGACTATAGCACTGTCTAAAGCCTCCCTTGGTAGCTCGCGAGCCAAGAGCTACAAAACTTCAAATAAGCTCTCAGCTCGGGAGCCAAGGGTCCAAATAAAGAGCTGGCTCGCGAGCCAGCCTGCTCGATACCCCTTTTGAAATTTTGTGGCTCTTGGCTCGCGAGCTTAGTACCAAAGTTATGTACCAGTACTTTTATTGGCCCAAAAGCACTTTTCTGTTGCACAAAGTATTTATTTTTTTGTAGCAGAGTACTCTGTTTTACAAAGTACTTTTTTTTGTACCAGAGTACATTTTTGTACCAAAAAGTACTTTTAATGTACTTTTTGGCATAAAGTACTTTTTTCAACCAAAGTTTCAACTTTTATTGGCCAAAAACTCTTTTTCTTGCACAAAGTTCTTTTTATTTACCAGAGTACTTTTTTTATAAAAATTCTTTTGGTTCATAGCACTTTTTTGGTTCATATTCTTTTGTACCAAAGAACTTTTTTATGACAAAAATTACTATTTGGTACAAAAAAATGCTTTTGGCGAAAAGTACTATAAAAGTACTATGAACCAAAAAGTACAATAAAAGTACTTTATGGTACAAAAAAAGGACTCTGGTACAAAAAAAGTACTTTGTGCAACAGAAGTGTTTTTGTGCCAAAAGAAGTACCTTTTGGCATAAAAAAGTTCTCTTGTACAATAAAAGTAATTTGTGCAACAGAAAAGAGCTTTTTCTATTGTACTCGGCTCGCGAACCAAGACCCCAAATAAAGAGCTGGCTCGCGAGCCGAGATCCACAAAATTTTAAATTAGCTCTCAAATCGGGACCCTGGAAAGCCGAAAAGAGCGAGCCAATACTTACTCTGGGTAGATGTCGATCTGCATATCTTGGGTCTTCTCCAGAATTTTTCTTTATGTAAATATCTAAGCTCTGTCGGCAGTCCATCGTTTCCCGCAGCATTACAATTTTTCAACCATGTAATTGCCGTACTGATCTTATCTTGTCGTATCTACTCCTTCGTCGCGGATTGGCGTAATTTCGTTACTTATCACGGTTCCTAAATCATTGCTTTTGACTTTCGCGCTGCATTTCAATTCCTGTAATTTTCGATATTCTGGCTTTCTTTTTGCTCCAATGGATTATTTTACCGCCTGGACAGGCGTTTTGTCTCCCTCTTCTTCTCATTATATCGTTCCGTTACCGTAAACGATACCATTGGCTGCAGTTTTGTCTTGTACACAGTACACGAATCAGCGTGAAAGAAAAATATTTCGATTTAATGCGTAAAGTGCCTATTCGGTCACTTACTGGGTAAAACCGCGGGACTAAATGTCGAAGTCTCTTGCCGACTATGAATATACATCCAAATTCGAGTTTTTCTGCATGGCGGGTATAAAAAGTCACAGGTCTTTCCTCGTGGGCATTCCTTTCCCGTCCATCGAATTTCCTGCATGGCGGTGATGTCAGCCTTGCATTTCTCGAAGAATCCCTCCAATTGAATAGAGGCAACACCTATGTAGAGTGTTCGGAAATTCGTTGCAAGTTTCTTGGAGACCTCCAATGAGAGATTCTTGTTTTTCCCAAGTAAATAACGAACATAAAACTTCAAATTAAAAAATCTCCCATCCCCCAGTACAATAACAGTTTCTAATAATTACGTTGTATCTTACGCAATAACTTGTAAGTGTGTTCACATTCACTTTAAACGATATGTTGTATTTTTCACGACAAGTGGTCCCATTTCGTAATTTTTAAATCAACAGTAATTAGCAGGGCAACCGGAAATATGCTCTAAAAATCGTGTTTTATGCGCATAAAATATGACCTGAAAAATGGCACAATATGACCTAAAAATCAACAAAAAAATGCCCTAAAAAATTAAAGTCATACAATTTTGTTCATATCAATTAGAAATATTTTTATTAAAATAAAAAAACAACTTAAAAATTTAAAAAACAATATTATTTTAAATTCAGACTTTGTTAGTAGTTTTGGTAAATTTACATACACAAATGTTGCGTAAAATAAAATAGAAATAAATATTTTTGAGGAAATATTCCCCGGAAAATTTTAATGTAGGTCTCCGAAGTCATGAACTATCCCAAATCTATTTTTACACATGATTTATCATTTTCTTTTATTTGACATTTCATTAAAAAAATCTTACTTTAAACCACTGTAAACCAAAATTGTGACTTATTGGAGCAAAATATAGTTTAGGGTTTTATTACTGAAGTCAAATGCTATTGTTTGATTTTGGTTTGGTTCACTCCCGAAAAAGTGCGTTGCACTGTTTGCCTGAAAATAGACTTTTTAACATTTTATTTTGATTTTATTTTGGAACCTTTGACTCATAGAGGTTATTTGTCTTCGGTGAGTCCTAGTGAAGTTTTTCGGAGAATATTTCTATAGAATATTCTAATCATTGACCTCCGTCCACAGTTGACTTTTAAACAGTTTTTCAAAATTGGGCCAAATATGTCCTATACGGGTGGGATCTGGAGGGTTAAAATGTTCCCAGAAAATATTCACCTGATTGTTTTAATATTGGTCTCCGAAGACATGAAATACCCCAAACGTATTTTTACAGATGATTTTTCATATTCTTTGATTCGACTTTTGACCAAAAAATCAAACTTTAAACCACTGTAAAAAAATTTGCAACGTATTCGAGCAAAATGGAGTTTAGGGTTTTGTTATTGACGTCAAATGCTATCGTTTGATATTGGTTTTGTTCACCCCCGAAAAAATGTGTTGCACTGTGTTATCTATTAATGTAAAAGTGTCTACATTCACCTGAACTTGTTCAATAAGCGTAAGACCTTATGTTTGCAAATTTTTAATATGTTTTGCAATAAAACCGTAATTTGAAGCAATATAAATCAAGTCAGATCTAGTTTGGGGGTCTGTCATGACATCCTTTGAAGATTTAATGAATTGTGCATCCTCATCGTTTAATGCACTTAGGACCTATAATATGTCTTCATAATTGTTGGCATAGTAGTTAACTGCTTCAATGGAAGGTAATGGAAGGTCAGAAAACATTTGTTTAAAAAGCTCCTATCTACATGGAGCTTTTAAAAATAACTTCTTCACACTATCAATAGTTTTATTTACGTTTTCTTAAAAATTCCTAATACATTCACACCATCGATGGACACCATGAGCAATACATGTAACATGCGTCACTTTCGGATAAAATGCCACTATAGCTTTTGCAGCCTTTACCATGTATGGAACTGCATCCGTCACGAAAAGCTAAACAATATTCTTATTGAAGTTGACGTCCAGATTTTTGATGGCGTCGTCCCACAGTCTAGCAATTGTTGAGTAATTAGCCCTTTCCAAGGCTGTTGTATTTAGTAAAAATTTCTCACTTGCAATTACCTTAATACACCTGCTAAAATGTTTGCCACATTTCTGCCTGTTGCATCTATAGTTTCATCGATTGACATCCATATAAATTGATTTTTTAGTTTTGCTCGTATATTGTCCATGCAGTCGTTGTATAATATTTTTAAATGTTTAGTTCAAAAAACTGTTTCGGATGGCACTTGGTAGTCCGTGTATTCCTCAAATAGTGTTCTTATATTTTGATTTCTCATTTTGTAAAGTGGAATGTCAGCAGACACAAAAGCTCGGCACAGTTATTCTTGAAAATTGTGTTCTTTTGAAAGTCTACCGGAACATTCTGACAAAAATAATTGTTTGGTCTGCCTATTTTCACTTTCTGCGATCTGCTGCAATAACTTTGCTGCAGATTTTAGAATAGAGGAATCCACCATCAGCTCGTAAGTCTGGAAACTTTTCTACAACCGCCTTTAGATATGCTGCTTTTATCGGATTAGCTTTAGGCATTATGTAAAGAGTCGTAATCGGTGGTGGTTGAAAATCACCTCTTTTTTATGTTTTGCTTACTTATAGAATAAGAAAGCGCCTTAAAAGATTAATAAACGTTTAACATTTCACAGTTGTGTAAAACATGATTTGGCTGTTACATTTTAAAAAACCAAAGTTGCAAAGACACTTGTTTATACGAACAAAAAAAATAATGTCAAAAACACAAAATATGCTTAAAAAGGGATATTTTTGAAAAAATATGGCCTAAAAAATATAAATTATGCTTTAAAAAAGAGGTTTTTTGATTTTAATTGATTTTTTTAATAAGTTCAGCCAATGAAAAGGCAATCATACTTTTAACATACGAAAAGCACATAAACAGTGACATAGTTATGTGTCTGTGGGTGTGTGTGTGTATGAATGTATGTTGTGCGTAACACATACTAGCATTACATGCAGTATTTTTATTAATTGCGGCTCCCTGCAGTGATCCCAGTAATAATAGTGGTAAAACCTCACTCACATGAAAACACGGTCGTGGATACTACTTATATATGTATGTATATACATAAATTCTTATATCGGATTGCTGTCTATTTGACTGACATTCATACGCGTATGTATGTACAACAAATAAATGAAGCGCTCTCACTTAGGTTGTCGCATGTAACCTATATTTGGCAATTAACATAGAGTTTTATTTGGAATAAATCTATATATTCTGTAGTATGGTGAAAGTCAACGGTTCTTAAATGGTAAATTCATATAGAAAATCATAATCGTGGATAAATTGTGTGTCTTATGCTTCCCCTATCTAATTTATTAGCCATGGCAGATATAAATTAAGGAGTTAAATGTTGAGAGGCTTTATTATACCATCACCCTTAGGGATGAGGTTATATACCATTTGATACGAAAAAAATGTAACGCATTAAAGGAGACGGGTTGGACCGCAATCTTAAGTATATTAAGACAAAATTCGTTTCAGAACTTTTTAAGACGAATGAGCTATGTCCGTCTGTCTGGCTGGATGGCTGGTCAGCACGATAACTCGAGTAAACCTTAACGGATCGGTATGAAAATTTGCCAGTGTTAATATTTTTTGAAACGAACTTATGGGATTGTAAATGGGCAGAATAGCCCCACCCCTTCTGGTACCTCCCATACAAAATTACCTATATTTGGATAATTAATATTTTTTCCGTAGCTGCCAAACAGACTATCGGAGGATATCTAAATTTGGTCAGAATATTTATCTTGCAATAGTAGACAAACCCTAAGAAAGCCGAAACCTTTGCCACACCCCTCCTGGTACCTCCCACACAAATGACCGAATTGACCCCCATAATCGTACATGCATATCTTTTTTGTAAGTAACTCAAATTTTGCGTATGATGTTCGCTCATGAAAATTAGACTCAGGTATGAATATGGACAATATCGGTTAACGCCTTCTGGTACCTCCCATACGAAATGACCTATTTTTGGAAAATTAATATTTCACCTATAACTTCCAAACGGACACATGTGGGGTAATGAAAATTGGTCGATAAATTTATGTTGTGATAGGAGGCGAAACCTCAGAGAGCCTAACTATTTGACACACCCCTTCTGGTACCTTCCACCAGTTGGAACTTATATAGATGTAGGCCAAGATCTTTCCTCAGCATTTGCAGAGACCTAGACCTGCTGAGAACGGCGTCGGTTCGATAAATTCGCACTTACTTCTACAGCATCGATGGCTTCCATTAGCCGCTCAGATGGATGATTATGTGCACCGTAAACTTGACAAAGGGCTCCATAAGTATGGCGAACAGATGCGCATTTTGAAAATAAATTTGTAAGATTTGTAAACGCTGTTCTTGTGTAGTCATTGCATGGTGATTTGCCAAAGTATACTGAATGAAATTCTGTCACACTTCATTATTATGGCAGCTAGATTTGCACTTATACCCATAAGAAATTCTATATGTCAAAAAAATACCCCATACATAGGTTTTTTACAAATGTTTGCTAATCTTACCTCTGACATACTATAAAAATTCAAATTGTGCCCCAATCAAACAAAAGGTGTTTTCCAGTCCAACTCCAATGAATATTGTTTAATTTTTCTATCTATACGATTTTTTACCGATTCGCTCTCCTGAAAAGTAATTGAAAAATGGTAATGGTAAACCAGAATCGAAATCTACTATGAATTCTAAGAAAAGAAAGTATACGTCTAAAACCAATTCGAAGTTCGCGCTAAAAAGCATGAAGATTTCAGGTGGACTTTTTTTTAGTGTATGAGCAATTATTGAAAACCTTAGACCGATGGGCCCTGGCTCTTATTTTGACCTACCATTCCGATGCTTGGAGACCAAGACGAAGAGAATGGTATATTTTTGACATTGTTTGGAATCCCGTCCAATATTCTGCGCAAATACCTCATTTAGTTTGTTGGGAAGTCAGAATTACGCAGAACGTCTCAAAAAATATATATCTGAAGTTTTCGGTTTGTGCTCATGTAAAACCAAAAAAAAAATCTCAATCTGAAACCTTCATGCTTCCCAGCGCAAGTTAGGAAGTGATTTTAGACACAAAAATTATTCGTGAAATTTTTTAGCAATTCATCGTAGATTCCGACAATGGTATACGATTTTTGCGGAAAAAAAAATAATTTTGAGGACGATCAAACTATTACTATGGCGGTTTTAACTGATTATTTTAAAAGAGGTAATGCATACTGTAACAACAACATATGTAACAAATCTCATCGTCATACCTCTGATAGTTCATGAGATATAGCCCTTTTGACTTTCTAGTTGTATGGGCGGTGCCACGTCCCTTTATCCAATGACAACCAAATACAGCCAGGGACTATCTACAGGTCAACAGTACCACTTGGTAAAATTTTCGTATCAATCAGTCTATTGGAAAAGCCTGCAGAGCGATTTTTGAAAAGGGGGCGTGTCACCCCCCCCACTTCCACCCTGGCTGTGAATAATACTGCTGCAACAACATATATACCAAATCTCATCTTCATACCTCTGATAGTTCATGAGATATAGCCCTTTTGATTTTCAAGTTGTATGGGCGGTGCCACGCCCCTTTGTCCAATTGGACCGAATTTTAAATCTAAACCATCCGGGGCGCCACCCAAACGCATTCAAAAAAATTTATGCAAATCGGTCCAGCCATTTAGGAGGAGTTCAGTCACAACACACGTACGGTAGAATTTTATATATAAAGATGTATGTGTAATATGTGTGAAAACCTTTCTTAAACTTATAATTCCAATACAAGTATCACATTTTCCAGTACGCTATGCGTATAGTGCTTGCTAAGGGTGTGCACTGGCGACTGTAAATATATAGCGTTTTTAAAAATACATCTATAAGGCTTTTTAATTATACACACCTATATATACATTACGTCATGTAAAATGCACAGACAATTTCTTGTTAATTATAGCTTCATATTATATAGGTATGCAAACAGACATTTTTCTTATGACAGGTCAGCTCATAAGTTATCACCCAAAGTAAATGTGCCTAGATTGCATCGATATTAAAAGTAAGAAGAATATGAATAGTCACTACAAAGAAACCGCAGAAGTCGTAAATAATATATAGCATCAAATTTATACTAAAAATTTAAATTGAATATTATTTCCTAAAATGTCAGCCCTAAGCCTGTATACTTACTTATAATGCTGTTATGTGATATTGCTATATTTATACACTTCGACTACATGTCTTCCGCGCCACTCTGTACCCAAACTTGTAGATAGACATGTACTTATGTGTGTTATGTTGTGTAATATCACACATTTGTAATTTATTAATTATGCTGAACTAAATACATGCATACATGTTCATGTCATACGCATGCATAAAACTATCAGGACACACAACTGTGCTAGCGCCCACACACACATTACGCATATTCATATTACTCCCATAAATTTATTTATTCGCAGTGTTTCTGTCATAATTATACGATGTGTGCGTATGCATTCATATGCATAATTGTCGAGTGTTAAAAGCAGCTTTTGTTTCTTTTTTTTTCATCATGGATGCCCATTACTTCTTTTACAATTGACTGGATGTTATATAAAACGTTATTTTACAGTACTTGAGTTTTAACGAAAATATTTATATTTGTAGATGTATAGCCGATGAAACATTGGTTCAGGGAAGAACTATTCCCAAATATTCTCGTATTGGGGGTTGTTTCGTTTTCGCTTTGGGGTTTATTTCATTTATTTTTCGATGTTATTTCATTCACTTTTTTTGTGGTGTTTCCAATTTTTTGGGGGTTAATTCATTGGGGGTTATTTCCTGGGCGTTATTTCATTGGGGGGCTTTTCGTGGAGCCGCTTAAACTACCGCAGTGTTATGTGTTATCCTACCTAACCTGTGGTATCAGTGTGGCTTAAGACCTAGTAAATAAACAACTGATCAGCTATTCACACTGCAGCAAAACCTGAAAAAGACCAAAAAAAAAAAACCGATCGACACATACCATCTTTTCGTCGACTAGAAAGTTAAGAAAGAATTAAGTAAGAATTAGCTTGAAGTCATAGCTGAATTTGGTATTACTGCAAAGCTAATACGCATTTCCAGAAATATCCTTACCGACATGAAGTCTTCAATAAAGATTGGTAAATACCTTATTGAGGCATTTTATACCAGATCAGGCCTAAGACAAGCAAGGCATAGGGTGCCTATCGTGTGACCACCTCAACATAGTGAAGGAGACGATAATAAGGGAAGCTGCAGTATACCCGAGTAGCATGATATTCAACCAAAGCTATATGCTTCTTTCCATCCAAATTATATAGACGTCATCAGAGAAAACTGCGGGATGTGACTGCATCCTTATCAACTAAAATGGGTTCAACGGTGGTGTGTACAAAACAAAGTTATTAGTTGAACGAATAGCTACAACTTCGAAGTGGTAGAAAATTGCATCTACCTCGACCATCACTAAAACAAATGTCGCCAGCCTTGAAATCCGGAAAAGAATCTTTGAATTTATTGCTTGCAAATAGATACTATTACGGACTTAGCATGCGATTTAAGGACTTAGCCCTCTTCCGACGAACAAAAATCCAGCAAAGAAACTTAAAACTTAATGTCCCTTTACACCCCATGAATGTGGTATGGGATAGCCTCTCGCGTTGTTGTGAATTAACACGCTTTCTATTTTTAGATTCACAACTAACGGCACCTACTTATTTATCGACGAATGCGAACGTCACTGTTTGAGAAGCTTTTTGCAAGACATGCTGATTGACTCGACACTTATTTATAACATCGAGAGGGCAGGCAATGAATGCAAAGTGTATTTTATTGGAGCCAGGAGTCGAACCTGGGATCTCCCGCATGATGACCATCATAACAAGCGGGTTATGGCAGTATTCCGTAAAACATATGGATACGTTATGGCTAACAGAGAGTATCGACGTCGTATGAATCCTGAGCTGTACGAGCTTTTTTTACGTGGCCAAACGCTGTAAGGTACAGCAGTTTCGTTGGTTAGGTAATATTGTACGCATAAGAGTTTTGATGTTCACTTTGCTATACTGATAAACTTTCTTGATCAATGTTGTTCCAAACGTTTTGAGCTTCAACTTTTCGAAACAAACCTGATTTCTTAAAGCAGGTTAGATTCAGAATTCTGGTAAAAATTAATTTTTATTAATGGAATCAAATACCAAGAGTATGCCATCGTGCGACACCATTTCTGACCCAGAAACGAAACTAAAGGGTGGTTAAATTTTAATGGCCGATGTTTAGTTTGATTAAAACACAAATTATTGAGGAAATTATTGTCATTTCTTTTTATTATGATAATATTGGTATTGTTCCATTATGTAACGAACAAAAGATCGTCCAAATGGCAGCCTCAACCACGGCGGCACTCCTCCATCCGATGGTCCAAATTTTCAATGACGCTGAGGCATAATTAAGGTTCTATGCCGTTAATGTGCCGAATTATTTCATCCTTTAGCTCTTGAGTTGCTGCTGGACCAGCATGAGATTGTTGGGCACTATTGCGAACAGCAGCAATATTTTCTGCAGAACGAGCTGTACGCGACTTTGGACGATTAAATTGACCGCAAAAATTACGAAGTGCACGATATGCATTTTGATTTGAACGCATATTTTTATAAAAAGTCTGAATAACTTTAACGCGTCGCTCGATTGTGTATCTTTTCACGGTTCAAATTGAGTTAGTTTGAAATTAAGAAATGTCAAATAAAATGCAGAAAATATCTTGCCGTTTAGGTGTGGTTCACATTCAACATCGGTCCTTTCAATTTAACCATCCTTTATGAATATAAAGTTTGTTAAAATTTTACAATTCTAAAAGGCTTGAGATAACCAAAAAAAAATTCAATTTATTGGTGTTTTCAGAAATATCTTTTACCTAAAATGTCTGAGTTATTACAACACACTGAAAAAAAAACTATAACAAAATTTCCAATTTGAAACTTTGATAAAGAATTTTTTAATAACGGTCAAAGATATTCAACGACGCTTAGCACATTTTTTGCCTTGCATATTAAATTTAGAAGTAAAAAATCTTTATATTCGGCCTAAAAGTATAAAATTACGAGTACTAGGCTTTGAAAGTTTCAACAACACCAAAATAGTAAAATTTGACAATTGGTCCCACTGTGCGATGTTGCGTTTGATTCATAAATGCTTCTTAAAAACATTACAAACATTGTTATTTACACCACCATTATTTGACTGAAACATCAATAGTTTTATCGTTGGGTTGTCGTAGGGGGAAGAACTTTAAATTTCATAACTATTTTGTACTTAAAAATAATTTATTTTTAAGCGTAATAATCTAACTTTCAGCTTTATCATTAGCTACTACCATGTCACTGAAAAAAATTTCATTTGGAGTACTTCCAATTTTGTTTGCTGGTATATCAATGATAGACCTTACTTTGTAAAAATATCTATTAGTATTTTTTTAAAGCTAAATTTAATTTTACATTTATTATCTCTAGCGTGTCTGTTGTGACAGATTTTACCGCGGCACATGTTATGCATTTAGTTGTGTGTTGAGATCAAAATTTTAGTTTTTTTTTTATCTTTATTACCGACCATCACTTTTAATTCAAACGTTTTGTTTTTACTGCTGTGTGTGTAATCGTTGTACATATAAAGTACACACCGCTTTCCCACATTCCCGCCTGGTTTTCGAATATCCTGCTAACATAGTTTACTGTGCCTTTGGTATGTATGACTAATACACATTGATCATTTTGTCATTGAGAGATATATTACCATAAGACATTTCTAATTTAGTACCAAAGTCATGTGGCCATCTTTTGGGTATTTAGCTTAAATGCTACACGACGAATTTCTATATTTCGCCTCGAGTTTGGTAGAGATGTATGTCCGTTTTTGGGGGGATTTGTTGGTGTCCTTAAGACAAGCAATCAATTATCGGATTCTTTATGGTACATCCTTAATGTACTCATGAGATATGTACATAAACATAAGCTCATGTGCACACATGAATATGTGTATTTTGGAAATATACATAAATACACAAACGTATTCACAAGAAGAAGTGCTTTTATTAACCATATATTCAAGAAGATTTGTCCAAAGACTGCTTACTTAACCCGACAGTGTGTGTGTGTGTGTGTAGTCTCTTGGTGGCCTCCAAAATGGTTGGAAATATTTTAATTAAATCATTTGGTTATTTGGTCCTATATACTAAACAATTAATTGTTGTCATCAAAATGGGGAATTAACGGATTTATTGTATTTACGCCTGGGACTTGGTAATAAACCATCGTTAAGTTATGGCTATCCATCGTTTTCTTGAATCATAAGGAGGAGAGAGGGATTTAGTGTTGATGTGAATTTATTTTCTGAGAAATTCTCAATTTTATATTTGCCATGACAAGACAAACATTATGACTCAGATATATATTACAGTTGGGGAACAGTGATCGTAGATAATTAGAACCGCGAGTACCAAAGCAAAAGAAGAAGAACCAGCTTATATTACAGCAAGGGCAATACAAATATACACGAAAAAATTAAAAATATGCGCATTAGATAAGCGCTAAAAGATTAAATATGCTTTTAAAACTGATAACAAATTCACAATAAATTTTGATTCGTAGTTAATTTTATTCACTGAATTCATTTAGTTTTTATTAAAAATTCATCACAAATAGTTGAAAATTAAATTATGTTACTTATTACATTGAATTTAAATGATTCAGACAATTGATTAATTACTCTACTGTAAAAAAATTACAAGAGGTTTCTTGACTAACAGTTGTGTATACATTTTTTCGGTCGTGCCCAGTTCAATATTATGTATACGCCTTCTCCGCAATTTTACTCACATATATATGATTTTCACAAGTGAAATCTTTATCAACATTCTGTTTATGAATATATATGCTTTAAAGCTATTTTGTGAAAAACGGTTTTTTTTTAATTTATATGGGGACTTAGGTTTCTGAGGGAGTTAGAAAGTCTAACCTTTCTTCAACCTCCTCACTGTTACACTATTCCACAACTTACCTAATGTCCTGCAGATAGTACTGTGATAGTACCGCCAACTATATCAATGATTAATGAATGGAACTGGTGGCAACGTAACGCTAGGTAGAGCTCATTGAAATTCTTGACGACGGAATAGATCCTTAATATAAACATAAAATTATTATTTTGATAAGTTAGAACCGCAAACACGTACTTTAAAAAATACAGCCTTTTTAGAAGACATTATATGCATAAACCCCCAAAACATGCCGGTAAGACTGAGATATGCATTTGCATTATGCAAGTATGCATTGCATACATTTTTTGGCCCTTATTTCAGAAAAATAAAACGTAATTAAAATTTGATGGTTCTCTTCAAGGATTACGCTTCCACCATTCGTGGCATATATATTTTACAATACATATACATTATAGTGGGTCAAAACGATGAATTTTAAGAAAATTTGCCAAAGAAACTATGGGTCTAGAATCAAAATCGTGTCTCCAGTTTTTAACGAGAAAAATTTCGTATTATAACTCATCGTAGATTACGATTTTGATTTCCTATGGCTTGCCTTGTTATGTTCTATAGTTTAAAAAATCTGATGTTACGCGGCTAAAATATTCCAAACATTATGCGAAGGGATTTGTTAAACCAGTACAGAAATTTCAGTCAGGTAAACTGACTGATAAATACCATCACCTAATATAAGATATTATTGAAGTCTTGAGTTATTGAAATGAATAGATTTTTAATTAAAATAAAATTACTTATGTATATTTTTTCCCCTGCTTGTGGTGCAAAATCGTCCAAAACTTTACTTATTTGTGTAGGGGGTATAGGTGCCAGTTTGGAATTTATGTGAGAAATATTAATTTTTCAAAAAAAATTAATTTTGATAGGGGGTACCACAATGGGTGAACCGAAACAGTCCTTATTCATTCCTAACTCAAATTTTCATACGTACAACTTACGAATAATTTGACTGAATTCAGTGCACTTACAAAAATAGATATGTATGTAAGACTATAGGGGTGAGTTCGGTCCTTTGTGTGAGAGGTACCAGAAGGGGTGTGTCAAATAGTAAGGTTTTCTGAGGTTTCGCCTCCTATCACAATATAAATTAACCGACTAATTTTCATTACCCCTCAAATGTCCGTTTGGAAGTTATGGGTGAATTATTAATTTTCCAAAAATAGGTAATTTTGAATGGGAGGTACCAGAAGGGGTGACCCGATATAGTCCATATTCACTCCTGATTCATATTTTCATAAGCGTACAAATTACTCATAATTTGACTGAATTCAGTGAACTTAGAAAAAAGATATGTTTGTAATACTATGGGGGTGAGTTCGGTCATTTGTATGGAAGGTACCAGAAGGGGTGCGTCAAATAGTTAGGTTTTCTAGGGTTTTGCCTCCTATAATAACATAAATTAATCGACCAATTTTCATTAACCTCCAAGAGTCCGTTTGGAAGTTATAGGAGAAATATTAATTTTCAAAAAATAGGTAATTTTGTATGGGAGGTACCAGAAGGCGTGAACTGATGTAGTCCATATTCATACCTGAGTCTAATTTTCTTAAGCAAACATCATACGCAAAATTTTAGTGATCTCAGTTTACTAACAAAAAAGATATGTATGTAAAACTATAAGGGTCAATTCGGTCATTTGTATGGGAGGTACCAGAAGGGGTGTGTCAAATAGTTAGGCTCTCTGAGGTTTCGCCTCCTATCACAACATTAATTTATCGACCAATGTTCATAACCCCCCAAATGACTGTTTTGAAGTTATTGGAGAAATATATAATTTCCAAAAATAGGTCATTTTGTATGGGAGGTACCAGAAGGCGTGAACCGATATAGTCCATATTCATACCTGAGTCTAATATTTATAAGCAAACATCATACGCAAAATTTGAGTGATCTCAGTTTAATTGCAAAAAAGATATGTATGTAAAACTATAAGGGTCAATTCGGTCATTTGTATGGGAGGTACCAGAATGGGTGGGGCAAAGGTTTCGGTTTTCTTAGGGTTTGTCTACTTTTGCAAGATAAATAAACTGACCAAATTCAAATATCCTCCGGTTGTCCGTTTGGAAGTTATGGAAGAAATATTAATTTTCCAAAAATAGGTAATTTTGTATGGGAGGTACCAGAAGGTGTGGGGCTATTCAGCCCATTTACAATCCCATAAATTCGTTTTGAAAAATATTGATACTGGTAAATTTTCATACCGATCCGTTAAGGTTTACTCGAGTTATCCTGCTGACCAGCCATCCAGCCAGCCAGCCTGCCAGCCAGCCAGCCAGCCAGCCAGCCAGGCAGACGGACATAGCTCATTCTTCTTAAAAAGTTCTGAAACGAATTTGGTCTTAAGATACTTGGGGTCTAACACGTCTCCTTTAATGCGTTACACTTTTTTTCGTATCAAATGATATATACCCTCATCCCTAAGGGTGATGGTATAAAAAGGCCAACATTTTGTTTATCCTACGAGATTAAAGACACCATGATTTGCTGCCTTACAAAAGTGAAGTAGAAGGATGACATAATGCGTTTGCCAACGCCATCGATACCAACACCACTGGCTGAGATTATACTACAAAGATAGCCATAACTTTCTACGACTGCGATCAGCTTGGTGCCCAGATAAAATGCTTGCACATCAGTGCTATTCTGCATACTCCAGATCGCTTTTTTTCCCTTAATACCAAAGGTATTCCGTCCTGCTTCATTAATGCTTGTCTCATAATGACATAAAGGGTTATGTTGAAAACAAGAGGTTTGAGTATGTAGACATGTCGCATACATTTCCTGATTTGGATGCCAATCAGTCCTACGTGATAAATATCCTACGGCTGTGGGATCTGTGGTAGCAAAGTGGTTGCTTATGATGGTTTTTGGACTTGAGTATGTTTTTATAGTGTTGTTCCCATATAAATAGCTGAATTCCCTTATCTGTCACAACTTCGCCGTTACTAATGCTGCACTCTTGTTGGTGACAATATGAAGGATTCTGGTTGTGTTTGTCGAGACTGCTGCTTGAGCTTCTCTAGCTCAATTTTCCCCCCATGCTTGGTTGTCACTTCTTGCGCTGTGCCTTACTCCCCGATACAGTAAAGTGTATTGGTCTTGTAGTTGTTGGGCGGCCAAACTCGATCACAGTTTGACGGGATTCTGTGGTAGAAGAACATATATCCCTTTTACCGTTTAATCATCTCATTACCCACTTTGACAGTAATACAACGGGACCTGCAACCTTCTCTGATCCTATAGGGAAGCAAATTAAGACCAGAAACCAGTGGTGAAATGTAACAAAATATTTGTTGATCTACTCGATTTGAACCCAAAATGTCTCAATACTGATCAAAAATTCCCTTTGGAAATGTGCCAAGCTGTTTGTAACGGTACTGTACCAGATAAGATTGCGAATAGAGATCCAGGTGCGCTTTGTCATAGTAGGTGGCTTACTGCAGCGAAACTGATTGTCCGTTTGTACGTGTCGTAAAGCCCCATCCTGAAAACTTATTTATGTCAATGTTCGTGGATCCCAGGCAGCAAATAAGGAGACAAGCTGTTGATATTACCAAAAAACCAGTAAGAAAATTTCAGTCGAGCGACCCGACTTACATATACCATCACCCTCAGTAAAATAAAAAAAATTGCTATTGTATTGATATTATTACTCGATTTCTAAAGTGGGTGGAGTGGTAAATTTGTATGGGAGATACTAGAAGGGGCGTGTCTAGACTTCTAGGTTTATCCTCCAAAACTTTATCCTGTTATAGCTTTACTAAATACCGAGTTTGGGCACGATAGCGTTGGATGTATTGATATTATTACTCCATCTCTGAAGTGGACGGAAAGGTACATTTGTATGGGAGGTCCCATAAGGGGCGCTGCTAGACTTCCAATTTTTTCTCCAAAACTTTATCCTGTTATAACTTAATAAAATACAGAATTGGGGCATGATCGTGTTGAGAATATTGATATTATTACTTCATCTCTAAAGTGGGCGGCGTGGTACATTTGTATGAGAGGTACCAGAAGGGGCGTGTCAAGACATCCAGATCTTTTCTCCAAAACGTTATCCTGTTATAGCTTTACTAAATACAGAATTTGGGCACGATCGTGTCAAGTGTATTGATATTATTATTCCATCTCTAAAGTGGGCGGAAAGGTACATTTTTATGGGAGGTACCAGAATGGGCGTGTCTAGACTTCCAGATTTTTTCTCCAAAACTTTATCCTGCTTGAACTTTACTAAATACAGAATTTGGGCACGATCGTGTCAAGTGTATTGATATTATTATTCCATCTCTAAAGTGGGCGGAAAGGTACATTTGTATGGGAGGTACCAGAATGGGCGTGTCTAGACTTCCAGATTTTTTCTCCAAAACTGTATCCTGCTTGAACTTTTTCTCAAAAACTGTATCCTACTATAGCTTTACTAAATTTAGAATTAGGGTACGAGCGCGATGGATTTATTGATATTATTAATCCATATCTAAAGTGGGCGGAAAGGTGAATTTGTATGGGAGATACCAGAAGGGACGTGGCTAGACTTCCAATTTTTTTTCCAAAACTTTATCCTGTAATAGCTTTACTAAGTACAGAATTTGGGTACGATCCCGTTGGGTGTATTGATATTATAACTCGATTTCTAAAGTGTTCGGAATGATGTATTTGTATGGGAGGTACCAGGGGCTGAGCCATGTAGCCCATTTGCAATTCCGTAAGTAGTTTTGCGGGAATATTAACTCGTGCAAAATTTCAAGACATTTGGTTGCGTCTTTCGAAAGTTATCGTGCGAACCAGCCGGACAGCCACCAGACAGACAGACAGAGGGACAGACAGACGGACATGGCTCAAATGACTTAAAAAGTCATGAATCGAATTTGGTTCTAAGAAACCTAGGGTCTGAAGTGACTCCTTCTATGTGTTACACTTTTGGGTCGTATCAAATGATATATACCCTTATCCCTAAGGCTGATGGTATAAAAATTCGACAATGTCAAAAAAGATCAATAGAAAATTTTCTGTTTCGAAAATGAATTGTAATGCAATAGATTATCCTGAACTTAGTCACTTGACCAATGTAACTTCTCCACCTTTTTTTTTAATTTCCCCATGAATGAGGTATGGGATAGCTTCTCGCGTTGTTGTGAATTAACACGCTTTCTGTTTTAATTCACAACTAACAGCATCTTCTTGTTTATCGACGAAAGCAAACGTCACTGTTTGAGAAGCTCTTACTAGACACGCCGATTGACTTGACACTAATACGAGGGGAGCCGACAATGAATGAAACAAAAACATTTTTTTTTCTTTTAAGATGACTGGAGCCAGGAGTTGAAAATGTGATCTCCCGCATGGTAGTCGCGTGTTCTAACCACTATGCCTAGGCCGGTCCTCCACCTGCTCTGGCTAATTTTCAGGGATTGAGGAGGCCATTGACTAATTAGATAAGTTTAGAGAAAAACTCCCTTTTTATCACCGCCATACACAGGCAGTAAAGCGTATCTTGCAACATGTCACGCAGACCTCAAAAAAAGAAAGAGATGGCTTTACAATAATAATAAAATAATAAAAAATTCAGAACATAAAATATTATGCTTGCAACATTTAAGATGCAAAGCTTCCTTCAGGTTGGTTGGTTGGGTAGAGAATGGATGGTATTCGATATGTAGTCACCTTTACGTGATGAATCTTGAGCCTTATTTGTACAATTTTATTTTGAATTTTCATCAAATGATTTAGAACTGGGTTTATTTTGTTGCAGCTACAATAAAACTGTTGTACTCCGTGGCGTATGATTTACGTAGAATATTACTTATGATACTCACACGCCACTCTATGGTATTTATTAGGGTGAGTCTTAAAAAATGTTTTTGGAATTTTTCATGGGCCAAGTTAAAATTTTATTAAGACGTACAAAAAAACTCTATGTGAATTTTTTTAATTTTTTTCTTAAAGGTTTAGGGGTCGCTACCGGGGTTCGAAATTCAAATTTTTACCGTCATCCTCAGGGATAAGCAGAATAACTCGAGTAAACCTTAACCGATCCTTATGAAAATTTTTCAGTATTAATATTTTCTATAACGAAGTTGTGGAATTGTAAATGGGCAGAATTGCCCCACCCCTTCTGGTACCTCCCATACAAAATGACCTATTTTTTGATAATTATTATTTCTCCCATAACTTTCAAACGGGCAGCTGGATGTCATTTAAACTTGGTCAGTTTAATAACCGTGTAATAACAGATAAACCCTCGGAAAACCAAAACCTTTGTCACACCCCTTCTGGTACCTCCCATACAAATGACCGAATTAACCCCCATATTTTTACCTACATATCTTTTTAGTAAAAATACTGAATTCAATAAAATTTTGTGTGAGATGAACACATGCCAAAATTTGACTCGTGAGTGACTATGGACTATATAGGCCAATCCCTTCTGGTACCTCCTATACAAAATTACCTATTTTTAACCAAATTATTTTTTACCAATAATTTCCAAACGGACAGTTGGATGGCATTTAAACTTGGCCAGTTTTATAACCTTGTAATAACAGATAAACCCCCAGAATATCGAGACCTTTGCCACACCCCTTCTGGTACCTCCCATACAAATGACCGAATTAACCCCCATACTTTTACCTACATATCTTTTTAGTAAAAATACTGAATTCAATAAAATTTTGTGTGAGATGAACACATGCCAAAATTTGACTCGTGAGCGACTATGGTCTATATAGGCCAACCCCTTCTGGTACCTCCCATACAAAATTACCTATTTTTAACCAAATTCTTTTTTACCAATAATTTCCAAACGGACAGCGGGATGGCATTTAAACTTGGTCAGTTTAATTACCTTGTAATAACAAATAAACCCCCAGAAAATCGAAACCTTTGTCACACCCCTTCGGGTACCTCCCATACAAATGACCGAATTCACCCTCATAGTTTTACATATTTATGCTAATTATTTGACAGAAAATTTTGATTTTTTTCATAGGTTAACTTAAAAGTTTTAAACGTAGAAGTCATACAATATGATTTATGCATTGTATTTCGGGAATTTCAACCGGTCCTGTAATATTACTTTTTAAGAGGTTTAAAAATGCCTGGACAAAAGTTGATCATTCTAATTTTAAACCTGGCATATCGGATGATCTCATATTAAGACAAGTAAAGAATTCTGCGAATGCTATTTGTTTTGCCGAAAATCAGCTCAAAGAGTTTCAGCCACGAGAGGACTACAAAGAGCTACTTAAGCTGACAATAATATTCTGCGGGATGTTCCAAAAACACAAATATTCTTCAGAGCACCAGCAGGTCTTCACCGTGCTAGATGGAAGGCTAAGGTAATATATTCTTTAAAAATATATTTATTCAGAGAGCAGTTCAAGTTAAACAAAAGCGAATTTTGTGGAATACAGGATGTTTGCAGTTTTATAATTAATATTTACCTTAAATATTGGTTTGAGTCCACTTCTGGACCTTCTGCTTCAAGAAATGACCTCCAGGTATTAAAAGACTTGAAGTCTTATGCAACAATTAATAAAGAGACAGCGGCAATAGCCTTAAAAAAAATTATAGGTCATCTCTGGTATTTTTAGGAAGAGCTAGTTGGATTTGCATTTTTGATGACAAAGTTTCTCATGAAATTAAGAAGATGATGGTAAATGCTTTAAACATAGAAGGAGTAGATAATCCAGAAAAAAGAGTTACAGTGGATGGAAACCTACTACATTCCAAAAGTCTTGAGCATTTTGTATCCAACAATACTCTTAGATTTTTCAGCACAACGGGTATTAAATCGGGTTTCCTAAAAAAAATGTTGAAGATTGGGAGCAAGATGCAGACTTTAAATTAAGTAAAGAATTAGTTCGGTCTAGGTTGAAGGTTGTTAATGATATTGCTGAACACGGAGTGGCCTTGATGCAGGAATACAATAAATTGCATACACATTATGGAGAACAGAAGTAGTTGCTATTATTATTGGTGAAAGAATTTAGAAAAAAAATATTCAGATCCAAAAAAAGTCTACCATGTGTAAATAATATTTTACAATATTTTCAAATTTAAAGAAAATTGTAAGCAGTAATACAGTTGTTTATAATTATATTTTTTAATGTTAAATATTAATATATTAAATTTTTATTTTAATATTATTTTTTAACTGTTTAATTTAATTTTTATTTTCGAAATGTACCTTTTTAAGTAATAATACAACAAAAACTTATGAACAAATTTGAAATAAATCATTTCATATTAACTGTACTGTAAAAATTAGAAAGTTGGACTGCAAATTAGTGGAGGGGGGCAAGACAATAGCGTTGCATTATCTATGTTGAATATCTAATAACATTCATTAAACTAGATTTATATTTAAGATAAGCATTAGTAAAATTACAATAAGCGTATATCTTTAGCAAAATATAAATAAATTCAGCATACTTACAAAAAAATGTATGTAAAAATATGGGGGTTAATTCGGCCATTTGTATGGGAGGTACCAGAAGGAGTGTGGCAAAGGTTTTGATTTTCTGGGGGTTTATCTGTTATTACAAGGTTATTAAACTGACCAAGTTTAAAGGCCATCTAGCTGTCCATTTGGAAATTATTGGTAAAAACTAATTTGTCTAAAAATAGGTAATTTTGTATAGGAGGTACCAGAAGGGGTTGGTCGATATAGTCCATATTCACTCACGAGTCAAACTTTTGCATGTGTTCATCCCACACAAAATTTTATTGAATTCAGTATTTTACTAAAAAGATATGTAGGTAAAAATATGGGGGTTAATTCGGTCATTTGTATGGGAGGTACCAGAAGGGGTGTGGCAAAGGTTTTGATTTTCTGGGGGTTTATCTGTTATTACAAGGTTATTAAACTGGCCAAGTTTAAATGCCATCCAGCTGTCTGTTTGGAAATTATTGGTAAAAAATAATTTTGTTAAAAATAGGTAATTTTGTATGGGAGGTACCAGAAGGGGTTGGCCTATATAGTCCATAGTCACTTACGAGTCAAATTTTGGCATGTGTTCATCTCACACAAAATTTTATTGAATTCAGTATTTTTACTAAAAAGATATGTAGGTAAAAATATGGGGGTTAATTCGGTCATTTGTATGGGAGGTACTAGAAGGGGTGTGACAAAGGTTTTGATTTTCTGGGGGTTTATCTGTTATTAAAAGGTAATTAAACTGACCAAGTTTAAATGCTATCCATCTGCCCGTTTGAAAGTTATGGGAGAAATATTAATTATCAAAAAATAGGTAATTTTGTATGGGAGGTACCAGAAGGGGTGGGGCAATTCTGCCCATTTACAATTCCGTTACTTCGTTATGGAAATTATTAATACTGAAAAATTTTCATAAGGATCAGTTAAGGTTTACTCGAGTTATTCAGCTTATCCCTCAGGATGACGGTAAAATTTTGAATTTCGAACCCCGGTAGCGACCCCTAAACCTTTAAGAAAAAAATTAAAAAAATTCACATAGAGTTTTTTTGTACGTCTTAATAAAATTTTAAGTTGGCCCATGAAAAATTCCAAAAACATTTTTTTTTTGCCAAATAAGAATCAACCTAGTATTTATGTTATATCAAACAAAAGAGCCTAAAACGTGACAGATTCCCCTATATGATACTTACTAACTATAAATCGATATAACATGTAACTTCTTCTTTTTGGGGCTACTTTCGCGTGCAGCTCTCAGAATTGAGTCCCAAAATCATGTGTTGTACTGTGTAAGCTTAAGAAGCTGTACCACTTTTTCTCATTCAATTCGAATTCATAGTCGTATCTATAAATCAAGACGTCTCATATCCGTCCCAGCCATACCATCTCTGTATACGAATAACACTTCAAAATAACCATTGTGACAATACTAATTGTCGTTGTTACTTTAAACCGAGTTAAGTTTCCATATTTGATGGCATTTGTTATTGCTTTAGTTCACACCTGCTCTCTGTGTGTTACCACAGGTGCAAATGCGTTAGTTAATCCTAGTGCCTGATTTTCCTATGCATGTTTCAACAACTTTGCCACCTCTTATTTGAAGTTGCGTTAACACATGTGCACTGTCTGCAGAAGTCACTAAATTTGAAATATCAATCCGCGGTGTGCCGATGCTCAAACTATGGTATAATATGAGAGATGTAACCGTTGAAGTTGAAATATAATCTCAATGCAAATTATTATTGATGTAATGAATGGTCCGAGTTCTTATCATAGCAGTCATAATGTAAACGAGTTTACCATTCTATGATTGGGTTGGGTGTAGCAGTAACTGATAGCCGTGTTTGTGAGTTGGGCCATCACTCAATTTATATTGGTAACGGTTAACATTTTCTGGCCTCATATATTGCATTACAAAAATGTTCATGCAGAGTAGTTTGCGTATTTGTTAGGGATTTTACAGTAACTCATAGAGTTGGTTTTATGGCATAGGGAGCCCTCGGTACATTAAGAAATAATAAACATGAACCAAAAATAACACAGTGTTACAAAATAAAATAACAACGTTATTGGTTAAATTCACTATATATTTTTAATGTTTTAAATTTTGTAGCTTAGCTTATCTTGAAGATGATGTCTAAAATATCAAATTTAATAAAATTACCAATGTGAGGCAAATCAAGTTTATTTTCTAGATGTATAATCATCAATTTGTAGCAAAACGTTAACAGTAACTTTTCAAAATGTTATGTCACTAGCTATGTCATTAGTTAGATTTATTAAAATTTTTAAAGACTCCTATATAATTCGACACGTGAAACTTAAAGACTTACCAATTTCCTTTAACTTTGTTACCAAGAATCCACATGTATGGTCACTCCTTTTGTGCAAGCATGTGAGTGGGCCACACTCCACACTGTTCCTTTCTACTCCAACAAAAATTGCAACATCAATTCCAATAATAACAACGACAACAGCAGCGTCAACAGAACTCATCATAAAATGCAAATTGCAGTTAAATCGGATATGGATTGACACTAGTTGACTGACAGCAACACTTTTATGTTCATAATTGTATGGGCAGCCGGGCGACTGCAGAAGGACAACCTCGGGCATTGGGCAAGTGGATGACCGGCTGGTGGTATTGAGTGGACTAATGCCAGGATGAACAAGTCGTTGGTATACTCATAGTCCGGTGAAGCTAACAAGTGTCCTGATTACCTTTTTGTACATGTTGGGCCTTTGAACGAGTTACTAGAGAGTATCTGATGAACATGTTGGATTTGAAATGTAATTGTTGTTGCTGCTGTTATTTCCTTATTTTGCATTCAACACCTTTGTCCCGCAACCAACAAACGAACGAACAAACAGCTGCACATCATGGAAATGCTGTTGATTTTCGTCAATACAAGTGCAGTACTAAACAATGATGTAGGATATGGAAGGAGTAATGGTAAGGGTGTTGCCATCATAATGGCCAAATTGTAAATGCAACTGTCAATAAATATTATCACGAGTCTAGTTAACTACCAATCGTCAGTATACATTCAAATGTCAGTCATCTGAAGCGTCTGAAGTATGAGCAAGTAGTGTTTGATGTTGTTGCCCATTATGATGATAACGAAGAAGATAGTTTATGGTTTTTTTTCAATCACCCTATACGGTTGCGGTAAGTTTACAATGTGCTTGCATTTGGCAGTCACCTATGATATGGTCAGTCACCTAGAATCAGGTGTTTGTATCAATATAAATTACAAAATATACTATTGTCTAGTTGCCACTGAATTTTTCTTTTTAATTAAATAGGTTAATTAATTAAAAGGTACATTACTGCAAAAACTTAGCATTAAGTTGTTGCGACAATTAATAACACAGATGGTAATTTCTTATCATTCTAAATACACGATTACTTATACTAAGATTAAATAACAACTCCTTAATTGGGACCATCCACGGATGTTATTAAGGTTTTGTTGTCCTGTCTAGGGGCCGACCAATAGGCTCCACGACTATAATGGTGAGGGTGACCTACGTACGAGCATCGGCGGCCCCTCGATGCTGTCGGCAGCAACTTCTAATTAATCCAGTCAATCGCCTTGTAAAAGCTTATCAAACAAGTGATCTGCGAATTCCTTTTTGAACTGCAGGTCCTGTTGTGGAAGTCTAAAAATAAACTTATATTATTCATGGGATTTTGAAAAAACTCAAAAACATTCCAAAATAACACAGTTCAACATTTTTCAGCTCATTAATTTGGGACTCAATTCTGAGAACTGCACGTGAAAGTAGCGCCAAAAACAAGAAGTTCTGCATCATTTTAAACTCTTTTGTTTGACATAACTCGAGAACCACTAGTCCGATTTAGGTGAAACAAATTTAAAAATAATAAGAATTGCAATTCCTTTAATCTGTTCATATAACGTTGCCCTACATAAGCAACAGTTTCACTTTTCCATTCATCAAATGACTTTGAACTGGGTCTATTTTGTAGCAGTTACAATAAAACGGTTGTACTCCGTGCCGTATGAATTACGTGAAATATTACTTATGATAATCATACGCCACCATATAACAAAAGAGCCTAAAACGTTACAAAATCATGTGTTGTACTGTGTAATGACCAGGGCCAACACAAATATGCCCGGAAACACTACACTAAATATATTTTATTTTTATTACAAATTCATCACAAATAGTTGAAAATTAGATGGTTATTTTTTACATTACATTTACATTTACTCTACTGTTAACATAATTACATGTCAATACAATGGAGTACGTAATCTTTTAAGATATAATAAATATTATGTATACGCTTTCGCCACAATTTGTCTCACATATTCTTAATTTCCGCTGTTGAAATCTTGATCAATATATGTGATTTTAAGAAGCTGTTTTTTAAAAAAAAATTATAAATAAAAATATGTGAAATGCGGAAATTTCCACGGGAAAGTCCAAGTAGTATAAAGTGTGTTGCCTTTTAAAGTCTCACCGCCCATTGTTTCAAGGTAAAAAGTTTTTTTCACAATGCCTTCTGTTTGAAAGTTAAACCCTAATTGCGTATTTCTCTTTGGAAGTACGCATCGCTTCAGTCCCCTCACTGTTACACTAATTCACAACTTTCCTTACGTACTTTGACAGTTCTGCCAACTATACGAACGAGTAATGGATGGAACTGATGGCAACGCAACACTAGGTAGAACTCATTGATATTCTTGACGACAGAATCCCTAATATAAACACAAAAATAATACATATATAGTTGAGTTAGTACAGGAAACTCATACTTTAAAAAATACTCCATTTGTAGATGATATTAATTCTGTAAAAAAAGATAGGGGTCCACAGTTGCGAAAAATTATAGATATTATCTTCCCATCCTTCTGAAATAAGCAGGTGTATACTGCAAATAATATATACGAAAAGTAAAAAATAATAAAAACCCCAAAACCTGAAAACCCCAAAATATGCTTTTATATGCATAAACCCCCAAAACATGCCGGTGAGGCTGTAATACGCATTTACATATGCAAGTATTCATTGCATACTTTTGTTGGCCCTGAATATGGAAGAATATCTTCATCATTTTCTAGAGCAAAAACTTCCGACAAGTGTATAAATCTTGGCATATCTTTACTAAAGACTTTGTGTCGGCCAGTGTGCTGCCACAAAGTAGTACCAGCTTCGTGAAATTACCAAACTCAGCCAGTAGTAGTATAGTAACTGTCATATTGCACTGTGGAACTCAGACTTACAGTCGACGAAACGATGCTGTGTACCGAGCTGCAATTCTTGGGTCTTCTCTAGGAATTGATGTAGCTCAAATACCTAATCGATTGTTGAGTAACGAGGTCTTAACCAAAAATAATAATGTCTAATTTGGATTGATAAAATGTATATCACATAACTCGTTCGATGCGATGGAAAAAAGTATCATACCGGAATGTCGGTCGGTCTTTTCTTAAAGAGTATTCCTGCTCCGTAATCGTTACATTTTTGCACAATAGGTAAATTTTCAACATTTGTTTAATTTTATATAGGTGCGGTCTCATTCCCCCATTAATGTCTTCTTTTTTCTTCAGGAAGCAGCATATTATTTTTCCAGCTTTGGCGAAACAGTGTGTTTCATACCCAAATACGGCCCAATATTACCTGCACTGAGTGTCAGTAACACTGAAACTAGGGACATTAGTTTTCATTAAAAGAGAGAGTTTGTTGGAATAGACATAGGAATAGACTATGTGCTGTCTATTATTCTTTGTCTAGTTTCTTAAGTTCGCTATACTCTTCAGCAACTAGATGGAGTTCCGAATTTGTATTTGCACTAAACATTTCACCATTACTCTTGATTATTTTGGTTATTTGTCTTCTGATCAGAGTGGATATATCTTTGTGCTAAGTGAAATCTAATCTCACTTATTGCTATCCATACGAGAATTTTAACCGGTGCAGCACCAGTCCCGAACCAGTTGCCAGTGTGCATGAACCGATACTAGTTCCAGAACTTTTGTACGTCGGGAACCAGCACGTTTTGCATAAGGTTGGCGTCTAAAGTGTCAATTGATCTGGACTCATACTTTCCGATGTGTTTTGAAAAATATCTTAAAGGACGTGGTTAGTTTCAGTTTAATACTTCCAGTCATTAAACTATTTGTAAATTAATCCCAAATTAATTGATTATCAAGATTAGTTATGTGCCAAGGATTCCGATAATATTATATTTATTTACTATGTATTTACTGTTTTCTAATGTAAGTTTTCTGATTGTTATTTACTTAAGAAACCAGAATCTCTCTTTGGAGGTCACTAAGCAGCTCACAGCGTACGATCGATCACGAGTATCCCGGGCCATGCCACTGGAAATCCTGAAGTAAAAAATTTGCTAAAACACGAAGGCAAAAAAGGAAAAAAAAACCCCGAAATGTTGACGACCGTTATAAAAGCCATAATTTAAGCACATGCACGTGGAATATCAACAAGGTTGACATCACCGCCATACAAAAAATGCGATGGACAGCTGCCATGAAGAAAGACAAGAATTTGGATGTGGATTCACAGTCGGCAAGACTTCAACATCTGGTTTCGCGGTTTAACCCTGTTAGTAATGGAACAGCCACTATCCGCACCGCCCCGATGGGAGACAAGGACAAGGTGCATTGTATAAGTTGTGCTACCCATGACAATTTGTTCTGGAATACCATGATGTTTAATAGGAAGAGAGGATGTTCTTGGATCAGCAGTCGGAAAATTTAGTCCGCCCAACAACAGACAGCTTAGCTTTGCGTCGGCAAGAAACATGATAGTGAGTGGAACCAGATTTCCGCATAAAAATATCCAAAAGGCAACCTAGATATCTCTTGATCAATACATTGTTCACATGTGTTCTATGGAAAGTCGAGTAATGTCTAGGGAAAAGGATGCTGCATACCAGGCAAAACAGCAGCCTGTTAACGCGTCTGCCAGCGGTTAAAGCTTCTATGGAGGAATAAGTTATAAGTACAAGTATAAGTGTCGAAATCACGCAAATCATTGACGACAGAGTAGATTGTCCACCACCTAGCCAAAGCGATATCAGATGGCAAATACGCGGCATAAATGCAATAAAGCTGTTTTTTGAGGACGGCGACGATGAGCTGGCAACGTGCATGCATTAGCTCATTAAAACGATTTGGCTTAAGGAAAGCAAGCCCGATGACTGGATGCTGAATGTTCTTTGTCCTGCGATTAAGAAACGCCGCCAAATCAGCCTTTTTCCAATCGCATGCAAGGTCCTGTCGAGTGTGTTACATGATAGGCTAAAGCCTATCTTAAAGAACCTAACTGTAGCTTATCAGTGTGGCTTAGGACCTGGTAAATACATGAACGACCAGAAATTTAAACTTTAACAAATCCTGGAGACGCCATAAATGCTGATCGACACTTACTTACTTACTTACTTAGCTGGTACTTCTATGCAATCCCAGTGGATTATATACCGCACGTAGAAAAATATTATAAGCGCCTCGATCTTCTGCGCTTCTTCTCCAGTTAGTCACACCGAGTTCTGTAAGGTTCTCAGTAACCTGGTCTTTCCAACGGAGTTTTGGTCGCCCTCTTCTGCGCCGTCCATCGAGTTCATTGTCGAAGACTTTTCGAGCTGGAACATTTTCATCCATGCGTACAACATGACCTAGCCAGCGCAGCCGTTGCACCTTAATGCGTTTGACCACGTCAATGTCAGTGTACAGCTCGTACAGCTCATGATTCATACGACGCCGATACTCTCCGTTAACGATGATGGGCCCATATATTTTACGGAGTATTTTTCTCTCGAATACCGCCAGAACCGATTCATCCGCTTGTGTCATAACCCAGGATTCTGAGCCATACATTAAGACAGGTAGAACCAGTATCTGGTATAGCTGGAGTTTTGTTGGTCGAGAGAGGGCTCTGTCATTGAATCGCTTGCTTAGTCCGTAGTAGCATTTATTTGCAAGCAGGATTCTTCTCCGGATTTCTAGGCTGACATTATTTGCTTTATTGATGGCGGATCCTAGGTAGACAAAGTTATCTACCACCTCGAAATTATAGTTGTCAACGTTCACGCAGTTTCCCAAACGAGTAGATTCTTTGTTCGTTGAAACTAATAACTTCGTTTTGTCCTCGTTCACCGTTAGACCCATTTTCGCTGATTCCTTCTGTATACCTGAGAAGGCTGCAGTCACATCCCGCAGTTTTCGACCGATGATGTCTACGTCATCAGCGTACGCGAGTAGCATGTGGCTTTTGTTGAATATAGTGCCACTCGTGTTTACTGCAGCTTTTCTCATTATCATCTCCATCACAATGTTGAAGAGATCGCACGATAGGCCGTCGCCTTGTTTTAGACCTCGTCTGGTATAGAATGGCTCCGTAAGGTCCTTGTCAATCTTCACTAAAGACTTCGTGTCAGTCAGCGTCATTCCGCAAAGACGTATCAGCTTCGCTGGAATACCAAACTCAGCCATGGCATCGAGTAATTTCTGCCGTATCGGGCTGTCGAAGGCAGCTTTATAGTCGACAAAAAGATGGTACGTGTCGATCTGTTTCTCTTGGGTCTTTTCCAGGATTTGCCGAAGTGTGAAAATCTGGTCAGTTGTCGATTTTCCGGGTCTAAAGCCACACTGATAAGGCCCGATCAGGTTGGATAACACTGGCTTTAGTCTTTCACATAGCACACTCGACAGGACCTTATATGCGATGGGTAGAAGGCTGATCCCGCGGTAGTTGGAGCACACACTTGGATCACCTTTTTTCAGCACAGGACATAATACGCTTACATTCCAATCGTCGGGCATGCACTCTTTAAGCCAAACCGTGCGCAGGAGCTGGTGCATGCTCGTTATCAGCTCCTCGCCACCGGACTTGAAGAGCTCTGCGGGCAGACCGTCGGCACCGGCTGCTTTGTTGTTTTTCAGCCGCGATATTGCTCTTCTTACCTCGGCTTGACTTGGTGGTGGGCAATCTAAGCCGTCGTCGACAATTGGCGTGATAACTTCACGTGCGCTGCCTTCTGGAACCAGCAGTTGCTGGAAGTGTTCTCTCCATATGTGCAGCACACTCTGCGTATCCGTGACCAGATTTCCATCACTGTCCTTACAGGTGGGGAGGCCATTACCGTATCCATTTGTTCTTATTTTCTGGTAAAATTTTCGGGCCTCACCTCTATCCCTGTATCGCTCTATATCCTCGTTCTCCCGTTCCTTCATCTGACGTTTTTTTCGCCTAAATAGCTGTCTCGCCCGTTTTGCTTTCTCCTTATGCCGTTCCCTAACAGCACGGGTTACAATTGGCTGTAGCGTTGCCCTATAAGCAGCATCCAGTTCCTCAGACGCTATGCGACATTCTTCATCGTACCAGGATTCGTCTGAGCTCCGCTTTTCATATCCAAGCACGGTTGTTGCGGCGGTTGCCATGGAATGCGCAATATGCTGCCACTGTGTATCGGGAACGTCAGAAGTAGAGGCGTTGTGTCGTAAAAGTTGGGAGAGCTGGTTGGAGTAGGCAGTAGCTATCTCTGGGGTTTGCAGCTTCGCGATGTCCAGCTTTCTTTGTGTTTGGTTACGTGCGTTTTTCGCTCTGCTCAATCTTGTGCGCACCTTGGCTGCAACCAGGTAATGATCCGAGCCAATATTAGCACCACGAATCACACGCACGTCCATGACACTAGATGCATGTCTGCCATCGATTACTACATGATCAATTTGATTTTTGGTGTTTTGATCGGGGGATAGCCAAGTTGCCTTGTGGATATCTTTGTGCTGGAATCTGGTTCCACTCACTACCATGTTCCTTCCCGCTGCGAAGCTAACCAGCCTAAACCCGTTGTCTGACGTGTCGGTATGCAGGCTGAATTTGCCGATCGATGGACCAAGAACATCTTCCCTTCCTACTTTTGCATTAAAGTCTCCTAGAACAATTTTAATGTCGTGGCCAGGGCAGCGGTCGTATGTTTCCTCTAGGCGCTCGTAAAATGCATCTTTAATCTCATCGTCTTTATCTTCCGTCGGGGCGTGTACACAAATCAGCGTGATGTAAAAATATTTCGCCCGGATGCGAATGGTGGCTATTCGGTCACTTACAGGGTTAAACCGCGAGACCAGGTGTCGAAGTCTCTTGCCGACTATGAAACCACATCCAAATTCGTGTCTTTCTGCATGGCAGCTGTAGAAGATGTCACAGTTCTTTCGTCGTGTGCATCCCTGTCCCGTCCATCTCATTTCCTGTATGGCGGTGATGTCAGCCTTGTATTTGTCGAGGACATCCGCCAGTTGGATAGAGGCACCATCTCTATATAGAGTTCGGACATTCCAGGTGCATATCCTTAAATCATGGTCCTTATATCGTTTGCGGGGGTCGTCAACATTTGGGGGGGTTCTTGTTTTTTCTTTTCTTCGTGTTTTCATAATAAATTTTGTTTAAGGAGAGTGGCTTATTAGGCCACCGCTCCCGATCCTAGTTTCTTGGGGCTGCCAAGGCCACTAGGAGAGCCTGTGTTGAGCTTCAGTAACTTTTGTTACCTACTTCCTAAGACGCATCGGTGGTAGCATGCCGATTAGGTTACTCAACGCTTCGCCTTCTAACTCTAGCTAACTTCTAAGCGGTTGCTTTGAAGTCATTGCCCAGGGAATACTTGGTCTAGGACCGGAAGTAGTTAGCTGCTTGGACAGTGCCACAAAGGAATCGCTTCTGGTCACTCCCAAGTGAGTGACAATCAGTAGTTTTCAGCCTCTGGGCAAAGTCCCATTCCCCAACTTACCATCTTTTAATTGAGTAAAAAGCAGCATTCGAGAGTCCGATACGACAGAAACTACCAGATTCTATGGCTGCACTTGATAACCCCGCGAAGCTGATACGACTTTGCGGGATGACGCAGACTGGCACGAAGTCTTCACTGAAAATAGGCAAAAATCTGACAGAGTCATTATCTACCAAGCAAGGTGTTAGACAAGGCTGTAGAAAACACAATTGGTGGCATCTTTAATAAAAGTCACATGCTGCTGGCGTATGCCGATGTGATAGATATCATTGGCCGAGGAATACTGGTTGTTGGTTTTAACAAAGAGTCTACTCGTTTGGGATGCTGCGTGAACATTGGCAAATATGACATTGAAATAATGTCAGCCTTGAAATCAAGGGGCGCTAAACAACCGATTTAATGTCAAAGCCCTCTCTCGACGAACAAAGATCCAACTCCACCAGGCACCGATTTGTCTGGCTTTACAGCACATAATCTTGAGTAAGAACACAAGCGAAACCATCTATTCTATTTGGTTTCAAGAACCGTAAGCTGTATTAAGACATCGACGTAGTTAACCGCGTTCAAATTCACCAAATGCAGTGCCTTGGACACCATATACGAGGGCATAGACTCGAGGGCATGGCGTAAATTTCTGTAGACTCTGCCATATAAGAAGAAAACGAATATTTGTAAACAACGCCATTCAAACCAGTAAGAAAGTTTCGGTCGGGCAACTCGACTTACATATACATTGATATTATTTTATATATTGATATTATTTTCCAATTTAAAAGTGGGCGCAAAGATACATTTGTATAAGAGGTATCAGAAGGGGCGTATCTAGACTTCCAGATTTTTACTCCAAAACTTTATCCTTTCATAGCTTTATTAAGTACAGAATTTGGGCACGATCGAGTTGGGTGTATTGATATTATTACTCCATCTCTAAAGTGGGCGGAATGGTACTATTGTATGGGAGGTGCCAGAGGGGGCGTGTCTAGACTTCCAGATTTTTTCTCCAAAACTTTATCCTGCTTAAACTTTACTAAATACAGAATTTGGGCACGATCGCGTTAGGCCTATTAATAATATTAATTGATTTTTACAGTAGGCGGTACCATATGTGTATTGGAGGTACCTGATGGGGCTGTATCCAGCTATAGCTTTACTATGTAAAGAATTTGGGTACGCGTTGGATTTATGATATTGTTACTCCATCTCCAAAGTGGGTGGAAAGGTACATTTGTATGGGAGGTACCAGAAGGGGCGTGACTAAACTTCCAATTTTTTTCGAAATTTTATCCTGTTATAGCTTTACTAAGTACAGAATTTGGGTACGATCCCGTTGGGTGTATTGATATTATTACTCGATTTCTAAAGTGGGCGGAATGATGTATTTGTATGAAAGGTACAAGGAGGGGCGGGGCCATGTAGCCCATTTGCAATACCGTATGTAGATTTGGGGAAATATTAACTCGTGTAAAACTTCAAAACATTTGGTTGCGTCTTTCGAGAGTTATCGTGCGCACCAGCAGGACAGCCAGACAGACGGACATGACTCGAACGACTTAAAAAGTCATGAATCGAATTTGGTTCAATGAAACCTAGGGTCTAAAGTGACTCCTTCCATGTGTTACACTTTTGGGTCGTATCAAATCATATATACCCTTATCCCTAAGGGTGATGGTATAAAAATACAGTGCCTTTGAAAAAATTCAACGCCCCAGAATGGATTAAACATCGGTCAAATTAACAATTTATAATCAGTTTATAAATCATCCCCTCTTAACCAATTTTAGTTTAGCATTAAAATCATGAAGTACAATTTCAATGACACATCTAGTACAGAGGTCATAGAAAGCTTTATTATTTAACATATGAATATGAAATCCCAGGATTCCTACAATATAGTTTAAAATTTCCATAAAAGTTAATTATTTGCCTAATTGTCAAATAGTTTCGTCAAAAATCTCATGTCAACTTGCTAGCACAACAAGAGTGAGAAAAGTTCTATTCAATTTCAATTTTCATACTGGTGAGTTCTGTCCAAATTTAATCCAAATAAAGAATTTACATCCAAAAAGATTTTGATTTGTTCTTTTAATTTCTGTTCATATTTCACTCCTTTTCGCTTTCGCATTAATGCGGAGTAATAACTGAGAAGAAATTCTCTAGATTCTTCTTTGGCGTGAGTTCTTCAGTTCTTCATCCTAACAAAATGAGATACGTCTTCCCGCTCCTATTTTTTTCCAATGCTGTTTTATTCAACACAACCTGTACAGTGTACACTGTATACTAGGGTAATAACTTTTTGCATTTTTTGCAAATATCAAATCTCCCCAGACAAAATCGTGTAGGGCATGGAAAAATATTAAGAACTGCGTTTTTAGTTTTTCGCTATTGTTAAAAAAGGTTACGCACCAAACGCGTTAAAGTTTCGAATCAAACAAAGTTTAAAAAAAAAATATTGAAATAAAAATAGTACAAGATATATATCCGCTTTGTAAAACTTCGCGTATTTTGAACCTAAGGTTTATATCTTACAATACCTACTTTTAATCATTTATTTTTATTATTTGTTTACATACCTACAAATGTATAAACCATATTTAAAAAAAAAATTATGAAAAAAAATAAAAAAAAACGTATATAAAAGGCATTTTAGAAATCGCTGTCGGTGCGTAAGGTTTTTTCAGCAAATTGAACTGAAATTTTTTTTTTTATCATTAATACAATATTTGCCATTAGAAAAGCCCTGGGGAGAATGTTGACCAAAAAAAGTTATTACCCTACTGTACACGTTATCTTATTAAAAACATTCCACATAGCACATATTGAATGATTGCTCGCCTGACTTCATATTGTATAGCTAAGATAGCTAGGTGATCGCCTCTGAATTAACTGCAGTAGTTGTATGGGAGCTTGAACCCACTATAATCCACATTTAAAGCCTTAACTTTCATATATGACTGTTGATAACGATTTGCGTTCCATTATCTTAGTTATTCGCATACACATTAGACGCTGCCAATTAGACGATTCACGAAGCAACGTTGCCCTGATAACACTTGAATATCCTGTATCGGCTTTAGAGGCAAATTCCACGTCAAAGCACAATGTGTAGATAAAGTGTACTTTTCATTACTGCCTCAGAGGTAAATCAATTGAAGTCTATGTTGACCGACTAAAACTTATGCGGTGATAATGAGTCATCTGTTATTCGAACATCCACATGCCTTTGCCACCGTAATGTGGTCTCTTTCACACTCTCTCCCACTACAACTAGCATAAAATGTGGTGCGGTGTGTGGTTGACTGTCCTGACACATAAACCGAACCCATAATCATGACGCCACTTCGGATGCAGAACAATTTGCACACAAAAAAAGCACAATACTCATTGTTATTTCTCTTTGCTGGCACTTAATCGATTCATAATTGCAAATGTTTACGTACGAATGGTTGTCTCAGTGATACTGTGTACATGTGGGTGTTCTCATCAGGAGAGGTTTGTGTGTGTTTGCGTGTATACAGGATAACTATAACACACTTGTGATTCATTTGAATATTTAAGTACAAGTACTACTAGTGAATTCACAACAGCAGAAGCAATTTGTGTGAAGTGGTATTTCACCTGAGGTGAATATTTCAATTGGAATTAGATTCCACACTTTATTATCTCCCGAGCAAAAGTCAGAAGTCCGGCATAATCAATTGGTGTTGTGTGTTATGTGTATGTATGTGTGTGTGTGCTTGTATGTTTTTGTTGGGGCGAACTATGAAAATCATCCAAATGCCACGTGACGCATTTGACCCTACTCATTATGTAGTTATGAAAAGGGATTAGGTGCCTTGTAAAGAGCTTTGAAATTAGCGGAGACATGATGTTTGGGTTGTTAAGGCATTATGAGTTATGTCAGTGTTTAGTTGTCCCAGTGGCGGAAAGTGAACGTAGTAGTGACAATAGGCCCCATAGACAGCTTTTGCATCGAAAAAACATACATACAACAAAAATGGCTACAGGAGAAGCAATACGTAATATCCTCCATTAAAATCTAGAAACTGCACGAACTTGATGAAATAAATCAAAAGAATGTAAACTAAATAATTTAAGCATGTACTCGTTAAGCCAAACCGTGCGTAAGCGCTGATGCATGCTCGTTATCAGCTCATCGCAGACAGACTAGAGGACCTATGAAAAAAATCCATCAGCACCGGCTGCTTTCAAAGTTTTTAGCCGCGATATAACTCTTCTTACATCAGCTTAGCTTGGTTGCGGACATACTTCCAAGGGACTGGATATTTACTTCGCTATAAAGAAAATTCGCTATAAAGAAAAGAAGAACAATTTTGTTCCTTTTAACATTTTTTATTTGTAGTAGTCAATTCGTTATATGGAGTTTGAAAACGCTTAAATCTTGAAGTTACGGTCGCAAAAATGCTTCGTTATAAGGAAATATTCGCTATAGGGAAATTCGTTATATGGAGATTATAATTAGTGTTTTTGTCCCGAGAATTCCCTGGGCAAAAATCCCTAGAATCCCGGCGAATTTTTTGTCCCGGTATCCCGGGAATGCGACCGGGGTTTCCCGGGATTTCATTATGGTGACTTAATCTGTCAATATCAAAATGTTAAATAAGTTAAAATCCACTAAAACCATAAATTATTTAGTGTTCCAAATTTTTACCATAAAATTATCAATTGGTGTGTATTTTCTTGACCATCTCTATCGTCTTTCGTCACTCGATGTGTTGTTTTTCTTTCAAATGTGCTTTAATATATAGAGAATATAGAGAAAGCAATACCATGTCCATGAGTTGATGGGTACTTACTTTTTGATAGGCATATTCTAAAACAATATTTTTAAGCCAATAGACTGACATATAACATTCTTTGCTGGTGTACTGGGTGATTGTACCTTTAGGTGTTTGGTCTGAGCGATGATAACACTTTTCCCCTCTTTATCCCAAGGAGTACGAATGTCAAAAATCCCTTCTTATTGCACAATTCCCCTATAATAATGTTAAATCTAATTCTCGTGATTCTACATTTAGCCGTTTGGTCTTGGTGATGGTAGCAGTTTCATCCCATTTTCGGGTTTGTCCTGCTAAAAGTTCGAAATTCTTTAATATCGCGGAATTGCTCCATGAATAAATATTCGATCCAATACCCTCATTTATAACTTTAGGGTGATGGTACCAATTTGATATGAATTCACAACTACTCACTAAAATTAATACTCCGCCCCCTATTTGCTATTCTACCTTAAGTCGTTTGGTCTTGGTTTGGTTAGGTTTATCTTTAAGGAGTAACAATTTTGAAAAATCTCTAATTCTGTAAGAACCATTCACATATAGATTTTTGCGAAGCTACCTTTAGCCATTGGGCTGGTTGATTGTATAAGTTTTACACCTTTTAGCACCTAAGAACGAATTTTGAAAAATGCCTTGGGATTATAGCTTTAGTCGTTTGGATTGGGTCCTTTCGAAAAAACGAATTTCGAAAAAACACTTTGTGCAGCTCTTTAATTCTATAAGGATATTGCTCAATGGTACTCAATGGTTTTATCCCCTTTTAGGCTTTATTACCCCAAAAAGTACGAATTTCGAAAAATCTCTACTAGCAGCCCTATAGTTCTTTAAGAAGCTTGCTCATATACATTTCCACGATAACAGCTTTTGCCGTTCGGCCTGGATAATGTTATCAGTTTTCTCACTTGTTTGACCCCTAAAAGTACGAATTTCAAAAAAAACCCTTGATGCACCACTCTAAGTCTATTAGAAGATTGCTCATGCACAGGTTTGGCTTGTGGCTTGTCTAAATATTAACAAATATAATACGAGATTTTTAGAATTATTTTTATGTTTCATTCATATTCGTTTGTTTGTATTAAAACAAAAAAGGCAATTTTTATTTATTTTCTGTTTTAGACCGGGATTTCCCGGGATCCCGGGAAAATGATATAAATATCCCGATTTCCCGGGAAATCAAAAACACTAATTACACAGTGCAACAATGAAAAAAACCCGAACGTGACTATATAGGTTCGATAGTACAACCGGAGCTGAGTAAAACCCTAGCTCAGTTTGGCTAGATTGGCTACCAAAATTTTTTTTTGGCCCTCGTAACTTTTTGAAATCCCTTGGATCAGTTGAAAAAAGGTGACATCAGTTTTTGCCCAACAGTTTGTACAGTTTGTAATCTAGCTCTATCGCTTCTTAAGCAAAGTTGTAGCTAATAGTCCGCTTAAGAAATTGATATAATAAAATTTCCCAAAAAAATTAGACTTCCCTCGTTTTTTTACAAAAAACTTCGAAAAAAATTATAATTTTTTCACTATTTTGAATACAAGTCGTAGGGAATCCAGATTTTTTGCATACTCTATTCAGTGAAATTGTAGTTTAGATAACACGGAATAACTTCTCTGAACAAACCCATGCAATCTGAACAAGTCTAGAGATATTAAATGGCTCTCAAAACATACTATCTACTTTAAACAAATCAGTTTTAAAGGAGTTTTGGGCCATTGTGCAAAGTTTTTACTTGCAATCTTTACCAAAAACGTACTTATTGTATAACTGAACAACTTCTGTAAACAACCTATATGATCGGAATACTCCACCCCTTTAATTGTTCACAAAAAGCATTAGGGTGTTCCTTATATGGCATTTTTTCGAATTTCGTTAAAAATGTGTATTAACTGCGATGTTGGTCATCTAGCTTCACCTTACATTTGTTTTTGCTAAAAATACGAATATATTGTGAAAAATTTTGTATCGATAGTTTGGCATTTGGGTGTGCCACAATGAAGTTAAAGTTCGAATTTGTTCTCAAATCATTTTATTGCTGCAGAGTATTTTTCTTTTGAATACTGACTTAGTAGTAATAAGCCGTTCAATAGCTGAAGTGAAGACCTAAAATAGTATGTGTTTGCTTTTACCATATCTCTTATAGACATCGAGATATTTGATGTAGATAGTGGGGTATTTTTGAAAAAATTATTAAAAATGTTGAAATTGGATTCCGAAGTAGATTATTATGGGCAATTATATATTTCAACTTTTTAAGGTTAATCAAGTTAAAATCTATATGCTTAAATAGAATATGTATATATTATAAATATCTCTACCAATTATCGAGATATCAGGCGTTAAAAAAAAACGATTTTTTTACTGTAGGCATATCAATGTCTAATAAACTTTTGTTCCATCTGAGTAACCATGATGTCTACTTACTAATAACGATATATATATGATAAAAATAAAAAATCTCCTCAAAGGACCATTGAATATTAATGGTTTTGGTGAAGTTTATAAGCAGACACAATACATATTCAGGTAAAACAAAAGTTCAGTAGTCATTGCTTGCTTTTTTAACGCCTGATATCTCGATAATTAGTAGAGATATTGATAATATACACATATTCTATTTAAGCATATAGATTTAAACTTGATTAACCTAAAAAAGTTGAAATATATAATTGCCCATAATAGTCTACTTCGGAATCCAATTTCAAAATTTTTAATATTTTTTTCAAAAATACCCCACTATCTACATCAAATATCTCGATGTCTATAAGAGATATGGTAAAAGCAAACACATACTATTTTAGGTCTTCACTTCAGCTATTGAACGGCTTATGTCTACTAAGTCTGTATTCAAAAGAAAAATACTCACAGCAATAAAATGATTTGAGAACAAATTCGAACTTTAACCTCATTGTGGCACACCCTAATGCCAAACTATCGATACAAAATTTTTCACAATATATTCGTATTTTTAGCAAAAACAAATGTAAGGTGAAGCTAGATGACCAACATCGCAGTTAATACACATTTTTAACGAAATTCGAAAAAATGCCATATAAGGAACACCCTAATGCTCTTTGTGAATAATTAAAGGGGTGGAGTGTTCCAATCATATTGGTTATTTACAGAAGTTGTTCAGTTATACAATAAGTACGTTTTTGGTAAAGATTGCAAGTAAAAACTTTGCACAATGGCCCAAAACTCCTTTAAAACTGATTTGTTTAAAGTAGATAGTATGTTTTGAGAGCCATTTAATATCTCTAGACTTGTTCAGACTGCATGGGTTTGTTCAGAGAAGTTATTCCGTGTTATCTAAACTGCAATTTCACTGAATAGAGTATGCAAAAAATCTGGATTCCCTACGACTTGTATTCAAAATAGTGAAAAAATTATAATTTTTTTCGAAGTTTTTTGTAAAAAAACGAGGGAAGTCTAATTTTTTTGGGAAATTTTATTATATCAATTTCTTAAGCGGACTATTAGCTACAACTTTGCTTAAGAAGCGATAGAGCTAGATTACAAACTGTACAAACTGTTGGCCAAAAACTGATGTCACCTTTCTTCTACTGATCGAAGGGATTTCAAAAAGTTACGAGGGCCAAAAAAAATTTTGGTAGCCAATCTAGCCAAACTGAGCTAGGGTTTTACTCAGCTCCGGTTGTACTATCGAACCTATATAGTAACGTTCAGGTGTTTTTCAAAAAGTTTGATTTTGTGTCATAGTGTTATAATACACTCAAAGTAGACCCAAAACACAGTGTCCTTATAATTGCTTCGCAATAAAGAAAACTTCGTTATATAGAAGACAAAAGACAAAAGAGCTACATAAGCAAAAAAAGTTTTATTTTCCTTTTTGGAATCACTTACAACTTTCTGCTACTGACTAACACTTTTGAAGTGCATTTTAAAAGCGACAAAGTGCATATATTTGGCTGATTTGGTGTTTGAGCAATGCGTGAGGATCATTCCGCAACCAGCAATTGGTAAAAGTGTTTTCTCCCCAGATTTATATTCTTGTCCATATAGGAAGGGAGACCCGTACCGTAGCCTTAAGCTTTTACCTTCTGGTAAAACTTTCGGCCTTCATCTCTGTCCCTGTACTTCTCTATAATCACGTTTTCCCGTTCGCTTGAATTGCGCCCACAAATCCGTTCACCGACGTTTTTCGCCATTATAGGCACATTATTTGGATAGAAAATCCTACAACGTTCAAAGATATCTGATTATTACTATTTATTCTGAATGGACGTGCCCGCCCATCTTTTTGATTACGCCCATTTTTTCACAAACTACTAATAAAGAATACATACAAACATCGATGTTATATTTCTCTAGAAGTCTGGTTTGAAACATTTATGTAATATAGAAGTTACCACGCCTACCACTTCGATCACACCTATATATGGGCCTAGTCAACTCATTAATTAAAATGAAGTCACACAATTTTTGAATGCTACACTTCCGGTCGTTTGAACCACCTATATGGTGTAAATAAACAAACACTTAAAACGGCCGATTGCAACGCCACCTACCGGGCCTAATTGTGAGCCTATGCTCTCTACCAATCCACATTAATATTCAGCAAAATCAATCGAGCCGTTAAGAAAGTGTACAGTGACAAACGCTCTTATAAAAATATTTTCCAACATACATCAATTGCGTCCAAATAGGGCTATGTTCTCATGCGTGTAACTCTTTAATCAATCGACATATGAATACCGTGTACATAGAAATACCTTTTAATTGAGATCACCTTTCATAAGAACATTTCATAGACCTGTACTAAAACCAGTACAGAAATTTCAGTCAGGTTAACTGACTGATAAATACCATCACCCAATAAGATAATTAATTACCAAATTTGATTAATTTTTCAAAAAACGGTAATTTTGTATGGGAGGTACCAGAAGGCGTGATCCGATATAATCCATATTCATTCCTGATTCAAATTTTCATAACTGTACAAGTTACGCCAAATTTGACTAAATTAATTGTACTTACAAAAAAAGATATGTATGTAGGACTATGAGGGTGAATTCGGGAAATAGTAAGGTTTTCTGAGGTTTTGCTTCCTATCGCAAGATAAATTAACCGACCATTTGTCATTATCCTCCAAGTGCCCGTTTGGAAGTTATGGGAGAAATATTAAATTTGCAAAAATAGGTCATTTTGTATGGGAGGTACCAGAAGGCGTGAAATAATATAGTCCATATTCATTGCTGAGTCCAGTTTTCATATGCAAACATCATATGCAAAATTTGAGTGAATTCAGTTTAGTTCCAAAAAAGATATGTATGTAAAACTATGAGGGTCAATTAGGTCATTTGTATGGGAGGTACCAGAAGGGGTATGGCAAAGTTTTCGGTTTTCGTAGTGTTTGTCTACTTTTGCAAGATAAATAAACTGACCAAATTTAAATATCCTACGATCGTCCGTTGGGAAGTTATGAAAGAAATATAAATTATCCAAAAATAGGTAATTTTGTATGGGAGGTACCAGAAGGGGTGGGACTATTTGCCCATTTACAATCCCATAAGTTCGTTTTGAAAAATATTAATACTGGTAAATTTTTATATTGATCCGTTAAGGTTTACTCAAGTTATCCTGCTGACCAGCCATCCAGCCAGCCAACCAGCCAGCCAGACAGACGGACATAGCTCAATCGTCTTAAAAAGTCCTAAAACTAATTAGGTCTTAAGATACTTGGGGTCTAACTCGTCTTCTTTAATGCGTTACACTTTTTTTTCGTATCAAATGATATATACCCTCATCCCTAAGGGTGATGGTATAAAAATTATATTAAATGACTTGACATAAGGGAGATAATAATTGGGGAAAGCTGCAGTAAACACGACGGGCACCATTTTTATGTTGCTTGCGTACGCCATAGATGAAGATATCATTGGCCAAGGACTGCAAGATGTTACTGCAGAAGAAGTTGCCATCCGGACAGTTGCCGTCTGTCTGTCCGGCTGGTACGCAGGATAATTTTCGAAAGACGTAAACAATTGTTTTGAAACTTTGCATGGGTTAACTACTCAGGACATTGCATATGGGCTACATAGCCATGCCCCTTCTGGTACCTCCCATTCAAATGTACCATACCGCCCACTTTAGAACTTAAGTAATATGTTAATATTACACCCCAAGAAATCATGTTCAAATTCTATATTTAGTTTTTGAAAAAAAAAAATTTAAAGTCTAGCCAAGCCCCTTCTGGTACCTCCCATACAAATTTACCATTCCGCCCATTTTCGAATGGTAGTAGTAATATCAATACACTCGACACGATCGTGTCCAAATTCAGTACTTTGTTAAGCTTCAACAGGATAAAGTTTAGGGGAAGTCTAATCACGCCCCTTCTGATTACTCCCATACAAATGTACCACTCCATCCACTTGAGAAGGTATATGTAAGTCCATATCAATTTCATTAATATTGTATATAACGCTGAATTTAAAATTTTTCGCTTTAATCAAAGACTAAGCAGCATCTCTAGTGCTGAAATTTGCTATTCGTTACCGTTTCCTTAGTAATCATAAGCTGTATAACGACATGAACGTAGTTAAGGGCGACCGAATGCGATGGCTTCGTCAGCGATGACCGCAAAAGGCCTAAACTATTCAAATTAATTTCTACTTGCTATAATTGATCTAGAAAAGTCTATTTTATTCTCCAAAAAGTAAGAAGAAAAAGAATACAGATGGTAACAATGCTTCACTGCCATGCCGAGAATTGTGTTCGGGCTCTCATAGAACTATCTACATAAACTTTATCGGCGATTTGCTCTTATCGCGTCAATTAGCATCAGACTGGTAAAAGCTTCTCAAGAAAGTTGACGTTCCGTATAGTTGTTATGCTGTAGTTCGCGTTGAGTAAGTCAAAAACTAGAAGCGTGTTAAATAACTCAAAATGCAAGAAGCTGTTCTTTTTATACCATCACCCTTAGTGATAAGGGTATATATCATTTGATACGCCCCAAAAGTGTAACACATAGAAGGAGTCACTTTAGACCCTAGGTTTCTTTGAAACAAATTCGATTCATGACATTTTAGATCGTTTGAGCCATGTCCGTCTGTCTGTCCGGCTGGTTCACACGACAACTTTCGAAAGACGCAACCAAATGTTTTAAAATTTTGCACGAGTTAATATTTACCCAAAACTGCTTACGGTATTGCAAATGGGCTACATGGCCCCGCCTCTTCTGGTACTTCCCATACAAATACATCTTTCCATCCACTTTAAAAATCGAGTAATAATATCAATAGACCTAACGGGATCGTACCCAAGTTCTGTACTTAGTAAAGCTATAACAGGATAAAGTTTTGGAAAAAAAAATTGGAAGTTTAGACACTTAAGAAATCGAGTAATAATATCAATGTAATAGAAATTTTTTTGTTTTACTGAGGGTGAGGGTTGCCCGAGTGAAACTTTCTTACTGGTTTTTTTTGCTGAAGATAACACTGACTGAACGACGATTCAGACAATTATATTCACCATAACTTTTTTCTAACGATTTAACTAGATTTAGACGAGTTCCTAGCATTTAGTAGTGTTAAGACGCTTCTATTTTTAGAACCACAAAAAGGCAGCTGTAGACCAATATGAGCGTATTCGTAAGGAGCTGTTACCAGACACTCACTCAGACAGCCACTCAAATAATCGCGTGTTATCTAAATCATATTGGGTCCTGACATTAATACAATTACGAAGAGTATATTTTGGTTGAAAATATGTAAAGCTACGAATGTTTCGTGTTTCGTTCAAGATTGAGAATAGGGATGTTTTATCAATAAATAAAAAAAAAACTTCGCCATAGTGATGTGATACACTCATGAGGTTGGAAATTAGTCCATGATCCACACCATGACATTGATGGCTTATAATAATATCCTGCCATTCTACTTTTAACCGATTGTTTACGAAACATTTTGGCAAACATTGTGTTATATAAGGCCTGTATATAATAGGCATTATCGACCCATGCTACCTCCCCTAAGATAAGATGTTGAATTTAAAATGTAGATAGTCAATAATCACCTCAATTCTCAGCATTTGCAGAGGCAATATTTCAGCCGATGGATTACAATATAGAAACACTAATACGTATGCTAAATTGTATAATCTGGTTCATATGTAGGTGTATGAGCTGGTGGGTATTGTATAAGCGACAACGTGCGGTAATAATATCATGTTACAAAGCTGCACGTATGTTATGCACAAGCCAAATTAATTAAAAGCAACAAAAGTGGTTACCTCCACTTACTTTTTAACCGGATTATATTGCATTGCTACTCATATTACGAGTATATTCTTATTGAAAAGAATATTCCATACGATTTTCGAAAGCTGTAATATGTTAATATCGACTCTACATGTTACACTCATGTGGTGAAGTCTAAAATGTTACCAGGAAATTTAATTATTTATTGGTCATTATTATTAACAAGAAAAAGGTGGCAAGTTTGGCCTAAATACTACACTTTGCAATGCTTTAAGTCAACTGATTGAGTGTGTGTGTTTATGCATCCCTCTATTTTTGATATATGTAGGTCGTGATTTACTATGAACCACTTTAGAAATGTAATTGATTTTGACACACTTCACATGTCCCTACCTATGCACCACTCTTCTAAACAGACAGCTTATTACGCTAGATTTGTTTGTAGGCTGGTGAACTCATTAATAATCATGTTTATTCTTTACTGAGTAGCATACATTTAGAGTATTGCGCAATTTGTGCGTGCCATGTTTGTGTGGAACCCATGGACAGACTCACATTTACCTCATAGCAAAAACCGAGATTTACTTTGTACTTTAATGTTTCCCGCAGATGGACTCCCCCTATTTGGTAAAGTTGACTTAAATCATATTAAAAAGGATTGCACTGCACTTGTGCTTTCATGGTGCTGTCTCTCCCTCCGGTTTCTGGCATTTTACGTTTGTAGCCACATAATGGGGAGAGAGAGAGTAGCAAAATGAAACGGAAAAGGAAAATAAACATTACTGAGGGGAACGTATTATGCACCCTTCATCGGAAGGATGTCATAGAAGTTTATCCTGTTTTGGGGGAGCATAACTCATTCATTTAACTAGTTTATACAGTTTTGATTTCTCAGTTTAATCAGAAACTAGGGAGGCAATGTACCCTTCAAACATGCAAGTGAAATTGTGGCTAACATCTAACAAATTTATAAACCTTGCTGCAAAAGTAGAAGGTTTTTTTCTATGAGTTCTACAACGTTTTACTGTAGGGTTGGAATTTACCTACCCAACCCTAAAAATTTACATTTATCTGTTCTTTCAAATACTTACGGTTATCATTATAATATGGAATTGTATTTGCTTATCGCAGTTTCAGTTCCTTTAGTATTCCTTTGCTGATATTTACTTTAAAGTCAAAGGACATTTAAGCCTTTGAGATATTTCATTTAAAATGTTCCATAAACACTGTGTGTCGCACGACAGTAGGTAGAAATTATCTATTTATGTAAAAATGGGGTGAAAAATTTATAGTAATTCATCAATTGAGAACGGCTAGGCCGATTTTGCTCAAATTCTTAGTGGGAAGTTCCGGAAAAACTCGAAAAATTTGATTTGCTATTGACGAAATTTTTTTATCGCATGTTAAGGTGGAAAATTTCGGATAATTGTAAAAATCAGTGAGGTAAAAGTTGTTTTGCGTAAATTTTAGTTGGAGAAGTTAATGAGATAAATAACAGTTAACGAGTAATAATGCTGCGGTCAATGCCAAAACCTGATAGATGGCGCTATACGATGACTTAGACAGTGCGCAATGTGACAGATGTCCTTTTCTATTGAGCAAATTTTCTTTTTTCTTGCTGCAATTGTTTCGAGTACTGAGTATTATTACACTGATTTCCGATGGTGGTATATCGCGCATTACATCCTCAAACGGTACAAGCATTACGTTCAATTGATTTCGATTTTCAGAAAATTAGATTACGTTTTAAAAAATAGCGTTATCCAATTTTTTGCCTGACTAATGCCTGATATGAGACGATCAAACCATAGATGACGTAAAGTCAGACATACAACAGTTCATTCACGCCAAGGCGTATGCTTCTATCTATGATATCCTTCAATTCCCTGCGTACTGTGGATGGTGTGCTGTGCGCCGCATGTTGTGGGACTTGCCAACGTTAAATTTTGCTCGAAAATTATACACATTGGGACTCAACGCTCGCCGATGCGACTGTTTCTGCATCAGCGATTCAAATTCGTCACATGTCATTCGTCGAGCCCGGCCGTATTGTGGAATAAATACAAGGACGAGATGGCTGACTTCAATTTGCACAAAGTATGTTCTGCGTACTTCGAATTTGTTCTTGAAATTAACGACGAGATGCGCAACGAAACGTTAGTTCTGATCGGACACATGAGCGGCAATCTGTTGTCGACATTAGGAATGCCAGAACCAAATAGTTCGATGCACAAAGCATTCGATCGCGAAGTGCAACGGGAGCAAGACTATAAACGAGATGAGTTGGTCGAAAGAGTTCGAACAAATGTGCCGCTATTGAATGCTGAGCAGAAGAGCGTGTACGTTTAACTGATAAAGGGTTTTGACGATGGAATGGGCGGCACTTACTTTTTCGATTCTCCCAGTGGAACAGGCAAGACAAAATTCCGCTTTGAAGCTGCCAAAGAATCTAATCACGGTTGAAAATCCAAAGTGAACAACCCAACAAAGTAGGATCTCCGAGGTGATTCAACACGATTTGGTGGGACTGTGATATTGCTCTCCGGAGATTCCCGTCATCACGAAATGTACCGCTACCGATTATCTTAAAGCATGCTTGAAATCGTCGTCAATTTCAAAAAGTTGAAATGGACCACGAACATGAAAATCGCATTGCAGAACCCCACATCGGCTGCTGAATTCTCGAAACAACTGCTGGCTCTTGGCAGTGTCCAAATTTATGTTGGTGTTTTTTACTGAATGGATATTGTTTCCGAAAGTCGTAAGGGTAATGATATTTATCAATCAGTTCGCCTGACCAAAATTTCTGTACTGGTTTAATGAATCGGTTCCTCTCTTCGGCGCTCAGACGAATCCTGGTAAGATGATGAATGTCGCATAGCGTCTGAGGAACAGGATGCAGCTTATAGGGCAACGCTACAGCCAATTCTAATCTGGGCTGTTAGGGATCGGCACAAGGTGACAGTAAATCAGGTAAGACAGCTATTTAAGCGAAAAACGTCAGATTATGGAACGGGAGAACGAAAACGAGAAAGAGCGATACAGGAATAGAGGTGATTCCTGAATGGGTTCCCCTTCTCCAACGATAAAGATGAATATCAGGTTATCTGCGTATCTGCAGAGTGTGCTTCATATATGGAGAGAGCACTTCTGGCAACTGCTGGTTCCAGGAGGCAGCGCACTTGAAGGTATCACGCCAATTGTAGACGACGGTTAAGATTGCCCATCACCAAGTCAAGCCGAGGAAAGAAGAGCAATATCGCGGCTGAAAATTAATAAAGCAGCCGGTGTCGACGGACTTCCACCAGAGCTCTTCAATTCTGGACTGAATTCAATACGTCTTTGCGGAATGACGCTGACTGACACGAACTCTTCAGTGAAGATTGGCAAGGACCTTACGGAGCCATTCTGTACCAGAATAGGCCTTAAACAAGGCGACGGCCTTTCGTGTGACCTCTTCAACATAGTGATGGAGATGATAATGAGGAAAGCTGCAGTAAACACAAAAGCCACATGCTACTCGCGTACGCTGATGACGTAGACAACATCGGTCGAAAACTGCTGGATGTGACTGCAGCCTTCTCAGGCATACTGAAGGAATCAGCTAAAATGGGTCTTACGGTGAACGAGGACAAAACGAAGTTATTAGTTTCAATGAACAAAGAATCTACTCGTTTGGGAAATTGCGTGAACGTTGACAACTATAATTTCGAGGTGGTAGATAATTTTGTCTACCTAGGCTCCGAGAGAAAAATACTCCGTAAAATATATTGGCCCATCATCGTTAACGGAGAGTATCGACGCACACTGTGAGATTTAATCAATCTGGCATCTCGAAATTAAAAACAAAAATGTTTTCGTAACTCGCTCATATTTTTTTTTACGTGAGAAGAGACCTCAATTGTTACGAAAACAAACACAAAAGAGAATAAAAAAATGTTATTGGCGTGATAACAGCTATCAAACACGAGCAATTTCATAGCATGCAACAATTGATTTTCAAGATTGCATTGATCACAAAAGTTTGAGTGATCAGGTCGAAGTTGGGAGTGTGTTTTTTGGCCTAAAATATTTTTTGTATTGAAGGTTATTTCTTAAACTTAAAATTTTTGTTTTATTAAATATTTATTTTTGCACTCAAGTATTTTGAAAAAATTATTTTATAACCACCTAAAAGGTAAGACAAATTTTAAAGCTTTCAAATCTTTGATAGACTAGAACTTCCAAGTCCCACGGAGTTCCGTGATGGGAATGCCAGCAGAATCTTTGTTAATGTGCCCAAAACAAATTTAAAAAATAAAATCCTGCCCATTTTTTGCCTTTTTTTTGGTATGAGGAGCTATTTTGGATTTGGTTGAGCAAGGTGAAAATAGAAAAAACAGAAGCGGTCGAAAAGCACGTTATATCAATTTTTGGACCAGATGTTGACGATACCAAAATTAAAGATCGTATAAAAAAGCTTTGCTTCCAATTTCAATCGCGATGGAGCAAATCTCACCGTGATAAAGCAAGATTTATGCATGACAATGCTATTTGGCTAAGTTAAAAAATTTCTGCTGTTGATTTTGCTCTTGATCACGCACCATCAACTTCAAAACAAATACCGCAACGCGGAAAGCGAGAAAAAGAGTTTGCTGAAAGTGCTTCGAGTACACAAAAACGGAAATGCAAAGAGTTAATATCTTCATGCATTCTTCCCATAGGAAACTTTTCTGAAGAAGCGCAAGAAGCACGCAATAAAGAGTCGAAACAGTATCGCGAATTTTTATTTTTGTTTAAATTCCTTATTTTTTTTTTATTTCTACGTTTCGCTTTTTACTTTTGTATAATTTGTATATAATTTATTTATTTTGGTTTTTGATTAATATCTTATTTTGAATATTTTTCATTCTTTTAAGAACTTTCGTTGAATTTTTTAAGTTTTTCCTCTTTATAATGTTTTAGATATTAATGAATTTAACATTGAAACAACATTAACTTTTTATTTTTCTCATTTGCAAAGAATCATCGAAAACTAAAGTTCGAAACTTGAAGCATTTTATAGAAATGGTTGTATGTGGTACCAATATATCGACAAGTTTTAGTTAGGAGAGAAAAAAAGAAGAAATATTGAATATAAATGTGTAAAAAAAAATTGTCCCCAACTAGTGTTTTTGAGGATAGTTCGGAACTAGTCCCCTTTGACACTAGTTGGAACTAGTTATCTTTCACCATATTGAAGCTTATAATCTCCTTAACGATCGTGCCAAATTTCAAGCTGATATCTCTAAAACTTCATATAAAAATTAATTTTGAGATGCTAGATTGACTAAATCTCACACTGTGCGACGTCGTATGAATCATTAGCTGGACGAGCTGTACACTGAGATTGACGTGGTCAGACGCATTAAGGTGCAGCGGTAGCGTTGGCTAGGTCATGTTGTACGCATGGGCGAAAATGCTCCAGCTCGAAAAGTCTTCGACAATGAACTCGATGGACGGCGCAGAAGAAGGTGGGACTAACTGGAGAAGGAGCACAGAACATCGAAGCGCTTACAATATTTTTCTAAGTGCGGTATATAATCCAATAGGATTGCAGAAAAGTGCCAGCTAAGTAAGTTCCTCTCTTGGCATACCTGCTCTAACTTTGTTACCATAAGCTTTTCTTACCAACTGTACTTGTCCTTACGCATGCATTTTGTGGGAGTGTGCTGTCTTTAGGTCTGTGTGCGTATGCGTGTGTATGTCCATGTATTTGTATGCTGCTTGTTTCTGCCCTTTATTTGTTTGTCCCTGTTTGCAAATAGGGGGTGGCCACTACGTGCGTGCGTGTGAAGGATGTCGGAGCATCTATAGAAACATTAAACATAAACGATGAATGGATGGATCAGATAAATGGAAAGTGCATTTTTAATAGCACTTAGGAGTCCATTTCAATGGAGTCTTTTGTCATAAAGTGTTTTCATTACAAAAATAGATGAATATTAGATTGTGCCAAAAGAGAAGTGACAAACATTTATGAATTGAAGAGCACATTTAAGGGTGGTGATGCCATCGCTCAACTGTAATTCTTAAGATAGCAATCATTATGTAGTTTAAGGTGATGCGTTGCATGGTCATACATTGAGTGCGTATTTAATTATGTAAACAACAAGTTGCAAAATGTGCAATTTTTATGCAGATACAACAATATTGCATGAAGAAATATCAGAGTTATGATCGTTGTGACAACAACTGTACTATTCTATAGGGCCTTTCAGATATGATAATGTTTGCAGTGTAATACAAACATTGCATTTAAAACATTTGAGACAATACTGACAATATAAAAATATTTACAGTCAAACTGTGCTCATCAAGTGGTTTGGCATGAGTGAAGCAATAATTGAAAATGGACTAAGGTGAGGACAGGACTACTCTCTCATACGAATGGGAACTTAATAAGTATAAATAACACCAGGCAATAAAATGGAGAAAAGTGTTTGTTTCGTTTGATTTTATTTTATATTTATGTCAAATAAACGCGCATTTTTAAAATACAGCAATAGTGGCAAATTTTTTAATTTTCTTTGACGCAAGTTTCCAGGATGAGGTATCGAAAAATTAAATGCTTGTATTATTGATTTGCCACAGATTAGGCAACCCGTGAAAGATTCTTATTTCGTCAAATCAATAACTGAATTTGAATCCAAAGCTTAGATTTCATTTGTTTGTTCATGAGTTATTTCCTGGGAAAATATAAGTTTGAGAACCATGTCTAGCTTGTTGAGTACATGCTGTCGAACTTGCAAGAGCTAGTATGCAGCGTGAGCATGAAAATTCACTTCTTGCACTCGCATTAAGACAGATTTCCACACAATCTGGGTAATTTTAGTGGAAATCAGAGCGAAAGAGTGTTATCAGGGAAGGGGGGACTTATATATGATGGCAGACTACTGATGGAGTTTACAACGAGATCTACCTAAACTCATCCATTCAAGGAAATTTTTCGCGAAATAATAAAACCGGTTATTAAAACCAGAATAGAAATTTTAGTCAGGTGAACTGACTGATAAATACCATCACCCATACGACTTCCGGTCCTATGGCCAAAAGAAACATATAGTAAAACTGAAGAAAAGGTTACAACCCACAAATGCAAAATGTTGAATTTAATACCTCTGGGCACATGGTAAAATATATAAATTGCAATGTGATTTATTTGAATGGAATTAAAATCAGTAGAGAGTGATATCATATGCAATGTTTTTCAAATTGTTTTCCGGTGCAAAAAAAAAACAACGGAAACAGTTTACCATAACGCGAGAAGTCAACGTACAGGGAAATTCGAAATTAATCCCACTGACTTTTAACGTTTGGCCTTGCGATTTATTAATTGTCATCGCAAAAGCCAAACAAACGGGGAATTGTAACGGATGATCCGTTTAAATAATCGGAATTTGTGAGATAAAGACTTCCTCTCCTTTGAATTTGCCCTTAGTGATCGTCGGTTGAATCACATTGTTTATCAGTTTCTTGACTTAAAACAGCGTACCGTACCGTACCGTTACAATTTTGGTTGATTCAAATACCGCAATATGATTATACAGCTGTCAATTATGCGGTAGAGTCCGTCACATAAAGCGAATTGAAAAATTCCATCGGATAGTTGGTCGCTTCATCCTCGTCGGTCACGCTGTAAACGGATTTGTATGAATGTAGTACTCTAGCGAAATGGAATTCAAGATTCGCTGCTAGTATTGCCCGTTCATTAATCCAATCGGGATTGTTATAATTTTGTGCAATGCCGGAGAACGCTCTGGTGATGAATTCAAAGTATGAGGAATTTGGCCATTGCCAAACAGCAGCAGTTGTCACGAGAATTCAGCAGCCGATGGGAGGTTCGGCAATGCGACTCTAATGTTCGTGATCAATTTCTTGACATTGAAGTCAATTTCAAGAATGGTTTAAGTAAATCTGCAGCAGTAGATTTTGTGATGACGGGAATCTCCGGAGAGAAATATCATAGCCCCTCCAAATCGTCAACTACTTCCAAAGCTCATGTATGCACATTAGGCATATAACTTTTTAAAATTTTTGCAAATAGGAAAAATGGCATAGGCTAGTCGAATAGAGCATAAAAAAGTATGAACTCTCATTATTTTATTTTTTTCGAAATTGCAAAAAAGTTTCTGCACCAAACGCAATTACTTTTTTTCAGATCATATAGCCATTCAAGGTTTTCCTACAAAGGTAACGTCATCCCATCAGCTGTTTTTGACGTTTTTCTTTGTTGATTTATTATTTCATAAAACTGTCAAAGTGATTTCAATTACAGGGTTGCCAACTCGCTGCAATACATAAATTTTTTTCACTTGAAATCTTAACTATATTACCTTATAGTAGGCAGATATAGAGATGGCAGCCCAGTTCTTTTTGATGTTTGTCACGAACTACGTCGTCTAACCTTACAAAAGCAAATGAATGTTTTCTCAGACATTAGGTCCAAAACCATCAGCTATTTATATAAGACCATCAGCTGTACATCTGCGCAGAGCGTGCAATTAAACTTATGCAAGACATTTTGCCGTTTTGTTAATCATCACATACTTTAAACCTAACATTTTTTCCATATAACAATTGAAAACTTAAACTTAACTTAAAATAAAAATATAAGAAACTAAACTCTCACTTTTAGAAATCACGCATTCATTATTCATTACTTGTACAATATTTGCCAGCACGTAGTGGTATGCCAAATTTTTCGTAAAAATTAGTTATATGCCTAATGCGCATATCTCGCACTCATCCCAACTGTTGATTGTGCATCGTCGTTTGGTTTGTCAAACGTTAGAAGATTCGTCGGCATCTTCACAGCGGAATTGTTGCTAGAATCAACGAAAGCAATGACTTACCTGTTCCAACGGGGAGCATAAAAGCTGCACATTTGTTCGGACTCTTTCGGCCAGCTCATCTCGATTATAGTTTCACATCGGTTGTAATTCGCGATCAAATGCGTCATGCATCAAACGATTTGAAGTTAACATTCGCTATGTACGCACATATCTTCGATCAGAACTAACGCTTCGTTGCACATCCTGTCGTTAATTTAAAGAACAAATTCGAAGGTGTTGTGCGTATTCTGCGCAAAATGTCATCAGCCATCTCTTCCTTGTATTTGCCGAACAATGCAATTGGATTGGTGACTCCAATGATCTCAAACAATGTATGAATTTGAATCGCTGAGGCAGAAACAGTCGCATCGGCGAGCGTTGAGTCCCAATGTGTATAATTTTCGAGCAAATTTAACCGGTGGCAAGCCTACCGAAATGCGGCTCATAGTAAACTATCCACAGTACGCAGGGAATTGAAGGATCTTGCAAAGATAGAATCATACACCTTGGCGTGGATAAACTGTGTATAATCTGACTAATAATTGCACGACGTTTACGCCATCTAAGGGTTGATCGTCTAATAGGAGACATTAGTTAAGCAAATAACTCTCCTAAAACTCGAAACAATTGCAGCAAGCAAAATAGCATATTTGCTCAATAGAAAATGACAAAGATTAACTGTCAAATTGCGCACTGCCTAAGTCATTGAATAGTGGCATCTAACAGATTTTGGCATTGATCGCAGAATTATTATTTGTTAACTATTATTTAACTCTTTAACTTTTCCAACCAAATTTACGCAAAATATCTTTGATCTTACAATTATCCGAAATTTTCTAAGCTTCACAACGATTTTTCCAACTTTAAATCGTTTTTCCGGATTTTACCGAGTTTCCAATTCCAATTTCCCGACTTTTCCGGAGAATTTTTCCAAAATTTTCGTTCAGAAGGTTTTTCTCCTGGCAATTATGAATAATTGAAATATAATTTGAGCCAAACCGGCCAAGCTGTTCTCAATCAATGAATTACTATACATTTTATCACACCATTTGTATACCCTCACTCTACGGGTAGGAGGGTTTGCTTATTTGATACGACCTAAAAGTGTAACACAACAGAAGGAGTCACTTTAGACCAGTGCATGGCAGCCCACAATATGGGTTTGTGTTGGTGAATTGCTCTCTTCCCTCTCTCACTGTAGTGTAGGAAATTGTTTTATAGTTTTTTCATAACTATAAACAAAATTTTAAAATAACTGTCTGTCTGGTGCACACGATAACTTTCGAAAGAAGCAACCAAATTTTTTGAAATGTACGAGTTAATATTTTTTCTAAAATACTTACACTATTGCAAACGACCTACATGCGCCCACTTCTTTTGCTACCTACCATACAAGTGTACCTTTCCACCCACTAAAGAGATGGAAAAATAGTATCATTAATTCCAAGGTGATCGTATCCAAATTCTTTATTTACTTACTTAGCTGGTACTTCTATGCAATCCCAGTGGATTATATACCGCACGTAGAAAAATATTATAAGCGTCGCGATCTTCTGCGCTTCTTCTCCAGTTAGTCACACCGAGTTCTGTAAGGTTCTCAGTAACCTGGTCTTTCCAACGGAGTTTTGGTCGCCCTCTTCTGCGCCGTCCATCGAGTTCATTGTCGAAGACTTTTCGAGCTGGAGCATTATCGTCCATGCCTACAACATGACCTAGCCAACGCAAACGTTGCACCTTAATGCGTTTGACCACGTCAATGTCAGTGTACAGCTCATGATTCATACGACGCCAATACTCTCCGTTAACGATGATGGGCCCATATATTTTACGGAGTATTTTTCTCTCGAATACTGCCAGAACCGATTCATCCGCTTGTGTCATAACCCAGGATTCTGAGCCATACATTAAGACAGGTAGAACCAGTATCTGGTATAGCTGGAGTTTTGTTCGTCGAGAGAGTGCTCTGTCATTGAATCGCTTGCTTAGTCCGTAGTAGCATTTATTTGCAAGCATGATTCTTCTCCGGATTTCTAGGCTGACATTATTTGCTTTGTTGATGGCGGAGCCTAGGTAGACAAAATTATCTACCACCTCGAAATTATAGTTGTCAACGTTCACGCAGTTTCCCAAACGAGTATATTCTTTGTTCGTTGAATCTAATAACTTCGTTTTGTCCTCGTTCACCGTTAGGCCCATTTTCGCTGATTCCTTCTGTATACCTGAGAAGGCTGCAGTCACATCCCGCAGTTTTCGACCGATGATGTCTACGTCATCAGCGTACGCGAGTAGCATGTGGCTTTTGTTGAATATAGTGTCACTCGTGTTTTCTGCAGCTTTTCTCATTATCATCTCCATCACAATGTTGAAGAGATCGTACGATAGGCCGTCGCCTTGTTTTAGACCTCGTCTGGTATAGAATGGCTCCGTAAGGTCCTTGTCAATCTTCACTAAAGACTTCGTGTCAGTCAGTGTCATTCCGCAAAGACGTATCTGCTTCGCTGGATACCAACTCAGCCATGGCTTCAAGTAATTTCTGCCGTATCGGGCTGTCGAAGGCAGCTTTATAGTCGACAAAAATATGGTACGTGTCGATCTGTCTCTCTTGGTTGGAGCACACCCTTGGATCACCTTTTTTCAGCACAGGACATAATACGCTTACATTCCAATCGTCGGGCATGCACTCTTTAAGCCAAACCGTGAGCAGGAGCTGGTGCATGCTCGTTATCAGCTCCTCCCCACCGGACTTGAAAAGCTCTGCGGGCAGACCGTCGGCGCCGGCTGCTTTGTTGTTTTTCATCTGCGATATTGCTCTTCTTACCTCGGCTTGATTTGGTGGTGTGCGATCTAAGCCGTCGTCGTCAATTGGCGCGATAACTTTACGCGCGCTGCCTTCTGGAACCAGCAGTTGCTGGAAGTGTTCTCTCCATATGTGCAGCACACTCTGCGTATCCGTGACCTGATTTCCATCACTGTCCATACAGGTGGGGAGACCATTACCGTATCCATTTGCTTTTACTTTCTGGTAAAATTTTCGGGTCTCACCTCTATCCCTGTATCGCTCTATATCCTCGTTCTCCCGTTCCTTCATCTGACGTTTTTTTCGCCTAAATAGCTGTCTCGCCCGTTTTGCTTTCTCCTTTTGCCTTTCCCTAACAGCACGGGTTACAATTGGCTGTAGCGTTGCCCTATAAGTAGCATCCTGTTCCTCAGACGCTATGCGACATTCTTCATCGTACCAGGATTCGTCTGAGCGCCGCTTTTCATATCCTAGCACGGTTGTTGCGGCGGTTGCCATGGAATGCGCAATATGCTGTCACTGTGTATCGGGAACGTAAGAAGTAGAGGCGTTATGTCGTAAAAGTTGGGAGAGCTGGTTGGAGTAGGCAGTAGCTATCTCTGGGGTTTCCAGCTTCGCGATGTCCAGCATTCTTTGTGTTTGGTTACGTGCGTTTTTCGCTCTGCTCAATCTTGTGCGCACCTTGGCTGCAACCAGGTAATGATCCGAGCCAATATTAGCACCACGGATCACACGCACGTCCATGACACTAGATGCATGCCTGCCATCAATTACCACATGATCAATTTGATTTTTGGTGTTTTGATCGGGGGATAGCCAAGTTGCCTTGTGGATATCTTTGTGCTGGAATCTGGTTCCACTCACTACCATGTTCTTTACCGCTGCGAAGCTAACCAGCCTAAACCCGTTGTCTGACGTGTCGGTATGCAGGCTGAATTTACCGATCGATGGACCAAGAACATCTTCCCTTCCTATTTTTGCATTAAAGTCTCCCAGAACAATTTTAATGTCGTGACCAGGGCAGCGGTCGTATGTTTCCTCTAGGCGCTCGTAAAATGCATCTTTAATCTCATCGTCTTTAACTTCCGTCGGGGCGTGTACACAAATCAGCGTGATGTATAAATATTTCGCCCGGATGCGAATGGTGGCTATTCAGTCACTTACAGGGTTAAACCGCGAGACCAGGTGTGGAAGTCTCTTGCAGACTATGAAACTACATTCAAATTCGTGTCTTTCTGCATGGCAGCTGTAAAAGATGTCACAGTTCTTTCGTCGTGTGCATCCCTGTCCCGTCCATCTCATTTCCTGTATGGCGGTGATGTCAGCCTTGTATTTGTCAAGGACATCCGCCAGTTGGATAGAGGCACCATCTCTGTAAAGAGTTCGGGTATTCCAGGTGCATATCGTCAACATTTTAGGGCGTTCTTGTTTTATTTATTCTCCAAGTTTTCATAATAAATTTTGTTTAAGGAGAGTGGCTTATTAGGCCACCGCTCCCGATCCTAGTTTCTTGGGGCTGCCAAAGCCACTAGGAGAGCTTGTATTGAGCTTCAGTAACTTATGTTACCTACTTCCGCAATGACAGCTATCGTTTTTTTAATAAATAATTTTATTATCTTTTATTTTCGTCACAGTTCGGTGACATCGGTGAACAAAAACCAGAGAAAATGGAATTTTTTGTAGACCTACCTTTTTTCAAAACACTAAAAATGGAAATTTGACCATATCTCAAAAACTGTTTTACTTTCCAAATATCTGAGAGCAGATTTGAATTCAGCATGAAATTTTACATAAGGATCAACTATTTAGAAGCCGGGATCAAAAATTTGTTGCATTGTGTTATTTTTCAATCAACAAAATATTTGTTGCCCTCTGTTATTATTACTTCCATTTAAAAACAAATTTTTCCTGGCGTTAAAACGAAAACTTAAGTATAATACATACGAATTTGATGAAGCGACGGCGTTTGAGAGATTGTGCAAGCAAGATTTGGCGACGAAAATTATTTATTATTCATTGCAAAAATGTTGTAATGTTTGTCTTCTAAAAAGTTCAATATGTTGCACAAAAAGAACGTGCATGTTATGCAATTTGCATGCATACAGTGTTAAATACCCTAAAGGTATTCATATTTTATTTTTAAGCTCATGCGTTTTACTCACCTCAACCAGTTTTTCATTCAACAATAAACATTCCGCAATATTTTATCTTCCAAGTATGTTAAATCTGAATGTATTGCCTGTGTTCGTTATCTTAATAGTTTATATTTTATCGACCTCCGATATTCGTTGTGCGTAATCTGAATATTATTTGGTTACTCGTGACCTCTACGTTGGGCCATGTCTTCCTCCTTGCGTGCCTTTGGCCCATAATAACTTTTTTTGTAACAGCGAAGTCAAGAAGTAAAACACAGCAGAGAGTAAATGAGGAACTGAATGAATTTATTTGATTAAACTTTCAGTTTACGGTCAATAAGGGTTTCCCGGGTACATTCATGTAATGGTGCGTGTAAGGGTGCAGGGTCATCATCATCACCGTTTACTTTCTAAATTCCTTTGTTTTGTAAGCAATTTTATTTCTCAACTTTGGGTTGTTTTCTGCCTCTAAGCCGTTTCTTACCCATCAGGTGGCATTTGAGTCCTTTTGTTTGTATTTTTTGTTGTGCTCTTTTGTTTTTTAATTAAGAAATGTTGTTTGATGGTTGGTTTTAATTAAATTAAATGCCATAGAAAATGTGGCAAATGAAGCAACAGACGAAAGAACTAGCGGACAGACGATTAGACATTTCCTGCCATAATGGAACTTATACGTTTTTAAGTGTAAATAATGGTTCCACTTAATTACTTTGATTACTTCTCCAACTGTGTGCAGGAGGATGAGGCAATGTATGCGAAACCCTGGGAGATTGAAACTTAAAAAAAAAAGAAACCGTTTCATTGATGTGTTCCTTATTTAATTAACAAGTCACAAACAAAAAGAGACGAAGAAGGCCTTGTAGATACATTAGGACTTTTGGGTCTTTTATTGACCTAGCATAGATTAAGGGACATAACAAACGTTTTAATTTAAATGTCCTCTTAGGAACAGTGATTCAGTGGAATTGCAATGCACAGTGTTGTGATTTTCGAAAATATATTAACTATTGTCAAAACCAGTACAGACATTTAGTCAGGTGAACTGACTGATAAATACAATAATTCATACGACTTTCGGCCGTATGATCAGACGAGACGTATTGTAAAACTAAAGAAAATGTTAAAGCTGTAGCGGACTAGTTATCACTTAGTTATATTTTACTCAATTATATACATACATTGTCAAAATATTATAAGAATGCATTTATTTTTATGTTCGACACTATACAACACTTTTATAAAACTCATTTACTCACTTGCATCAATGTACTTTTTGCCATTCACTCATTTATTTTGTCTTTATTTATTACAAGCAATATCACTCAATCATCACTCTCTAACTCTCTGTAATGTTTTGAAATGAATATATAGAGATAATTTGCGTTGTAAAAAGTTAGTCGATGAGAAGCAAGCAAATAAAGAACGTCTTCAATTATTTTAAATAACGTCTTGTTTCTTTCGTCGGCCAAAAACCAACCAGCTTGGACGCACGAACGTCTGGCTTGCGATAATATAAATTAATATTAAACGGCTATTATCCAGTTTGGACTCTAAGTCTGGCTAGGATTTAGTCATAATAATAATAATAATATTCAAATCACCTGAGAAGGCCTCAATTGTCCAAAGCTCACTGGGCAATTTAACCACCTTCTACATTGGCGCCCAACTAAATTAAGCTGAAATCACAAGAATAAAACAGAAACCTGCTAAAAATTAAAGAATCTTCATCCATAATCGTGGAAATATATCACATTTGCTGTTTGTTGTTGCATTAATCACTCTGGTTGCTGCCTGAAATAACGGTGTTAATTCAATACCAAATCACAGCGGCCGATATCGCAGAGGTTGTTGTTGTCCGAGTCGCAGTATTGTTGTTGTTGGTAATATTGCTTCGAGCAATTGGCAGTGCGCTAAACGTAAAACTTCATCACATAAGTTGTTGTTGTCATCACTGCAAATTCGATTCTCCGTGCTATTACTTAAAGCAACGGTTCATCACTTCTTCTTGTTATCACCACGTTCATATTTGTTGCTTTGGACAATTCATTAACGTTGATTGTCTTAAGCATATTGCTGATCTCTGACTTTGTGGCTTACTTCTGCTCATCACTCAGTAAGGAACTCAAACACAAAACGTCGTCGCATAAATTGTTGTTGTAATCACCACTGCATATTCGGTCCTCCACGCTATTACTTAAAGCAACGGTGCATCACTTGTTCTTGTTATCACCACGTTCGTATTTGTTGTTTTGTACACTCCACTAGCTGTGATTGTTTTGGCATATTACCGATCTCTATCTTTGTGACATACTTCGGCTTATCACTCAGTAAAGAGCACAAATTTAAGAGAAATCTTCTTCCACACTCTACTAGTAGGATTGCCAAATCTTAGAAAGTAAAGGGATAATATAATTTATTGTCAAAATGATACGGAGAAGTCCCCGAAATACCCCTTCAAACACAGAAAGTCCCAAAACTATGGCTTCTACTCAAAAGTTGAATTCGACACAATCAACATCTATAGCACCACAAGCTCAGGCTATAAATAATGATTCAATTGACAGCAACCCACAGGTCGATTTAAATGGCCATCCAACGTTTCAGTCACAAATTCCACCAAATTGCTATGTCCCTAACAGTGGTTCCCAAACTGCAACTCAGGCAGACCCTATTGGTTCCTCTAACGTATCTCAGTCACAGGCTTCGATGATTTTCACCAATGCACAATTTAGAGAACTAATGAGTGGACTGGCAATGAGGAAGGAAATCAGATCTACATTTAGTAATTGCACTGCACGATTTAGTGGTGGACGTAATTCGACCCAAGTTGAAGATTTTCTGGCAACTATATTGGTATATAAAGAAGCGGAGAACATATCCGATTTACATGCACTGACCAGTCTACCCTTACTGCTAGAAGGTTATGCATCCTCTTGGTGGCAAGGGGTGGAAAATGAAGCTCGTACATTTCAGGATGCTGTAGAACTTTTAAGGAATGCATTTGCCCCTGTAAAGCCTGATTGGCGTATATTTAATGAACTTTGTCAAGAAAGGCAGAAAAATTTTGAAACTACTGACGCTTTTATATGCAGAAAAAGACGGCTTTTTGCACAATTGTCAGAGAAGTTGTCGGAAAAGACTATGTTAAACATGCTTTATGGTCAATTAAATGGGAGTGCAACATAATCCCCAAACACAAAATCCCCAGCCAAAAAAAAAAATCCCCAAAATTAAAATCCCCAAGCACAAAATCCCCACACTTTTTTGGCTACAGTGTCACAAAATCCCCAAACACAAAATCCCCAAATACAAAATCCCCAATAATATAAAAGAAATACAATGCTGTAATAAAAAATATCAAAATGTTAAAAATAGAGAGAGAAGCTGAGCGACAATTAAGCCCAGCGTGTTTGTTTCTCATTGCGCTGCCGCCGATTCATTCGATGCACCACGACTGAAAAACCGACGATGATGCATTCTGTTACTCTAATTTGACATTTTGCTCTTTTAAAATACCGCTGCCGCCGCTAAAAGCAGCTTAACGTCGCTACTTGGGGCCCTAAAAAATTCGGTTTGTTTATCTGGTTGCGCTGCCGGTAATTGCTTCATTATTATCCCTCCTTCTAATATTGTATCATATTCTTTATCACTCTCTGCGTATTTGCCTGTAGTGTAATTATAAAAACAGTGTTTGAAAGTGAATATTTTGTCAAATATTCTAAAAATATTGAAATAAAATGGAAGTAATTGTGTTAAAATCAAATAAAGGCAATGACAAACTATTTGCGGATGGATTTGATTACCATTTTCATTCAAAAATTAAAGATCAAGAATTTCGTTGGTCTTGTGCCCAAAGAAAATCAACGATGTGCAAAAGTGTCGTAACAACAATCAAAAATGATAACAAACATGATGTTAAGCGGGGACCCACGCCCCACAATCATGATCCAAAGACTCATTGTGCATCGGTAGCATCTGCAAATAATAAGGTGAAAGATATGAGTACCTCATCTTCACTGGAACCTTCGCAAATAATTAGGGAAGCAATTGTAGACTGTGAACCAGACCATCGCGTGTACCTGCCGTCGAAACGAGCACAAGAAAGTAAAATTAATCGTGTACGAAAAGCAACGGATATGTTGTCAGAGCCACTAAATGTAGCAGAAATATGTATACCAGACTACTTAAAATATTTGGAGAATGATCTTTTCGTATTAAGTGACTGGGATTTCGACGGTGAAAAAAATATCATCATGGGCACGTCGAGTTCATTGAAAGAATTAGGGAAGTCACAGTGCTGGGTGATGGATGGAACATTTTTTGTTGTTCCGAAAATTTTCCGACAGCTTTTTACCATTCAAGGTGTAATTGATGGTCAATTTATGCCTCTAGTTTTTTGTCTAATGAGCAAAAAATCTAAGCAGGCCTACACCGAATTTGAACCGAACTGTTACAACAGGCTAGAGAAGTCGAAATGATTTTATCCGAAAATAGACATAACGTTAAGGAAGAAAAGCCGAAAACTGTTGAAAGCTCTGAAAGGCCCACCGTACGATGCACTTACTGTAGGAAAAAAAATCACCTAGCAGAAAATTGTTTCAAAAAGATTGAGGCTGACAAGCATAAACAAATGAAGAATACAGAGGCTAAACTAAACTGTTATGGATGTGGAGCAGATGGTTACTATCGCTCGAACTGTCCAAATTGTAATAAGGAATATATTAATGCGAGAGAACAAAAGCTAGACTTTAATTCGATACATACCACCCTGGTAGGCAGAAATGTCCCACTCGTAGACATAAACGTTGTTGGCCTGAATGGGGAGGCGTATTTCGATACCGCAGCCAGAACAAGCGTTGCTGGATTTCAGCTCTACCAGAAGTTGAAGCAGAAAGGTGTTTCGTTCCAAAAGGTCTATCCGGAAATCATTTTGGCTGATGGTATAGCTAAAAAGGAACTTGTTTACTCTACAAATGTGGATATTGTTCTTGGAAAAAGATTTAAGAAAATAAGATTTATTTGTCTTCCGAATGCCATTGGCAATAGAACCTTAATAGGAATTGATTTTCTTCAAGATAATGGAATTGTTTTAGATTTGGCCCAACAAACTTGGCACTTTAAGGACGATCCAGCAACAATATTTCCTTGCAAAACTCATGCTCCACAAATAAATATATCGATGGTTGAAAAAGCTAACGTAAAACCAGACGATCTCACCGAATTTCTTTCATGGTTTGAAAGTGGCAACAACGACTATTCACCTGGCAGTATCAATAAAATATTCGGAAATTCAGTTGATGAAAACGTCGAATCTACAGAAACAGCAGAATTGTTCCCTCCATTAAAAAGGGTGAAGTTTAATGATTACTGTGACGATATATTTACCCCTCTAGAGCTTAATACATTTGACATACAATTGCGACCAAATGAAGGACCTCATTTATCAATGGCCGAAAGAAAATGTTTGGAAAAACTAATAACGTCAGAGAAAGATATATTTGATGACATCCACGTACTTATATCTCACGTTGAACATCAGATAAAGACTGGTACACACGAGCCAATTTCTAATCCTCCTTATAGACTATCCCCAAAAATGAAAGTCTTGTTGAAAACAGAAATATACAGCATGTTAGAGTAAGGAATAATAGAAGAAGTAGAGTCTCCTTGGGCATTTCCAGTTGTTTTGGTTCCGAAAAAGGATGGCACTGTGAGATTGTGCGTCTCAATGCAAGAACAATAACCGATACATATCCTCTTCCTAGAATTGATGATTTGCCTTTACAACTCCCTTCGGAATTTTTGTTTTCAACCGAATGCCGTTCGGATTAAAAAACGCACCAGCCACCTTTCAACGACTTATAGACAAATTTCGAACTGGTTTACCCGATATTTTAATTCTTGCATATCTTGATGACATAATTGTATGTTCAAAAGACTTTAAATCTCACATCAATGACCTCAGATTAACTTTCCAAAGATTGAAGAAATTTGGATTTCACCTACACAGGGAAAAATGTTTTTTCTGTAAGCCGGAGGTAAAATATCTTGGTCATATCCTTACAAGGGATGGTCTGCAAGTGGATCCTGGAAAGACATCGGCTATTAAAGAAAGACCAAATCCCAGAAACGTGAAAGAGGTCCTATCGTTTATGCAAACGTGCTCGTGGTACAGGCGTTTCATTCCCTCATTTGCGAACGTTGCAAAGCCTCTATCGGACTTGACCAAAAAGATTGCTGTTTGGCAATGGACAGAAAAGCAACAAAATGCTTTTAATTCGCTTAAGAATTTATTAACGTCTCCACCCATATTGAAACAAGTCAACGAAGATTTACCATTTGTGTTAAAAACTGATGCCAGCAATTATGCACTCGGGGCTGTTCTACTCCAGGGGGAGAAAGATTCGGAACGAACCATTGAATATGCCAGTCGGTTGTTGTTGCCGGCAGAGCGAAATTATTCGACGACAGAACGAGAAGCGCTTGCTGTAGTCTGGGCTGTACAAAAATTTAGGGGATACATCGAAGGGTCAGAAGTGCTGGTGCTTACAGATCATCAAGCCTTGAAGTGGCTCTTTAGCCTAAAGAGTCCAACGGGTCGCCTAGCAAGATGGGCGCTACAATTGCAAACGTTTAACATTCAATTTGGATATACTCCAGGTCGTCAAAACGCTGTCGCAGACACATTATCGAGACCACCATGCCACCACGAAATACATAATGACATCAAATGCGAATGCCTTTCAATTCATATTGATTTTCCAAGGAAGGGGGCGGAAGAATTCAGAAGAGCCCAAATGGAAGATCCTGCCCTACAAACCATAATAAAATCATTTGAAAATGATGATGAAGATGTATTCAGATATACTAATAGAGGATACATTATGTTGGATGGGGTTCTATATCGGTTTTGCTCGGAAGAAGAGTCGGAAAATGGTCAACTTGTTTAATTATCACGACAGTCCAACCGCTGGTCACTATGGCATTGAAAGAACCATTAGCAGAATAACACCGCATTATTATTGGCCGAAAATGAGATCGGAGGTAGCAGATTACGTAAAATCTTGTTTAGAATGCAAACGTTACAAACCCTCCAATATGAAACCCGCAGGCCTTTTTCAAACAGTTTGCAGCAACAAAAGATTTGAAGTGGTAGCCATTGATTTATTTGGTCCTCTACCTCGAACAACCAAGGGCAATCAATGGATTTTGATTGTGGAAGATATTTGTAGTCGGTATACAGAACTATTTTCATTAGAAATAGCTTCAGCTGAGAATTGTGCACTCATACTTTTAAACGAAATTCTGCTAAGATATGGTATTCCCAGAAGAATCCACTCCGATAATGGACCTCAATTCGTCTCTGCTGTATTGCAAAAACTTACATATTGTTTAGGGATTCAGCAATCATTTACACCTGTTTATCATCCAGAATCTAATCCAGTGGAAAGAAAAAACCGAGACCTTAAAGTGCAATTGTCAATCTGCGTCGGTCAAGATCACACTACTTGGGATTTGAAACTACCCTCAATAAGATTTGCCATGAACTCAGCAAAATGTGCAACAACAGGCTATTCTCCTGCCTACTTAACTTTCGGTAGGGAAATGAGGACTCCATTTGAAGTTCAAACCGATCTCAGAGCCATCGTAACCGCAGAAAACTTTGTGCCACAAATAACACCACATTTGCTTCGACTTGCGGACACTCTAAAACTTGCCAAGGAGTCTGAAGAAAGGATGCAGGATAGAAATAAATTATATGCGGATTTAAAGCGAAAACCTCAGAAAAGTATCAACGTTGGAGACAAAGTTTTGGTATTTACTCACATCCTCAGTAATAAGAACAACAACATTACATCCAAATTTGTACCTAGACGTGATGGTCCTTATGTCGTCATTAACAAGAAGGGTTCATCCTGTTATACTATTGCCTCAATAAATGATCCTCTGAAGCCATTAGGAACATACCACATATCAGATGTAACATTGTACGAAGGACGTATTGAGAAGCCTGTTTATGAAGTGAAACGCCGAGCCCGTCAAACACCAGAAAGACCAAAAATACTGCCAACAACATCGCTATAATAGGTGCAACAAACTCTGACACAATCTTCGACAATCTTGCTGCAACTGATTGCAATACAACTTCAACTAACAATGAGTCCATCGGCTTAAACACAAACAACAATAACAATTGGTCATCCGACAACAACGCACTTACAGTAACAAACAACACCCAAGCGACACAAACTCAGATGGCATATCAAATTCGTAGATCCAACCGTAAGAGGGCACCTCCTGCCAGGTTCAAGGATATGCTGCCCCATCATCGAGACGATTTCTGAAGCAGAGGGGGAGTGTGTAGCGGATTAGTTATCACTTAGTTATATTTTACTCAATTATATACATACATTGTCAAAATATTATAAGAATGCATTTATTTTTATGTTCGACACTATACAACACTTTTATAAAACTCATTTACTCACTTGCATCAATGTACTCTTTGCCTTTCACTCATTTATTTTGTCTTTATTTATTACAAGCAATATCACTCAATCATCACTCTCTAACTCTCTGTAATGTTTTGAAATGAAAATATAGAGATAATTTGCGTTGTAAAAAGTTAGTCGATGAGAAGCAAGCAAATAAAGAACGTCTTCAATTATTTTAAATAACGTCTCGTTTCTTTCGTCGGCCAAAAACCAACCAGCTTGGACGCACGAACGTCTGGCTTGCGATAATATAAATTAATATTAAACGGCTATTATCCAGATTGGACTCTAAGTCTGGCTAGGATTTAGTCATAATAATAATATTCAAATCACCTGAGAAGGCCTCAATTGTCCAAAGCTCACTGGGCAATTTAACCACCTTCTACAAAGCCCACAAATGTAAAATGTTAAATTCAGTATCACTGGGCTTATAGTGATTTTTTTCTAATTTCTAATGGGTGGGGTAAACCCCATTTCTGAGGTTTCACCTGTAAATACAAAATTTTAAAAGTAAAATATTCTCACCAAGGTCTTGGAGATGCCAGTAGGGGCATAATGTGTCCGATTATTATTCCAAAATCGACGTTCAATAATTGTTTACCATGTGCACAATTTTATTGACTTCAGTGATCTTACAAGAAACATATACATGTAGAAATATGGGGTTATTTAGGTAATTTGTATGAGAGGTTCCTAAAATGGTGTCACAAAAGTTTCGATTCTTTGCAGTTTTGCCTACTGTTACAAGATAACACTTTGACACAATTTGAGGGTCATTGTCTCGGGGGTGAACCAAACCAATTTCAAACGATTGGATTTGACCTCAGTTACAAAATCCTAAACTCCATTTTGCTCCACTACATCACAAATTTTCTTTACAGAGGTTTGAAGTTTGAATTTTTTGGTCAAAAGTCGATTCAAAGATTATGAAATATGATCTATAAAAATACATTTGGGGTATTTCATGTCTTCGGAGACCTATACTAAAACATTCAGGGGAATATTTCCTCGCAACATTTTAACCCTCTAGCTGCCACCCGTGTGGGACATTTTTGGCCCAATTTTGAACAACTGTTTAGAAGTAAACTTTGGAGGAAGGCCAAGGCTTAGAATCTTCGATAAAAATATTATCACTAAGAGTCACCGAAGACAAATAGCCTCTACGAGTCAAAGGTTATAAAATAAAATCAAAATTAAATGTTAAGAAGGCTACTTTTGAGCAAGGATTGCAACAAGCTTTTCGGGTGTGAATCAAACTAATATCAAACGGTAGGATTTGGTTTGAAGTTTGATTTTTTTTTTTGCCAAAAAGTCGAATCAACGAATTTCAATAATCATGTGTAAATATACATTTGGGATAGTTCATGTCTTCGGAGACATACATTAAAATTGAATCCTCTAACTCCCACCCGTATGGGTCTTCTTAGGATGAATTTAAAAAAAAAAACAAAAGAAAGTTTCAGTCGGGCGACCCGACTTACATATACCATCACCCTCAGAAGGGGCGTGTCTAGACATCCAGACATTTTCTCCAAAACTTTATCCAGTTATAGCTTTACTAAATACAGAATTTGGCCACGATCGTGTCAAGTGCAATGATATTATTATTCCATCTCTAAAGTGGGCGGAAAGGTACATTTATATAGGAGGTACCAAAGTGGGCGCGTCTAGACTTCCAGAGTTTTTCTCCAAAACTTTATCCTTTATTTCTAATAATAATATTAATCGATTTCTAAAGTGGGCGGTACCAGATGTGTGTGGGAGGTACCAGATGGGGCGTTGGTAGGCTTCAGTTTTTTCTCAAAAACTGTATCCTGCTACAGCTTTACTAAATTAAGAATTAGGGTACAAGCGCGATGGATTTATTGATATTATTACTCCATATCTAAAGTGGGCGGAAAGGTGAATTTGTATGGGTGGTACCAGAAGGGGCGTGGCTAGACTTCCAATTTTTTTCCAAAACTTTATCCTGAAATAGCTGTACTAAGTACAGAATTTGGGTACGATCTCTTTGGGTGTATTGATATTATAACTCGATTTCTAAAGTGGGCGGAATGATGTATTTGTATGGGAGGTACCAGATGGGGCGGAGCCATGTAGCCCATTTGCAATAATGTAAGTAGTTTTGGGGAAATATTAACTCGTGCAAAATTTCAAGTCTTTTGGTTGCGTCTTTCGAAAGTTATCGTGCGAACCAGACAGACGGACATGGCTCAAATGATTTAAAAAGTCATGAATCGAATTTGGTTCTAAGAAACCTAGGGTCTGAAGTGACTCCTTCTATGTGTTACACTTTTGGGTCGTATCAAATGATATATACCCTCATCCCTAAGGGTGATGGTATAAATATCGGTATAAATATCTATGTCCCAGCAAAATATTTTGTTGCAAAGAAACAATTACAGAACAGCTTTTACTGATAAGTAACAAGTTCCACTTTCGGTTGCACAATATATTATTTTTGTTTGAAATTGTCCCAAAACCAACATGTTCTCATGGAACCTGTTATGAAATGAATTGCTACATAACTGAATTAGATATGCTGTTTTTTGAAATTTCATTGATTTACAAATGGGTGCTAGTTCGAAATATATTTTAACTCAGATTTTTGAGTTTTTCTTAATAAATACTCTCTAAAAAATACTTATTTCGAATACGAATATTCATTTTCTATTCTACGGAATCTGTGGTGCAACATGTTGTACATAATCTGTTATATAGAACCAGAAACAGAATAGAAAGTCGATTAAAAAAGAAACGATTCTAGTATCAATACCATTCGCAACAAGTTCTGAAAAATTTTCCTGGGGTGTTACACTTTTGGGTCGTATTAAATGATATATACCCTCATCCCTAAGGGTGATGGTATAAAAATAGCTGATATGCTCAAATGAAATGTCGTACAGAGGACCTAGAATCTGTCTTATCAGTCGGAGTAAGTAATTTAAAATGTTTTTTGGAAAAGATGTTGTGGGAACAAAACTAATGCAAAATTTTGTTGTAACACTTATACAGTTATATTGCGATCACAATTTGACTGCAGTATCTGTGTGTATAGTATAACAATCGGCATTCACAAGAATACTGCTGCGTGTCTTAATAAAACTTGTAATGACAATCGTTAAATTTTGACAGAATCAGTAATCTAACGAAAGTGTCCGTCTAAAACCCTTTCTAATGACTTCGTCTGAAATTATGGCAGCTAAATTTCCACGGGTTTTTCTTTGTTCGTCCAAGCGCATTTTTGTGTAATTCCCTCAGAGATTGGGTTTAATAAAAAAATTTTCTTCAAGATATCCAATTTCCGAAAGTTTTCCATTACACCACTGTGGTTTATTTAATCCTCTTGGTTTGTTTTTAGAACAAGATAATTGCAGTGATTTATTGAGAGCATTATCTACCAGTAGGAAGACATGTAGATCTGTTACAACTATTGTTTGGTATCCACAAATTTTCAATCCAAAAACACCTCCTTTCGATACACAGGTCTAAAGTTAAAGCACCACATCAATCACATTTTTGTTGTCAAACGAAGACTCATAGTAGCAGATGCCACTTTGCTATAGTGACAGATGACAATTGCCAGATCTTTCCACCAACGTCGTATTCTGTTCGTCATCAAAACTTGTAAGTAAAGTAAATTCCTATCTCATATTCCGGTTCTGCTAAAGAATTTCCCCAATTTGCCGCTTGTAACCTTGCTGGCGTTTCGTCACTATTGTAATGTTCCTAAGTCGTTTTCGAATCCAGTAAAAAATATCGGCCAACTGGCCGCCGCGATCTCGTCGCCACACCTCCATCCGATGGTTCAAATTTTCGATGACGCTGTGGCATAATTGCGGTTCTATGTCGTTAATGTGCCGAATTATTTCATCTTTTTGCTCTTGTATTGTTGCTTGCTTATCGACGTACACCTTTTCATTCAAATAACCCCACCGAAAAAACTCCAACGGTGTCAATTCACATGATCTTGGCGGTCAATTGACATCGCCACCACGTGAGATAACACGGCCATTGAATTTGCCGCGCAAAAGAGCCATTGTTTCGTTAGCTGTGTGGCAAGTAGCACCGTCCTGTTGAAACCACATATCGTCCACATACATATCTTCCAATTCGGGCCATAAAAAGTTCATTATCATCTCACAACAGCGAACACCATTCACAGTAACTGCCTGACCGGCCTCATTTTGGAAAAAATACGGCCCGATGATGCCAACCCATAAACCGCACCAAAACAGTCACTCTTTGTGGGTTCATTGGATTTTCGACAATCACTCTTGGATTATCCTTCACCCAAAATTCGGCAATTCTGCTGTTGCCATTTCTTGCCATCATTCTGACCATTGACGACGTTTGGAATGGTCAGGAGGCTTTAGTTCTAGAGTCAATTGCACCTTGCAAGCGTGTAAATGCAAGTCTTTATGCATAATGTTCATCAATGACGATCGTGAGAGGTTCAATTTTTGGGCACGACGACGAGTTGAGGTGGACGGCTCTTCAGCCACACTATCGCAAACAGCAGAAATATTTTCTGCAGTACGAGCTGTACGCGCATGCACTTGTTTCTCACACCTCCTACAGTCCCGGTTTGCTCAAATTTTTGCACGATTTTTAAATTGACCGAAAAAATCACCAAGTGCACGATATGAATTTTGATTTGAACGCCCATTTTCATAATAAGCTTTGCTCGATTGTGTAATTTTCCATGGTTCAAATTGAATTAGTCTGAAATATAGAAATGTTAAATGAAATGCAGAGTTTAGTTGTGGTTCATATATAACTTCGGCCCTTACAAATTAACCACCCTTTATTTAAACATTAATTTGCATACTGTCTTCCAGTTCTAAGCATTATAAAAACGTAATTTGTTTGGAAAATAATTTTATAAGGTAAATCGTTCAATACATTTTATAGATTGGATATTTTTTCATGGGCTTTATTTACTGACTCATAATTTGGTGCTCTTCCTAAATTTGGGGTGTTTATTTCTTCTATATTAGTATGCAAACCCTTCATAGGCATATAATCTATATATATAAAAGGGTTGGGTGACTGACTGATCACTCCCCAGCCTAAACGGCTAAAGCAAGAACCGTGAAATTTAGAATGTAGGTTTCTTTATGCTGTAGGCGTGCACTGAGTAGGAATTTTTGGACAGCAAGGGGATAAAATGGGCGTGGCAACACCCCATACAACTGGAATTTTAAAAGGAATGTATCTTTTGAACCATTATAGGTACGAAGTCGATGTTTGGTACCTATATCGGTCGTATAAGAAAAAATACTTTGTTTGTGGAAAGTGGGCGGTGCCACACCACTTTAAATGGACCGATTGCAATTAAAATTTATATATGTGATACTGCCCAAAGGGCCTCTATCATAGGCTACATGAAAACATAATTAGTCAAAGGGGAGTGGCACCGCCACACAAACCGGAATTTCAATCGGTCTTATCTCAAGAGCCATTAAAGGTTTGAAGATGAGATTTGATACATATGTTACTGATGTAAAGAGAATTAGGTCTCGCTGGAAAAGGGCGGTGCCACGCCCCTTTTGAAAAAGCGTTATCTGGGGGAAATAAATGAACCGATTGCAATGAAATTTTCACCGGGTAAAAACTTACTTAGACAATGTGGCGTGGCACCGCCCACACAAACCAAAATTTGAATCGGTTATATCGCGACCCATTAAAGGTATGAAGGTGAGATTTGCTACATTTGTAATTACGTCTCGCTGGGAAATGGGCAGTGCCACGACCCTTTTGAAACAATTGTTATGTCGGTCATATTGATAGCTAAGAACGGATTTTTGAAAACTCGTATTTTTATGGGTTACATATTACTAATAAGGGATAAAAGTTGTATAATCACCTAAATCCATCAGCTAATGGTATAATCTCGAAAATTGATATGGAAATGCTTACTATCAAATTGGATTGAAGTTTTTATACCATCACCCTTAGGGATGAGGGTATATATCATTTGATACGAAAAAAAGTGTAACGCATTAAAGGAGACGAGTTAGACCCCAAGTATCTTAAGACCAAATTCGTTTCAGAACTTTTTAAGAAGAATGAGCTATGTCCGTCTGTCTGGCTGGCTGGATGGCTGGTCAGCAGGATAACTCGAGTAAACCTTAACGGATCGGTATGTAAATTTACCAGTATCAATATTTTTCAAAACGAACTTATGGGATTGTAAATGGGCTGAATAGCCCCACCCCTTCTGGTACCTCCCATACAAAATTACCTATTTTTGGAAAATTAATATTCTTCCATAACTTCCAAACGGACAACCAGAGGATGTTAAAATTTGGTCAGTTTATTTATCTTGCGAAAATAGACAAACCCTAAGAAAACCGAAACCTGTGAACCACCCATTGTGGTACCTCCCATACAAATGACCGAATTGACCCTTATAGTTTTACATACATATCTTTTTTGTAAGTAAACTGAGATCACTCAAATTTTGCTTTTGATGTTCGCTTATAAATATTAGACTCAGGTATGAATATGGACTATATCGGTTCACCCCTTCTGGTACCTCCCATACAAAATGACCTATTTTTGGAAATTATATATTTCTCCAATAACTTCAAAACAGTCACTTGGGGGATTATGAACATTGGTTGATAAATTAATGTTGTGATAGGAGGCGAAACCTCAGTGAGCCTAACTATTTGACACACCCCTTCTGGTACCTCCCATACAAATTACCGAATTGGCCCTTATAGTTTTACATACATATCTTTTTTGTAAGTAAACTGAGATCACTCAAATTTTGCGTATGATGTTTGCTTATGAAAATTAGACTCAGATATGAATATGGACTATATCAGTTCACGCCTTCTTGTACCTCCCATACAAAATTACCTATTTTTGAAAATTAATATTTCTCCTATAACTTCCAAACGGACTCTTGGGGGGTAATGAAAATTGGTCGATTAATTTATGTTATTATAGGAGGCAAAACCCTAGAAAACCTAACTATTTGACACACCCCTTCTGGTACCTCCCATACAGATGACCGAACTCACCCCCATAGTATTACAAACATATCTTTTTTCTAAGTACACTGAATTCAGTCAAATTATGAGTAATTTGTACGCTTATGAAAATATGAATCAGGAGTGAATATGGACTATATCGGGTCACCCTTTCTGGTACCTCCCATACAAAATTACCTATTTTTGGAAAAATAATAATTCTCCCATTACTTCCAAACGGACATTTGAGGGGTAATGAAAATTAGTCGGTTAATTTAAATTGTGATAGGAGGCGAAACCTCAGAAAACCTAACTATTTGACACACCCCTTCTGGTACCTCCCACACAAAGGACCGAACTCATCCCCATAGTCTTACATTCATATCTTTTTTTGTAAGTGCACTGAATTCAGTCAAATTATTCGTAAGTTGTACGTATGAAAATTTGAGTTAGGAATGAATAAGGACTATATCGGTTCACCTCTTGTGGTACCCCCTATCAAAATTAATTTTTTTTGAAAAATTAATATTTCTCACATAAATTCCAAACCGGCACCTATACCCCCTACACAAATAAGTAAAGTTTTGGACGATTTTGCACCACAAGCAGGGGAAAAAATATACATAAGTAATTTGATTTTAATTAAAAATCTATTCATTTCAATAACTCAAGACTTCAACAATATCTTATATTGGGTGATGGTATTTATCAGTCAGTTTACCTGACTGAAATTTCTGTACTGGTTTTTTTTAACTTCGATGTTTATGGGCAAAAAAATCGAATAAGGGATAAAAATGTTACTATCGCCCAGATCAAACGGCTAATGATGTTATCATGATATGGATCGTTCCCTATGGAATTTGAACGACTAAAAAGGACTGAAAAGGGATAAAACTGGTAATAAACGACTAAAGGTATAGTCTCAAAAATTGTGCGATGTGAAGTAAATTCGTTCTTAGTTGTACAAATACCGAAAAAGGGATAAATCTGATGATATCACCCAGATCAAATACCTAAAGGTAGAGTTACGAAAATGTATGTAGATTTGGGGTTTTTCAAAATTCGAACACTGAGGGTAAACTGGTACCATCGCCCAGACCAAGCGGCTAAAGCTATAATCGTATATGAGCATGCTTCCTATGGAGTTAGAAGGGGTACCGGTCCTTTTTAGTTGTATATCTTTTAAAATTCGTACATTTATAGATAAAAAGGGACTAAAGCGGTACAATCACTCTGACCAATGGGATAGAGCTACAATCACTTAAATTGGATATTCATACATCTTATGAAGCGTTGCCATTTTACCTGTATTACTTAAAGTCATAAGAAGGTTTATTGTAAGTACGGGTGAAGCAACGCGAGCCATAATAAGACTGAAAATGTATGCTATTTTCACTTCCACTCAGAGCGTCAACATAATAAGCGGTGTTTTTTTGTCATATTTCAAACAACAAACATACATACATAAATTTGTATTTAGTTTTCCTTTCCTGCTAAAATGCCCACCTGTTCCGATATAATCTGATAACTAATCACTTTTTTGTATTTGCTAGAATATTCTTTGTTGTTACGAACAATTACTGTTGTTTTTCCATTTAAGGTCTGATAAGTCCGCCAGTAATTTACCCTTTTAATTTTAGACTTTTTATCCCTAGTCGAAGATTGCTCGTGATATTCGTTATTTGTATTTTTTCTCCTACATTAATTTTTTTTTTTGAATTATTGACATAGCGGGACTAAGTCGCTATTGCTTGTGAAACAATAAAAAATTATGTCCTTTTCACCTTAAACAACATCCAATATTATAACAACAATAGCTATAGTCACTGCGACAGGAGTTGGAGCAGTACAGTCAAGTATTACCATTGAGATCAACTTGCTCACCCACCGCCCCTCCCCAGACGTCCTACACAAACAACGCGACTCATAAAAATTCATGGCACGTCGTAGTCAAGAAAAGGGTTCCCATGCCGCCGAGGTGGTTGGGATGAATCTGACCAAAACAAAAGGCCAATAAATTTCGCAGATATGCTGCTGTGATTTTATCTCATTCCCATCTTTAGTACACGTTGGTGTCCTTTTTCTACAACAAGTGCAGGACATAATTTTTCATTTCTATTGTTAGAAAAGGGTCCACGCGTGACTTGAGGGGTTTTTAATTCGAATTTTATTGAATAAGGGAAATGATTCGTGAAGAGATGAATCTTTTGACTTTATGAGACAAAATGCCGTTGTTCATAAATCGTTGGTGTTTTGTAATTTTAGGATAGACAATCAGATGATGCGAAATATTATCTATCTGATGTCGGAAGTGGAAATGTAAGCACGAGCTAAGTACCAGATGACAAATTACCAAGACTAAAGGTCGAATATTATAACTAAAATGCTAGACAGATACCCTAAAAACACAAGATTGTTAAAGGAAGATTACGGTACGTAACGGTAACTTTCTAGTATCATGTTAACGATTAAATATTTGCAAGCATTAGACGAACAACAAAATCAATAAAGAAAGTGAAGAATATTCATATAATTTGGAATTATATGTAGAAACGGTTTAACATTGGACTTCTACTAATACAATCTAACTTAATATAAGAGGGTTGATATTTATATTTCAAGCCCAGAAATAAAAAAACACTCATCTGTCATTGGAAATGGTTTTGCTGTATGGTTTTCGCCGTGATGATCAATGCACTTTTGCATGCGCTACAACCAATTTCTGTTTTGGATTCCGCAGAACGCACTTATTGGTGTAATTTTAAATTCCGTAGAGTCCTGCAAAATGCAATCGGATCAGTTTTTCGATCAAAACAAAAAAAAATCTGTCGGAAACAGTGAATAGCAATCGAAGCTTCGGAATGTCATTTGATCTCTTTCAAACCCTAATGAAGATGATCAAACGAAAATTTGCAGGTAACACGAATAATTACATCTCTTATAAAAGTCACATGTTGTACTGTACTACTGGATGTTACTGCAGCCTTCTGGTTTGAAACGCTGCGTGAATGTTAATCCTTAAAGTTTAAAGTTTTAGATGATTCTATTTACTTTCTGTTCGCCGATAACAACAACAAATCCCAGAAGATCATGATACGAACATATGCCGCAGACTGGTATTACGGTAATAGAGTATTTTAATGGCCAAAAAGTCCATTTCTATACGGGAAAACCCAAACTGAAGTAGACATTACCTTTCTTGCTATACAGCGCAGAATACTGCATAATGACACAGATGAAGGAACCTTCAAGAGAAGAGTTTCATTTGTTACCGGGTGGTACGCGACCACAAAGACCACATCTTGCCCACAATGAGGAGAATATTGAGGTTGTAGTGGAGAGTGTGTATGAATATCGTGACAAATCAATTCGATACCGTGTGCAACACCTAGGCCTCTCGTATACAATACGAGGGCAATAAAGAATCTTGGCACAAATGCTTGCTAGATCCAAAATGGTTAAGAATTGAAGCGCTCATTCAACGAAGATTAAGCCGCCTCCTCTTGCGCCGCCCATAGAGTTTATTGCCAAAGACATCTCGAGCTGCTCCATTGTGATCCATTCATACATAATGTCCAAGCCAGCGCATTCGGTCTCTCGAAGATTCCTACAATAGATTGATCCGCTTGTGTCATTACCCAGGATTACGCGCTGTAGAGCGTCATCTGTAAGATCAGTGTCCGGTAGAGTTGGACCTTTTGCCGTCGAGAGAGGCCTTTGTTCTTTAATCTCTTGCTTAGCGCCTAGCGGCAGCAGTTTCCGATCAATACTGGTCTCTTGATTTTCAGGCTGATAATATTTTTTGGTTTACGGTGGAGTAAACGTAGACAAAATAATCTACAACTTCAACGTCCCAAACAAGTAGACTCGTTGTTTTTAAAAACAAGTAACTTGGTTCTGTCCACTTCTTCCGACTGCTTCTCAATGGTCGAAAAGGCGCAGTAACACCCCGCAGTTCTTCTATATCATCGCCAATGATATCTATATCATCGTCGTACGCGAGCAGCAAGTGATATTTGTTAAAGATGGTATCAGTCGTGTTTACTACAGCCTACCGCATGATCATCTCCTCAGCTTTGCGAGGATACCTAACTCTGCCATAAAAAGATGGTAAGTGTCGATCTGCATTTCTAGAGTCTACTTTAGGATTTGCCGTAGGTCTAAAGCAGTTAACCGCGAGAGGTGGCCCATGAGCCACATGAGTGAGAGAGCCACACATGTATTCTCACACACATTGAACGAAAGCAAGCAAATGCATTCAGTCTCGCTTGAGCATTCGTCCCACGCGGTTGTGTCGACGATTGTTTTTAGCACGGCAATAAATTAAATATTTTGCATTTAATATTTTTTCATTATTTCCTGCATTTTTATATTATAGTTTTGTTCATACACACAAAAAAATCAAGGATTCCGTACTTAAATTATTCCGTAGTGGTGTCAAAAGTACAGTAAATACGGATTTTCTTAAATCAACTACGAAATGCTTGATCCAAGAACGGAAAATCCTAGACTGGAATTCTTATATTTAGAACTAATTAAGCCTAGTATGGCTTGATTTTTAAATGTAGAATTTTTAAATGTAAATGTCATTAAGCCTGGTGGCGCTTGATTTTTAAGTGTAGAATTTTTAATTATAGATGACATTAAGCCTAGTGGGGCTTGATTTTTAGTAAATAATACGCGAATATCATTGCAATCCTTAAGTGTTATAATCGCCACAAAATTTTCGAGAAGTCAAAACACACTGGTGTGAAAATGGCATCAACGAATATCACACGTTACTTGATTCGCACAAGTACTTAAGATTCTCAAACTTAATTGGAGAATTTATACACTTAAATTCAAGTACGAATTTGAAAAAAATAAGAATTTTCAACTTAAATTTAAAATGCGGGTAGAAAACATTAAGCTAAGAGAGTAAATGTTGTTTCTCTCTCAAAAATTTTTTTCTCAGAGATTTATGTAAGATTTTTTATTCTAACTTTAAGTCAGGTAAAATTTTATATTTATTCTAAGAATTTTTTACTTGACAATGGACAAGGTTGTACTTAAAATTCTTCAATTAAGTTCATACCTACTTAATTCGAGAATTTCATTCTTATTTTAATCATTTTTACTCTTACATTTTTGAACATATCTCGTTTTTTACTTGTTTTAAGAATAATTAGTACTATTCGTACTTAAATCTTAATGAACTTTCTTTGCAAAAAAACAAAAATTTTAAATTTTAAAATTTTAAACTTAAAATTAGAATGCGGTTTTTTTTGTGTAGATATGAAAAAAACTATATAACAATTTCCTGAGGGAAGAGAGTACCTCACCAATACAAACTCATATTGTGGTTGTATTGGGCTGCCGTTCACTGGTCTAAAGCATAGATCAGAAAATATACTACTTGACGCTTTTGCTCTCCCACATTGCTCACACATATTGAAAAAGAGCAAACAATATTTACTCTCGCTCTAGCAGTCGATTGTGGTGTTTGTTTTATCGCACGTTGCTTTGTAGCTTAGCGTACACTAAAAAAAATAAAAATTAATGACAAGTGGGAGAATGATTTTTTGTTGTTAAATATAATATATGAGATTTCCCTTATTCTATTTAGAAATGTTTGTATTAAAAATCTATTTTTTGTTATCTCTTATTAAATGTGTGAAAGAACATTTTTCGCAGTGCATAGAGAGATGGAGAGTTAGATCACACGTATACAATGACAAAATAGTATTTGTGTGCCGGTCCCTGGTCTAAAGTAACACTGACAAAGTCCATTTAGGTCGGCTAGGATTGGCCCAAATTTAAAATATTTTTTGAAATCTTGAAAATTTAATTTGAATATAATACAATTTCTAATGTTTTCATGTCCGTCTGTCTGGCTGATTGGAAGGATAACTCGTATTTATCAGTATTTATATTTCACAAAACGAAGTCATAGGACTGTAAATGGGCAAAATAGCCCCACTCCTTCCGGTATCTTCCATACGAAATGATCTATTTTTGTAAAAATAATATTTCTCCTATAACTACCAAACAGACAACTGGAGCGGACTAAAATTTGTAACAGCCTGTTTTGATTATTGTTAGAAATTGTATTTCCTTTTCTACTTTAGGATATTCGGACTTGGAATGCTTGAAATAGGGCTTAGCTCGCCGGATTGGGTGGGGTTTTTGAATATACTAAAGACTCAAGAATGAATCTTACACATTCCAAGATTTTGGTGAAGACAGAACAAATTAAATAGTAAGAAACTAACAGGAACAAAACAAAAAAAATTATACGAATATTTCCATTTGATTATGTGATCAGATCTTATGATCAAGTGGGATACATATGGGATTCCCTCACCGCTGCACTATAGTGACCTCGTATCCACACAACATTCTCATTGGTCACTCCCTTTTGAACTTTGCTACCTACGTTTTCATCCCAATACTTATGTTTAACGTCCCCTCACTTAAAGATTACTTATTTCATTTCAACCATTTTATATCTCATTTATTAAAATAAAAGTATCTTAAAAATAAAAAAAAAATCATAATTATTCGTTAAGCTATAAGCTAATTGCATTTATAATATAAATGAAGTGAAAATAATAATATTTAACGTCGAATAAAGTTAGTTTATACCTTTCTGTGTTATATTTAAAACGATCGCATGTCTTATTTTGTTTATAATGACTTACATTCTGAAATCCTCTTTTATGTAAGGATGATGATGTGCTTGAATGACTTGATGATGTGTAATTTATTTGTGTGTAAAAATGCAAATTTAATATAGTTTCCGACTCCGAAAATGCATTGAGCTCAATCCATCCGGTTATGTCTCTGTAAAATTTTCATAAGAAAGAGATTAATATTTGTATTTATCCTTTTTTTTAAATTAGTACAATTATCAACATTAAGTCAGACTTGCACATTAATTATGATATTTGGTACATGCTATGTAATAATTATGTTAAACTAAGTCTTAATGTTTCATAACATAACACGACAATATTCGCTTCTGTATACAAAATTCAGTTGTCAAATGTATATACCGTATAAAGAAATGTTAAGTGGATAGATATGTTAACTACAAAAATAGGGGAATTATTTCATTATTTTAAAAAGATTACAATGTTATATTTTACACATTAAGTTATCGATATGTAATTGTAAGTGAGTGAAGCTCTGTTAAGCTCTCTCTTTTACGATATTGTTGGTTATCATCAGTTAACTCTGACGTGAGTTCTCACTGTTAGGAGAATAATATTGTTAACAGTAACACTAGGTGAGCGTATCGTAAGTTGTATGATCTGGAGTTTGAGTTAAATGAGGGGAAAGATGATGATCATTATCAGCATTCTGATGTCGTAAACCATGTGGTCTAATATTCTCAATTGCGAAGATGAATAGTGCTGATTTTAATGTTGCTCTTAATGATCATTAACTCGATGTAATTTTGTCCAATTACTGGCAATGAGTTTTTGGCAATTAAGACACTTGGGATTTGCACATTAAAACTTATAATTTCCACACAGGCACATAGGACTTTAGACTTTTGCGTAGACAAATAGTCTGATACTAAAACCCTATAAAATATAATTTTTTTATTATGATGTTGTGTCACTACATTCACTTATAATTCTTACCGAATTTATCGGGTTTTATTGTTGATGATATATGTTTGGTGATAAAACATATTCCGATTAAATTGAGTTTCCTCTTTTTTTATGGAATTGACTAAGTCCAATTAAATAAATGTCCGTCAATAAAATTGTTATTATACCATCACCCGTAGGGATGAAGGTATATATCATTTGATACGACCCAAAAGTGTAACACATAGAAGGAGTCACTTTAGACCCTAGGTTTCATTGAACCAAATTCGATTCATGACTTTTTAAGTCGTTTGAGCCATGTCCGTCTGTCTGTCTGTCTGTCTGTCTGTCGGGTGGCTGTCCGGCTGGTTCGCACGATAACTTTCGAAAGACGCAACCAAATGTTTTGAAATTTTGCACGAGTTATTATTTTCTCAAAACTACTTACGGTATTGCAAATGGGCTACATGGCCCCGCCCCTTCTGGTACCTCCCATACAAATACATCATTCCGCCCACTTTAGAAATCGAGTAATAATATCAATACACCCTACAGGATCGCCCCCAAATTCTGTATTTAGTAAAGCTATAACAGGATAAAGTTTTGGAAAAAATTTTGAAAGCCTAGCCACGCCCCTTCTGGTACCTCCCATACAAATCTACCTTTCCGCCCACTATAGAGATGGGGAAATAATATCAATAAATTAAACGTGATCGTACCCAAATTCTATTTTGAGTAAAGCTATAACAAGATAAAGTTTTAGAGAAAAAAATTGGAAGTCTATTCACGCCCCATCTGGTACCTCCCATACACATCTGGTACCGCCCACTTTAGAAATCGATTAATATTATTAAAAGACCTAACGCGATCGTGCTCAAATTCTGTATTTGGTAAAGTTTAAGCAGGATAAAGTTTTGGAGAAAAAATCTGGAAGTCTAGACACGCCCCTTCTGGTACCTCCCATACAAATGTACCACTCCGCCCACTTTAGAAATAGGGTAATAATATCAATACACTCGACACGATCGTGCCCAAATTCTGTATTTTGTTATATTATAACAGGACAAAGTTTTGGAGAAAAAATTGGAAGTCTAGACACGCCCCTTATGGTACCTCCCATACAAATGTACCTTTCCGCCCACTTTTGGGATGTAGTAATAATATCAGTACACCCAACGCAATCGTGCGCAAATTCTGTATTTAGTAAAGCTATAACAGGATAAAGTTATGGAGAATAAATCTGGAGCCTAAACACACCCCTTCACGTACCTCCCATATAAATGTACCACTCCGCCCAATTTCGAAATCGAGTAATAATATCAATAAAATAGAAAATTATTTGTTTTACTGAGGGTAAGGGTAAATGTAAGTCGGGTTGCCCGACTGAAACTTTCTAACTGGTTTTAATTACAAATCGATTATTTTTAATAACTCAAGACTGAAACAATATATTATATTGGGTGATGGTATTTATCAGTCAGTTTAACTGACTGAAATTTCTGTACTGGTTTTTTTATGGACTTTGATTTTACTTTTCACTTTGACGATGATTAAATCGGACTTAGAATTACTTAGAGAGTTTAGAGTTCAAACCAGATTCTTCGGTGTTGGCACAAGAAAGAAAGAACGTAAAACGCTAACTCGACCTTTGGACCTTGTCATGGTAAATCTCACCATAATCGAGAGTTCAATTAGTTGACATTTGATTAATACCCCATGGATTGTTACATATGATCATGTAATGTAACTGAGAAGGCAATTTGGGCATTCACTTATTAGTGCAATTTCACGATATCGAAATATTATTTGGAAAAGTCTACACGAAAGCCAATATGTAGTGTTTTATTGTTTAAATACAAATTTCTGGCAAAAGTAAGAAATAAATGTTTAATTTAAAAAAATTAGATAAATCTGCAACAAATTTGGTCAGCTTAATACCTTGTAATAACAGATAAAACTCTCAGAAATCCAAAACCGTTGCTCCACCTTTTCTGTGGGTGCTTCCCATGCAAATTATCGAATCCTTCTCTTAAAAACGAATCTATTTTTGGAAATTAGATATTTTGTCACATAACTTTCGAACTGCAGGATATTTGAATTTTGTCAGTTAAATTATTTTGTAACAGTAGGAAAAACCGCAGAGTACCGAAGCACTTGCCACACCTATTTTGGAACCTCTCATACAAATTATCGAAAAAGTTCTACATATATAACTTTTTTGACATATTTTTTGAAAACCGTACACTGAAAATTGTACACAAGGTTAACGTTTATTCGAATCGGACACTTTATAGCCCTACTGGCATCTTCTATACACCGTTTAGAAAAATTTTATTTTTTGTATTTTCAGGTGAAACCTAAGAGTCCAGGAGGTTTACCCCACCCATTAGAAGTTATGATTTCTTTTGAGACTTTTTGTGAGAACTAATGTGAGTATTTTTCATTGATTCTCATTTGGTACCGAAAAATTCCCTTTCGATACCCCCATTTATAATGGCCATAGGCCCAGATATATTGGGGGATATTTATTTGCTGTAACATTTTCAACACTTTTACTATACGTCTCAACTGGCCATGAGACCGAAAGTTGTATGGGTTATGGTATTTATCAGTCAGTTCGCCTGACTAAAACATCTGTACTGGTTATTACAACAATTCTGTAGTAATAAAATATCTGTCCAGAGGTCAGATTTCAAATATTTAACGCAACATCACCAGTCAACCTCAATCACTCCAATCACAGCTACTGCTCTTTCCCGAAGATTTTCCGCTCAAATTAATTTATAGCATTTTCCCACACTCCAGTGTCCACAAGTAAGATTTCTTCATTTGCACTGTAAATCCTTGACGAAAATGAAAATTTGTGTGGTTTTGTGGCACTCAGATAGGGCGATAGTGTGACTGCAAGAATGTTTGCAGAAAGGCAATCATTGAAAAATCCCATTGATATCGTATGTAAATTGAACATTTATTTAAATTTATTGTGAAACATAATATAAAAGATATTATCTGTAAAACGTGTGGACTTTTAAGAAGACAAATTGAGTGGATTTTCACAAGATGTTCAATTTATTCTGGAACGACACTCAACATTTTCCACATTGACGCATTTCTTGGCTAATGGACTTGAATATCGAATCGGTTGCCTGCGAAGGTCTGTATGAATGTTGCTAGTATTTACATGTACAACAAAACTTACACAGACATTTATACGTATGCACATTCACATTTATAAGTCTGCAGTTTTGTTTGGCTGCATTTGCCAGAGTTCATTCTTACATTTGACATAAACGTCAATTACATATCAAATTTATAACATTTGTTTGACATTTCATATTACGGTAATGATCCAATCGATGTCAATGCATTATTAAGCAGCCACGTTGCATACGATGGATGCAATGCATAATATTCGCAATACGTGTGGAGAGGGGGAACGATAATTTGCCGGCAGTGAGGACAAGCAATGTTATACTTTTGTCTTGAACAATGACCTACGGTAATAACAGTATGAATGATGTGTGTGTGTGTGTGTGTGTGTAGTGTAAGATAGGCATTTTGCATTCTTTAAAGCATACTGAATGAATTAAGAGAAACCGCATAAAATACACATTTGTGTGTATTTAATACACAGTCACTATCGTGTTAAAGCAGTGATAGGCATCCCATTGCCTCTTTAGGCAGGCAACAATCACTTTTGTGTATGCCCTCACCCTACCCCTGTAACACATAGAAGGAGTCACTTTAGACGCTAGGTTGCTTTGAATCAAATTCTATTCATGACTTTTGATGTAGTTTGAGCCATGTCCGTCTGTCTGTCTGGCTGTCCGGCTGGTACGCACGATAACTTTTGAAAGACTCAACCAAATGTCTTAATACTTTGCACGAGTTAATATTTCCCAAAAACTACTTACGGTATTGCAATTGGGCTTTATAGCCACGGCCCTTCTGGTACCACCCATACAAACATGCCATTCCGCCCACTTTAAAAATCGAGTAATAATACTCGATTTACTAAATAATTTACAAAATTCTGTATTTAGTAAAGCTATATCAGAAGTTTTGGAGAAAAAACTTGTAGTCTAGAAGCATTGTCAGAAGCATAAACTTTACACATCTGAAAAGTGTTTGGTAAATTTTATTAATATAATTTGATAAAGGCAATATTGTGTTCACACGATTGTCAGATGTCTGGCAATAATGTTGTTTTACAATATACTGGCAATGCTTTTTCAGACAACGTAGCACAACAAAAATTTTAAGTTCACACGATTGTTAGACATTAACTGAACATTATTGTGACAATATGGTAAGATCTGGGCCGTACGTAGCTTAAGATTACCTTATGCGTCGTCTGTGCCTCATGCGCTAATTATCGTAGCTATGTCATATTCAAAGACCACCATGCATATATCCAGTGGTATTTCTTTCTACAGAATGTCGTCGTAGGTAATATATTACAGGTCCGGTGCAAGAATTGATCCATGTGTCGGGCCGAAGTCACGTGTATCATTCATTGCATTTCAGCAACGTTATATGTATACTAACTATTACTTCTTCTTCATTAATAGCAGCAACAACAGAAATTTATCCACAGTAGCCGCATGTAGAATAGTGAAATTAAGTAAAGAAGTATTGCGCTCCGTAGATATTTTTCTCTCGAAGTCTCCCAGAACAGATTGATCCTCCATATTTGCAGCACACTTTGAGTGTTCGTGACCAGATTTCCGTCTCTGTCCTTTCAGATGGGGATCCCTGTTCCAAAACCTTTGCTTTTAACCCTTTGGTAGAACCTTCAGGCCTCACCTCTATCCCCGTAGTTTTCGATATACTGGCTCTCTCTTTTCTTCCACAGACGCTTTTTCCACCTGAACAGGCGTTTCAGCTCCCTTCTTTTCTCATTATAACGCTCCGTCACCGCACGAGTCGCCATTGGCTGCAGTTTTGCTTGTATGCAGCATCCATTTCGCGACATTCATCATCGTACCAGCGCTTGTTTGAGCGTGGTTTTTCATAACCCAGTACGGTCGTTGCGGCAGTGGTCATAGAATTCGCAATATGCTGCCACAGTATGTCGGTAACATCAGAACTAGGGGTTTGTTTGGAGTAATTGAGAGAGTTGGTTCGGTAGGCATTGGCTATATCGGTGGTATGCAGCTTTGTGATGTGTAGCTTCCTTTGCGTTTGATTACGAGTGTTTTTAGCAATACTTAATCGTGTGCGTACCTTGGCTGCAACTAGGTGGTGATCCGAGTCAATATTTGTACCGCGCATCACATGCACGTCCACAACGCTTGAGACATGCCTTCCATCAATTACCACCAATTACTCCGTTATCGGAGGTATTGTTGTGTAGACTGAATTTTCCGACTGCTGAACCAAGAGCATCTTCCCTTCCTATTTTAGCATAAAAATCTCCCAGAACAATTTATAAGTCGTGTGCAGGGCAGTGGTCATATATATCCTCCAGGCGCTCATAGGTTGCATCTTTAATGACATCGTCTTTGTCTTCCGTCGGGGCGTGTACACAAATCAGTGTAATGTTAAAATAATTCGCTCGGATGCGAATAGTGGCTATTCGGTCACTTGAGGGTTAAACCGCGAGACCAGGTATCGAAGTCTCTTGCCGACTATGAAACCACATCCAAATTCGTATCTTTCTGCATAACAGCTGTAAAAGATGTCACAGTTCTTTCGTCGTTTTCATCCCAGTCCCGTCCCTCTCATTTCGTGTGTAGCGGTGATGTCAGCCTTGTATTTGTCGAGGACATCCAACAGTGGGATAGAGGCACCATCTCTGTATAGAGTTCGGACATTCCAGGTGCATATCCTCGTCAACATTTGGGGGGTTCTTGTTTTTATACCATCACCCTTAGGGATGAAGGTATATATCATTTGATACGACCCAAAAGTGTAACACATAGAAGGAGTGACTTTAGACCCTAGGTTTCTTTGAACCAAATTCGATTCATGACTTTTTAAGTCGTTTGAGCCATGTCCGTCTGTCTGTCTGTCTGTCTGTCTGTCTGGTGGCTGTCCGGCTGGTTCGCACGATAACTTTCGAAAGACGCCACCAAACGTTTTGAAATTTTGCACGAGTTATTATTTTCTCAAAACTACTTACGGTATTGCAAATGGGCTACATGGCTCCGCCCCTTCTGGTACCTCCCATACAAATACATCATTCCGCCCACTTTAGAAATCGAGTAATAATATCAATACACCCTACGGGATCGTCCCCAAATTCTGTATTTAGTAAAGCTATAACAGGATAAAGTTTTGGAAAAAATTTTGAAAGCCTAGCCACGCCAATTATGGTACCTCCCATACAAATCTACCTTTCCGCCCACTATAGAGATGGAGAAATAATATCAATAAATAAAACGTAATCGTACCCAAATTCTATTTTTAGTAAAGCTATAACAGGATAAAGTTTTGGAGAAAAAAATTGGAAGTCTATTCACGCCCCATCTGGTACCTCCCATAGACATCTGGTACCGCCCACTTTAGAAATCGATTAATATTATTAAAAGACCTAACGCGATCGTGCCCAAATTCTGTATTTAGTAAAGCTATAACAGGATAAAGTTTTGGAGAAAATATCTGGATGTCTAGGCAGGCCCCTTCTGGTACCTCCCATACAAATGTACCACTCCGCCCACTTTAGAGATGGAGTAATAATATCAAAACACTTGACACGATCGTGCCCCAATTCTGTATTTTATTAAGTTATAACAGGATAAAGTTTTGGAGAAAAAATTGGAAGTCTAGCGACGCCCCTTATGGTACCTCCCATACAAATGTACCTTTCCGCCCACTTTAGGGATGTACTAATAATATCAGAACACCCAAGGCAATCGTGCCCAAATTCTATAATTAGCAAAGCTATAACAGGATAAAGTAATGGAGAATAAATGTGGAAGCCTAACCACACCCCTTCTCGTACCTCCCATACAAATGTACCACTCCGCCCACTTTAGAAATCGAGTAATTATATCAATATAATAGAAAATTATTTGGTTTACTGAGGGTAAGGGTAAATGTAAGTTGGGTTGCCCGACTGAAACTTTCTAACTGGTTTTAATTACAAATCGGTTAATTTCAATAACTCAAGACTTAAACAATATCTTATATTGGGTGATGGTATTTATCAGTCAGTTCAACTGACTGAAATTTCTGTACTGGTTTCTTTTCTTCTTGTTTTCATAATGATTGTTTGTTTAAGAAGAGCGGCTTATTAGGCCACTACGCTCGAACCTAGTTTATTGGGCCTGCCAAAGCCACTAAGAGAGCCTGTGTTGAACTTCGGTAACTTCCGCTACCTACTTCCTAAGACGCATCGGTTGTAGAATGTCGAGTATGTTACTCAACATTTCGCCTTCTCACATTTGCAACCACTGAACGGATGGTTAGTGGCATTGCCCGGGGAAAACGTGATCACTCGGACGTTGTGAGCTGCTTGCGAACCTCCAAAGAGAGCTTCTGGTTATTACTTACTTTACATAAATTCCTTTTACACCCCATGAATAAGGTATGTGATAGCTTCTCGCGTTGATGTGAGTTAACACGCATTTTCTTTTAGATTCGCAACAAACGGCAACTACTGTTTATGGACGAAAGCGAACGTCACGGTTTGATAAGCTTTTACATGACATGCCGATTGACTCCACACTATACTGCAAAGGTGCTGTACACAACTTAGAGAGGGCTGGCAATGTAAGAAAAATGTAGATGACTGGAACCAGAAATCGAACCACGGATCTCCCGCATGGTAGTCGCAAGTTCTAACCACTATGTCACGGTCGTTCCAATACTAAATATTTTAATTTTCAAAAGTTTACCTGCAAGTATGCAAAAAAAAAACATTACCATTTCTAAAAGCTTGACCGCAGTATCAAGTAAGCTGAGCGGCCGGTGTGTACATCGTGATTCTGGATCAGCATTTAATTTGGTAGTAAGGGCTTGTTGCTGTACTTTCTAAGTCCTTGGGATTAGTCCTTCCATCAGGCGTCTATTAAACATGTTAGGGGTTGTTCAGGACGTATAAATGTAATCTTCCTCATCGTCATTTGAGTTACTTCAGCAAACGTTTTTCAATAAAAACTTGCGTTAATACCCAGCATTTTAGCAGTGCATAGCAATAAAATGAATATTCAAATATCCCATTACCACGAATCATCAGACAACATGTGGTCACAGATTGCTCCCTGACAGATTACACAATCGTACATTCGTATCTAAATTAAGTGAATGGCAAAACAATTCAAATGAAATCTTTGCAATTTCAAAACAACTTTTTCAATTTAAAAGTATTAAAATGTGGGCAAAAAACACAACATTTGCCATCCCCTGCTCGTCTTCCCCTAAACAACCAGAATTCGTTTATGTCGGATAATGGATCGAAAACAATACAGCAAAGCAAACGAGTAAAACGCTGTGAAACAATGAATTCGTTACAACATTAGCGGTATAATAAATTATGAATGAAATCCAAGATGACTGCACCCGGGAATACAAACATCCAATTTAATATAATTTTTTATCTCAAGGATTTTCTTATGTTCGCTTTTTTTCGCCATCGTCGGTGTTATTTGTATCCTTCATCTGTTCGTAGATGAGTGGCGGTGGCGGGGTGATGCTGAACAAAAGAAGGATTCGTTTCGTTTTCCTTTCGCAGAATAATAATTTAAATGATAAAAATCGTAATAGCGGCAGAACGAGAAAAAGTGGGCAAATGAAATACCAAAAAAAGTTGCGGAACATGAAAAACAATCTTAACGGTCAAAACTATGAATGAACGCAAAGATGTTGCCACAATCACTGGTGGGAGTACAACTGATGGCACGACCGCGTTTTTACTATGTACCGTTATATTTCTCAGAGTTACTGGATGCCAGGGATGCCAGTCATACGCGATAACTGATGTTTATAAACAATAAGTTTTTGTTATATTATTAAGAAAAATATACATAACAAAGTTAATGTACTATGGCTCAAGAATGTATGTGCTTTTCAGATGTAATTTTTTTTGTCTCCAAATGCAATTTTGTCCAATGAACAAAGCGTAAACAAGAACTTGTGTGAATTTTGTTGACGTGTAGTCTTCATTGATGCTATCTACGCACCGGTGTGTTTTAGCTTCTCAATTCAATGATGGAACTTTTAACACTTAAGGTTTGTGATGATAGTGGAGAAGTCACACCAAAAGGTGCTGATGAGGTAGTTTGGCAACTATCGCAATAGCTATCCAGCCTGCCAGCTGCCGTCAACATAATCCATCTCACACAACTCATGTAAAACAAACTCTATTAGCAATAATAGAAAAATGATCTCAAAAAATGAGTTTGTCTTTGTTTGATTGTTTGCATTTTTTATGTATCATATAGACTCGAGAACGGCTTGACCGATCTTTGTAAAATTTTCACAAAATGTAGCTGTGAACTTAGGCATCTTGAATTTTTGATATATCAAGTGGTCGCGCCCATTGAATCCAATTTTTTTGCTTAGCCTTGAAAATTTGTGTGGATGCACTTGGCACCGAAATTCGTGATCCAACAAAAAATGGGCGGGATCGGATCAGTGGGCGTGACTTACATCTTGAAACGTTAAACGTCTGTATCTGGTATATATGTTGTTCGTACAGTTAGAATCACAGCCAGGGTGGGAGTGGGCGATGCAACGCCCCCTTTCCACGAATCGCTCTGACAGCTTTTCCAATAGACCGACTGATCGAACATTTTACAAAGTGTTACTGTTGACCTGTAGATAGTCCCTGGTTATGCTTGGTTGTGACTGGTTATAGGGGTGTGGTACCGCCCATGCAACTTGAAAACTTACTATTATTACACTGTGCGACAGCCAAAATCGGAATGTGATGAAACCATCTGGGAAAGTTATATCAGTAAAAAAATTTTATACGTGTCCCGGCGTTTCGCTGAGTCTCATTTAGGAATTGATATATATGGGTTTGAAGTTAGTAAGGGAATTTCACCCGTTGTATCAAGGCCGTAGCCAGGGGGGGTAATTATATGTATTTAAACTAGATATAATTATAATTTATCTAATTTTATTTCAAAATATAGGTTGTAAAAGTGCGTTAAGCTTTCATAACACTATGCGACAGTCAAAATCGGAATTGGATGAAACCAACGGGAAATGTTATATCGTCCAAAAACAAGTTATACGTGGCCCGGCGTTTCGCTGGGTCACGTCTAGGAATCGAGATATATTGATTTGAAGGAGAATATCTCACGTTTTAGGCTCATTTGTTATATTGTTATATGGTGGCGTATGAATATCATAAGTAATATTCCACTTAAATCATACGCCACGGAGTACAACAGTTTTATTGTAACTGTATTTGTATTTGTATTTGTTTATTATTTCATATCCTGCACAACAAGAAATTTTCTTATAATTACAGTACAGGAATTAAAAGGTTAAAAAATGTTTTGTAACAAAAAAAGGTTTTAAAATTTAATAAATAAGTAAAATTAAAAGAAAAATGATAAAAATAAATATAAAATCGTTTATCGTTTTAACAATATAAGGAGAGAAAGAAGAGAGAAAACTATTACACAAGTTTATTTTATACATATAAAAGTATTCAAATATTATTATCGTGGGTTTTATAAAAATCAGTGATATGTTTTTTAAATTTATTAGCGTTACTGATAGTTTGGAGGCTGTGTGGTAGTGCATTCCAAAGACGAATTGAATGAATAAAGAATTGCCAATCAGACACAAGACTACGGTGAATTAATGGAGTAAGCTTCTTATCCCTGTTGGATCTAGAAAATTGCAGTTTTTGAAATAGGTATAATGGTTTTCGAGTAAATATAATTTTATGAAGGTACAAAAGAGTCTTAATGTTTAAAAGGTTGTTAAAAGAGACTCCATATAGCGAATTTGATACATTAGAGACAGGTTGAAATCTTTTCAAACCATATATATATCGAATAGTATTATTATATACAACATTCAGTTTTCTTTTGCTAGACGAATCATGGTATTAAAAAAGTGCGTTATATAATTTAAAATAAACGGCAGAAGGATTCGTAGGAACCTCACATCAATATTGTCGTAACCTGTGGCGTTAGATTTAACTTCAGAAAAACAGGATAAGACATCAATGTTATTTACAGTAGTAAATTCAAAGTCCGTTGTATTACTTTGCAAAATATTTCCAAAATTGTAAAAGTTGTTGTTTACTACGACAGTAGGAGTGCTGGTAAAAGTAGTGTTGAGCATGTTGACATCAACCTGGCAATTATTATTATGTTGCTTTCCAATGCCAATTTCGCGGATTGTTTTCCATTTTTGTTTGGAGTCCAATGCATGTTTTAGCTTATTTAATTTTCCTGTTAACTTCTTTTCTGGCAGCACAATACTCATCTCGCAGTTCAGGTGTTTTAAAACGCTTCCATCTTGAATAAGTTATATCCCTTTTTATAATTGCATGCTTGATCGTGTCCGAGAACCAAGGTCTAGCCTTAACCGTAATTACTCGCGTTTTAAGAAGAACGGCAGCATTAAAAATATTTAAGATGTTGTATTGAAGAAAACAAAGCTTGTCGTCTACTGATGGAATGTAAAAACTGTTACAAAATAAACCCAGTTCAAAATCATTTGATGAATGGAATAAGAAACTGTTGCTTATATAGAAAAACGTTATATGATTACAGATTAAAGAAATTGTAATTTTTAATTTGTTTGAGCAAAATCGGACTAGTGGTTTTCGAGTTATGTCAAACCAGTACAGAAATTTCAGTCAGGTAAACTGACTGATAAATACCATCACCCAATATAAGATATTGTTGAAGTCTTGAGTTATTGAAATGAATAGATTTTTAATTAAAATAAAATTACTTATGTATATTTTTTCCCCTGCTTGTGGTGCAAAATCGTCCAAAACTTTACTTATTTGTGTAGGGGGTATAGGTGCCGGTTTGGAATTTATGTGAGAAATATTAATTTTTCAAAAAAAATTAATTTTGATACAGTCCTTATTCATTCCTAACTCAAATTTTCATACGTACAACTTACGAATAATTTGACTGAATTCAGTGCACTTACAAAAAATGATATGTATGTAAGACTATAGGGGTGAGTTCGGTCCTTTGTGTGGGAGGTACCAGAAGGGGTGTGTCAAATAGTTAGGTTTTCTGAGGTTTCGCCCCCTATCACAATATAAATTAACCGACTAATTTTCATTACCCCTCAAATGTCCGTTTGGAAGTAATGGGAGAATTATTAATTTTCCAAAAATATGTAATTTTGTATGGAAGGTACCAGAAGGGGTGACCCGATATAGTCCATATTCACTCCTGATTCATATTTTCATAAGCGTACAAATTACTCATAATTTGACTGAATTCAGTGTACTTAGAAAAAAGATATGTTTGTAATACTATGGGGGTGAGTTCGGTCATTTGTATGGGAGGTACCAGAAGGGGTGCGTCAAATAGTTAGGTTTTCTAGGGTTTTGCCTCCTATAATAACATAAATTAATAGACCTATTTTCATTACCCCCCAAGAGTCCGTTTGGAAGTTATAGGAGAAATATTAATTTTCCAAAAATAGGTAATTTTGTATGGGAGGTACCAGAAGGCGTGAACTGATATAGTCCATATTCATACCTGAGTCTAATATTTACAAGAAAACATCATACGCAAAATTTAAGTGATCTAAGTTTACTTGCAAAAAAGATATGTATGTAAAACTATAAGGGTCAATTCGGTCATTTGTATGGAAGGTACCAGAATGGGTGGGGCACAGGTTTCGGTTTTCTTAGGGTTTGTCTACTTTTGCAAGATAAATAAACTGACCAAATTCAAACATCCTCCGGTTGTCCGTTTGGAAGTTATGGAAGAAATATTGATTTTCCAAAAATAGGTAATTTTGTATGGGAGGTACCAGAAGGGGTGGGGCTATTCAGCACATTTACAATCCCATAAGTTCGTTTTGAAAAATATTGATACTGGTAAATTTTCATACCGATCCGTTTAGGTTTACTCGAGTTATCCTGCTGACCAGCCATCCAGCCAGCCAGCCAGACAGACGGACATAGCTCATTTTTCTTAAAAAGTTCTGAAACGAATTTGGTCTTAAGATACTTGGGGTCTAACTCGTCTCCTTTAATGCGTTACACTTTTTTTCGTATCAAATGATATATACCCTCATCCCTAAGGGTGATGGTATAAAAAAAGACCACCAAAGGTGACAATTTCCCCTATATGATAGCTACTAACTTCAAATCGATATATTTCCATTCCTAGACGTGACCCAGCGAAACGCCGGGACACGTATAACTTCTTTTTTACCGATATAACTTTCCCCGGTAGTTTGAACCCTTTCCGATCACTGACCCCTACCATTTGTCACACAGTGTAATTAAGTCTCTTAGTTTTTGGGACAGGCCGTGGCATAGTGGTTAGAACACGCGACTAACATGCGGGAGATCGCAGGTTCAAACCTGGCTCCAGTCATCTTAAAAAAAAGAAAAAAGAAATAAAATTTTCTTTCATTGTCGGCTCCCCTCGAATGTTGTTGACAGCAACTTCGCAGTATTAAGCGTCGATTCAATCGTCGTGTCTAGTAAGAGCTTCTCAAAACAGTGACGTTCGCATTCGTCGATAAACAAGTAGGTGCCGTTAGATGTGAATCTAAAAATAGAAAGCGTGTTAATTCACAACAACGCGAGAAGCTATCCCATACCTCATTCATGGGGTGCAAAGGGAAATTAAGTAGTATTAAGTATTCATCGTTTTCGAAGTTCTAAAGTCTGTACTAATATATCATAAAAATATTTGCGAATACAAAAAGATATTCTTAATAGATTTTGCAGTATTGCCGCAATTTCACAATTTCACAATTGTTTCCCTAGCTGTCTTAACTGGCCATAATGCCGATAATGGCCACCCTTATTTTCTAGGAAACAAAAAATGTCCACCAAATAGATAGATCTCTCGCCAAAAAAAAAACTTGAATAAACACACACTTGCGTGGGGAAAGAAGAGTGGGAGACATAAATGTGCATAAGACCGCACTCCGTTAACGAATCCTTGTTGATCCATGTCAAAAGAGAAATTGTTAGTTTTGGTTTGTTAGTTGGCATTTTTATATAAATCTTGTACTATTTTGTGTTGCTGGTGTTGTTTTTTTTTTGTTTCTTGTCTTAGCTGGACTTGATGTCCGCTTCTGGCGAGGGTAAATAATGCTAGTGGCATTAAAGATAAACGCCTTAAAATTATGACAACACCGGGAGGAAAAAACCCATAACGGACTGCTGCTTTATGATGCAGGACAGGACAACCGAGCACAATAACGACCCAAAACGGGGAAAAATGCTAAAATGGACAGACAGTTCAGCTAAAACCATCAATCATAGCAACAACGCCAAACACCGCCAAACCCAGATCTCTCATTCCCCACAAACGCCCCCACCAAACCAGCGATATGAGCGGATGGATGAACGTGGATATTCTGCACAGGACATACGATGTTAATACACAACTGAAAACAAAAAAAAAAAAACAAAAAGAACTCAAGAACAGAATTCAAACGAAACATGAAGATATGGAGTGCGAGAGTAGTATTCTAAGACATGTAGGAGTTTAGCGTATTCCTCAAGGGATAGCAACCCCATCCATGGCGGGCAGTGGGGAATAACCCACAGATACAACAACCAACACAACGCTGATGCCATCCACCCTCGACTTGCGGTGGGTGTGCAATCGCATGTTAAGTTACATTTTTCATATTTTCTCCCCGTTTTTATGTGTAAATTTCTTAGCAAGTTTTCACTTTTTTTCTGCTTGTTTTCTCTGTTCGTCGATTTCCTTCTTGAAGACAAAGTTTTAACGGCAACGATTTTTTCTTTTCTTTGTTACGCTTGTAAATATGTGGATACGGGGAAAATTGATTTATTTATTTTCGAAACAAGCTCCCGAGAACCGGCACATTGTTGACAGCCAACAAAACGTATCCGGAGATGCCACCGAAGTAATAATAATCAAAACTGGGAAGGAAAAAAATGAAATTAATGACTTGAAAACATTTTCTTGAAAAGGAAATTGAAATAAATGAATATTTTCGATATTAAAGTGATTTGCATTGAAGAATGTAATTTCAACATGTCTGCAAGTATGCAAGCAAACAATACAACCACCTCGGTCTGTGTCAGACGACAATGGAAGGATAGAGAAGGTCTTCCTTCTAATGTTACGACTTGGTCAGTATCACGTGGTGAGTGTATTGCGTGGTATCCGTCTGCTGTATCTGTATCTGTAGGCTGAAGTTGAAATACTTAAGCACAAGAGATGTGTGATAATTATTCGGAATGACAAATCGCTTATTAATGTTATATAGACGACCAGACCAACAGTCCTGTACAATGTTTACCAGCAGATATTGAATATTTATTAATTTGTTATCGTTGTTTTTGTATTTATTATTTTTGTTTTTATTATTTTTATTTATGGATTTCAAATTCGTAAATATAACAAATCTACTTATTATCACCATTTAAATATTGACCGGATGTTCGACAGGTTTTTGAGCAGTTTATACCAGTTGATTGATTGCACTCGATCAACTTATCTAACTGCTTTTAACATAGCAAACGAAACGACCGTATCGGTGCTCGAACTCACGATCATCCGCATAATAGACAGGTATTCTAAAAGACCGTATAAAGCCTACGGCCTTAATAAGTATGGAGTTCCGCCCATGAGAGTCGAACATCTAATTTCAAACTGCCGATCAATAAAATAAGATTGATTGAGTATTAAAATCATTTTTAGCTGTATAAAGCCGTTGCCGCTCTGCTAGTCCTGACCTTAGTGTTCATATTCCAATTCAGTTTATTGTCCAATATGAGCCCAATGTATTCAGCACTATCAGAATGTGAAAGTGCGACTCTATTTAATCAGGGATTGGCAAATTGAAGGATTTTCTATCTCCGAATGAATATCACACGGGTTTACACACAGTCCACAGTTTGACACTAATTTAGCAGAAGTTCCAGAGCAGATTCCATAAGTTCTGAGTGTAATTTAGGATTTAGGCAGGGAGACCGTGTTTAAGACTACAATCGGAAAATTCAGTATGCACACCGAACCATCGACCAATGGCATTAGACTGATTGATTTCTCTGCGGATGCTGCATACAGAGCGAAACGGCAGCCAATGGCAACGCGAGCTGTTCGTAAACGGCACAGGGAGAAGAGACGAGAGGCAACTAGTCTCTTTAGACGGAAAAAGAAGGACCTGAAGAAGTAGAGCGGAATTCCGAAAATTCCACCACAGAGTTAAGGCGAGAATGCGTGGAACAAGATTGCCCTCCTGCAATGACAGCGACGCACATTGGGTTGAATTATAGGCAAGGTGCTATTAATTCATATTTTCAAGTTATTATTTTCGAATAAAACTTTGTGTGGAGTAAAAGTAGATAAAATTCTGCATCACTAATGATCAAACTCAATGTTGAAAGGTACTTACTTTTTCTGCAGTGTGCTGTCAAAGTAACATTTTTTTTTCGTGATTTTTCTAAAAAACTTAAAAATTAATTTCGACGCATTTTAAGTGCTTTTTACTCTGTTTAAAAGTTATTAAGTAAAGGTTTTTATGATGGAACCATCAACTTAAGGTATTTTAGTGGATGTTTATGAAAGTTTTGTAAAAATTGTGTTTGTAGAAATATTTTTGGTGATTTTTTTAAAAATGTTCCAAATTTGAAGCATTTCTATTGTTCGATGGAATAGAAGTTAAAATGTTACCAATTGTTTGTTCTAAGAATTTGTCATAAAAAAGCCTAAGATGTCAGCTTTTATATTCGAGAAGAAAAACGACCGCATTCGAATCCGTTTTTTTAATATTTTAGGTTTTCGGAAAATACTGTGCTGGCTTCAAATATTTGATTTAAGTAATAGTAATTTCATTATATAAATTTTTTGTTTTGGCGGTGATGTTTCATTGATTGTGTCACAATATATAATTTAAAGGATACAACCGGTCTTATTACACTGTGCTACAGTCATTTAGAACTTGGGGAATGACCTAGTGCATGGAGTAGGTTTGGTCGAGTACAATCTGAACTTACGGTTCAAAATCCAGTTTTTCGGTCTTTCCTCACTTCCGAGCTGATAACTCAGTCATTTCTAAACGAATTTTGGATTTAGTAACGGTTTTGAAAAGGAGAATCCTACACACATATTTATAAAAATAACTTGCAAACGTTTTTTTTTTATTATTTGATTGAAGAAGTTAAGTTTGAAGAAGCTTTTAAACACTCTTGTTTGTTATTGTCGATCTGTACAGACATTCTTTCTTTCTTTAGCTGGTACTTCTATGCAATCCCAGTGGATTATATAGAAAAATATTATAAGCGCCTCGATCTTCTGCGCATCTTCTCCAGTTAGTCACACCGAGTTCTGTAACGTTCTCAGTAATCTGGTCTTTCCAACGGAGTTTAGGTCGCCCTCTTCTGCGCCGTCCATCGAGTTCATTGTCGAAGACTTTTCAAGCTGGAGCATTTTCGTCCATGCGTACAACATGACCTAGCCAACGCAACCGTTGCACCTTAATGCGTTTGACCACGTCAATGTCAGTGTACAGCTCGTACAGCTCATGATTTATACGACGCCGATACTCTCCGTTAACGATGATGGGCCCATATATTTTACGGAGTATTTTTCTCTCGAATACCGCCAGAACCGATTCATCCGCTTGTGTCATAACCCAGGATTCTGAGCCATACATTAAGACAGGTAGAATTAGTATCTGGTATAGCTTGAGTTTTGTTCGTCGAGAGAGGGCTCTGTCATTGAATCGCTTGCTTAGTCCGTAGTAGCATTTATTTGCAAGCAGGACTCTTCTCCGGATTTCTAGGCTGACATTATTTGCTTTGTTGATGGCGGAGCCTAGGTAGACAAAATTATCTACCACCTCGAAGTTATAGTTGTCAACGTTCACGCAGTTTCCGAGTAGATTCTTTGTTCGTTGAAACTAATAACTTCGTTTTGTCCTCGTTCAACGTTAGGCCCATTTTCGCTGATTCCTTCTGAATACCTGAGAAGGCTGCAGTCACATCCCCCAGTTTTCGACCGATAATATCTACGTTTTCAGCGTACGCGAGTAGCATGTGGCTTTTGTTGAATATAGTGCCACTCGTGTTTACTGCAGCTTTTCTCATTATCATCTCCATCACAATGTTGAAGAGATCGCACGATAGGCCGTCGCCTTGTTTTAGGCCTCGTCTGGTATAGAATGGCTCCGTAAGGTCCTTGCCAAATTTCACTGAAGACTTCGTGTCAGTCAGCGTCATTCCGCAAAGACGTATCAGCTTCGCTGGAATACCAAACTCAGCCATGACTTCAAGTAATTTCTGCCGTATCGGGCTGTCGAAGGCAGCTTTATAGTCGACAAAAAGATGGTACGTGTCGATCTGTTTCTCTTGGGTCTTTTCCAGAATTTGCCGAAGTGTGAAAATCTGGTCAGTTGTTGATTTTCCAGGTCTAAAGCCACACTGATAAGGCCCGATCAGGTTGGATAACACTGGCTTTAGTCTTTCACATAGCACACTCGACAGGACCTTATATGCAATGGGTAAAAGGCTGATCCCGCGGTAGTTGGAGCACACACTTGGATCACCTTTTTTCAGCAGGGGACATAATACGCTTACATTCCAATCGTCGGGCATGCACTCTTTAAGCCAAACCGTGCGCAGGAGCTGGTGCATGCTCGTTATCAACTCTTCGCCACCGGACTTGAAGAGCTCTGCGGGCAGACTGTCGGCACCGGCTGCTTTGTTGTTTTTCAGCCGCGATATGGCTCTTCTTACCTCGGCTTGACTTGGTGGTGGGCAATCTAAGCCGTCGTCGACAATTGGCGTGATAACTTCACGTGAGCTGCCTTCTGGGACCAGCAGTTCTTGGAAGTGTTCTCTCCATATGTGCAGCACACTCTGCGTATCCGTGACCAGATTTCCATCACTGTCCTTACAGGTGGGGAGGCCATTACCGTATCCATTTGCTTCATCTGACGTTTTTTTTCGCCTAAATAGCTGTCTCGGCCGTTTTACTTTCTCCTTAGGCCGTTCCCTAACAGCACGGGTTACAATTGGCTGTAGCGTTGCCATATAAGCAGCATCCTGTTCCTCAGACGCTATGCGACATTCTTCATCGTACCAGGATTCGTCTGAGCGCCGCTTTTTAAATCCTAGCACGGTTGTTGCGGCGGTTGCCATGGAATGCGCAATATGCTGCCACTGTGTATCGGGAACGTCAGAAGTAGAGGCGTTGTGTCGTAAAAGTTGGGAGAGTTGTTCGGAGTAGGCAGTAGCTATCTCTGGGGTTTGCAGCTTCGCGATGTCCAGCTTTCTTTGTGTTTGGGTACGTGCGTTTTTCGCTCTGCTTAATCTTGTGCGAACCTTGGCTGCAACCAGGTAATGATCCGAGCCAATATTAGCACCACGAATCACACGCACGTCTATGACACTAGATGCATGCCTGCCATCAATTACCACATGATCAATTTGATTTTTGGTTTTTTGATCGGGGGATAGCCAAGTTGCCTTGTGGATATCTTTGTGCTGGAATCTGGTTCCACTAACTACCATGTTCCTTCCCGCTGCGAAGCTAACCAGTCTGAATCCGTTGTCTGACGTGTCGGTATGCAGGCTGAATTTACCGATCGATGGACCAAGAACATATTCCCTTCCTATTTTTGCATTAAAGTCTCCCAGAACAATTTTAATGTCGTGGCCAGGGCAGCGGTCGTATGTTTCCTCTAGGCGCTCGCAAAATGCATCTTTAATCTCATCGTCTTTTCCTTCCGTCGGGGCGTGTACACAAATCAGCGTGATTTAAAATATTTCGCCCGGATGCGAATGGTGGCTCTTCGGTTACTAACAGGGTTAAACCGCGAGACCAGGTGTCGAAGTCTCTTGCCAACTATGAAACCACATCCAAATTCGTGTCTTTCTTCATGGCAGCTGTAAAATATGTCACAGTTCTTTCGTCGTGTGCATCCCTGTCCCGTCCATCTCATTTCCTGTATGGCGGTGATGTCAGCCTTGTATTTGTCGAGGACATCCGCCAGTTGGATAGAGGCACTATCTCTGTAAAGAGTTCGGACATTCCAGGTGCATATCCTTAAATCATGGTCCTTATATCGTTTGCGGGGGTCGTCAACATTTCTCCGTGTTTTCATAATAAATTTTGTTTAAGGAGAGAGGCTTATTAGGCCACCGCGCCCGATCCTAGTTTCTTGGGGCTGCCAAAGCCACTAGGAGAGCCTGTGTTGAGCTTCAGTAACTTCTGTTACCTACTTCCTAAGACGCATCGGTGGTAGCATGCCGATTAGGTTACTCAACGTTTCGCCTTCTAACTCTAGCTAGCTTCTAAGCGGTTGCTTTAAAGTCATTGCCCAGGGAATACTTGGTCTAAGACCGGAAGTAGTTAGCTGCTTGGACAGTGCCGCAAAGGAATCGATTCTGGTCACTACCAAGTGAGTGACAATCAGTAACTTTCAGCCTCTGGGCAAAGTCCCATTCCTCAGACATATGAATAAGTTTTTCATTGTTCGGTTTGAGATCTATTTTCTATTATCGCTAATAGAATTTGTTTTACATTATTACCACATTATTACCACAATGTTTATTATATTATTTAGAAACTAGATGTTGTAAAACGCATATTGTAAATGTGTAAAACGCATATTTGTTTGTAAAAATCTGTCAACAAGTGGTAAGCTTATTCATGTATTTTCAGGAACGCAATTTTTCTTTCCTATACTAAAATCAAACAGTTAAAGGAACTATTTTGTTTTGGTGTTGTTGATATTTTCCTTCAACTGCTTGATTTTAATTTGGGATAGGAAAATTGCGTTCTTCGGAAACATTAATAACTGAACCACTTGTCCAAGGATTATTATAAACAAATATGCGTTTTATACATTACAAAATGCACTTTCATAATATAACACAAGTTGGTGTATTCTAATAAAAATTTGGCTAAAAACTTCTTTCAACTGAAAAAAATACCTTTAAAATAAGATATATAACGGCAAATAAACAAATTATTTCTTAATTTAAAAGAGTTTTTTTTCCATAATTTTCAAAATTAAGGTTTTATAAAAAAAAAAATGAAAAAAAAATCCGAAAATTTTCACAAATATTTTTTTCATTCAGTAAGGCATATACTTTCTAAAAAAATATTTATAAACAATAGTCCACCTTTTCCTGAATTAATAGCACTTTTGAGTCTGATTCAACCCAATGTGGGACGGCCAGCTAGTGACGGGTCCGGATAACGTTCTGAAGATATGGAGAGAACATTTCAGAAATCTGCTGGATACCGATACCAGTCTAGAAGACCCGCCCTAACCCATGACGATGGTATTAACTGTCCACCTCAGAGCAAGAGCGAGCTAGGTGTTACAATATCCCGATTTAAAATAACAAAGCGGCTGGTGCCGATGGTCTTCCCTGCTGAATTCTAAAGGCAGGTGGATATGAGCTGATTATGAGCATGCATCAGCTCGTGGAGAACATCTGGCTCGAGGAGAGCATACCAATTGATTTCTCAGTCTGTTATGTACCATATACAAGAAAGGAGATCGTGGTAAGTGTAAGAACTACCATGGAATAATCCTATTACCAATTGCGTACAAGGTCCTTTCAAGCATATTGTGTGAACGTCTAAAGCTAATTGTAGAAAAAACTTATTAGACCTTATCAGTGCGGCTTTAAACATATTAAATATTAGACCGGGTCGCGAAAAAAAATTTCCAAAGTCGAGGGCAAATATTAAAGATCACCTCGAGACAACTTAAAAAAAAATTTTTTTCCTCCCCCACCCCCCGGAAAAACAGCCAAAATAGTTTTTTTATCACTGTTTTTTGTTTGTGGCTCAATCGTTAAATCAAAGACATCGGTGTATAGGTCTCGACGAGTACTACATTTGTCCTATAGATGTCGCTGACATACGACATCATCTTCTAATGATGGCCTCATTTAGAGCAATTTCTACCCCTAAAATTTAAAAATATTTTTCCTCAGAATTAAAGTCCTTTAAAAACCAAGAACATTTTGCTTTGGAAGTATACAGTTTTATTCAAAAACAAAAAAGTTACGTATGAAAAGATGTATATACAGCATCAACACTAATATTTTTTCCTGTTGTTTGCATTATTACAGAAAACTATTGCATACTTCTTAGCGTTTGAAAAAAAATTAAATACAAGTTATTGCATAGTTATTTAAGCGCAAACAGTGTTTTCAAACATGCGGTTGAAGTTATTCAGCGTCACCAATATTCAAGCAACGAAATTATAAAGATATCTGGTGCAAAATGGAAGTATTAATAATAAAATATAGACATTAATATGCACTTGTATTCTTCCCATGCAATTTGCAACACTAAACATTTGTGCGAAATTTAAGTGAATCAGCGCTTGGAATGACTGATCAAAATGAAAAATTATTGCCAAACTAGAAAGTAGTGAACGGACCTTGAGTCGCGCCAATATTTGCTGTAATTACATACATATCTTTGCTCTTTTTGGGATTTTATTTGTAATAAAAATTATATTTCGTCGGTAACTAGATTAAAAATGAATTATCTCGAGAAAATTTTTAATTTTTTTCGATGTCGTTAAGACTTATGCAACAATTTGAGCTACAAAGTATAGAATCATTTTTATAAACATTTTGTATCACCGCTATAAAGTATGCAATAATTTGTAATAATAATGCAAACAACATAAAAAATGTTTTTGTTGATGCTGTAAATACATCTTATCATTCGTAACTTTTTTGTTTTTGAATAAAACTGTATACTTCCAAAGCAAAATGTTCTTGGTTTTTAAAGCGCTTTAATCCTAGGAAAAAATATTTTTAAATTTTAGGGGTAGAAATTGCTCTAAATTAGACCATCATTACAAGATGATGTCGTATGTCAGCGACATCTATAGGACAAATGTAGTACTCGTTGAAACCTATACACCGATGCCTTTGATTTAACGATTGAGCCACAAACAAAAAAGGAGTGATAAAAAAAACGATTTTGGCTGTTTTTCCGGGGGTGGGGGAGGAAAAAAAATTTTTTTTTTTTGAAGTTGTCTCGAGGTGATCTTTAATATTTGCCCTCGACTTTGGAGAAAAAAAAATTTTGTATGGGGACCGACCCGGTCTATTAAATATACGACGGATCAAATATTCACTTTACGACAAATCCTGGAAAAAACTTATATTAAGCAGATCGACACCTACCACCTCTTTGTCGACTACAAAGCTGCCTTCGACTCTCTGATAAAGATTATGTTACATGAAGACATGTCTGAGTTTGATATTCCTGCGAAACTAATCCGACTTTGCAGATGTACTTTGGAAAACACCAAATCCTCGGTTAAGATTGGTAATTATCATTCTGAACCATTCAACACAGATAGAGATCTCAGGCAGTGTGTAAGCTTGTCCTGTAGACTATTTAATATAGTTATGGAGATAGTGATGTGAAATCCTGGTGTCAACATATCTGGCACCGTATTCCACAAGAGCCACATGCCAATAATATAGACATCATTGGCTGAAATCTGCCGGATGTTACTACAAGTTTCATCACTGGAAAAGGAGTCAGCACAAATGGACATAACAAAAATAATGATTTCGTCGAACAAAAAGTCCTCTCGATAGGGATGCACGGTGAACGTTGACAACTATGAATGAATGGAGTTGAATTTACCTACCTCGGATCTTCCGTCAATAAGGAAAATAGTGTCAGCCAAGAAATCAAGGGAGAATGGTGCTAGCCAATAGATGTTTCTACGGACTTCGGCAGCAGTTAATTAACATCACCTCTCTCGGAATACTAAGAAACAGCTATACCAGGTGTTAATTTTACCTGTTCTGTTGTATGCGGACGAATCGTGGGTGCTTACTACAACAGACATACAGGGTAACTCAGAAAGACCGAAGTGGTGTGAATTCCTTATAACTTTTTTATTATAATCTTTTTTTCTTTTCAGTATTTTGTAAAGAAGACTTGGACAATTTATTACGGAGCAATACACAACTGAACAACGTGCCTAAATCGTTGAAATTTACTTTTCAAACCAACGGTCCCTTGTGTTGACTCAGCGTGCAAACCGTCGTCAATTTAATGTGCGGGTTGCACCCTCTCAGTCAACAATAAACCGTCTAGTTGCAAATTTTCGGCAACAAGGAGCAGTTTGGAAGCTTCCTGGTTCCGGCAAACTACGAACTGTCCACACGTTTGACAATATTCAAATGGTACAGGAGAGTATTCGGGAGGATCCAGAAACATCAACCAGGAGACGTTCGACACAATTTGGCCTCTCAAGAGGGTCGCTGCAGCGAATTTTGCATACCAAGAATGTTTCCATACAAAATGCAACTTGTGCAAAAGTTGAAACCTACAGATTACCAGCAACGACTTGACTATGCAATTTATTTCCAGCAAAAAGCACAAGAGAATCCTAATTTTATTCATAACTCAGTTATAAGTGACGAAGCCCATATCCAATTAAATGGTTCGTTAACAAGCAAAACTGTAGGATATGGGCTACGGAAAACCCTAGAGTACTTCATCAACGACAATTACATCCAGTTAAGTGTACTGTTTGGTGCGGTGTTTCTTCAGTGGAAAACCATCCGCAAATATGGTTCCAACAGGATGGAGCCACAGCGCACACTGCGAGGGCCACAATAGCTCTTTTACGCGACATCTTTGGTGAAAGAATAATTTCGCGTAGAAGTAATTTTAATTGGCCCCCGCGTTCACCGGATTTAGCCGCTCCAGTTTCCTTTGGGGTTATTTAAAAGGTAAAGTTTATGTTAATAAGCCTAGGACTATTGAGGAATTAAAAACCAATATTCGAGACGAAATTAACAACATAATACCGGAAGTTTTGCGAAAGGTCTTGGAAAATGTGTTGGAAAGAGCACATTTGTGCGAAGCGGAAAATGGCCACCAATGGCGGGATATCATTTTTAATAACTAATCTATAAGTATTCCCTATAAATTTACTGTATTTAAAAACCAAAAAATTTAAAAAATATGTCTTAAATAAAAAGTTATAAGGAATTCACACCACTTCGGTTTTTCTGGGCCACCCTGTATAAAACTGGCAGTATTCGAGAGAAAAGTACTCCGAAAAAAATATGGACCTATCTGTGTCGACGGCGAGTTTCGCCATCGGTTGAACTATGAGCTGTATGAGCTTTACCACGACATCGACGTAGCTAAAAGAGTCAGAATCCAGCGACTACGGTGGCTAGGACATGTTGCCAGGATGGATGTAAATGCTCCGGCGGAAAAGGTGTTTGAAGGAACCTGAAGGACGGCGCAGAGCAGGAGAAGCGAGTGGAATTCTTAAATACTTCAGGCCACTAATTTATGAACTAAATTCGTAAGTTGTAATGGGCCACTTAAGTAAGTAAGTAATTTAGGATACTTGCGGGTAACTATTAGTGCTACGTTATCCGCATATGCGACAGTTGTGCAGTACGTCTTGTCCATCGTCTTCTGAAAAGTATTGATGTTAAGATTCCATAGTAGTGGAGTGAGTACTCCACCTTGTGGAGTACCACAAACAGACTCTATAGATATATTCCCAGACTAGATTCAATGCTCCTAAATTTTATTAATTTATTAATTAATGAGGTGACCACAGGATTAATCTCCAGTTGTTCAATTAAGTCAAATACCGATTCAGGTATGACTCCTGTGGAAAGCTGCCCCGATTTCCAGGAAGGCGACAAGTATGTATTTTTTGTAGTCTAGAGATCATTTTATAAGACGGGTTATCGAATGTAAATCAGTTATACATGTATTAGGCATATAACTATTTACAATTTTTGCAAATAGGAAAAATTGCATAGCATAGTAAAATATAACATGAAAAAGTATGAACATGAAAAGAATGAAAAGTATGATTTCAATTACATGGTTGCCAACTCGCAGCAAAACATACATTTTTTTCTTTGAAATCTTAACTTTATTAACTAATAGTAGGCAGATTTAGAGGTGGCAGCCCAGTTGTTTTTGTCGTTTGTCACGAACTACGTCATCTAACGTGTTCTAACCGCGATTGTCGGTACTTTTCTTAGTGAATTTTAAAGGAGATTATAGCTCTAATATTAAATATTATATGGAATCCTGATCAATCGTATCTTAGAGTTTCTTACTCGGATGAAGACTACCCCTCGCAACAATCGCATCACCTTATCTGTGTTTATAACCACGTTACTGGCTTATATGTGTGTAAAGGTACGAAAAATCAGGTTTTTATCCGCAACTTCCGATTTTGGAGTTGTTTGGGAAATTTCAAAAGCAGATTCCTGTTTTACTTAGCTACATCAACCAAAAACAGTGTTGTTTCCCAGTTATTTTTTTTTGTCGCACTGTGTAATGTCCAAAACATGTATCAGTGGATTCGTTGCTTTGCAACACTTTCCTCTCTTGATAGTAATTATTGATAGCAGTTATTCATATGCTACTGCTAAACATTGTGAGCTGGAGAGTGAGCTCCTTTACTACTCGATTGTAGATATTTTTACAGGTAAACCACAATTAAATTATTGCGTATGTATTTGCGATAAATAATTTGAGTTCGAGTGGAAAAAATCTCCTTGTGGATTAATTTGAATATCAAGTAATTAAAAAAACAACAATTAAAAGTCACATGGCTTAACACGTGTGTGCACACACTTTGAAACTTTCATAAATGTCATACATGTATTTATGAATATGTATAAATTATGACGAAGGTATACATGGACATGCATTCACTCACTTCTGCGAAATATATGTCACTTTGTATGACACGTGGTAAGATTTTAGATTAAATTTTAATCTCCAAAACTTATTGAGTAAATTCATATGTCGATGGAGTGATATGCTTGCCACACACATTCATGCATACGCTTAAGTTGATTTTAGTGAGTGTGAGTTAAGTCTGTAGTCAAAACATTTTATGAAAATGTATAATTTTATCCCCCTTATGTGATAAAACGCAAGTATAAGGAGGTGCGTTGCATGAAAGCTTTCACATATGTTACGGCTCTCCTTACTGGCACTAGAGTCGGCTTCCCGGCAGCTCACAGATACAACTCTGGGAAGGGTTCCATCCCGCCTGACTCTAGACCGGAGACGAACATCAATTAGGGTAAATACAAAAAAACTAATTAAAAGACGAACACTAACAAAATCAGGAACTCTTGATGTCTGTTCCCATCGTCGCCCGCCCTACCATGATCTTCACGCGCCAAAACACATATTTATGAAGACCCCACAATACCACACAAACACACAAATTTACCCTTTCCCTACCATGACACGAATTAACCCCCCTCTTTTAACTGATTTAACACATGAACATCTTTTTAACAATACAAAAATCACATATTATTTATTTTGTTAGATGATAGTTTAAATATAAAAATGCCTACAACTAGCCTTAAATCTATATATTTGTTTGTTATTTTTGTTCAAACTTATAATAAAAAATGAATAATATAAATTTTGTTAGACCTTACCGGCCTGTTTAAAATTGTTTTATAGTCCTATGGACCAAGTCTTAATTCAAATGTAACAAAAAAATTAATTGACGCCTAATTTTGGCGGTTAATAATCGTGTTCACTTAACCCTAAAACATATAAAACCGGACACTGAATTAAAATACCAAAAAGACCGTTATTTCTAAGTTTGGCACAAATTTACGGCCCACTCCCTTGAACACAAAAAGATTAAAATGTTTAATCGGTCAATTTAAACACCGTTTTTTTTTAAAGCTTCCTAACCTGCCTAAATGAGCTCACTTAAACTGGTTTTTCTGCCACTTTCGCAGTATTAAAAATTTCACTTTTCACTCTTTTTACACTCTCAGAAGGAATCTCAAAAATCACAAAAACTTAACACTAACGCTTATCATTTGATTTTTTTCTTAATTTCTAATTTTTTTGTTCTTTTTTTTCAGGTTTTCTTGTTTTTATATCTTATTTTTCTTTTCAGGATTTTTCTAATTTTTTTTTTATATTTTTTTTTTTTTCAGGTCTATATGTTTAAATATTAATAATTTTCTTTTTCTCGAATTTAGTTGTTCTAATTTTGTAATTTTTCGGTATTTTTTTTTCCAGGCGTGATTTTTCTCTCCAGCGCGATTTGTCTCATAAGGGTCTTATTTTGGGCATCAAATCTCCACACAATTGCGGGATTTTTGGAGCCGGGATGTTGGATTTCCCGCTACTTTTTATGTTTTTCGCCTTTTTTTGTTCGACCCTTAATGATATTGTAAAACTACGGACTACGAACACAGTACCTGATATTTGGTGAGTACAGATTGTTTACTTGTTCGAATTGATGACTTCTGGTGGAATTTTTTATCTCCCTATCAGGTGACCGTGCGATTGTGTCCTGCCCCTTGCTGTCAAACAGTGTGTTGCCTTTCAAACTTCCGTTTCCAACAGGCTGGAGGTGACCATATAAATTTCCACAGCCTGCTTTACCAGCAGTCGGCCTACAAACAAAATATACACAAACAAAACAAAACACTGTAACAACTTGAATAAACAAGCACTTCGTTCCAGAAACTTACTTCTGTTTGCAGTTATTTTTGCCTTAAATCAATTTCTCCGGTTACTTTGGGCTATAGGATATGTCTGCTGGCGGTCGTTTTCTAATGGTAAAAATAAATTACTAATTGGCCAAATTACTTAACACCTTTGGCACTTACACTTTATAATTTTTAAACACTGATTATTTGCACTGGACGCTTCACTATATAACCGCACTGTACATTTATTTTTAAACAACTGTTAAAGCCGCTCCAAGTTTTCACTCCTTTTATAGAGCGATTTGCCTCCAAATCTTCTTCTTTGGCTTACTTGGGCGCTTTTACTTTGTTGTCAACAAATTTTCCGCCTTATTTTCCCTCTTCTCATAAAACTTCAAAATTTGTTCTAAACTTTTGGCGGTTACTATAATTATGAATGAATCGCCTAATTACAATCATTCCCTTCCCTACGATCTGGCAACATCTATTTTTCTCACAGCTGATGAATTATTAAACACAGATACTGTGACTGTGGTTGGCAACGCTCAGCCAAAATGCCGGAAACACATGAGATGTTTACAACATTTCATCCAGCAAATTACCAGGTAAGGTTACATTTTCCTTGTTTACTATTTTCTTTTTTCATTATTTTTTTTTTTTTTTAGGACTGGGACTACATACACAAGGAAGAACATTTGGGGCATGGTATGACGGTTGGACCAGGTAAACTATGTATTGTATTTATTTCCAAATATACAGAAATGCTTGTATCATTTACTTTTTTCTTTTCAGGTACACCAATACCTCACTTTGCGTCATGGTTATGTATCAAAACAACACGACGCAAATTGACACAACGCAAAATGAATTACAAGTTTCCCGAGCAAACAAAGTAAGGACGAAGAAAGGTTCTAGGATTCTTAAAACACTACCTTTTCAACAGAAAATTGAACACAGTGAAAATTAAAAAAGAAACACAATATAAAATTTAATTACATTCATACAAAAGAAATCAATTAAAACAAAGTGAAAAATGTGCTAAAAATTAATAAAACAATATACGTACGAAAGAAAACAAATTCAATTAAAACAAAATGAAAAGTGCAAAAAAAAAAATTATAAAACAACATACGTATGAAAAACAACACAAATTCCGTGAAAACAAAAATGAAATATATAATTTTTTTATGTAAAACAAAATAAAAATTAATCGGGCTGAACCCAAAACAACGCAAATTCAAAAGTCTGACGACGCACAGTGAGAAATAATAATACGGCAGTGACGCAACTTCGAAGAAACGCAAAACGACACGACGCAAAGTGAGGTATTGTATCGGTGCGAAATTTTTTGTTGGAGCCACTGCCTCTTGCAACAAAACTCCGGGGATTCCTAGGCTCCGACGGTAGCACTGGAGTGCACGAGGCCACCACCTCAAGAAACGTGGGGAACTCCCACACCCTGGAGTCTCAAGCCGGGCATTATTTTACCTATGGGTGAGTGTTTTTATTACTTGTTTTATTTTTATTAATATATAAAAAAAATCGAATGCCAAACTCTTATGAAAATAAAATTCGTAAAGTGTTGCGCTGAAGATTCCAAAAAAAAAATCAATATTTGGGGCGGTGCGCTACACCGTGTGGCCGCTGCAGAGTGGTATCAGTTTGCCAGATATGTCTGCCATCAGACAAGACAGATGGTTACCATCACATACCGATCCAAGACGTAACACGACATAAAAAAACTTTATTTGTCCCTGTTTTTCGGTCGTCGAAGAGTATTAAACATTAAGGGAATTAAAAAACAACATGTATAAATATCCAATAAACATCAATGATAGCCAGCTAATAAGTAAATGGTTAAAAAAAAATAAAAATACAATGCTTTTGCAAACTCAAATTGACGTGTTTCGTGTTAAAGTAAAAATTCGTTATAAACATTTAAGAAAGGGTGCGAAAAGGAGAACCGAAATCATAATACTAGCTGAAGACATAAAGAGTTTTATCAAAAGAAATCAATTGAATTGGACTTAAATTGACACAACTTTTGTAATTGCAATGGAATGCTAGTTTGGAAATAGATCCAAATATAAATTTACTACAAGCTTTCCAACTTTTTTATTCTGTATTTCGAAATATTTTCAAACATGAATACACTTGTACCATAAAAGATCCCTTTCACTTATCCAATAATTGGAATTTAATAAATTACCATGCCTGCGATAAAAATTTTCCCAAACATCATGTTTTCTAATGTCAGCTTATAGTAAATTAATAATACGTTTATATTAGCGGTTTTCACCCTTGGTAGTAAAGCACCCTTGTAGACCTTGTTAATCTTGTTAATGTAGTTAATGTACTAACATTTACAACATGGCAACAACAAAAGGTACTAGACTACATTTTACTACGCCGTGGTTAAAAAATCATACAAAATGCTGTAGTAAACCTGTGAGATAAATTTACCAGAATTAAACAGCTGATCATCAAAAACATTTGCTGGCCATAATATTTGGTTTGATTTTTAATTTTAAATTTTGTGATAACTATTAAAAGAATTTGGAAGAATATGGATAAAAACCTAAAGTTTTTACGTATTACAGCATTTGAACTGACAAAAACGAAAACAAAAATTATTTTACAATACACCCGAAAAAGACGCTCATGCTTTGTAGTGTAAAATAGTAGTAAATTAAATAGGGTTGTAAAGTTAACTCAAAGAGTGAAAAACCGCTATTGTTTATTGGGTATATTCGAACTTACATCCACACATGTGTTCACTAGGAAACCTGTGAGTGTGCCCTGTTTTTTTTTTTTGACTTTTCGAACAATGTTCGTTTCAAAAGATTAGAAATATACCTTTCAACGCATATATTGAAAACTGAAGCTGGGTTCGTGGGTTCTATAAAGATGCATCAACAAAACTCTCAGTACCTAAAGCCTATTATTTGTGATGGTATAATCAGACAACTTGTCTTATGTGTATGGTAGATATGCAATATTAGCACACTTTTTTAATGCGGGAAGTTTGATTATATCTCATTCCTTAGATGTAGGGGAAGATATAGATTCACGAATTTTCTTTGATTGTATATTGAATAGTGTTTTAATTTTTTGAACATGAGGGCTAAATATTGTTTTTCCCCACCGGAACTTATCTTTATGTTAATCAATTGTATGTTATATAGTTTTTCACTGGTTTGGCCAAAAGTTCAATATAAAGTCTGGTACTGAAATCAATGTTTCGTACGGTAAGTTGTCAATGCAAATTATTTTGCTTCGAACGAAATAATGAGCCCGCCAGTTAGTTAACCACGAAACTTAAGCAAGAAATTTTGAGAAATACTTGAAATATTGAAAACAGAGTTTGAATATTTTGTGACACATTATGCAGCGAACCAATTGGCTTTGCTCAACAATTTTCGTGTGCGCGGACTTAGAATCGCCTTAATTTGGCACCTTTGTTGGATTCAAATAGAAAAATTGAAATAAACATTTCATTCTGAACGGGTAGGTTCTCGTATTTTGTTATTACACTCGGATGTCTAGTTACAGTGCATTATGTACCTCAGAAAAATTTAATTGTTGTTAGCAACATAGTACTAGTTTGCAAATAATTTGGTACTACCTTCGCAATATTTTCGCTTAACGTCAACAATCGGTTTAATAAAAATGTTCGGCTTGCCTTTAGTTCAGATACATTCTTTACTCGTGTTTTCATTAGCTTCTAATATCACTTCTTTCTAAGATTTTCTTCTAATTTTGGGTCTGTTGACAACTTTTATTTTCTGAGTTTGATTACGCTGTAAGGTTCGGTATCCGACCAAGATCACTTACCAGTGGCCTAAGGTACTCAGTACGCTATGGCATGGTACGCTACTTATGAGTACCCCACCTATGGTGTAGTGAGTCGAATTTGCACATGCAATGAGTCGGAATACGGTGGCTTTTAATCGTTCTCATAAATAAAGGTTATATCATTCCCAAGATTTTCGTCCCCTACCTATGGCCGGGTGAAGTGTTATAGTTTGAAGCAACCTTTGCACGTTTTCAAGTTTTTCTTATAATTTTATATCTTTTGCATGACAAGTTCCTAAAAATTTACCTTGCATGTTTTCTATTTCGTAGATGTTATTACCAATCGGTCTTATAATTCTACATTTCACGAACTTTGGTGCAAATTTGGAGTTAAAGTTCTTTTTAAAATCACTTAACACAAAGTTTCGCTTGAAAATCTCCTGCCCGGGCACCAAATTTAAAATTCTAGCCCTTTTGTTGTACCTTTCTGAGCTTTTCTCATATGCAGAATGCATATTTTGACGAATTTTCTCGCGTATGAGCTGTAACTTGTCATGCCTATTTAAATCTTTCAATTCATGATCATTTAATGAACCGAGTCGTCTCGCGAGCTTGTAATCTACTCCACTGGTATAAAGATGGTATCCGAAAAGAGCAAAGAAAGGTGTTGTTCCCGTGGCCGAATGTATTGCTGTACGTAATGCGCATTCAATTTCTGATAAATACAGATCCCAGTCTCGGTGATCCGTCTCCAAATACGATCTGATTGCCGCTAAAACCGATTGATTGACCCTTTCTGATGCGTTGGATTGCGGAGCATACGGCGCTACTTTCATATGGTTGATTTTGTAAGCTTCGATCATTTCAGCAAATCCTTTTGCAATGAACTGTGCACCGTTGTCACTGTGAATTGTCTCTGGGACACCAAACTTATGAAAAATTTCCTGAATTAAAAACTTTGTGACATTCGTAGTAGTTGCTTCTTTCATTGCCTTAAGAAAAGTGAATTTTGTAAAATGATCGACGACTATAAAAATATACGCGTTTCCACTTTTCGAACGAGGGTACTTGCCAAGAAAATCTATATAAATCTTTTGGAAAGGCCTTTCCGTTATTACCTCTTCCCCTATAGTCGGCATTAGATGTTGGTTTGCAGGTTTCATTTCTTTACAAGTTTTACAATTTGTTACAAAGTGTCGGACTTGCGATGTCATTTTCGGCCAAAAATACCACTGTCTTAACCGATTCAATGTTTTATTTATACCGCCATGAGAACACGTAGGTGGGTTATGCGCTTTTTCTATGAGAGTGTATGTCAAATTCTCTGGAACCCATAGCTTCCACGTATTTTCAGAAAATTCTAATCCGTCGTATTGCGTTTTCTTAAATATCATGCCTTTTTCTATTTTAAGGTCTGGGAGTTTATCTTTATTCCCTTCTACTTCCCTTATCAAATCTAAATATTCCTGACTCTCAAACTCTGTGGTTTCGAAATCAAGTATCTGTTCTGCTGTAACTTCGGCTACTTCTTCAGCCACAGGCATACGCGACAGCATATCAGCAACTACATTATCTTTACCTTTCCTGTGCTCTATTTTAAAGTCATATGCCTGAAGCTGAAGTGACCACCGTGCTAGTCTCCCGCTTAAGTCTTTGAGACTCATAAGCCATTTCAGACTGGCATGGTCGGTTATCACTGTGAACGGCATCATTTCGACATAGGGTCGAAATCTTTTTATAGCCATGACCGCAGCTAAACATTCTTTCTCCGTTACGGAGTAATTTTTCTGGCATTTATTAAACTTTTGCGAATAAAAAGCTATTGGATTTTCGCTGGCTGAGTCATTTTTTTGGAATAACACTGCCCCGATGCCGAAATCTGATGCGTCACACTGAATGTAAAACGTTTTTGTAAAATCTGGGTGTCGCAGAACGGGCGCTGTGGTTAAAGCTTCCTTTAGCATTTCAAATGATTCAATAGCGGCCGAGGTTATTCTAAACTTTTCACTCTTTTTCAAAGTGTCTGTTAGCGGTGCGGCTAAAGAAGCGAAATCTTTTATGAATCTCCTATACCATCCAGCTGTACCTAAGAAACTTCGAACTTCTCTCGGGGACTTTGGAACTTTTATGTTTTTAATGGCTGTGACCTTATCAGGGTCTGTTTTGAGCATGCCTCCGCCAATTATAAATCCAAGATAGCGTAGCTCTTGAAAACAAAACATGCTCTTTTTAAGTCCAATTGTTAGACCCGCTTTCGTTAAACATTCCGCCACTTGTTCCAAAATCCTTAAATGACTTTCGAAATTGTCCGAAATAATCAAGAGATCGTCCAAGTACACAAACACATTTGTTCTAAGTCTCGCTGGAATAACCTTATCCATCAGCCGACACAATCTTTGAGCCGCATTACATAGTCCAAACGGCATAACTCTAAATTGATACAATGGTCGACCTGGTACCGTGAAGGCGGTGTATGGTTTTGACTCTTCGTCTAATTCAATTTGCCAAAAGGCGTGTTTCAGGTCGACACTGCTTATATAGTGCGTTTGATCAATGCGGCTCAGGATGCCATCAATGTTTTGTAGCGGGTAGGCATCCTTGATTGTGACGGCGTTAAGTTTTCGGGCATCAAGACAAAATCTATTTTTGCCGGGTTTCCGAACAACCGTGGTCCTATTATTCCATGGACTTTCACTTTCCTCTATGACGTTAAGTTCTAGCATCTTGTCGATCTCTTCATATACTATATTTTGTACAGCTGGTGATAAGGGATAATGCTTTTCTTTAACGGGCACTGTTTCCTTCTGTACCTGAATAGTGTGTTTCTCTAGTTTTGTACACCCCAGGCCGTTCTTCTCAAATGACGGAAATTTTTCAATGATATTGTCCAAACTTTGTTGTTGTTCGAGGCTAAGAGTATGAATTTTCTGTTTCCCCTTTTCAAAATGATGTTGGATCTTCTCTATGTCAATCTCTTCCACATTCATGATGTCTGGGGCTAAATCAAATGCTCTCCAGAAATCTATTCCTAAATATATTCTCTGCTCAAGATCAGGGCAAAGATAAAATAGTATATTTTCAGTCTTTTCTTTATATTCGACGGCGATTTGAACTTTTCCTAAAATTCTGCAATGATTTCCATTTGCAGTATTGACGTTGGCATAATATGGGGTTAAAGTTAGACCCAATTCCTCTATCAGCTCTCGGCCCCCTTTACCTAACAAACTCACCGAGGCCCCCGAGTCCAACAAACCTTCTAACATAATATTGTGTAATTTAATTTTAGCAAAAGGTCTATTGTCCGAGCCGTTTCTAAATACTTTCACCGTTTCTATCACCATTCTTCGTTTTGCCCTTCTCTCTCTAGCTTTTTCTCTTATTTTTAAAATTCGATTAGATATATTTAACTTAAGACTATTCCAGTTATCATTTTTTTTATTTTCGTCATTATAAGCCTCTCCGTCTCTAAAAATTCTTTCCCTTGCAGTTTCGTAATATTTCTCCCGTATTTCTCGAGGCAAATAATGACGAATCTTCGGGTAATCTATTTCGCGGGCTCTTCGCTCGAACGACGGACTCCCGCATTCCCACCGTTCTTTCTCCAGTTTCCCTGTTTACATGGGCATTTTGGCGAAATGACATCTGGTCTTCCACATCTGTAACAAAAAATGTTCCGTTGTTCGGATTCGCAATCCATAAAAGTATGGCCACAACTTTCTCCTAGCTCGGCATATACCTCATGGACATTTCGAACTATCCTAGGGGGTTGTGGCGGTGGCCTCATTTCGCGTTTCGGAAAATTGCGCTCAGCCTCTATACAGGCAATACGCAATTGTTCGACCGACGCAACATCCATTGGAAAAACCATCTTACCAATGTGCTCTTTTAAGTTTTTCTTTGCTATTTTAATGAAATCATATTCGGGAATTGGCTGTTCTAATCTCGAACGCAATTTGTTTAGGGCCTGAAAATAGCTATCCAAACTTTCACCCGATTGTTGACGTCTTTCCATTAATTCCCTCATTATCTCAAAACTTGATTGAGGATTTCTATATTGAAGCAAAAGCGCGTGTTTCAAGGCTGGCCAGCTGTTCCCATTATTTCCACCTACTTGTAACCAATACCAATCAAGCGCAGTTTCGGACACTAACAAGTGAAAATCCCTTAAAATTTCGTTCCACGGTATTGCATATTGAGCCTGTAAATGCTCGAGCCGAAATATAAAATCTTCAACCGACAAACGGTTTGGATTTCCATTGAAATTTAAGCCAAATCTTTCCACCCTCAGAAATCTGCCCTCATTATGAAACGGTACTGGCTGTGGCACTTGTTGTTGGCTAGACTCACCCCTATTTTGACCCACATTTCTTGGCCCATCTGCAAATCGCACTTGTTGACTGTTTCGAGTTTCACTTTCCTGGCGACCATCATTGTTTCTCGAAACCGACATTGCCCTCATGGCCTCGTTCAATTGTGCTATAGCATTAGACATTGAAGCAATTTCCCTTTTAACTTTCTCACTGATTGCCTCTTCTATTCTTTTTTGCAGACCATCGACGCTACTCTGGACCATTTGCCTAACCTCTGGACCAACGTCTTCCATATGATAGTCCCGTATTGCCTCTACAGGCTGGTGAATTTGCTGGGCGTTCGCTGCACCAGAAGCTGATTTAGGTATAGCCCCATGTTGATTTGGATTATTCCTAACTTCATTTCCCGGATTATCAGTATTGATAGACGCTGCCATATCGTAGACGTTTTTATCGTAAGGTGGTTTGTTGCCCTTCATTCTGATATTCGAATTACTTCTTAAATATTTTGTTTTTACCACAGGTGTGGATCTATTTAAATCAAACGCTTTCTGCCTGTTTCGTTTGATCTTCTTTTGGACCTCTTTCACTACGGTTCCGCCCGGAGAAGTCATCAACAATTTTTTAAATCAACCCAAAAAAACGACCAAATGTTTGGAGCAAATATCAGAGTAAGTACAATTAAAACAAAGTGACTCAAAACAATACTAACATTAATAAAAAACTTTACTAAAAAACACTAACTCACTAATCTAACGATTTTCACATTCAAAATTAACAATATGTAATATTTTATTCTCAATTTTAATAACTGAAGGGGGTTTTCGGTCATGGTATGGTAGTAGCATATGTGTGGTTTTATTTTCAAACAAAAAACATAAAAAACGACGCTTCCACAAAGGGAGTGATTTTGAAACTGCACGTTAGTCAATCTTATAGTGAAAGATACATTTTCTCAAGTTCTGTGACCCCTTATACCAGTTTTCCTTGCTTTTTGTCAAGCTTGGAAAACGTTATAAGGGGTTTAGGTTTGAAACAATACACGTGTCCTCTGAACTCGGTATTCAGAGCGGCTATTGCACTATTACCCATCACTCAAACATTTAAAATTACACAAAAACTGAAACTACTGAATTTAACGATAAAAAAAACACTTCATAGACAATACATTCACATTTAGAGACTATCTCACTATGGCGTTATTGCACTATTCCATGTTATTGCACTGGTTGAGAACTAAAACAAACTAAAAACATTTGTATTACAATTGCACTACTAAAAATCACTTTAATGATTTTAGGCTGCATTGAAATCCTTACATTTTTGTGGTTTAGTTTTCATTGGGCTATTGCATATTCTATTAGTTAAACGGATTGTTGTATATATTGCTGTTGTTATATACAAAAAAAAATATTTTTAAGTAGCTTCCATTTAATGGATGCTACGAAGCTTTCGATTGGGCGCCATTCTGTTACGGCTCTCCTTACTGGCACTAGAGTCGGCTTCCCGGCAGCTCACAGATACAACTCTGGGAAGGGTTCCATCCCGCCTGACTCTAGACCGGAGACGAACATCAATTAGGGTAAATAAAAAAAATCAAAAAAACTAATTAAAAGACGAACACTAACAAAATCAGGAACTCTTGATGTCTGTTCCCATCGTCGCCCGCCCTACCATGATCTTCACGCGCCAAAACACATATTTATGAAGACCCCACAATACCACACAAACACACAAATTTACCCTTTCCCTACCATGACACGAATTAACCCCCCTCTTTTAACTGATTTAACACATGAACATCTTTTTAACAATACAAAAATCACATATTATTTATTTTGTTAGATGATAGTTTAAATATAAAAATGCCTACAACTAGCCTTAAATCTATATATTTGTTTGTTATTTTTGTTCAAACTTATAATAAACCAGTACAGAAATTTCAGTCAGTTAAACTGACTGATAAATACCATCACCCAATATAATATATTGTTTAAGTCTTGAGTTATTGAAAATAATCGATTTGTAATTAAAACCAGTTAGAAAGTTTCAGTCGGGCAACCCGACTTACATTTACCATTACCCTCAGTAAAACAAATAATTTTATATTTTATTGATATTATTACTCGATTTCGAAATTGGGCGGAGGAGTGGTACATTTATATGGGAGGTACGTGAAGGGGTGTATTTAGGCTCCAGATTTATTCTCCATAACTTTATCCTGTTATAGCTTTACTAAATACAGAATTTGCGCACGATTGCGTTGGGTGTACTGATATTATTACTACATCCCAAAAGTGGGCGGAAAGGTACATTTGTATGGGAGGTACCATAAGGGGCGTGTCTAGACTTCCAATTTTTTCTCCAAAACTTTGTCCTGTTATAATATAACAAAATACAGAATTTAGGCACGATCGTGTCGAGTGTATTGATATTATTACTCTATTTCTAAAGTGGGCGGAGTGGTACATTTGTATGGGAGGTACCAGAAGGGGCGTGTCTAGACTTCCAGATTTTTTCTCCAAAACTTTATCCTGCTTAAACTTTACCAAATACAGAATTTGGGCACGATCGCGTTAGGTCTTTTAATAATATTAACCGATTTCTAAAGTGGGCGGTACCAGATGTGTATGGGAGGTACCAGATGGGGCGTGAATAGACTTCCAATTTTTTTCTCTAAAACTTTATCTTGTTATAGCTTTACTCAAAATAGAATTTGGGTACGATCACGTTTAATTTATTGATATTATTTCTCCATCTCTATAGTGGGCGGAAAGGTAGATTTGTATGGGAGGTACCAGAAGGGGCGTGGCTAGGCTTTCAAATTTTTTTCCAAAACTTTATCCTGTTATAGCTTTACTAAATACAGAATTTGGGGACGATTCCGTAGGGTGTATTGATATTATTACTCGATTTCTAAAGTGGGCGGAATGATGTATTTGTATGGGAGGTACCAGAAGGGGCGGGGCCATGTAGCCCATTTGCAATACCGTAAGTAGTTTTGAGAAAATAATAACTCGTGCAAAATTTCAAAACATTTGGTTGCGTCTTTCGAAAGTTATCGTGCGAACCAGCCGGACAGCCACCCGACAGACAGACAGACAGACAGACAGACAGACAGACAGACAGACAGACAGACGGACATGGCTCAAACGACTTAAAAAGTCATGAATCGAATTTGGTTCAAAGAAACCTAGGGTCTAAAGTGACTCCTTCTATGTGTTACACTTTTGGGTCGTATCAAATGATATATACCTTCATCCCTACGGGTGATGGTATAAAAATGAATAATATAAATTTTGTTAGACCTTACCGGCCTGTTTAAAATTGTTTTATAGTCCTATGGACCAAGTCTTAATTCAAATGTAACAAAAAAATTAATTGACGCCTAATTTTGGCGGTTAATAATCGTGTTCACTTAACCCTAAAACATATAAAACCGGACACTGAATTAAAATACCAAAAAGACCGTTATTTCTAAGTTTGGCACAAATTTACGGCCCACTCCCTTGAACACAAAAAGATTAAAATGTTTAATCGGTCAATTTAAACACCGTTTTTTTTTAAAGCTTCCTAACCTGCCTAAATGAGCTCACTTAAACTGGTTTTTCTGCCACTTTCGCAGTATTAAAAATTTCACTTTTCACTCTTTTTACACTCTCAGAAGGAATCTCATGAAATGGCTTCCCTTTTGGTACCTTAATCCTCACAATTTTTACACTTAACTAACACAAAAACTTAACACTAACGCTTATCATTTGATTTTTTTCTTAATTTCTAATTTTTTTGTTCTTTTTTTTTCAGGTTTTCTTGTTTTTATATCTTATTTTTCTTTTCAGGATTTTTCTAATTTTTTTTTTATATTTTTTTTTTTTCAGGTCTATATGTTTAAATATTAATAATTTTCTTTTTCTCGAATTTAGTTGTTCTAATTTTGTAATTTTTCGGTATTTTTTTTTCCAGGCGTGATTTTTCTCTCCAGCGCGATTTGTCTCATAAGGGTCTTATTTTGGGCATCAAATCTCCACACAATTGCGGGATTTTTGGAGCCGGGATGTTGGATTTCCCGCTACTTTTTATGTTTTTCGCCTTTTTTTGTTCGACCCTTAATGATATTGTAAAACTACGGACTACGAACACAGTACCTGATATTTGGTGAGTACAGATTGTTTACTTGTTCGAATTGATGACTTCTGGTGGAATTTTTTATCTCCCTATCAGGTGACCGTGCGATTGTGTCCTGCCCCTTGCTGTCAAACAGTGTGTTGCCTTTCAAACTTCCGTTTCCAACAGGCTGGAGGTGACCATATAAATTTCCACAGCCTGCTTTACCAGCAGTCGGCCTACATACAAAATATACACAAACAAAACAAAACACTGTAACAACTTGAATAAACAAGCACTTCGTTCCAGAAACTTACTTCTGTTTGCAGTTATTTTTGCCTTAAATCAATTTCTCCGGTTACTTTGGGCTATAGGATATGTCTGCTGGCGGTCGTTTTCTAATGGTAAAAATAAATTACTAATTGGCCAAATTACTTAACACCTTTGGCACTTACACTTTATAATTTTTAAACACTGATTATTTGCACTGGACGCTTCACTATATAACCGCACTGTACATTTATTTTTAAACAACTGTTAAAGCCGCTCCAAGTTTTCACTCCTTTTATAGAGCGATTTGCCTCCAAATCTTCTTCTTTGGCTTACTTGGGCGCTTTTACTTTGTTGTCAACAAATTTTCCGCCTTATTTTCCCTCTTCTCATAAAACTTCAAAATTTGTTCTAAACTTTTGGCGGTTACTATAATTATGAATGAATCGCCTAATTACAATCATTCCCTTCCCTACGATCTGGCAACATCTATTTTTCTCACAGCTGATGAATTATTAAACACAGATACTGTGACTGTGGTTGGCAACGCTCAGCCAAAATGCCGGAAACACATGAGATGTTTACAACATTTCATCCAGCAAATTACCAGGTAAGGTTACATTTTCCTTGTTTACTATTTTCTTTTTTCATTATTTTTTTTTTTTTTTAGGACTGGGACTACATACACAAGGAAGAACATTTGGGGCATGGTATGACGGTTGGACCAGGTAAACTATGTATTGTATTTATTTCCAAATATACAGAAATGCTTGTATCATTTACTTTTTTCTTTTCAGGTACACCAATACCTCACTTTGCGTCATGGTTATGTATCAAAACAACACGACGCAAATTGACACAACGCAAAATGAATTACAAGTTTCCCGAGCAAACAAAGTAAGGACGAAGAAAGGTTCTAGGATTCTTAAAACACTACCTTTTCAACAGAAAATTGAACACAGTGAAAATTAAAAAAGAAACACAATATAAAATTTAATTACATTCATACAAAAGAAATCAATTAAAACAAAGTGAAAAATGTGCTAAAAATTAATAAAACAATATACGTACGAAAGAAAACAAATTCAATTAAAACAAAATGAAAAGTGCAAAAAAAAAAAATTATAAAACAACATACGTATGAAAAACAACACAAATTCCGTGAAAACAAAAATGAAATATATAATTTTTTTATGTAAAACAAAATAAAAATTAATCGGGCTGAACCCAAAACAACGCAAATTCAAAAGTCTGACGACGCACAGTGAGAAATAATAATACGGCAGTGACGCAACTTCGAAGAAACGCAAAACGACACGACGCAAAGTGAGGTATTGTATCGGTGCGAAATTTTTTGTTGGAGCCACTGCCTCTTGCAACACATACACGCGTTTTTACGTTTTTGTTTTGTTCTTTTAACTAGCGAATATGCAAATTGAGCCCAAAAATATTTTTACATTTTCCATTCGTTGCATATTTAAGAACGTAGAAATATTCAAATTTTTGATTTTAAACAAACTCGTGGATGCTACAGTCAGCATATGGTGAGTTAACTACTGCCGAAATTGAAAAGTGTGTAATAAATAAACAATCAGACTAAAACGGAAGAGAGAACGTATAACCAGTATAGGAATTACACCCTATATATGATATTGCTTAAAACTCTTAAAGAAAAACTAATTTCTGCTAGGTAGGGTTAACCTCCCGATTTCTTATATTTCTTTCAGAAATTTCTTATATAAATTATTTTAAAATACAAATTTTTCGGGAAATTTCATAATTTAAATACAAGGTACCAATAGTAACAGCACAACTAGTCCGCTTTTTATTCGGAAGTCAACATTTAGTAAATGTTTACCTTCGCTCATTTGTATGAGAGCAGCTTAACTATTGCAAGATAATTAAACTGCTCAAATTTTATTATCGTCTAGTTGTCCTTTTGGTGGTAATGGGAGAAATATTAATATTCCACAAATAATTCATTTTGTATGGGAGGTACCAGAAGGGTAGGCCTATATAATCCATATTAATTATACCCCCACCCTACGGGTAGGAGGGTATATATCATATGATACGATCCACAAGTGTAACACATAGAAGGAGACACTTTAGACCTAAGTTTCTTTGAACCAAATTCGGCTGGTACGTACGATAACTTTCGAAAGACAAAACCAAATGTTTTGAAGCTTTTTAAACAAGTTACAGTGAAACTTCGATATTACGAACTTCGTTATAACGAAAAACTCAATATAACGAATTTTTAGCTGAGACCCTTGAAAAAACCTTTTTATTGCAAAGTTTTTCATACAAAAATGCTCTATAGCTATAACGAAAAAATTCTGTTCTATAAAGCCTCTATATAGCGAAGTATTTTTTCAAAAGCCTCTATACAACGAAATTATAATTGAGTAATACATACATATAACATTTAAAGTGTGTAAGTCATTATCAAAAGCCTCTACATAACGAAGTCTTGAACTATAGTCTCCATACAACGAAGTCAGAATAAAGCATAAAGCAAAATTAAATTTTAAGCAAAACGGGGAATTCCCTTTTAAAACCAACGAAAGGTAAATGTCTTTGCAGGTTAATATGTAAAGCGCCACAAATTACATAGTCAGTTCTGTTTTGGTTCTTTGTCAAAATGAGTGTATTAAAGCGTAAATCAATTTCTATACGAGAAAAAACAAACAAAAATTACACAATATTTTACTAAAATGTAATAAAATAAAAAAATAATAAAAACTTAATTTTTTATTTACCTCTTAAATAGTTAATTTTTATTATTATACTAGTATTTTCGTGTAAAATAGAATTCGGACAAAAAAAAACTATAGTTATAACGAATTTCTTTCGTATTTCTTTAAATTTCGTTATACCAAGGTTTCACAATGCATATGTATAACGAATCAATAGCTATAACGAAGTATTTTTCGGTCCCCTCTAGATTCGTTATATCGAAGTTTCACTGTAATATTTCCCCAAAACTACTTACGGTATTGAAAATGAGCTATATGGCCCCTCTCCTTCTGGAAACATTCCGCCCACTAGAAATCGAATAATAATATCAAAATACCCAACGCGATCATGCCCAAATTATGTATTTAATTAAACTTAATGAGGATAAAGTTTTGAAAAAAAAACTGGTAGTCCGGCCACGCCCTCTCTGGTACCTCCCATAAATGTACCATTCCGCCCACTTTAGAAATCGAGTAATAATATCAATACATCCAACGCGATCGTTCCCAAATTCTATATTTAGTAAAACTATGGAAGGATAAAGTTTTGGAGTAAAAACTTGAAGTCTAGCCACGCCCCATCTGCTACCCCCCATACCCACCAGATGCTGCCAACTTTAGAAACCGATTAATATTATACATTGATACAACGCGATCGTGACCAAATTCTGCATTGAGTAAAGCTCAAGCTGGATAAAGTTTTGGAGATCAAATGGGAAGTCTATCCACGCCTCTTCTGGTAGTAATATAAATACACCCAACGTGATAGTGCCCAAATTCTGTTTTTAGTAAAGCTAAATCAGGATAAAGTTTTGGAGAAAATAAAAAAGCCAAGCCCCTTCTGGTACCTCCCATACAAATGTACCTCCCCGCCCACTTTAGAAATCGAGTAATAATATCAATATCAATCAACACTCTATTACAAAGAGATAATTCAATTGACTTAATTTAAACAACCTCCAATTGTTTGGAAATATTAATTTCCTAAACATAGGTAATTTTGTATGGGCGGTACCAGCAGGGTCCACTTTCAATAATATTACTTCTTTTAGAAAATTTTAATACTGAGAAATTTTCAGACGAATCAGTTAAGGTTTACTCGAGTTTTCCTGCCCATCACCCAGCCAGACAAACGGACATGGCTCAATCGTCGAGCAGTAGCATTTTAATCCATTCATACAACATTTCTCCCAACTAATTCGGTCTATTTGGACGCGCTTGACTATGTTGATGTCATACAGCTCATCGTTCATACGATGACGGTACTTGTCGTTAACCATGATGGGTTCAAATGTTTCGCGGAGTCTTTCAAAGACTCCCAAAATAGATTGATCTGCTTGTGTCATTACCCAGGACTCTGTGCTGTAGAGCCAGTATGATCAGTGTATGGTAGAGTTGAATCTTTACTCGTCGTGAGATGGATTTGTGATTAAATCGCTAGCTTAGCGCATAGGAGCAGCGGTGTGCAATCAAAACTCGCAAAATCATCTACTACCTCAAAGTTTGTTGTCAACGTCCAAGTAGCATCACCAAACAAGTAGACTCTTTGTTCGTTGAAACAAATAACTTGGGTTTGTTCTCATTATCGCCAGACCAGATCCCGCGATAAAACACTCAGATTCCAATCATCGTGTTCGTATGCTGGTGCATACATGTTGCCAGATTGCGATTATGATGTTGCCAGTTCATCGCCGCCGGCCAGAAAAGCTTTGCCGGCAGTGTATCGGCTCCCGTAGCTTTGATTTTTGAAGCCATGTAAATGCCGTGGTACCGGCCGTGGTATAGTACACAAGTAGGTGCCGTTAGTTGTGAATCTAAAAATAGAAAGCGTGTTAATTTACAGCAACGCGAGAAGCTATCCCATAGCTAATTCATGGGGAATATAGGGAAATTAAGTAAGTAACTAAATTCTGTTTTGATCTCGTTTGGTTCTGCAGTGGACAATCTATTCTGTCGTCGATGATTGCAGCGATCTCGTCACTTTTGCTGCCTTCGGGAATGAACAGAATACGAAAGTGTGCCCTCCTTATTTGCAGCTTACACTGCGTGTCTATGACCAGATTTTTATTTGTCCTTACACATGGGCATCCCTGTGCCAAAACCTTTGCTTTTTTTTAATTTTGGTAGAACTTTCTGGGTTCACCTCTATCCCTGTAAACGATACCTTGCCTTTCACTTTTCTTCTATTTCTTTTGTCTTGTATGCAGGATCCTATTCCTTAGACATTGCTTGTCTGGGCGTGGTTTTCCATAATCCAGTACGGCCGTTGTCGCAGTGATCGGGATCATAAGCAGCTATGGGCACATTCAAAATCAAAGTTCAAAAAGAGCGAACGATGTGTACATACACAAAATGAGCGAGAGAGCCACACACGTATTCTCACACCCATTGAACGAAAACAAACAAATGCATACAGTCTCGCCAGAGCATTCGCCCGACGCGGTTGTGTCGACGCTTGTTGTTAGCACGGCAATAAAAGGAATGCATTTTTTCAGTAAAAATGAATTGTAATATGTTAATGTGCGTTGCCACGCGCACTGCAGTAATATTTATTAATTATTTCCTGGATTTTTATATCATAATTTTGTTTATAGTTATGGAAAAACTATATAACAATTCCCTTCACTACAGTGAGAGAGGGAAGAGAGTAACTCACATTGGGCTGGTTGTATTGGGCTGCCGTTCACTTAAATAAAACATCCCTGCAAACATTTTTGATTGCGGAAGAATTATACGCGAATCATTTGGAAGATGAACTTAATTGCGGCGATTATTATCTGCGATTCGTCCGCGAATCCCAAGGTGTGAGTAGTTGTGTCTCGAGACGATTCGCCGAGAATTGCGTGGAAGTGTGGCAAGCAAGTTGCGAAGAAGAGTTGGAAACGAATTGCGAAAATGTCTTATATGGGAAAACCATAGAAGAGTTCCTCACGAATCGTGAAGAAGATTCCCAAATGAATTGTAAAGAAGATCCCCAAACGAATCGTGAAGAAAATTCCCTAAAATGCAATTAAAATTGGTCGGTTATGATCCCCTTAATGGCAGATCTAACGAAGCTTGGTAAATCATGTCCACCATATCTTATAATCATTCGTTTTTGAAAAAAATAGTAAACAAATATTAAACCTTTTATTTTAATTGTCTTTACAAATGATCCACTCACTTTTTAACTTTAAATGATTATTTTCGCTGTTTCAAAAAAAGAAACAAGAATTTTTTACCGTTATGAGTTGGCTGAGGTTAATCGCTCACGATCTTCAACTCATTGCGTGGGGGATTATTAGATAAACATTTTTCTCAGTTAGCCTCTCTCTGGTTCTCGGAGAGAAGTGTTATGATAATCTATCCATCGTACACACGATTAACAAGCAAACAATTGCATTAAAGGGTTACAAATAATTCGCGTGCGGGATCGACTGACAAGTAAACCTCTAACAATTGCCGAGAAGTTTTACTTACGAATCGCGCATAATCGCGCTGACAAACAATCGTAAAATAATTGTCGAGGAGAGTTTCAAACAAATCGCGCAGATAAATTAATTTCAAATGATCGCCACGAAGAATTGCGTATTCTTCGCGCGGCATACTAATCTTCCAAACTCTTCCAAAATGTTTGCAGGGATTGAAGCACAAACACAAGCAAGGCTTTCAAAGTAGTGGTGCCCATAGCTGATCATAAGAAATAGGGTTGTTTGTTTTGATGTAATTGAGAGAAGAGAGTTGGTTGGTGTAGACTTTGGCTATCTCGATGGCTTTGTGATGGTTAGCTTTCTTTGCGTTACGAACATCTATGGCACTAGCTAATCACTTTCGTACGTTGGCTGCAACTAGATGCTGATCTAAGTCAATATTTGCACCGTGCGTTACACGCAAATCCACATCGCTTGTTTTTTAGTTTATTATAATTTGATCTAAGGATACTTATGTTACTTTGTGGATATCTTTATGCGGAAATCTGGTTCCGCTCACTACCATTTATCTTGCCGACGCACAGTGGGGTATTGAACACACAAAACGGAGATTAATTCAAGAAAGCGTCCGATGTTTGTAAAATTTGGCACAGATGATAATTTAGCTATAAAATCGATTGGTTTGAAGCTACGGTTTGTATCCGATCTCTTTGAAATTTTGATATTGACTTACGGCCTTATTCATAAAAAAAATTTCTAAAGTGGATATGTGAAGCGTTCTTTAGCTATTGTATTGTTTAGCTCTAAAAAACCTTTAATAAGAAATTGTGTTCATAAACGTTTGTTAGGCTCCACGAAAAGCCCCCCAATGAAATAACGCCCGAACGAGAAATGAAATATTAACCAATTTTTTTGGGCCGTTTTTCATTTTTCTTTGGGAATTATTTCATTCCTCATTTGGGGTTTTCAAATTATGAAATAATCTCCAATGAAATAACACCCAACCAATTTTTTAAATTTGGGAATTGTTTCATATCGTGAATAATTTCGGTGTTTTTTCATTTTTTATTCGGGGGTTATTTCATTTTTAAAGCTGTTGGTTTTTAGGGTTTAAAATAGGCATTTTACAAGAAAACTTTTAACATGTGAATATATTACAATATGTTTTGAATGTTTACAGATATTTCCATTTGTGTTCATATTGACGGATAGAAAATCAACAAAATGCAAAATTCGATTAGCACACACTAAGAATGAATTTATTTTTTAAATTTGTAAGAGTTTTTCAAAAGGAAGAATTCAATAAAAACAAAGAGTTTGATTTGCTTTTGAACACTGGAGTTGATTGTGTAAAGGCCAAACGTAAAAGGCAAATTGTCTTCCGAACTGCAAAAATAGAGCAGGGCTACAACGATCTACGATCTACACGATTCATTTCAATAATTTTGCGACTATGCTGTTGGTCCATATTGACTTCGTGAAATCCTTAGTGAAACTGGCTCTTTTATGAATTTTGGGCATAATTTCATTTTTGTTGCTGATGGGGTTTATTTCGTTGGGGGTTATTTCATTTTCATCATTGGGTGTTATTTCATATGAAATAACTCCCAAATATTGGGGGTTGTTTCGTTTTCGCTTTGGGGTTTATTTCATTTATTTTTCGATGTTATTTCATTTACAGTTTTTGGGTGTTATTACCAATTTTTTGGGGTTAATTTCATTGGGGGTTATTTCCTGGGCGTTATTTCATTATTTTTTTTTCATTATTCATCAAAAATTTCTAAAGTAGGTATGAAGCGTTCTCTAGCTAAAGTATTCTTCAGCTCTAAAAAACCTTTAATAAGAAATTGTATTCATAAACGTTGTTTATCAGTACTTTAGCTTTATGTGTTCCGGTGGCAACGCCGACTGTTATAGGTCGTAAATGATGTATAAAAAAAGCTTTATAGTCGGATACAAAAGCTTTATAATCGGATACCAAATATGTATTTGCACTTACAATAAACTATGAGCATTATTGTAGCTCAATTATTCATTGTCTACGATTCTCATGACGATAAGAAAGACGTTAAAGTAAAAATTGTATTAACAAATTTTATTTTCTTTTCCTTATGTTGAAAAAATATTCGGATTTCGATTAAATTTTTTCCTTGTTTTGATTGTTTATACATCACGAATATTATTTAATTATTTACAAATTATTTTTGAATATTTTTGGAGAAATATTTTTTAAAATGGAATTCATGAATGAAAAGTGTCTATTTAGATACTTTTCTATGTGCGCGATGATTAAGAAGAAAATTTCCTTCACAACGTATACACGCAACATCTCTTTCCAATAGGAAAAATGCGGAAAAACTCAAAAAAAAATCTCAAATTCATGAACATAGAATAAATTGTACAAACGTCAAGTTATAGCACGCTTAAAGTGGAGACAACCCTACTTTAACTTATTGAAGATGTAAATCGTTTATGAATATTGTTTTGTCGAAATTTGCTTAAAAATGCATTATAAACCCCTTATAAGTTTTTATGAATAAGGCCTTAACTGTTTAAAATACATATAAATGCTTATGTATAAACACTAATGTATTTATATAAAGGGTGGGGTGGGGCGGAGGCATTGGGAAAGGAAAGAACTGCCAATGGGAATTCATCATTACAGCATCATTCCAAGTTATTGCACATCTAATGCAAAGCGTACACAGAATGCTCACGGTGTCTAATCGACTGGTCGGTATCTTTAGTAACGGTCTCCGATACAGGCGCAACATTCTCCTCTATATCGAATGGAAGTGGAATTTTTGGTTATGCAGTAACGTACACTGAGGCTAAAATTTAAGAATGATATTGACAATAGCGCTCTCAGATAGTCTATTATGAACATCACTTGTCGAGCGTACGGCACGAAAAACATTTTTTACAAAAAAATATTTTTTAGAGTGGCTGCTTCCATTTCAGTTACTTCATGACAAAATGGCGAACAATATTAAATACCAATCAAATAACAGTTCGCAGACTATTAATACTATTAATAAACAACATATTTAACTGATTCTAATATCTATTGAATCAATTATTGAGTACAAAACTTAAATTGGAAATCGCAATTTTCATTTTTTAATTAATCTCCGTTTTGGAGGTTCCTCCAAATCAGAGTGATGTTAAAATATTTTGCATTGATGCGGATAAGTAGTGGCTTTCCAGCCACTTACAGCGTTTAAACCGCGAGACCAGATGTCGAAATCTCTTGCCAACTATTAACTCGCATGTCTCGTTTTTTTTTCTACATGGCACCTGTAAAAACAATTCTTTAGTCGAGTGCATATTCAATACAGGTAAACAAAAAAAAGTGAAACAGTATATACTACATTTTTATACCATCACCCTTAGGGATGAGGGTATATATCATTTGATACGACCCAAAAGTGTTTCTTTGAACCAAATTCGATTCATGACTTTTTAAGTCGTTTGAGCCATGTCCGTCTGTCTGTCTGTCTGTCTGGTGGCTGTCCGGCTGGTTCGCACGATAACTTTCGAAAGACGCAACCAAATGTTTTGAAATTCTGCACCAGTTATTATTTTCTCAAAACTACTTACGGTATTGCAAATGGGCTACATGGCCCCACCCCTTCTGGTACCTCCCATACAAATACATCATTCCGCCCACATTAGAAATCAAGTAATAATATCAATACATCCTACGGGATCCCCAAATTCTGTATTTAGTAAAGCTATAACAGGATAAAGTTTTGGAAAAAATGTTGAAAGCCTAGCCACGCCCCTTCTGGTACCTCCCATACAATTCTACCCTTCCGCCCACTATAGAGATGGAGAAATAAAATTATATTTTTAGTAAAGCTATAACAGGATAAAGTTTTGGAGAAAAAAATTGGAAGTCTATGCACGCCCCTTCTGGTACCTCCCATACATATCTGGTACCGCCCACTTTGGAAATCGATTAATATTATTAAAAGACCTAACGCGATCGTGCCCAAATTCTGTATTTGGTAAAGTTTAAGCAGGATAAAGTTTTGGAGAAAAAATCTGGAAGTCCAGACTCGCCCCTTCTGGTACCTCCCATACGAATGTACCACTCCGCCCACTTTAGAAATAGGGTAATAATATCAATATAGTCGACACGATCGTGCCCAAATTCTGTATTTTGTTATGTTATAACAGGACAAAGTTTTGGAGAAAAAATTGGAAGTCTAGCGACACCCCTTATGGTACCTCCCATACAAATGTACCTTTCCGCCCACTTTAGAGATGCACTAATAATATCAGTAGACCCAAGGCAATCGTGCCCAAATTATGTAATTAGTAAAGCTATAACAGGATAAAGTAATGAAGAATAAATCGGGAAGCCTAACCACACCCCTTCTCGTACCTCCCATACAAATGTACCACTCCGCCCACTTTAGAAATCGAGTAATAATATCAATATAATAGAAAATTATTTGTTTTACTGAGGGAAAGGGTAAATGTAAGTTGGGTTGCCCGACTGAAACTTTCTAACTGGTTTTAGTTACAAATCGGTTAATTTCAATAACTCAAGACTTAAACAATATCTTATATTGGGTGATGGTATTTATCAGTCAGTTCAACTGACTGAAATTTCTGTTCTGGTTATTTTATACCATCATACCACCATCGAATACGAAATGTTACATGTGAATGAGCAAACTGTACACACTACTATTTTGCCAAAGGTCTTATTTCTACCCATACCACTTAAAACCATGACAGAACTTGAGGAAGTATAACAAATTTTTGTGTAATATGTTCCCCAAAGCTGCTTTTTCGTGTGCTGACGTTTTTAATATTGTTGCTATTTTTGTTGGTTCCATAATGTTCAAAATGTAATAAAAATGTATCTGTGTGTCATTGAAATCAGTGTTAGAATTTTAAATTAAATACCAGTAATACGATTTCATGTTTTGCATTTGAATCAGAATCCCAAATGTTTTGGGTGAGTGGGAGTATTTCTAAATTCCGTTCGTTTGGGGATTATCTCTGGACGAGGGTGATTTTTTTTTGTTTGGGTTCATAAAATGTATTCACATATTTTTTTTTTTTGCTATCACGTGGTGGTGATGCTTTCCTTTGAAGGGGAGGTTATTTCGTCCTAATATTTTGCATTTGATGTCTTTTGTTGTCATAAAAGTGTTTGTGCTTTTGTTTACTTTTATACATGGAAAATTTAAATAATTTTTACATTCTGTCTACAGAAACTAAAATGTAAGTAAATTTAAAGTTAAAAAATGTTGAAAATATATAGTTTTGTTGAAAATTCGATGAAAATCGTACATATGGAATAGAGAAGATTTTGTGGTGGTAATGACATTATTATTTGTTTAATCAAAGAACTCTTTCATATATAATATTCATCAATGATATTTGTAAATTATAAGATTTGAATGTAGTATCTATCATAATTTACACCCAAAATAGCAATAATTTATCTATGTATATAATTTTATGTTTCACTTAAATGCTTAATGTTGCATGCCAATTATAAACTCAAAGTATTTTAATCAAATTTTTCATAAAATCATTAATAGTTTAGTTTTAATTTTGTTCGCTAATACAAGATAAATCGGAAAAAAGTAATTTAAAATGTTATCTAGAAATTGCAATTGTACACCTTGCTTTTAAAACTAGCACTTGATGGCATGAGTCCTAAGAGTGTCCTTTGTAAATAGCGATGGGGACAACATCAAAGCACTTTTCTCTTGCTGTTCGCATTTCAATTGCAATTTTCATAGCAAATGCTTGAAAGATCTTCTTTTCTATGTCATCAGAGGACGTTGTCCTTTCGCCGCCGCCATTGCGCTGGCACTTGTCGTCGTCGCTGATGCTTATTATGCAAACTACTCGTAGCGACAAAACGAGACACACGTGTCATTAAAACGCTGTCAATGTTCCATTCCTGTTTTCGGAACACAAATGTCCTGGCAATGCAAAGCAAATGCAGACGGGAAGGGCGAAATACAAACAAACTTTGGCATCATCGGTAAGTTCTCTACAAATGTAAATGGCAATTATCACTGCCACTGTTGTGAATTGGTCATGATAGTGTGCACAAAGTAACGCCAATTGACCTCTTGGGTCCGTCCGTTGACTGCATAAAAATCATGAGTCCGTTGACCAAATACCACTACCATACGCTGAGAGACCAACACATGTACAGACACATACACACAGGAAAAGGAAACACGTCAAAGCTAGCGTATAGAATCCTTTATGAAAATGGGGATAATCTAAGTAAAGGGAGCATTCTATTGGCATGCTGGCGTATTGAATTTCTTGAGGGTATATAAGAGTCAACGTTTTTCACCACAATAAATAACAACATGTCTTATAAAATATATTTACCATACTTAAGTCTAAGTGCTATGTTACCGTTGAGTGATATAGGCTGTAAGTACGGGTCGAGTGACGTTAGCCGAGAAAGCTTGTCTATAATAAGATCCGGTCGTGCCATGATTGTTGCAACACACTACTATCATACTTCTCATAGAGCTGACGTTCACACTCGTCTAAAAACAAGTAGATGCTGTTTTTTTGGGTCTACAAAAAGAAAGCGTGTTAGTTCACCACAACGCTAGAAGCTATCCCATACCCAAGTTTCGCCTAGGTTAGGTTAATTTGGTAGCCTTCTTTAGTATAGCCCACGTCGGCCTTAGTCCCGTTTTAAATTCTCGCACCAATTATTTTCATGAAATGGCATAAATGTTCCGCAGACCGCTTGTTGATAGACAGGTATTGTCCATAAATGCCACCAAAAGTGGTCCGTAGCCTCCTCGTCTTCCTCATCAGTGCAGCTTCTACAAAAATCGTTGTAGGGAAGTTTCAACCTCTTAGCGTCTTTTCCAACCTTTTAGTATGTTCCATATAAGGACATCCAATAAGGATATAAATTTTTGCTTATGTGTGTGTTATGCGACGATGATGCTATCTTCGCACCGTTGGGTTAAGTTTCTATTAGCTTTTAGATGCTTTCTGTCCTTAAGATTTTTAATGATAGAGGAGAAGTCACAGCAAATATACATTTCACAACTTGTAAAATAAAGTTCACTGGCAATAATAAATAATGATTTTAAACCGAAATATAACAATATCATAATTCAATTCACATCAACAAAAAACAAAATCAATTTATGCAAATGTCAGAAATCCCACGTCATAGCCGGGCATAAAGAAGTATTAAGAGATATGGTGCCACTTTTTCTCTACCATGATAAAAGTTTCCACACCAATTGCTTTGAAGTTTTGATGTTATTTTTCTCATTTGAACACTTACTTTTGTCTTAAACGAGATATTTTTGTTTAAATTCTTATATTATCTTCAATATCAAACTGTTTTTCTTAAGTCCAATACAAAAATAAACTCTTTTTTAACATTTTAAAATTTTTTTCTAAGGAAATTTCTTTCGACGCGGAAACTTTTTTAACCGAATCAACCTTAAAACCTGATTTTTATTATTATTACCATTTCCCCACAAGGTACTGGAGTGGGATTTTGCACAGAAAAAAAAGTTATATCCCTAGTGTACAAGTGCTTATTTGCCATCACATTCGACACTCCACCTTAATACACCCTTTCCGGTAATGTACACATACATATATACGTACTGCATGGACTATTTATTCGAGAACGCTAACTTCTCAATCGAAAACTCATTGATTACGTTGATTGCATACCTCCCTTAGGAATGGACTCCAGTCAGCTCAGCACCATCAAACGGCTTTTCATGTGTTTCAGTCAATTCTCTCCTCGGGCAAGGTAATTTAAGCCAGCAAAAAGCTAAATAAATACCAAAATAAGGACAAAATACGTTATGGCCAATGGACGCCACCGCCCGGTTTGTCATTGTACATTTTCGGTTCCTTCGTACGTTGCACTTAAATTAAAATACAGTTCCAACCATCCCCTTTATAAGCGAAAAAAGATGCTGTGATTGTTGGTTGGGCTGTAAGTGGGAAGAATTTATGGTTGTATCGGTCTGAGTCCAATCTGATATTTGTGTCAAATTAGTTCTACATTATGCGAAGCCTGAGTAGGTGTTGACGACAATATCTAGTTATCCTGGCTTTGGTGTAAGCAGTGAGTGGGTTGTTATACGTGGCTGTTGGGGATTTAGTTAATAAAAATATCAAAAACTACTCTGCACGCACTCTCTCTCTCCCTCTCGTGGACATCATCACATTAAACTCTCTTGCGACAAGTTGTTGTGTGATGCTTGTTCAATACCATTGACTAGAATATATAGTACTAGTATATGCTTATGTGATATTTGGAGCAATGTATGTTTGATTATACGCACTGATTTTAATGATTTTCCTTTGGGCACGGTATTTGGTACTGAAAATTCCCTGGGGAAATTGTAAAAGGACATGCACCAAATTTGTATCATGTCAAAAATGTTCACTCATAATTAGCGAATTGTAATTATTGTCCAGTTAGTCAGACGTTTGGGAGTTCTAGTGTTATAACCAGGATTTGAATTACAGGAGGACCGTTTTGATTGCTAATTATTGGGATATGTTGGAGTTAAAATAAAACGTGTGTGCAATATTAACGTTATTCTCGTAGCGTAAGTTGTATGATTTTTTGAACTACCCCCGACTGAAACTTATACTTATTTTCCCTTTGCACCCCATGAATGAGGTATGGGATAGCTTCTCGCGTTGTTGTGAATTAACACGCTTTCTATTTTTAGATTCACAACTAACGGCACCTACTTATTTATCGACGAATTCGAACGTCACTGTTTTGAGAAGCTCTTACTAGACACGACGATTGAATCGACTTTTAATACTGCGAAGTTGCTGCCAAACAACATTCGAGGGGAGCGGACAATGAAAGAAAATTTTATTTATTTTTTTCTTTTAAGATGACTGGAGCCAGGTTTGAACCTGCGATCTCCCGCATGGTAGTCGCGTGTTCTAACCACTATGCCACGGCCGGTCCCGACTGAAACAGTCATGTGTTTTTAATTACTTTTCAGGAGAACCAAAGAAATTTGGTTTAATTTTTAACTTTTCTCATATATTTCACACATTACTGATCATGATAACTTCCAAACCAATCAAGATATCACGAAAGGCATTTTAGGGTCGATGGACGACCAAACGAGTTCTAAAAACTGCAAAAAAAACGCCGAACACATAACTGGCGCAGCGGAAAGGTACTTTTTTATGGGAGCTACCAGAAGGGGCGTGGCTAGACTTCAATTTTTTTTAGCATAACTTTATCCTGTTATAGCTTTACTTAATACAGAATTTCGGTACGATCCCGTTAGGTGTAATGATATTATTAACTCGATTTCTAAAGTGGCGGAATGATGTATTTGTATGGGAGGTACCAGAAGGGGCGGGGGTTCAAAGAAACCTAGGGTCAAAAGTACATTTATTGTACCATAAGTTTCAATTTATTGTACTAAAAAGTACAGTCAATTGTACTAAAAAGTACATTTATTGTACCAAAAATTATAACTTTTTGTACAAATAAGTACATGTATTGAACCAAAAAGGACATTTAAGATATCAAAGATTACTTCATTAGTACCAAAACGTAGAATTTCTTGTATTGAAAAGTACTTTTATTGTACACAAAAAACAACAATTAATTGCTTCTCAGAGTACCTTTATTGTACCAAAAAGTACAGTAAATATACTAAATAGTACATTTATTGTACCTAAGAGTTCTCTAATTGTGACTTAAATTAAAAATATTTTTAAATTTTATTTGCTGACACTTTTGACAATATGTTTTTCAGAGTTGTATCAGTAAATTTTAAGACCTATATACACTTCGTCAGGTTGTTTTAATGAAGCATCGTCGGGACCACTAGTAATAATATAAAGATCTACATGCATATCTTTTTTGTAACTCCACTGAATTTAGTCAAATTTTTCACAATGTAAACGTTTATTGAACATTGACTTACGAATAAAAAACGGGCGAAAACGTAAATTTTCAATTAAATACATCGATACATCGATAGCCAAGACATTTATTCCGCTTGCTTGCGGAGGTTCGCGCTGGCGGGTTAACATTGGATGTTTCATTCTCATTCTCTTTGGTTTTTTATTTGTTCTTTTGTGTATACTCGAACTAAAATAAAAATGTAAACAAAAAAGAATAAGAATTTCATTTCTCATAGGAACTTTTGAACATAAAACACGAAAAACCTCCGACTAGCTTCCGATGGTGGATCCAAAAATGGAAGATTGGCGGATCCAAAAACGGACAATTTTGCTGCCACAAACAAGGCGACGATGTGTCTTTTTTGGTATCCCTTTCGGATCCTGAAACGGACATTTCATCCGCCAACAGTCCGTTTTTATTCCCTTTGGGCACGTTTCCGGACTTTAATGTCAAGTGGGTAGTATCTCCAACCATTTACGCTGCACAAGCAGGTAAATAATGATACTTAAGTAACTTCATTTGAATATCTGTTAATTTTAATAACTCAAGACTTTAGCAATATTTATCACTCAGTTCTTCTGACAAAAATTTCTCTACTGTTTAACATATTAAAGTATTAAGATATTGAATGCCTTATATTTCGGTAGCTGCCACTTTTGAAGCTTTTATTCTTTGACATTTGACAAGTAGAAACTACGCCATTACTAAAAATTTAACGATACACGCTTCAACAACGCATTGAAATTATTAAAATTCACTACAAACCAGTACAGAAATTTCAGTCAGGTAAACTGACTGATAAATACCATCACCCAATATAAGATATTGTTGAAGTCTTGAGTTATTGAAATGAATAGATTTTTAATTAAAATAAAATTACTTATGTATATTTTTCCCCTGCTTGTGGTGCAAAATCGTCCAAAACTTTACTTATTTGTGTAGGGGGTATAGGTGCCGGTGTGGAATTTTTGTGAGAAATATTAATTTTTCAAAAAAATTTAATTTTGATAGGGGGTACCAAAAGGGGTGATCCGATACAGTCCTTTTGCTTTCTTGACTCAAATTTTCATACGTACAACTAACGAATAATTTGACTGAATTCAGTGCACTTACAAAAAAAGATATGAATGTAAGACTATGGGGATGAGTTCGGTCCTTTGTATGGGAGGTACCAGAAGGGGTGTGTCAAATAGTTAGGTTTTCTGTGGTTTCGCCTCCTATCACAATATAAATTAACCGACTAATTTTCATTACCCCTTAAATGTCCGTTTGGAAGTTATGGAAGAATTATTAATTTTCCAAAAATAGGTAATTTTGTATGGGAGGTACCAGAAGGGGTGACCCGATATAGTCCATATTCACTCCTAATTCATATTTTCATAAGCGTACAAATTAATCATAATTTGACTGAATTCAGTGTACTTAGAAAAAATATATGTTTGTAAGACTATGGGGGTGAGTTCGGTCATTTGTATGGGAGGTACCAGAAGGGGTGTGTCAAATAGTTAGGTTTTCTGGGGTTTTGCCTCCTATAATAACATAAATTAATCGACCAATTTTCATTACCCCCCAAGAGTCCGTTTAGAAGTTATAGGAGAAATATTAATTTTCCAAAAATAGGTAATTTTGTATGGGAGGTACCAGTAGGCGTAAACCGATATAGTCCATTTTCATTCCTGAGTCCTTTTTTCATAAGCGAAAATCATTCTCATAATTTGAGTAAATTAAGTTTACTTACAAAAAAGATATGTATGTAAAACTATACGGGTCAATTCGGTAATTTGTATGGGAGGTACCAGAAGGGGTGTGGCAAAGGTTTCGGATTTCTTAGGGTTTGTCTACTTTTGCAAAATAAATAAAGTGACCAAATTTAAATATCCTACGATCGTCTGTTTGGAAGTTATGAAAGAAATATAAATTAACCAAAAATAGGTAATTTTGTATGGGAGGTACCAGAAGGGGTGGGGCTATTTTGCCTATTTACAATCCCATAAGTTCGTTTTGAAAAATATTAATACCGGTAAATTTTCATACCGATCCGTTAAGGTTTACTCGAGTTATCCTGCTGACCAGCCGTCCAGCCAGTCAGACGGACGGACATAGCTCATTATTCTTGAAAAGTCCTGAAACGAATTTGGTCTTACGATACTTGGGGTCTAACTCGTCTTCTTTAATGCGTTACACTTTTTATACCATCACCCTTAGGGATGAGGGTAACGTATTAAAGGAGACGAGTTAGACCCCAAGTATCTTAAGACCAAATTCGTTTCAGAACTTTTTAAGAAGAATGAGCTATGTCCGTCTGTCTGGCTGGCTGGCTGGCTGACTGGATGGCTGGTCAGCAGGATAACTCGAGTAAACCTTAACGGATCGGTATGAAAATTTAACAGTATTAATATTTTTCGAAAATAACTTTTGGGATTGTAAATGGGCAGAATAGACCCACCCCTTCTGGTACCTCCCATACAAAATTACCTATTTTTGGATAATTAATATTTCTTCCATAACTGTCAAACAGACCATCGGAGGATATCTAAATTCGGTCAGATTATTTATCTTGCAATAGTAGACAAACCCTTAGAAAGCCGAATCCTTTGCCACACCCCTTCTGGTACCTCCCATACAAATTACCGAATTGACCCGTATAGTTTTACATACATATCTTTTTTGTAAGTAAACTGATATCACTCAAATTGCGTATGCGTATGATGTTCGCTTATGAAAATTAAACTCAGGTATGAATATGGACTATATCGGTTCACGCCTTCTGGTACCTCCCATACAAAATGACCTATTTTTGGAAAATTAATATTTCTCCCATAACTTCCAAAAGGACACTTGGGGGGTTATGAAAATTGGTCGATAAATTAATGTTGTGGTAGGAGGCGAAACCTCAGAGAGCTTAAATATTTGACACACCCCTTCTGGTACCTCCCATACAAATGACCGAATTGACCCTTATAGTTTACATACATATCTTTTTTAGTAAGTACAATTAATTCAGTCAAATTTGGCGTAACTTGTACAGTTATGAAAATTTGAATCAGGAATGAATATGGATTATATCGGATCACCACTTCTGGTACCTCCCATACAAAATTACCTATTTTTGAAAAATTAACATTTATCCCATAATTTCCAAACGGACACTTGGGGGGGTAATGAAAATTGGTCAATTAATTTATCTTGTGATAGGAAGCAAAACCTTACAAAACATAACTATTTGACGCACCCCTTCTGGTACCTCCCATATAAAATACCGAACATACCCCCATAGTTTTAAATACATATATTTTTGTAAGTACAGTGAATACAGTCGAATTTTGCGTAAGTTGTACAGTTATGATAATTTGAATCAGGAATGAATATGGTTTATACCGGATCACCCTCTGGTACCTCCCATACAAAATGACTTTGTTTGGAAAATTAATATTTCTCCCATAATTTCAAAACCGGCTCTTGAATCATAATCAAATATGGTAATTAATTATCTTGTAATAGGAATTATTATTGGGTGATGGTATTTATCAGTCAGTTTACCTGACTGAAATTTCTGTACTGGTTTTCGTATCAAATGATATATACCCTCATCCCTAAGGATGATGGTATAAAAAGGTGAATATATAGCAGTCACAGTTCGCAAAACTAAAGCATTTTTTGGTCGTCGTGAAGTACCTTGTCGGACCGCAATACAGGAATTAGTGGAAAAATTCGAGCAGTTGGGACATGTTAGTGATGTGAAGAATAAAACCCGTGCACGTCGCTCAAGAACAACTGAGAATATTGCTGCTGTAGCCCAAACTGTTGAAGAAAATCCAGGTTTGTCCATTCTTCGTCGTTCTTTGGAATTGGGCATTCCACAAACGTCATTACACCGTATTTTGCATAAAGACTTGGGTCTTAAGACTTATAAAATTCAGTTAACACAATAACTCGATCATTAGCAACGTCGTGTCTTTGCTGGTTGGGTCCTTGAAATGTATCAAAATGATCCGAAATACTATCGAAAAATCATCTTGACTGATGACGCCACCTCGGTGGCTACGTCAACAAGCAAAATTGTCGCATCTGGGGCTCGGAAAACCCGGCGCTACGAGCCACACAACTAACGAAACCATTGATCTTTTACGGGAAAAGTTTCCGGACCGTGTTATCTCTCGAAGAGGTGATCACAATTCCTTCTTCCTTTGGGGCCACGTGAAAGATGAGGTCTACGCCAACAGCTCAGCGTCGATTCAAGACCTCAAAGATAAAATTCGTGAGGCTATCGAGGAACTAGGGCAGCCACTTTGGGTTTGGTTATGGAAAATTTCATGAAAAGAGTATGGTACTGTAAGCGTGCTCGTGGTGGCCATTTGGCTGATGTTGTTTTTCATTATAAACGGCATACCTTCTTCTTTATTATGTAATAAACATCTGATCATTTATCTCAAAAAATTTAATTTTTCTTAGATTACCAAAATAACACCTCTTTTTGTAAAACACTATACATGGCACAAAGCAATTCTAACAACAACTTCAAACGGCTGAATTCTACCACTGCACACTGGTCCCAAATCCATTTAATTTTCATAAACCAGAAAAATGTTTGAATTTTTTTTGACCGATCAGACTACGCTCTCTAACGCCTCCCATATTTCTAAAATATTTCCATGATAACTTGATGTGTTGCCAATAAGATAACATAAATTCTTTCTTCAAATTCACATTCTTATTTTTTGAGTTTCTGCCAAAACAAAAAAAGTATTTGGACCCAGTGTGCAGTACATGTATTTATAGAACTTTTAGATCTTAGTTTAAGTATCATCAACCAGCATTGCCGTGCAAAGTGTTTTGTTGTCTGCTACGGCCATAATTGAATATTGGCCAAAAATCATAACTGTGTAACATATCTTATAATAATTTTATTCCATTAACTTAATGAACTTCCCCCACCTTTCAGAGTATCACTCATTGTCCTTGATGATACATACTATAGTTTACTTATGTTAGAGTTTCTTTCACACTTCATCACATCAGTGAACCCAATCGTTACTTTAGCAAGTAAACAACGTGTTAGCTGTGTTCGAACCATTTAAATTTCATTGCCACCGGCACTTAAACGTTAACATAATTGTTTGCAAATTACCAATATCTTGGTTACGCATAAGCGCTCACAAAATTCATATTTCAAAAGTCTTATCCACGAAACTGCGTTGTACGGAGAGCTCAGCTGTATTAACAGATTAAAACCAATGGTTACGGTTGAGGACTTTTTCTAAACAACCATTTATTTGCCACCATCCTAACCAACTCCTCGGCAAGGCTTGCTTTGTCACAAGCATGAGCACACTATTGCACACTGTGTCAATAAGTAGCATCAACCAAACAGCCATAAAGTTTTAGCGTTTATTTTACGCTCCGGAGTGGGGTATAAAATTAATTGTCACAATTCAGTCATTTAAATTAATCATAAGACACTTTTCAGCAAATTACCATTTTACTCTATACTCTTACTATACTCAAGGATACAACCACCGTTGGCGTGAACAGTCAGGAACCCATATTCAGTCACCACTTAACATTGTGGGAGATCAAATGTTGAAACGTAATCACCCATCTGCCATGCCAGCCAGTGCTCTATGCTGCCAGAGTAGCGCAGTGGCATTGCCACACTGCTGCTGTTTGAATTATGATAACTACAGTCAGTTCCGTGAGCAGAGACCACCACTCTTTGCCAACGATACTCGCTGACAAACGAACTTAATGCCGGAGTATGGTGGGAGTATTTAAAAATTTTCCAAGCTGAAATTGACTTAAGATGTAGCAGGGTACTAAGTTTATTACCATTACCCCGGTCTTCATTTGGTACGGAAATTTACCTAGAGTTGTTGCAGCTCATACTTCTACCTTCTACCTCCTTCTTGCCAAGAAAGCAAAAAAGGATTGAGTTTCAAATGAGCCAAGAGGGAAAAATATATGAAAGTGTTGAAACGATGTTCAACGCTGCTTGCTTGATGTGGTGTTAAAGTGGAAAATGTTACTAACTGTCATGCACAGTGAGTGGAAACCGCAATGAGGTGAAAAGTTTAATGGATTTAAAAGAAACCCAAAGGCAAAATGTGTAAGTAAAGTGTTTCAATTAAAATGCGACAAAGGGAGAGTTTATAATTGACCCCGATAAGATAGCTAGTTGCCACGTATACTATAATGAAATGGAAAATAGCAGTTGCAAGTGAAGTAAAGTTATTCAAATAAGCTATACAATGGAATATGCTTGCTACCCCACACTATCGAGGAGCGTTTATTTTCGTATAGCGTTTCATGCCGTATTAATTTAAATCTGGCAGACTCTTAATCCGCCGACTGTTCATATCAGCAGTCTAATCTAGATAGGCCCAAATTTCTCTAAAAAAAATTTAATTTTCTCACGTGATCACAAGGTTCTAGGTTCTACAAATGTGCTGTACTGATGTACCCAAGTCTTGGATAGATAATATTATTTAAATACTAGTGGGCCCGGCAATGCTTCGCTATTGCATATTAACTTGTAATATATTTCTCATTTCTTACTATCCTAAATGCTATATCAATGCTAATTTATATATTTATAGGTCTACAAAGTACTTTGAAAACGGTACTTAAGCTTGACAATAATATGTTGAGTTTATTAACTTATATAACTAATTTCAAGTAACGGCTTAACATGGAAGTTAACCAATTAAGTTTTATTGTTGTAAATGCTAAATATCATAGTCTCTATGACGATAGTAGTAGTGCCGATATGTAGATTAAGTTTTGTCTGTATGGAACCATCTGTATACTAACGATCTCTTTGGGCGTAAAAAACACTTTTGTCATACCTTCTCCGCCTATTGACCAACAATGAAAATTTCGTTTGAAGCTTCATGCCTAGAGCCATAAAAACCTCCTTTGCCATGTCATCTTCTCATACGGACCAAGAATAAACCCGAATACTCTCAATATATTGAACTTGTATTACCATTTTTTGAGATAATTCGGTCACCAACGTTTGGCTTAACAAAGTTATGATCTCACGCGCTGCATGGCATATTACTCCGTCGTGTTGGAACCATTTCTCCTTCAAATAATGTGTAATGACACGATAAATAAAAAAATCAATTGATCGTCCACTTGCTCTAGTTCTTCTACAAGTTGGATTTCATATGAATGTAGACCGAGATCTTTCCTCAGCATTTGCAGAGATCGAGTTGCTGAGAACGGCGTCGGTTCGATAAATTTGAGTCCCCTGTCACACTTACGTCTACATCGTCGACGGCTTCTATTAGCTGCTCAGAGTGGATGAGTATATGCACCATAAACTTCACAATGGGCAAACAGAACGCGCATTTTGAAAATAAATTTGTAAGATTTGTAAACGTTGTTCTTGTGTAGTCTTTACATGATGATTTGCCAAAGTATACTGAAAGAAAGTCTATCACACTTCGTTAGTATGACAGCTAGATTTACACCTACACCTATAGAAGTTCTATATGTCAAAAAAATAAAAATAAAAATAAATGTTTGCTAATACTATAAACGGGTCTATGAAATAACTCCCACGAAATAAGTCCCACTTTTAAAAACGAAATAAGTCCCACCAAAAATTGCTATTTTGAAAGTGGGAGTTATTTCGTTTTTAAAAGTAGGAATTATTTCGTCAATTGGTGGGACTTATTTCGTTACGCGTTTTTATTTTAAGTGGGACTTATTTCGTTTTGAGTGGGAATAAATTCGTTTTGTAAAGTTGGAGTTATTTCATACCCCTAAATTTATATTTTGGCGGGATTTATCTCGTTTTAAGTGGGACAATATTTCCTTTTACATAATATTTACAGAAAGGTGTTATGATTTCATTATTACAGATCGGTCCACATAACTTTTCAGTTTTCGATTTTGAAATCCGCACTACGTCTGCAATAGAAGCCTACAATAGCGTCATAGGAAAAAGCATTCCAAAGAAGGCTACTTTTTTCAAATTTGTAGCATTTTTACAGATGCAAGAATTTGAAAAAGTAAGACAATTTGAACTATTGATGAATACGAATGGTAGTGTGGGAAAAAAGCGTATTAAAAAGTCCTGTGTTTTGAAAGCAGATATGATTTCGAAATTCAAGAATGATCTCTTACAAGGTACTATAACTCCTTCTAAATTCCTTGACCAACTGGTGTTATCAAAAAATAATTTAATTGTACAAATGGAGCCTGATGAAGATCTTTTTGAAGAATTATTATATTTGGAAGAGGACATTAAAGACGAGTCGTTAAACCATATTGAAACCAACCAGGATACAATTAATAATAATATGTGTGTGGTTTGTTTCATAAAGCAGCCAAATATCTTATTTTTTCCTTGTAAGCACTTGAAAATTTGCAGTGAATGCTGTCTTACAATGCAAACTCACAAAATTGATCAAACCAGTAAACTAGTGTCCATTCTGTCATGCAGAAGTTCATGAAACCCTTCAAATATTTTTCTGATAAATAAATGATTTTTTTATGGAGGGGTGCGATAAAGCCATGAAATATAAGGCCATTATGGCTTTATTTCTCATTTTTTTCTTATGCAAAAAGTTATATATTGGACATTTCGTAAAAGGGACAACCATAATTTTTTGTCCTTATCTCTCATGGCTCTTCTTTTTTGTTTATTAATTACTTTATACTTACTATAATAAAAAAACTAAAGAAATGTGTACAAATAGGTACCGAACTTAACTACTGGAAAAACAATATTAAAAAAAATTTTTGACGTAATTACGTATGTATGTGTTTTATTATATTTTTAGTAGGAAATTGGAATTCGTGTTCCATGTTTTCTAATATCACCATTACAAAATACAACTAATCCCAATGTCACGTTAAAACTATAATACCGCCTACCATGCACCAGATCTTCAAGGTATTTATAAAAGTCGATAATTTTAATCTGATGGTCCTTTCGAAACGCTTTCGATATTAATAATAAGAACAATTGATCTGTACTTAATCCATTTACGAATCCAAACGTTGTTACTAGTAGGCGTTCTCTATACGTTCCTTGACCGAAAAAAGAAATAATAATAAATTCTGGAACTCTATCAAAATTCGTAATATCCATTCCATTAAGAAGCCTTCTGCGAGCTTGCATACGATTTTTCTTTATTATTCCTCTGCTTTGATTATTCATATTATTCGACGTGTGTTTTTTTCGAAGAGTCAAATACTTCTTATTTGAAATCGCATTAAACAGTGAACAAGTGGGACTTATTTCGTTTATGAAAGTGGGACTTAATTCATTTTAGAAATATATTATTCAAGGGGGAGTTATTTCATTTTGAGTGGGAGTTATTTCATTTCAAGTAAATTTTTAAATCATTTAATTTTGGTGGGACTTATTTCGTTTACAAAAGTGGAACTTATTTCGTGGGAGTTATTTCATTTTTTTAAGCAATTTTTGGTGGGACTTATTTCGTTTTTAAAAGTGGGACTTATTTCGTGGGAGTTATTTCATAGACCCCTATAAATAAACATTCTAATTGTGCCCCAATCAAACAAATGGTGTTTTCTAGTCCAACCCCAATGAATATTGTTTAATTTTTCACTGTTTTAGTCTGCGCAGTTACTATATGTCGCCAACTGCATGTTGTACGGACCATTATTTGGTACAGTTTAAAATTGTTCGCGTCAAAAAAAAAAAACGTGGTAATCGTATGCCAGAATCGGAATCTACGATGAATTCTAAGAAAATTTAATTAAGAATCTATATGTCTTAAATCAATTCCTAGTTCGCGCTGAGAAGCATGAAGATTTCAGGTGGAGATATTTTTTTAGTGAATGAGCAATTATCGAAAATTTCAGACCTTTGGGCCCCGGTTCTAATTTTGGCCTACCATTCCGATGCTTGTAGACCAAGACGAAGAGATTGGTATATTTTTGACATTGTTTGGGATCTCGCCCAATATTCTGCACCTCTGCCAAAGGATTTTCAAAAACTTAATTTCGGTATGCCAACTTTCAGAGGCCATAACTTTTTAACCATTATAGATTTGCTTCAGTAATACGTCATTTAGTTTGTTAGGAAGTCAGTTTTACGCAGAAGGTCTCAAAAAATATATACTGAAGTTTTCGGTTTGTGCTCATTTAAAAACAACAAAAAAAAATCTCAATCTGAAATCTTTAAGCTTCCCAGCGCGAGCTAGGAATTGATTTTAGACACAAAGTTTGTTGATGAAATTTTCTAACAATTCATCGTAGATTCCGATATTGGTATACGATTTGATTAACCCGCACTAACTGTTCATATCTCTAGGCGAACTGCAATATACTGTTGAGAACGATCAAACTATCACTATGGCAGTTATAACTGTTTATTTTAAAAGAGGTGTAACACAGCCCACTTTGACCCTTACTGTAATTCACACTGTAACAACAACTTATGTAACAAATCACATCTTCATACCTCTGATAGTTTATGAGATATAGCCTTTTTCACTTTCAAATTGTACGGGTGGTGCCACGCTCCTTTATCCAATCACAACCAAATACAGCCAGAGACTATCAACAGGTCATCAGTACCACTTTCTAAATTTATCGTATAAATCGGTCTATCAGAAAAGCCGACAGAGCGATTTTTGAAAAAGGGACGTGGCACCGCCTACTTTGTTCCTGGCAGTAATTGATACTGCTCCATCAACTTATATTTCAACATATACATGTACCAAATCTTATCTCCATACCTCTGATAGTTCATGAGATATAGCCCTTTTAATTTTGAAGTTGAATGGGCGGTACCACTCCCCTTTATCCAAACACAACGAAATGTAGCCAGGGACTATCTAACTGTCAACAGTACCACTTGTCAAAATTTTCGTATCAATCGGTCTATTAGAAAAGCCGTCAGAGCGATTTTTGAAAATGGGGCGTGTCTAACGCACACCAATTCATTTTTATATATATAGATTTTTCATTTAGAAAATGCGATGATCTTTTTGTGAAAGTACAACATACACTGTGTTACTCCTGTTGGACATGACGAAAATTGAAGTGTTTATAAAAGCAGTACATAAATTTCATTCAGGTGAACTGACCGATAATTACCCTTACTTACTTACTTAATTTTCCTTTACACCCAATGTGGAACTTATTTCGTGGAACTTATTTCGTGGGAGTTATTTCATTTTTTTAAGCAATTTTTGGTGGGACTTATTTCGTTTTTAAAAGTGGGACTTATTTCGTGGGAGTTATTTCATAGACCCCTATAAATAAACATTCTAATTGTGCCCCAATCAAACAAATGGTGTTTTCTAGTCCAACCCCAATGAATATTGTTTAATTTTTCACTGTTTTAGTCTGCGCAGTTACTATATGTCGCCAACTGCATGTTGTACGGACCATTATTTGGTACAGTTTAAAATTGTTCGCGTCAAAAAAAAAAAACGTGGTAATCGTATGCCAGAATCGGAATCTACGATGAATTCTAAGAAAATTTAATTAAGAATCTATATGTCTTAAATCAATTCCTAGTTCGCGCTGAGAAGCATGAAGATTTCAGGTGGAGATATTTTTTTAGTGAATGAGCAATTATCGAAAATTTCAGACCTTTGGGCCCCGGTTCTAATTTTGGCCTACCATTCCGATGCTTGTAGACCAAGACGAAGAGATTGGTATATTTTTGACATTGTTTGGGATCTCGCCCAATATTCTGCACCTCTGCCAAAGGATTTTCAAAAACTTAATTTCGGTATGCCAACTTTCAGAGGCCATAACTTTTTAACCATTATAGATTTGCTTCAGTAATACGTCATTTAGTTTGTTAGGAAGTCAGTTTTACGCAGAAGGTCTCAAAAAATATATACTGAAGTTTTCGGTTTGTGCTCATTTAAAAACAACAAAAAAAAATCTCAATCTGAAATCTTTAAGCTTCCCAGCGCGAGCTAGGAATTGATTTTAGACACAAAGTTTGTTGATGAAATTTTCTAACAATTCATCGTAGATTCCGATATTGGTATACGATTTGATTAACCCGCACTAACTGTTCATATCTCTAGGCGAACTGCAATATACTGTTGAGAACGATCAAACTATCACTATGGCAGTTATAACTGTTTATTTTAAAAGAGGTGTAACACAGCCCACTTTGACCCTTACTGTAATTCACACTGTAACAACAACTTATGTAACAAATCACATCTTCATACCTCTGATAGTTTATGAGATATAGCCTTTTTCACTTTCAAATTGTACGGGTGGTGCCACGCTCCTTTATCCAATCACAACCAAATACAGCCAGAGACTATCAACAGGTCATCAGTACCACTTTCTAAATTTATCGTATAAATCGGTCTATCAGAAAAGCCGACAGAGCGATTTTTGAAAAAGGGACGTGGCACCGCCTACTTTGTTCCTGGCAGTAATTGATACTGCTCCATCAACTTATATTTCAACATATACATGTACCAAATCTTATCTCCATACCTCTGATAGTTCATGAGATATAGCCCTTTTAATTTTGAAGTTGAATGGGCGGTACCACTCCCCTTTATCCAAACACAACGAAATGTAGCCAGGGACTATCTAACTGTCAACAGTACCACTTGTCAAAATTTTCGTATCAATCGGTCTATTAGAAAAGCCGTCAGAGCGATTTTTGAAAATGGGGCGTGTCTAACGCACACCAATTCATTTTTATATATATAGATTTTTCATTTAGAAAATGCGATGATCTTTTTGTGAAAGTACAACATACACTGTGTTACTCCTGTTGGACATGACGAAAATTGAAGTGTTTATAAAAGCAGTACATAAATTTCATTCAGGTGAACTGACCGATAATTACCCTTACTTACTTACTTAATTTTCCTTTACACCCAATGAATGAGGTATGGGATAGCTTCTCGCGTTGTTGTGAATTAACACGCTTTCTATTTTTAGATTCACAACTAACGGCATCTGCTTGTTTATCGACGAATGCAAACGTCACTGTTTGAGAAGCTCTTACTAGACATGATGATTGACTCGACACTAATACTGAGAAGTTGCTGTCGACAACATTCGAGGGGAGCCGACAATGAAAGAAAACTGTATTTATTTTTTTCTATTAAGATGACTGGAGCCAGGAGTTGAACCTGTGATCTCCCGCATGGTAGTCGCGTGTTCTAACCACTATGAAACTGCCGGTCCCTTACCCTATGTTTATCTCGCCTACTCCAACCAGCTCTCCCAACTATGACGACACAAGGTCTCTACTTCTGACGTTCCCGATACAGTGACAGGATATTGCGCATTCCATGACAACCGCAGCAACAACCGTGCTTGGATATGAAAAACGGCCCTCAGCAGGATCATGAATAATGTCGCATATCGTCTAGAAATCATGATGCTGCTTACGTGGAAATGCTACAGCCAATTTAAATTTGGATTGTTGGGGCATGACACAAGAAGACAATGAAACAGGCGAGGCAGCAGTTAAAGCGAAAAAACTTCAGATCACGGAACGGGAGAACGAGGTTGTAGAGAGGTTAAGTGTTAGTAGTAAGGACCGAAATTTTAACCAGATTGTAAAAGCCAAAGGTTACTGTATTGGGATCAACTCCTGTAAGGACAAAAATGAAAATATCCACAAAGCCAAACCGAAGTAAGAATAGCAATATCGCGGATGATAAATAATAAAGCAGTCGGTGCCAAAGGACTTCTCCGGCAAAGGTCTTCAAAAAATCTGGAAAGAGGACTCTGTCATTAAACCGCTTGCTTAGCGCATAGTAGCAGCAGTTTGCGATCAAAACTCGTCTTTTGATTTCCCGGCTATTTTTGTTTATGGCGGAGCCAAGGTAGACAAAATCATGTACCACATTAAAGTTATAGTTCTCAACGTTCACGCAGCGTCCCAGACGAGTGGACTCTTTGTTCGTTGAAACAACTAACTTGGTTTTGTCCTCATTTATCACCAGACCCATTTCCGCTGACAACTTTTCAATGCTCGAAAAGGCTGCAGTAACATACCGCAATCTACGGTCAATGATATCTATATTATCGGCATACGAGAGCAGCATCCCAGCTAAATATTTTGTTGCAAAGAAACAATTGCAGAATAGCTTTTATTGATAAGGAACAAGTTCCACTTTAGGTTGCACAATATATTATATTTGATTGAAATTGTCCCAAAACCAACATGTTCTTCGGAACCTGTTATGAAATGAATTGCTTCATAACTTAATTTCATATGCTGTTTTTTTAAATTTAATTGGTTCTCAATTGGGTACTAACTCGAAATATATATTAGCTCCGATTTTTGAGTTTTTGTTAGTAAACACCTTCTTAAAAAAATATGTTTTTCGAATACCATCGGTTTAACAATGATCCGATGGATGTAAAGTTTCATTAACGAACAAATTGGATATTGTTTTTATGTTATCTATACACAAATTTTAAATGTCAGGTAAAAAACATAAGTCTTATTCATTTTCCGTTCTACGGAATATGTAGTGCAACATGTTGTACCTAATCGGTTATATGGAACCAGGAACAGAATAGAAGGTAGATAAAAAAGAAACGATTCTAATATCAATACCATTCGCAACATGTTCTGAAAAAATTTCCTGGGATGTGACTTTTGTTGAAGATAGTACCATTCCTGTTTACTGCAGCCTTCTGCATGATCACCCCATTACGATGCCAAAGAGATCGCAAAACAGACTATCGCCCTGCATAAAGCCTCGCTTGGTAGAAAATGGCTCAGTCAGATGATTGCCAATTTTCACTTAAGATTTCGTGTCAGTTAGCGTCATTCCGCAAAGGCGTATCAGCTTCGCTGAAAAACCAAACTCAGCCATGGCTTCGAGTAAATTTTGCCGCATTGGGCTGTCGAAGACAGCTTTATAGTCGACGAAAAGATGGTACATGTCGATCTGTTTCCCTTGGGTCTTTTCCAGGATTTGCCGAAGTGTTAATATCTGGTCAGTTGTTGACCCTCCAGGTCTAAAGCCACAATGATAAGGCCCGATCAGGTTGGATAATACTGGTTTTAGTCTTTCACATAACACACTCGACAGGACCTTATATGCGATGGGTAAAAGGCTGATACCGCGGTAGTTGGAGCACACACTTGGACCAAATTTTTTGCAGCACAGGACATAATACGCATATATTACAATCGCCGGGCATGCACTCTTTAAGCCAAACCGTGCGTAGGAGCTGGTGCATTCTCGTTATCAGCTCCTCACCACCGGACTTGAAGAGCTCTGCCGTCGAAAATTGCTGCTTTGTTAATTTTCAGCCGCAAAATTGCTCTTCTTACCTCGGCTTGACTTGGTGGTGGTCAATCTAAGCCGTCGTCGACAATTGGCGTGATACCTTCACGTGTGCTGCCTTTTGGAACCAGCAGTTGCTGGAAGTGTTCTTTCCACATATGCAGCACACTCTGCGTATCTTTGACCAGATTTCCATTATTGTCCTTACAGGAGGGGAACCCATTACCATAGCCTTTTGTTTTTACTTTCTGGTAAAATTTTCGGGCCTCACCTCTATCCCAGTATCGCTCTGTATCCTTGTTCTCCCATTGCTTCATTTAACTTTTTTTTCGCTTAAATAGCTGTCTCGCCTGTTTTACTGTCTCCGTGTGTCGTTCCCTAACAGCACGGGTTACAATTGGATGTAACGTTGCCCTATAAGCAGCATCATGTTCCTCAGATGCTATGCGACATTCTTCATCGTACCAGGATTTATCTGAGCGCCGTTTTTTATATCCTAGCACGGTTGTTGCTGCTGTTGCCATAGAATATGCAATATGATCCCACTGTGTATCGGGAACGTCAGATGTAGAGTTGTTGTGTCATTGAAGTTCGGAGAGCTGGTTGGAGGAGGCAGTGGCTATCTCTGGGGCTTGCAGCTTCGCGGTGTCCAGCTTTCTTTGTGTTTATTTACGTGCGTTTTTCGCTCTGCTCAATCTTGTGCGCAACGTGTTTGTTACTTTTTCTTTCTCGTGTTTCCAAAGCCAGTAATGGACATAAAGGCGGGTGGCTAGCCCAACCATCAGGGTTCGTCACCCACTATCAGCCGCTATTCATGGTAAATAATATCACAATAACAAAAGTTGCTTTAATCAAAATGCTATAATTAAAAAACTAATGATCCGACAGCTTTACTATACACGCGTCTTTTGAATGTTGGGGCTAACTACAAATCATATGGATTTAATTCTAGTACCGCGTTCTATGTGTCAGGTCGGGGACTTTTTAATTGGCCTATTATATTAATGTTGGGCGACCAAAACTCCGTTGGAAAGACCAGGTTACTGAGAACCTTACAGAACTCGGTGTGACTAACTGGAGAAGAAGCGCAGAAGATCGAGGCGCTTATAATATTTTTCTACGTGCGGTATATAATCCACTGGGATTGCATAGAAGTACCAGCTAAGTAAGTATTATATTAATGTATGGGTTATGACACAAGCGGATGAATCTGTTCTGACAGTATTTGAGTAAGAATTACTCCGTAAAATATATGGGCCCATCATCGTTGACGGTAAATATCAACGTCGTATGAGTCATGAGATGTACACTGACACTGACGTGGTCAGACGTACGAAGGTGCAGCGGTTGCTTTGGCTATGTTAGGTTAGACCAGGATACTACCCAGGTTACTGAGGACCTTGCACAACTTGTTTTGACTAATTTATCTACGCGTTTTTTTTGCGTTTTTCGACGTAGGTCTTGCTTGCTTGTTTTCTTCGCACTTAATTTCTGCTTTGTTGTTACTTTTTAGTGTCGATACACATTCGATTGATCTTGAAGCTCCGTGAGAGCTCCGAGCCCATAACTGCGCATGATTCATATCTCAGTTCATTTTATCATTACTTACCATGAAATGTCGGGCTTTATTGTACTTAAATTCTCCAACCAACCGTAATTATTATGCCCAAAACTTAAATTAAGGAAAATAGTTGATACAGACATGAGTCATGTCACATGACACCTCACTTCAACTCACTAGAAAATCAGACCAACATAAAAACATAAGCTTCAATTATTATAAGCACGGTGCTAATTATTGTTGTTTGCTATTTGGCAGGACGTTATAATCTAATTTTTAAATAATTGCGTAATTTGTATTTTTTGTTAATTATTTTTTCTTTATACCTTTAAATCGGCACATACAATTTTATATGTTGTTAAAAATTTTGCACATAAAAGTATGCACGCAATTATATGGTTCATGCCACTGTGCCATGTCAAGAGCAATAAAGCTATCGAAAATGATGTTACTCATTGTCCTAGATGCCATAATTGATGCCACAGTTGATGTTCTCACATCAGGACTTTGGGTGCTGTGTTGATGATGAGCATATACGCCAACATGTGAGTGCTGGGCTGAGTTATATCCTTCAACTTTTTATTCGCATGCTTCAAATAATTGTATTTTCCTTGAACATGCTAATTTTGATATTTACTTAAATTTTGTTATTTTACAAGAAGTAGTGAGTTGATATGAATTGTTATGTTAAAGTTAAATACATAAATTCTCGGTAACTTAGCAACATTACAAATAAAGATATTTTCATTGAAAATAAATTTATAAATGTATTTATAAATTTAATTTTCTTCAAGAATGTGTTATGTAATATCTTTGTTACTTATGCTTTATGATAACAGTCGATAGACAGGACAGGACCTATTGATATTATCAGCAAAAAAACCTAGATAATGTAAACTCTCCAAAAGTATTACTAATGTCACTTCGGTTGTTGTGCATTTTAATAGTATCAACCTTTACAACAAGAATAACTCTAATTAAAACATATATTGAAAAGGTTCGCGGATCCCTGGAGTATGGCATTAGAACACCATGACGTATACTTGATGGTGTTACTCATACTCATTGGAGATATGAGTAGTCGGGTCGATCGAAAAAATCGATTTGATCGGAACTAAAAGGTCGAGGGCGCAAACGTTTCCTTTCGCAGTCAACAAGAGGAGTTTTTAAAGGTTACATCAATTGGCGCACACATTAGAGTTTATAGCGCTCCCTCGATAAATCTTCATATTAAGTTTAATTACCTAATCTGGTCCGTCAGGGAATAAAATATTTATTAATAAAATCATACCGTGCAATCTAGTGCCTATTTCATATCTCTGCCCATTTGTCCTTATTAACATAATTTGTGTTTTTATATTAGATGTTTGTTTAAGAATTAGTTAAATTTTTTTGACATTACTAGAAATTCTATCCAGCAATAAAAAATTTTCTGATGGTGATTAAATTTGCACTAACTAGTGAACATATGGTACTTAGACACCATTTGGGATACTCGCCTTGGCGCCTTTGGTTCACGGAATATTGTTCCCATTTGTGGCACTGCAAACATTCATAAAAGATTTAAAATTGAAAGAGTTCTGTACGGTACAAAGAGAGTTTGCACAGCTCTTTTTCATTCCGTCCAATAAATTGCAATCGTTTTGCCAGGCAACATTGGCATCCACTGATAAAGCGCCATGGGCAGGCAATTTTACGCCTAAAAATTGCGAATCAATTTTTGTGCTACTCCTAGTTTCATTGCAAAATATTCAAAGTTACGCTTCATATTGACAACGGTCAGAAGTCCTTGCAAAGTGGTAAACATAGTAAAAAAAATTGTTGATGGAACCAACTATGGGAGGCTTTTGTTGACATTAGACACAAAGTGGTGAGGAAAAAAATCAAAACAAATAATTCCTTATAGAATTTAAAGGATAGGAGTAAAACATTGAATTCCTCAGGCCACCGTTTGAACGGAGGCCACACTCTACTTTGCTGCTATTAAGGCAAATTTGTCGAATGAACACCTGCTACAGGGTGCATCGAAAACATTTTGAGAGCATACTGCATTAAGTATAAATGGGCGAACTTAAATCGAATGACATTAATATTAGTTTCTCCTTTATGTTGTAAGATACTGCATGTGCAATCATGGGAAACGTTGTCGATGTTTGAATTTCAAATTTAGAAATAAAAACAATATTGGATGCACATTTGCAATAGCTGTGCTTCACAACATGATTACATCTGAGATGAAAAATTTCGAAGATTCATTCGAGCATTTCTATTAGTTTTTATTCAAATTATAATTGTACAAGTACCATGCTTTGAAAGTTTTAGCGACCTCAAAGTGGTCAACTTTGACTCCCTGTATCGTCATATGTGTTGACACAGGGTGCCTCTGAATACAAAATTCTGAAAGCCTGACTCCTCCTCTACAAATATCTAGAACATTTCGAAATGATTAGAACAACACTTTAACAGTTGTGATCAGTGATGGTATACAAAATTGGACAAAAATCGTCAATTTTGGGTTTTAAAATCGTCAAAATCGTCAAAACCTGATTTTAAAATCGTCAAAAAATCTGTACACAAAAATTTACTTATTTTATCCTGTATGTAACAAACTAATGCAAAAAAAAAACAATAAAATAAATTTTTTTAAACGTTTTATTTAAAATACATTAAAAAATAATTTAAATAAAAAAATTCATTGAATAAAATAACTTAAAAAACAAACAAAAACTGAAAAAAAACATAACAGTAATCAACAAAAAAAGTGAGAGGTTTAATATATTTTTATATAATTTGTATAACATTGTGTTTTTAGAAAGCTTTTGCCTTTCTATTTTTCTGTTAGTGAAATACATGTTACTATTAAACTTTTTAAGTACGACTGGCCTTACCTTTAAATCGTAACAATTTGTTTTATTTAATTTAAGGAAGTTTTTTATGAAGAGAATACCTTCCATTTTTATCTAAATTAACTTGACTAAATGCTCTTTCTACATTTGTAAAAACTGGAAAATGTAGTTCAGAGTCCGCACGTCTTAGCTCACAGACTGTTTTCCAAAAGTTCAACAACTCTTCGTTGTTACTATTAAATATATTTCTTAAATCTTAATTCGGAGTCTAAACTTTGCACTTCATCGTATACAATATAATGTTGATACCATTTTACACTATAGAGAAAGACTGTTCTGGACCATTTATTAATACATTCGTATTAATTAAGTGTAATGATTTAAATTTATTTTCAAATTCAAATCGTTTCAGAACTTGATCACAAAGTTCGATGTAAAAACTAATGCAGTTCATTTTAATTTCATCTATTTCATGTTGTGGTAATTGTGTCATGTATTGGAAGGAATTCATCATTTTTTTGGCATCACTTTCATTGTGTGCTGATTAAGTTAGGGTTACCAAGCACAAACTTGGAAAGGAAAGTTGTAATTTGTAAAAATCGTCATTTAAGGGGTAAAAATCGTAAAATCGTCATTTCTGTTTTTTTGGACAAAAAATCGTCAAAATGACGATAAATCGTCAAATATACCATCACTGGTTGTGATATTAATACCGTGATTTTTCCAACATTTTCATTGTGCTAGAGTAGACCCTTTAGATCACCAGCTGACGATCTTTCTACCAACGTAGGCCAGCTGACAATAATTTTTATTCAATAATAACATCTGACAAAGTTTCAGCCGGGAGAAAATTACATGTTTGACGAGGTGCTACTGTAAAACCCACCAAGGAAGCGCCAGCTGACTTTCACTAGGCTTCATTATACAACTCCATTAAGCGTTTAACGAGTCTTCATCCGGAAGGCGAAGGGTTATGAAAATCTATTCCCGGCTCGCGGACTACAAGACTACGCGGCCAAACAGGAAATGAGATATACGGGGCAAGGATGGACACGACGAAAGAACTGAAAAATCTTTTACAGCTGCCATGCAAAAAGTCACGCATTTAGATGTGGATTCATTGTCAGCAAGAGACTTAGATGTCTGGTCTTGCGGTTTAACCCAATAGCGCTTGTTCGCGTACACGTGCAGACGGAAGACAAAGCCGAGGACATTAAAAATGAATTTTCTATGAGCACCTGGAGGAAATATTTGACAGCTGCTCTCCCCATGCCATTGAAAGCGTTCTGGAAGATTTTAGTGTTCTTGGTTCAGCAGTCGGAAAGTTCAGTCTACACAACAGCACCTCCATTATTGGATCCAGGCTGGAGAGCTTCGAGTGGGCAAAATGGGAAACATGGTAGTATACCCATACCTCGATATACGGCCTGGATACGTTCCCAAAATGTTGGCCGTAAAGCGAAACGCCGTAAAGCGAGGTAATAAATTTCATACCTACTTTCATTACATACATACCTACTTAATATTACTCAAGAACGGCAAAATCTGCAAGAAAACTACGTCTACTTACGATCAGCACAAATGCTTTTGTTAGTCTCTCACTCTGCGTAGAAAACGGTGAATTCCCTATTTGCTTTTAGCCGTATAGCGATGTAATGTGCGCCATAAAGCGAAGGTGTTCCAGAATTGAAAAAGGCCGTTATAGCGAAATGCCGTAAAACCAGTACAGAAATTTCAGTCAGTTAAACTGACTGATAAATACCATCACCCAATATAAGATATTGTTTAAGTCTTGAGTTATTGAAATTTACCGATTTGTAATTAAAACCAGTTAGAAAGTTTCAGTCGGGCAACCCAACTTACATTTAACCTTACCCTCAGTAAAACAAATAATTTTCTATTATATTGATATTATTACTCGATTTCTAAAGTGGGCGGAGTGGTACATTTGTATGGGAGGTATGAGAAGAGCTGTGGTTAGGCTTCCAGATTTATTCTCCATTACTTTATCCTGTTATAGCTTTACTAAGTACAGAATTTGGGCACGATTGCCTTGGGTGTACTGATATTATTAGTACATCCCTAAAGTGGGCGGAAAGGTACATTTGTATGGGAGGTACCATAAGGGGCGTCGCTAGACTTCCAATTTTTTCTCCAAAACTTTGTCTTGTTATAACATAACAAAATACAGAATTTGGGTACGATCACGTTTAATTTATTGATATTATTTCTCCATCTCTATAGTGGGCGGAAAGGTAGATTTGTATGGGAGGTACCAGAAGGGGCGTGGCTAGGCTTTCAAAATTTTTCCAAAACTTTATCCTGTTATAGCTTTACTAAATACAGAATTTGGGGACGATCCCGTAGGGTGTATTGATATTATTACTCGATTTCTAAAGTGGGCGGCATGATCTATTTGTATGGGAGGTACCAGAAGGGGCGGGGCCATGTAGCCCATTTGCAATACCGTAAGTAGTTTTGAGAAGATAATAACTCGTGCAAAATTTCAAAAAATTTGGTTGCGTCTTTCGAAAGTTATCGTGCGAACCAGCCGGACAGCCACCAGACAGACAGACGGACATGGCTCAAACGACTTAAAAAGTCATGAATCGAATTTGGTTCAAAGAAACCTAGGGTCTAAAGTCACTCCTTCTATGTGTTACACTTTTGGGTCGTATCAAATGATATATACCCTCATCCCTAAGGGTGATGGTATAATCATCCCTAAAGGTGATGGTATAAAGAGGGGCCGTATAAAGAGGTATGAGTGTAATTGGAACCAGATTCCCGCATAAAGATATCCTTAAGGCTATTGGATATACCTGATCAAAATACAAGAAACCTGTAAGAATGAACGTGCGTTGAAGTTAAGGTACGCACGCGATTAGGTGGTGCTAAGCACGCTCGGTTAGCTGGTTAGCTTAGCGTGGGCAAGAAACATTGTAGTAAGTGGAATCAAATTCCCACATAAAGATATTCTCTATGCTACCTGCATATTTCCTGATCAAAAGACAATAAACCAGATTGTGGTCACCAATGAAGGGCATGTCTTTAGCGGTGTGAACGTGCGTGTGATACGTGGTGTTTATACTGATCATTACCCAGTTAAAGTCAAGTACGCACGCGATTAGGTTGTGCTAAACACGCATGTTACCAAAAGCAAAGTATGCTTGACATCACAAAGTTGCATAACGCAGAGATAGCCGACGCCTACTATAACCCACTCTCTTAATTACTTCACACAAACTCGCCTAATTCTAAGGTCCCCAATAAACGGTGGCAGCATATTGACCAATGTATGTATTCCAATGATACCCGTGATTGCCAAATGATATCAAATGCTTACAGTTTCCAATTCGGTTAGAATTTGCAAAGACAATCAAATATAAATATAAATTATCCAAAAATATGTAATTTTGTATGAGAGGTACCAGAAGGGGTGGGGCTATTTTGCCATTTACAATCCCATTAGTTCGTTTTGAAAAATATTAATACTGGTAAATTTTCATACCGATCCGTTAAGGTTTACTCGAGTTATCCTGCTGACCAGCCATCCACCCAGTCAGACAGAAGGACATAGCTCAATCGTCTTAAAAAGTCCTGAAATGAATTTGGTCTTAAGATACTTGGGGTCTAACTCGTCTCCTTCAATGCGTTACACTTTTTTTCGTATCAAATGATATACATATACCCTCATCCCTAAGGGTATAAAAATACCCTGTAAGCAGTATATATTCTGTATTTGTACTTTTCTTTTTATACAGTTTTAGTAAATATTTTTTTTACATAAAAAAAAACTTAATTTCCTTTTGCACCCCATGAATGAGGTATGCGGTAGCTATTTTAGATTCACAACTGACGGCACCTACTTGTTGATCGACGAATGCGAACTTCACTGTTTGAGAAGCTCTTACTAGACACGCCGATTGACTCGACACTTATACTGCGAAGTTGCTGTCAACAACATTCGAGGGGAGCCGACAATGAAAGATTTTTTTTTTCAATATGACTGGAGCCAGGTTTGAACCTGCGATCTCCCGCATGGTAGTCGCGTGTTCTAACCAATATGCCACGGCCGGTGCCAATATTTTAACATAAATAAAAAGAATTAGGACATTCTGGTTTTTAACATGTGAAACAGCGATTCAATTTCTATCTTCGTCAATATTGTTAGGTCTGCACGTTTATGGTATACGGCTTGAAACTCGTTAGAAAGTAAACTTGGGGGTTCACATTTTTAAAAAGTCCTAATATTAGATCCATCATATTGAATTTTAAAACCTGATGCTGAATTCGTAATCAGCAACTCCGCTATATTGGATATTGGATCTGCCATTTTGAATTTAAAAAAAATTACACCCTGAACAAGAAATCTCAAGTGATTTTTTAAATAAATTTCTCAAAAGTCGTCTAAAAGACCATGCCAGTTATCAATGTCCGAGACTTGATAGTTTGTTCCACTATATCGGCCGCCTTTTTGTGCTAAAGTCTAGATTTTATTGTGTTAAATACCTCGCTGTATCTCTTTCAAGTCGTGGATTAAAGTTTATAAGATACATATCCAGAAATATTTAGAACTTTTCTAACGAACACACAGAAACGCACAATTGTTGTCACTATGTCTGTTAGCATTGCTTATATTCGGCCAAATGTAAATAACAACAGCGTTTGCCTTTATGAAGGTACCTTTCCGACAATACCGAAGTTTGTTTGAATCCCGTTTGTTGCTGTTACGATTGTATGTACTTCGTTTTGGTGGAAGCTTTATGCATTCAAATTAAATTATTAAAATATTCCGGCTGTTTACCAACGACTTAGTGATTGTACAGAATGCGGGTATAAAAATTAGTACCTCCACCCATCACCTATCATTCCAGACATCATCTCTATCGTCATCATTGACGATATCCTTGTCGCTACCAACAACACATCAGCAGCCACCACCAACACTGCCCCCATTTACAACTACCATTTATTACCATTTGTTTGTACAACTGTAAGAGACAGAGGGGCGGGGGACAGTGTATGGTTTTGATTTTTGTGGTGTTAGTGTTGTTTGAGTTATCTTTGTGTGCAACATTCTGTGTAAACACTCTTAAACTTCCGGTAGAGTAATTCGCTGCCAAATGCTTGGCTGACTGAGTGTGTTGCAACTTTGTTTAGAAGAGTTGAAGTTGCCTTTTTGGCTTCAGTTACCATAGAATAGACAAGTTTTTCAATATTATTTGTGTGAATTCGCTGCTGTTGATTTTTCCCCACAACTTCTTTGTTTTCGGTGTTGTTTAGGTTGTTTAGTAGCGGCATCACTGTCGTTTCGTGAAGTGGCAGTTCTAAAGTAAGCTATACACTCGTTACGCTCATAAAATGTAGCCGTATTAGTTTGACAAAAGAAACCCTAAATAATGCAGTCTAACTCTTTTGATAGCGGCTAATAGATAAGCCAGTAATGATGATTTGAAAACAGGCAACAATGTTTATTATGATGATCTGCAATTTCTGTATATTATAATTCAAGCTAATAGTAACACATATTACATGATAACATACAATGGGAATCGCACAAAAACTTATGTCATAATTAGTTTAGTTAAGTCTAGAAGAGTAAATCTGATTTTAGACAATTCTGCAAACCGTCATGTTTACTGCAGCTTTCCTCATTATCATCTCCATCACTATGTTGGAGAGATCACACCATACGCTATCGCCTTGTCTTAGACCTTGTGTGGTAAGGTACTTGTCGTTGCGCAAATGCGTATCAGTTTCACAGAAATACCAACATTAGCCATTGATGGGAGTAATTTCTGCCGTTTCGGGTCGTCGCATACGAAGATATGAGACTTTCTTGATCGATGTTGAATTGGTTGCTTTGAAAATTGAGTAAATGTTTTTATCGATATCAAATTCCTAAACTGTTGTCAGGTAATCTAAGATTAATCGTACAAAAACCAGGTACACTTAACAAAGTGACAAGGTCGATCCATATACTAACTCATGTAGATATCATGTAGATAGAAGATTTTTTTCTTTGGCTGTAAATTTAAAGTTTTGAAATATACTTCCATTGCCGTAATAAAGATAGCAATCTCTCACCAACAATTATCTCGTACCATCCAACGATGCAAACTTTAGCACTTTGCAAATGTTTATTTTTTTTGTGAGAAACAATGTAAAAATATTTTCATAATATCTATTGAATTTCGTAAATTCACAACCCATTTATTTGTTTAATTGTTGCAACGAGTACTCTATCACAAACAATAAAGGAAATTCGATGAATAATAAAACTAATGGGAATTGTATTAACTCTGCTGCTCTGTTGTTATATGTGCGAAATTGACAACGTTTTCATTATAAATGAACTACATATTTTAGTTTACAAATGTGCACGAATTTATTCCTAAAATTACTTTTATTTTTTTTTACATCATTTTAATTAAAACAAGTCCACAAATATCTTCTTCTTCTTTACTGGCAGCAACAACAGAAGTTCATATATCAGTAGCCGCACACAGAAAAGCATTCAAGTCTTTTGCGCTCCGTAGATAGTTCGTCATACCAAGCTTAGTTAACAGTTCCGTCACCTGGTCCATCCATCGGAGTTTTGGTCGCCCCCTTCTGCGCCGCCCATAGAGTTTATTGCCGAAGACTTTTCGAGCCGGAGCGTTTTCATCCATTCGTACAACGTGTCCAAGCCAGCGCATTCGGTCTATTTCAACGCCCTTGACTACGTCGATGTCGTTGTACAGCTCATACAACTCGTGATTCATTCAACGACGGTAACTCGCCGTTAACGATGATGAGTCCAAATATTTTGCGGAGTATTTTTCTCTCGAAGAATCCCAGAATAGATTGATCTGCTTGTGTCATTACCCACGATTCTGCGCTGTAGAGCAAGACTGGTAGGATCAGAGTCTGGTAGAGCTGGATCTTTGTTCTTCGAGAGAGCGCTTTGTCGTTAAATCGCATGCTTAGCGCATAGTAGCAGCGGTTTGCGATCAATACTCGTCTTTTGATTTTGAGGCTGACATTATTATTTTTGTTTATGGCGGAGCCAAGGTACACAAAATCATCTACCACTTCAAAGTCAACGTTCATGCAGCGTCCAAGACGAGTGGACTCTTTGTTCGTTGAAACAAATAACTTGGTTTTGTCCTCGTTTATCACCAGACCCACTTCAGCCGACTGCTTTTCAATGCTCGAAAAAGCCGCAGTAACATCTCGCAATCCACGTCCAATAATATCTATATCATCAGCATACGCGAGCAACATGTGGCTTTTGTTAAATATGGTACCATTCCTGTTTTCTGCTGCTTTCCGCATGATCATCTCCATTACGATGTTAAAGAGATCGCAGGACAGACTATCGCCTTGTCTAAAGCCTCGCTTGGTAGAAAATGGCTCTGACAGATTTTTGCCAATTTTCACTGAAGACTTCGTGTCAGTCAGTGTCATCCCGCAGAGTCGAATTAGTTTTGCGGGGATACCAAACTCAGCCATAGCATCCAACAATTTCTGTCGTATCGGACTGTCAAATGCAGCTATGTAATCGATGAACAGATGGTAGGTATAGATCTGCATTTCTTGGGTCTTCTATAGGATTTGTCGTAGCGTTAATATCTGGTCGGTGGTGGATTTACCAGGTCTAAAGCCACACTGATAAGCTCCAATCATGTTTGCCAGAAGGGGCTTTAGTCTTTCACATAACACACTAGACAGGAACTTGTATGCGATGGGTAAAAGGCTAATCCCGCGATAGTTGGTACACACACTAGGATCGCCTTTCTTAAGCACGGGACATAGGACACTCAGATTCCAATTATCGGGCATGCACTCCCTGATCCAAATCGTGTTTATGAGCTGGTGCATGCATGTTACCAGGTCATCGCCGCCGGCTTTAAAAAGCTCTGCCGGCAGTCCATCGGCTCCCGCAGCATTATTATTTTTAAGCTGCGCAATTGCCGTGCTGATCTCGTTTTGGCTCGGTGGTGGACAGTCTACTCCGGCGCTATGACATTAGGCCCCACGAAAATACACCCCAAAGTGAAAATGAAATTAGGCCCCAAATTTGGGGTCTAATTTCATTATGAAAATAGACCCCACGAAATTATACCCCAAACATAAAATGAAAATAGGCCCCAAAATTTATGTATTGGGGCCTAATTTCGTAGTTGTTATTTGAAAGTATGCAAATACACCCCAAAAAAATGCAAATATGCCCCAAAATGTAGTGTTGTTGTTTTCTGTATAAAATTGGGGTATATTTTCATATTTGTGTTTGGGGTCTAATTTTCAAATAAATATCGCAGTTCGTATATAAAAACACAACACGCAAATAGGCCCCAAAACGGCGGTAGAAAATAGAAAATAAAAAGTTGCCCAGAATAAAAAATAAAAATTTACCTAAACCAATTATGAAAATTGCCCAAAAAAAAATTTTTTTTTCATATGAAAAATCAACAAACAAAATATATAATTCCAATTATAAGTAGTTTCTTCAATTTCTAATCATTGCATATTAGCTAAAATATACTGACCGTAATGTCTTCGCATACAATACATATTTTGGCCCTCACGTAAAATTTTACGTTCTCATTTTTTTTTTATATTTTTATATTCATTTGTATGGCAAGAAGGTAAGAATATATACGAATATATAGCGTAATGTAAATTGTTAAATCAGGGGGAAGCACCGTAGGCGAAAAATTCTTTAGAACATGTAAAAAAAATGTAGTTTCTAAAATAACATTTTATATTTTTGCTGTTTTGTATGGGTTTTTAATAGTAGTTGCATAACGTAATATTTATTGAGTAGTAAACACAGCAGGCAGCACAAAACTTTACAAAAAAAAAAATGAGCGAATTTATAGAAAAGGTTTGAATTTTTGGGTGCAATTTTTACGTTGCCTATATTTATATGAAAGTAAGCGGAAAAGATTTGAGCATAATTGTAAATAGTCTGTTCAGTGAAATGCGCCGCGACGAAAGTTATTTAAAAAACTCGCGCGATTTTGTTAAAATAATTTTTCATGATTTTAGTTTTTTAAAGAAAATTTTAATTTTTCATGTTTTTATATTTTAAAGAAAAGGGTCACAGACGAAAAATTATTTTATATAAAAAAGGCGCCGCATGTTTTTGTTTTTAAAGAAAAGGGCCACAGACCAAAAATTATTTTATAAAAATCACTTTCTTTTTTTATTGTATATGGTAAATTGTCTGTTCCGTGAAAAGCACCGCAGGCGAAAAATTATTTTAAAAAAATCGCGCGAAGGGCCACAGACCAAAAATTATTTTATAAAAATCACTTTTTTTTATTGCATATGTTAAATTGCCCGTTACGGGAAAAGCGCCGCAGGCGAAAAATTATTTAAAAAAAATCGCGCGATTTTTTTTTTAAATAATTTTTCATGTTTTTAGTTTTTTAAAGAAAATTTTAATTTTTCATGTTTTTAGTTTTTAAAGAAAAGGCCCACATACGAAAAATTATTTTTTAAAAATCACGGGGTTTTGTTTTATTGCATATGGTAAATTGTCTGTTGCGTGAAAAGCTCCGCAGGCGAAAAATTATTTAAAAAATTTTTTCGATTTTTTTTTTTTCAAAAAAAGAATACTTGAACTTTACAGTTTTTTTTTGCAAAAAGAAAATTTGAATTTTTCATGCGTGCTTTTAGTTTTTGTGAGTTAATTGTACGTTTTCTTTATTTCCTTATTAATATGTATGCCAAAACAGCTGAGATGAAACAACGAGTCTGTAATCGTTGAAGCGTTGTGTTGTTAGAAGAGGCGAAGATAACGGTTGAAAAAATTCTTGAGAGGACGATGGATGGTTTTTTTCTCCGTGCAAGATGTTATACAAGTTTACAAATTAGTTTAAAGGTAATAAACTGTATTATTTTCAATAAAAAACCAAGGCTTTTTTATTTTACCGAAGGAAATTAGACCCCAAAAATATTAAGCCTGACCCTAAAATGAAATTGAACCCCAAAAAAGCGAAAATAGGCCCCACAATTTTATGAAATTATGCCCCAAAAAAATTTTTGGGGTCTATTGTCACAAAGACAATTTGGGGTCTAATTGCATTATGCAAATATACCCCAATAAAAATATGAAATTAGGCCCCAAAAAATCATAAAATTTCGTGTTGTTGTTTTCCATATATTTTTTTGGGGCCTAATTTCATTTTCACTTTGGGGTGTATTTTCGTGGGGCCTAATGGCATACCGCCTCTACTCCATCGTCGATGATTGGTGCGATTTCGTCACTTATGCTGCCTTCGGGAACGAGAACAGATTGAAAGTTTTCCCTCCATATTTGCAGCACACTCTGAGCGTCCGTGGCCAGATTTCCGTCTCTGTCCTTACAGGTGGGGATCCCTGTTCCAAAACCTTTACTTTTTACCTTTTGGTAGAACTTTCGGGCTTCCCCTCTATCCTGTAGTTTTCGATATCCTGGCTTTCTCTTTTTTTCCACAGACGCTTTTTCCGTCTGAACAGGCGTTTCATCTCCCTCCTTTTCTCTTTATAACGCTCCGTCACCGCACGCGTCGCCATTGGCTGCAGTTTTGCCTTGTATGCAGCATCCATTTCCTCAGACATTTCGCGACATTCATCATCGTACAAGGGCTTGTACGCAACAACCGTACTGGGTTATGAAAAACCACGCGCAGACAAGCCCTGGTACGATGACGAATGTCGCGAAATGTCTGAGGAAATGGATGCTGCATACAAGGCAAAACGCGTGCGGTGACGGAGCGTTATAAAGAGAAAAGGAGGGAGATGAAACGCCTGTTCATAGAGGATAGAGGTGAGGCCCGAAAGTTCTACCAAAAGGTAAAAAGTAAAGGTTTTGGAACAGGGATCCCCACCTGTAAGGACAGAGACGGAACATTGCGGACACTCAGAGTGTGCTGCAAATATGGAGGGAACACTTTCAATCTCTTCTCGTTCCCGAAGGCAGCATAAGTGACGGAATCGCACCAATCATCGACGATGGAGTAGATTGTCCACCACCGAGCCAAAACGAGATCAGCACGGCTATTGCCCGGCTTAAAAATAATAAAGCTGCGGGAGCCGATGGACTGCCGGCAGAGCTTTTTAAAGCCGGCGGCGATGACCTGGTAACATGCATGCACCAGCTCATAAACACGATTTGGCTCAGGGAATGCATGCCCGATGATTGGAATCTGAGTTTCCTATGTCCCGTGCTTAAGAAAGGCGATCCTAGTGTGTGTACCAACTATCGCGGGATTAGCCTTTTACCCATCGCATACAAGGTCCTGCCTAGTGTGTTATGTGAAAGACTAAAGCCCCTCCTGGCGAACCTGATTGGACCTTATCAGTGTGGCTTTAGACCTGGTAAATCCACCACCGACCAGATATTCACGCTACGACAAATCCTGGAGAAGACCCAAGAAATGCAGATCGATACCTACCATCTGTTCATCGATTACAAAACTGCATTTGACAGTCCGATACGACAGAAATTGTTGGATGCTATGGCTGAGTTTGGTATCCCCGCAAAACTAATTCGACTCTGCGGGATGACACTGACTGACACGAAGTCTTCAGTGAAAATTGGCAAAAATCTGTCAGAGCCATTTTCTACCAAGCGAGGCTTTAGACAAGGCGATAGTCTGTCCTGCGATCTCTTTAACATCGTAATGGAGATGATCATGCGGAAAGCAGCAGTAAACAGGAATGGCACCATATTTAACAAAAGCCACATGTTGCTCGCGTATGCTGATGATATCGATATTATTGGACGCGGATTGCGAGATGTTACTGCGGCTTTTTCGAGCATTGAAAAGCAGTCGGCTGAAGTGGGTCTGGTGATAAACGAGGACAAAACCAAGTTATTTGTTTCAACGAACAAAGAGTCCACTCGTCTGGGACGCTGCGTGAACGTTGACAACTATAATTTTGAAGTGGTAGATGATTTTGTCTCGAAATCAAAAAACGAGTATTGATCGCAAACGGCTGCTACTATGCGCTAAGCAAGCGATTTAACGACAAAGCGCTCTCTCGAAGAACAAAGATCCAGCTCTACCAGACTCTGATCCTACCTGTCTTGCTCTACATCGCAGAATCGTGGGTAATGACACAAGCGGATCAATCTATTCTGGGAGTCTTCGAGAGAAAAATACTCCGCAAAATATTTGGACCCATCATCGTGAACGGCGGGTACCGTCGTCGAATGAATCATGAGCTGTACAACGACATCGACGTGGTCAAGCGCGTTCAAATAGACCGAATGCGCTGGCTTGGACACGTTGTACGAATGGACGATAACGCTCCGGCTCGAAAAGTCTTCGGCAATAAACTTGATGGGCGGCGCAGGAGGGGGCGACCAAAACTCCGATGGATAGACCAGGTGACGGAAATGTTAAGCAAGCTTGGTATGACGAACTATCTACGGAGCGCAAAAGACCGAAGCGCTTGGAATGGTTTTCTACGTGCGGCTACTGATAGATGAATTTCTGTTGTTGCTGCCAGTAAAGAAGAAGAAGAAGAAGAAGAAGAACAAGGGCTTGTCTGAGCGTGGTTTTTCATAACCCAGTACGGTTGTTGCGGCTGTGGTCATAGAATTTGCAATATGCTGCCACTGCATGCCGAGAACATCAGAACTATGGGGATTTGTATGGAGTAATTGAGAGAGTTGGTTGAAGTAGGCATTGGCTATCTCAGTGGTATGCAGCTTTGTGATGTCTAGCTTCCTTTGCGTTTGATTACGAGTGTTTTTAGCACTACTTAATCGTGTGCGTACCTTGGCTGGAACTAGGTGGTGATCCGAGTCGATATTTGCACCGCGCATCACACGCACGTCCATAACGCTTGAGACATGCCTTCCATCAATTACCAAGTGATCAATTTGATTTCTTGTATTTTGAGCGGGAGATATCCAGGTTGCCTTGTGGATATCTTTATGCGGGAATCTGGTTCCACTCACAACCATGTTTCTTGCCGACGCAAAACTTACCAGTCTGAATCCGTTATCGGAGGTGTTGTTGTCTAGACTGAATTTTTTAGCATTAAAATCTTCCAGAACAATTGTAATGTCATGTGCAGAGCAGCGGTCATATATATCTTCCAGGCGCTCATAGAATGCATCTTTGATGTCATCGTCTTTGTCCACAAATCAGCGTAATGTAAAAATATTTCGCCCGGATGCGAATGGTGGCTATACAGTCACTTACAGGGTTAAACCGCGAGACCAGGTGTCGAAGTCTCTTGCCGACTATAAAACCACATCCAAATTCGTGTATTTCTGCATGGCAGCTGTAAAAGATGTCACAGTACTTCCGCGTGTGCATCCCTGTTCCGTCTATCTCATTTCCTTTATGGCGGTGATGTCAGCCTTGTATTTGTCGAGGACATCCGCCAGTTGGATAGAGGCACCACCTCTGTATAGAGTTCGGACATTGCAGGTGCATATCCTTAAATCATGGTCCTTATATCGTTTGCGGGGGTCATCAACATTTGGGGGTGTTCTTGTTTTTCTTTTTCTTCGTGTTTTCATAATAAATTTGGTTTAATGAGAGTGCCTTATTAGGCCACCGCTCCCGATCCTAGTTTCTTGGGGTTGCCAAAGCCACTAAGAGAGCCTGTGTTGAGCTTCAGTAACTTCTTGTACCTAGTTCCTAAGACGCATCGGTTGTAGCATGCCGATTAGGTTACTCAACATTTCGCATTCTAAATTTAGCTAACTTCTAAGCGGTTGCTTTAAAGTCAATGCCCGAGGAATAATTGGTCTAAGACCGGAAGTAGTTAGCTGCTTGGACAGTGCCACAAAAGAATCGCTTCTGGTCACTCCCAAGTGAGTGACAATCAGTAACTTTCAACCTCTGGGCAAAGTCCCATTCCCAGTCCAAAAATATCAGTCAGTTGAATATACTTGTACTTACCCTCTTCTCAAGAGCTTTGGCCTAAACACAGTGATGATCTCAACAAAATACAGTCTTATGCAGATTATTCTGCATATAATAATGTGGTATAAAAAAGAAATTAAGCCATTCTTAATAAATTTTTTTTATAGCTGCACATGAAAATGCTGAACATTATAAGTATTAGCCAGTTTTTCTTCTTCTGATTAACTGTCTGGTAATGTCAAAAAAAAGGCTTTGTAATTAAATTGCTTCTTAGTGCATGGTCCCAATGGTTTGCGATCAATACTCTTCTCTTGATTTCCAGTCTGATAAAATTATTTTATTTTACGGCGTAGCAAAAGTTATAGTTGTCAACGTTCACTTACCGTTCAAAACTATCAGACTCACATAGTTTATGCCGATTGCTTCTCATCATCCGCGTACACGAATGGCATGTGAATTTGATTAAATGTAGTACCAGTCGTGTTTACTGCAGCTTTCCGCATGATCATCTCCATTAGGATGTTGAAGAGATCGTATTACAGACAGTTGCCTCGTCCAAAGCCTCACTTGGTAGAAAATAGCTCTGTCTGATTTCCGCCTATTTTCACTGAAGTTTCGTGTCTGTCAGTGTCATCCCGCAAAATCGTATCAGCTTCGCAGGGACACCAAACTCAGACATAGCATCTAAAAGTTTTGTTCGTTTCAGACTGTCGAATGCAGCTTTGTAAAAGATGGTAGGTGTCAATCTACATTTCTTGGATCTTCTCCATTATTTGTTGTAGTGTGTGTATCTAGTCGGTCATGGATTTACGAGGTGTAGAACCACACTGATAAGATCCAGTTAGGTCCATTAAGATAGGCTTTGTCTTACACGCTAAATCTTGGTAAATATGTACAATAATTGAACTGCTGAAAATTTTTAGAATCCGTCCACGGAGAAACTGGCGTTCGCTACAAATTATATAGTGATGGCCTTTAAGATGGTTTATACTTAAGGTAATTACAGACGGTTGCCAGACCTTAAAATATTGCCTAAACAATTTTCGGAAATGTCTAACAACTTAAAATTTTTGTATAGTTACGTTTTCGAAAAAAAACAACATTACTGCCAGACATCCGACAATCGCATGAACACTAAGGCGGACCCTCAATGTGTGTGAAAAATGAAAACTCATCTGTTCCAAAAAAAAAAAAGTTATATAAACACTTTCATTTTTCAGTATGTGCTGATTATTGTTTCAACCTTTTGGACAATATGAAATATGTTTTAAAAGATGTTCAAGTTCAGGTCTTATCAATTATAGCGGCTTGGTGCACACGTGTGCCGTTTTGTTGGGAATTGCGCATATTGGGGATAGAAAATCGCCCTTCACCCACCACATGCCCCACATTTAATTGCCATGGATAGCACAACTTCTAAAGATATGTAGCTATTAAACTTTAAAACGTTGGTCAAATATATATTCTAACACTTACTACGTCCACGTCTTTTTATCTTTATCAAACAACCCACGTACGTAACTGTTATTGTCCTTTATCCAATGATTGTTACATTTAATTTTTTGAGCTGTTGTTGTTGGGTACGCTTTTTTTTTTGCTATGGTAAATATAACCTAGGGTGTTAAATTTTGAACAGATATCCCATGGATAAGGATTTTACCTCCTGTGGCGTTATTTGATCTTCGATGATGATTAACATCACCAATGTTACATACACAGAAAAAAACAACACTCTGTCCATACTTTGTCCACACAATCATAGCGGGTGGGATGTGGTTCATCTCTAGGGATTTTAAATCAAATTGTCACCCTCCATGAACATACACACAACATACTCGCTCTACATGTATTCATGCATGTTGATATTCACAAATGCAGACATACATTTGACATATGGCCACGTTATGTTGTCATCTGTATTGACTGACCAATGTCCACAATTTGGCATTAATAATACAAATGTCGTGTATGCTTGTTGCTATTGTTGATGTCGTCGTAGTTTTTATGTACAACATAATGTATGTAACATGAACGTATTTACTCGTATCTATTATAATATCATGAATAACTCACACATATGTTCGATTGAATTTATTATTTACTATTTGATTGACACCTTATACCGTTATTAATAATGGGTGGTGACCTGACAAAGTGGGGTGTAAAAATCAATTTGTTAAAGATATGTACGACAAACGATTGGTATTTGAGGATTTGAACACAGCATTTACTTTAAACGGTTAATTATACATACAAAAAAGAGTTTACAACGAAACCAATTTGGGTGGGAGTTAATTCAATTTCAATATTCACTTTTAGTAAAAAGTACACGGGCTTTTTAGGAGAGAATACATTAACTATTTTAAATTTGTAATACAAATATCTCTTAAATTACATGAGATAACGCACTCACTGAACATGTTCTTCTGTAGGTATTCACGAGGTCTATATGAATACGATATATGTTTAAAATCGATCTATAAGTTGCACTTAGTTTAAAATTTAACACAGCCGAGTAGACCCTACAATCATTTAGAAAACACCTTAGCATAAAAGATGTGGAAGTTCATAGAGAAATCCTTATCTTTTCACAACTTACATAATATGAAAAAAAGCAAAATTGTATATCCACCGTGCATCGCACAGTGGAAAAAAAGACCCAATCTGGCACGGAAAAAATAGCATAACCGACATGTGAATATTGGCAAAACAAAACTAGATTATTAATCTATGGTAGTGACTGTACTTAACCACATAAAACATCCTCTATAACGGACTAATACTCTTTTTATTGTGATAATCTTTTAACTTTGAAAAATCTACCAATTATTGTTATAAAGTTGTCGTTGATTTATTGTGTTAAAATGTATTGTATGTGCGAATCAATTCAGCTTTTTGTACTTTGTGAGAAGTGATAATTAAAATTAATAAGTTGGACCAATAATAGCTGTTATTAATACATCGCTACAACTTAAAACATTCAAATCGACTTTTTCTTCATTTAAAGGGTGTCCCAACAAGAGCGCAATTTTTAAATTTTAAATAAAACATATTAACATATTGAATATTAACGGTCAAATTCAAACTATAATTGGTGCTGGATATTTTCGGCTGATATCTACTTCGCATGTACATGTTTGACATAATTGTAGATATATATACAGCTGATGATGTACCATTGTGCATCAGTTCGTCACAAAGGGGTCTGAAAATGAACTCGTCATGGAGTTCGAAACGCGTCACCTTAGTGTGTGACACACTGAATTTGACCAAAAAACAATTTCTGATCGTAAGCCGAATTTTATGTATCATTCGATACACTTAACGTAAATTTAATATATAAAAAACGATCGACTAAAAACTACAAACAAACAGTTTAAAAAACACAGATATTTTAAAAAAAATCATGAAACTTTATTATATCGTAAAGTAGACAGAATGAGGTTATGTCTTCTTCTTCTTTACTGGCAGCAACAACAGAAATTCATCTATCAGTAGCCGCACGTAGAAAACCATTCCAAGCGCTTCGGTCTTTTGCGCTCCGTAGATAGTTCGTCATACCAAGCTTGAGGTTATGTATGGAACAATATATCGTGCAGATGGCCGCCGCGGCTTTGCTGGCATGCACGCGATCTTTTAATGAAATTTTCAATGACCGTTTCGCATAAATACTGCGGTATTTCATTAATGCAGCGTCCAATTTCCCCTTTTAAGGCTTGAGTCGTCGTCGGCTTATTCGCGTAAACCATCGACTTCAAAAAACCCCAAAGAAAAAAGTCTAATGCTGTTAAATCGCACGATCTAGGCGGCCAATTCTGATCTCCAAAACGCGAAATAAGACGACCGGGAAATGACTGATGCAGCAATTGAATTGTTTCTCTGGCTGTATGACATGTGGCACCGTCTTGTTTTAACCACATGCCTCCCACATTCATTTCTTCAATTCGAGGCAAGAAAAAACTGGTCATCATTTCACGATACGGAACACCATGTATTGTTTGCGCTTGACCTGCCTCATTTTTATAAAAAAAAACAACACCACACAGTGACACGTTGAGGATGCATTTGCTTCTCGTGAACCACTCGAGGATTTTCCTCACCCCAAATGCGACAATGCTGTCTATTGACGAAGCCATCAAGATGGAAATGGGCTTCGTCACTGAAGATGATTTTAGCGGCAAAATCAGCATTTTCATGTTGTCTCTCCAATACCCAATTAACGAACTCCCTTCGCTGTCCATGGTCAGCTGGCTTCAGTTCCTGAGTCAATTGAACTTTGTATGCATGAAGATGCAAATCTTTCGTCAAAATTCGCTGTATAGTGGATTTGCAGACACCAATTTGCTGAGCTCGGTGTCGAATTGAGGTGGATAGAGTTTGAGCAACATCATCACGTACAGCTGCGACATTTTCGGTCGATCGACCTGGTCGATGGCGCGTTGTTGTCTTTACATCACTAACAGATAGGGTTGTCAGATGAGCTGGAATGGGCTGGAATTTCCAGATTTTCGATGTCAAGTCCAGTTATAAGCTATTCAATAATTTTTCCAGCTAAATATAAATTTTTTAATAATATTTCAATAGGAAAGACTCTGCGTTTAGTTAATTAACTATTTTATTCTCAATAAGGTGATTTTTGTGTGCTAATTACTTGCAACCAGTACTCAATTACACCCAAAGAGAGAAAATAATAGTATGCAGTATTTCCATATTGCCCCATCTCTGATTTGTGTGGCCAATACTGATAATTTGACATTTGTTAATAGCTGATCGACAGCAAATGTAAATACAAAGTTTCACATTGCAAGCAAAACATTTGTTCAATAAACATGGAGAGCCATGAGAAAGCTGGACCGTCTAGAAAAAGAAATTTTACAAGCTTTTTGATATCACCTGGAGGCAGAGCTATAAACTAATCATTACAATTTGTACTCATTACTGCTCAATTACAAATACAAGTACATCTAAAAAGGAATTGAAAGTTAACTACAATTCTAATTACATGAGGAATTGGAATTGAAACTAAAAGTCTCAACTACACAGGTAATTGTACTTGAAAGTAATGATTCCTAATTACTTTTCAATTAGCTCAATTACTTTTTAATTACAAGGAATTGGAAGGAATTAAGAGGAAGGAATTTGCCGAAAACTTTTTTGTAAGTAAACTGAGATCACTAAAATTTTGCGTATGATGTTCGCTTGTGAAAATTAGACTCAGGAATGAACCTGGGCTATATCGGTTCACGCCTTCTGGTACCTCCCATACAAAATTACCTATTTTTGGAAAATTAATATTTCTCCCATAACTTCCAAACGGACACTTGTGGGGTAATTAAAATTGATCGGTAAATATATCTTCTGATAGAAGGCAAAGCCGCAGAAAACCTTACTATTTGACACACCTCTGTTGATACCTCCCATACAAAGGACCGAAACCACCCCCATAGTCTCACATACATATCTTTTTTGAATTCAGTAAAATTTTGCGTAAGGTGTACGGTTATGAAAATTTTAATCTGAAATGAATATGGACTATATCGGATCACCCTTCTGGTACCTCCCATACAAAATGAGGTTGTTTGGAAAATTTATATTTCTCCCATAACTTCTAAACCGGCATATTCAAATTTGGTCAGTTAACTTATCTTGTAATAGTAGGCAAAGCCTCAGCAACCCTAAGCAACACCCCTTCTGGTACGTCATATATAAATATATGGAATATTTCCCCTTAACATACGTATCATTTTTGTATGTACTCTAAATTCAGACAAATTTTGCCAATGTAAGCGATCATTGAACGTTGACTTACGAAAAAAATAAGACACGTTGTGCTGCCCCTAATTGTACCTTCTGTACAAATAGGTAAAATGTTGTATGTTTTTGATCTACAAGCAGACAAAAAACCAGTACAGAAATTTCAGTCAGTTAAACTGACTGATAAATACCATCACCCAATATAATATTTTGTTTAAGTCTTGAGTTATTGAAAATAATCGATTTGTAATTAAAACCAGTTAGAAAGTTTCAGTCGGGCAACCCGACTTACATTTACCCTTACCCTCTGTAAAACAAATAATTTTCTATTTTATTGATATTATTACTCGATTTCGAAATTGGGCGGAGTGGTACATTTATATGGGAGGTACGTGAAGGGGTGTGTTTAGGCTCCAGATTTATTCTCCATAACTTTATCCTGTTATAGCTTTACTAAATACAGAATTTGCGCACGATTGCGTTGGGTCTACTGATATTATTACTACATCCCAAAAGTGGGCGGAAAGGTACATTTGTATGGGAGGTACCATAAGGGGCGTGTCTAGACTTCCAATTTTTTTCTCCAAAACTTTGTCCTGTTATAATATAACAAAATACAGAATTTGGGCACGATCGTGTCGAGTGTATTGATATTATTACCCTATTTCTAAAGTGGGCGGAGTGGTACATTTGTATGGGAGGTACCAGAAGAGGCGTGTCTAGACTTCCAATTTTTTCTCCAAAACTTTGTCTTGTTATAATATAACAAAATACAGAATTTGGGCACGATCGTGTCGAGTGTATTGATATTATTACCCTATTTCTAAAGTGGGCGGAGTGGTACATTTGTATGGGAGGTACCAGAAGGGGCGTGTCTAGACTTCCAGATTTTTTCTCCAAAACTTTATCCTGCTTAAACTTTACCAAATACAGAATTTTGGCACGATCGCGTTAGGTATTTTAATAATATTAATCGATTTCTAAAGTGGGCGGTACCAGATGTGTATGGGAGGTACCAGATGGGGCGTGAATAGACTTCCAATTTTTTTCTCTAAAACTTTATCTTGTTATAGCTTTACTCAAAATAGAATTTGGGTACGATCACGTTTAATTTATTGATATTATTTCTCCATCTCTATAGTGGGCGGAAAGGTAGATTTGTATGGGAGGTACCAGAAGGGGCGTGGCTAGGCTTTCAAAATTTTTTCCAAAACTTTATCCTGTTATAGCTTTACTAAATACAGAATTTGGGGACGATCCCGTAGGGTGTATTGATGTTATTACTCGATTTCTAAAGTGGGCGGAATGATGTATTTGTATGGGAGGTACCAGAAGGGGCGGGGCCATGTAGCCCATTTGCAATACCGTAAGTAGTTTTGAGAAAATAATAACTCGTGCAAAATTTCGAAACATTTGGTTGCGTCTTTCGAAAGTTATCGTGCGAACCAGCCGGACAGCCACCCGACAGACAGACAGACAGACAGACGGACATGGCTCAAACGGCTTAAAAAGTCATGAATCGAATTTGCTTCAAAGAAACCTAGGGTCTAAAGTGACTCCTTCTATGTGTTACACTTTTGGGTCGTATCAAATGATATATACCTTCATCCCTACGGGTGATGGTATAATAATACATAAGTAATTTTATTTTAACCAGTACAGAAATTTCAGTCAGTTAAACTGACTGATAAATACCATCACCCAATATAATATATTGTTTAAGTCTTGAGTTATTGAAAATAATCGATTTGTAATTAAAACCAGTTAGAAAGTTTCAGTCGGGCAACCCGACTTACATTTACCCTTACCCTCAGTAAAACAAATAATTTTCTATTTTATTGATATTATTACTCGATTTCGAAATTGGGCGGAGTGGTACATTTATATGGGAGGTACGTGAAGGGGTGTGTTTAGGCTCCAGATTTATTCTCCATAACTTTATCCTGTTATAGCTTTACTAAATACAGAATTTGCGCACGATTGCGTTGGGTGTACTGATATTATTACTACATCCCAAAAGTGGGCGGAAAGGTACATTTGTATGGAAGGTACCATAAGGGGCGTGTCTAGACTTCCAATTTTTTCTCCAAAACTTTGTCCTGTTATAATATAACAAAATACAGAATTTGGGCACGATCGTGTCGAGTGTATTGATATTATTACCCTATTTCTAAAGTGGGCGGAGTGGTACATTTGTATGGGAGGTACCAGAAGGGGCGTGTCTAGACTTCCAGATTTTTTCTCAAAAACTTTATCCTGCTTAAACTTTACCAAATACAGAATTTGGGCACGATCGCGTTAGGTCTCTTAATAATATTAATCGATTTCTAAAGTGGGCGGTACCAGATGTGTATGGGAGGTACCAGATGGGGCGTGAATAGACTTCCAATTTTTTTCTCCAAAACTTTATCTTGTTATAGCTTTACTCAAAATAGAATTTGGGTACGATCACGTTTAATTTATTGATATTATTTCTCCATCTCTATAGTGGGCGGAAAGGTAGATTTGTATGGGAGGTACCAGAAGGGGCGTGGCTAGGCTTTCAAAATTTTTTTCAAAACTTTATCCTGTTATAGCTTTACTAAATACAGAATTTGGGGACGATCCCCTAGGGTGTATTGATATTATTACTCGATTTCTAAAGTGGGCGGAATGATGTATTTGTATGGGAGGTACCAGAAGGGGCGGGGCCATGTAGCCCATTTGCAATACCGTAAGTAGTTTTGAGAAAATAATAACTCGTGCAAAATTTCAAAACATTTGGTTGCGTCTTTCGAAAGTTATCGTGCGAACCAGCCGGACAGCCACCCGACAGACAGACAGACAGACAGACAGACAGACAGACAGACAGACAGACAGACAGACAGACGGACATGGCTCAAACGACTTAAAAAGTCATGAATCGAATTTGGTTCAAAGAAACCTAGGGTCTAAAGTGACTCCTTCTATGTGTTACACTTTTGGGTCGTATCAAATGATATATACCTTCATCCCTACGGGTGATGGTATAAAAATCTATAAATTTCAATTTCTCAAGACTTAAACAATACCTTATATTGGGTGATGGTATTTATCAGTCAGTTTACCTGACTGAAATTTCTGTACTGGTTTTCGTATCAAATGATATATACCCTCATCCCTAAGGGTGATGGTATAAAAACCTTTTTTTTCCGATAGTGTGGTAGCCTAGAAAAACAGCTATTATTCGCAACGCGCACTTTTCTTCAGTTTGAATTAAAAAGAAATGAACTCTAAAGGCTTTAATTTATTAATTTCTTTTTACTCTTACATTGCCAAATTTTGCCGAAGCTTTAAAGACTGCTTACTTTCAAGAAAAAAAAAACAATTTCTAGATTACGTTAAAAAGCAAGATTTTCTCCCTGCAAAACACAAATATTTTTCCGTTTTTTGAATGAAAACATTAATTCTTAATTATTTTATTGTTTTTCATTGTTTACTTTCTATTAATTTTTCCCCTAATGTCCACAATTATCAATGTAAACGAAGACAACTGCGCAAGCGAGTTTTAAGCACCTTACAATAAAGTGACTTTGGAAGAGTGCTGCCAGCCCAAATTAATTTGTTCACACAAAAATAATTCAGATCCTAATTGTGTGGAGTATTTTTAACGTAATGGCATCATAACAAAATTTAAAAGCTTTTCTCTTAAATTAGGATTTAGCACTGCAATAATGATCATTGGACCTATTGTGCATACATAATTAATATTTTTCCAATTCTAAAAACATTATTTTTATATTTTGTATTCATAACATAAGGAATCGGGATATTTGCTCCACTCATTTAAATTATGATTTTTTTTTTAATTCACTTCGAATTATTATTGTTTAAAAACCATAAACTTCGAGTTATTCGAGTTATAACCTAAAAGACATCAATGGAAAAATTTTTATATTATTCAAATTAAAATAATTTCAGCTTATGCATAGGTTTTTTCCAGAATATCCTTCTGTCATTCCCATATCAATAAATATGTTCACTTAAATAAATAGCATACACCACAAAGTGTTACAAAAATAAACCTTAATTGTTTTTTCCCCTATCGCTCAGTGCTATACCACTTATTGCAAATGATATTTATTCGATGTTTCAATACGTAATGGGGGCAATATGTTGTTGGTAGGCAACTATCCACATGCTAAATATCTTTGCTAAAGCGGAAATTAAATTTGTCAATTTGTCCTATGCCAGATGAATAAATAACAGGGCCAAAATACTAAAACTAAATAGAAGGGCATGCCAGCATTTTGGCAGTTGTCTATGTGACCTAACTCTGATGTTTTGTCACTTCAAATTAACAATAAAATGAACACACATCGGAACTTTATTAGAACATGCAAAGAGAAACGAAATAAAATTTTATTAAGTAAATCACTCGACAAAATCCAGTGACAACAAAAACAAAACAAAAACGGGGAAATCTAAAGACATACGTTTCCAGCCGAAAAGCCCCAAATATATATATAAAAAAATACATACCTACATGGTCATACAAATGTATGCTCAGCTATGCGAGTGTTGGGCGAAAAGTTGTAACCATAAAAGAAACTCAATACAATTCAAATATTCAGATCGTGTTTGGAGAGTTTGTTATTATGTGTATGTTGGAGAGTACTTAGCTGAAAGTATATACAATAATTTAAAAAAACATAAGGAACCTTTAGCACTGCAGACAATACATTTCATCTTAAAAAAAATGTCCATTACAATCGTGCTCTGCAGCGGCTTTTAAAAACAAAACTTTTTTTATAACGGCAACATTTCCGCTACGGCCCTCCTAACAAACATAAAAAAACGAAAATTGCTGACTAGCAGTTTGCAGGATATCATTTGTTAGACATCGCATTGAGCTGACAGTGAATCTAAGTGTGAGATGATGCCTTAGGATCTTAGTAAATCTTTACTAAAGTACCCGTTGGCAGTGGAGTATAAGTAAATGTCTCTCGAACTACTTGAGAGTAAAAGAGCGTAAGAGAGTGGGTGAATAAAACAATGCGTGGGTATGGGTGAGTATTTCTGTGAGATTGTGCGTTAACCCATAGTAAGCATTATGTAGTACATACGTATCGTTTGTCCTTTTACAGGGACACATACAGACATACAAGCAATCTTGTCCTCTTACAAACACCACACCACTCGTATGCTGTCATATTCCTGCACAAATACATACGCATCTATATACATATGTACATAAAACACATATTTATTACAGCCATTGCTTATGCCATGTTAAGCTATCCTTGACAGTAATCGTGTCCTTGTATTATAGCGCATACTTACGCATATAAATAATGGCTACAATATAATTTTTCTAGTTGATTCTAAAAAATATTGCGGATACAGTCAACCAACCAACCGACCGACCGACCTAACAAGTATTCAGCTTATATATTGTTTGTTCCATTCCAACGCTAAGGGAACATCAACAACATCCATTGAACTCCACACCAGGAAGGATCTATGTAACCAGCCATGGAAAATTTATTTGTTGTTATATTTCCTTTGCTTGTTGTCTAGCGTTGTTTTGTTTTGCTGCTGCTGCTGCTCGGCAAATATATCGTCAATGTTCATGGTATAACTTCACTTTAAAGCGAATACATCTCCGGAGATTGCCCCGAGTTTGTAAATATGCACGTTTGTCTTTGCCATTGTTGTTCCTTGTTATCCTGACATCAAACGCTGTCCTTGCCACTGATATTGACTGTAATCCTTTGCCATTGTAATGTATCGCATTGGTTCACTTACCCTCTCACCAGCGAACAAACAACGAAATTGAGCAGAAGGATAACAAAAACAAACACTCAACGTAATGGAATTGAAGTTGTTACAAAACAAAGCAAACCAATAAATTTTCTTGTAGGAACTTTTCAAAAGACTTTGGCTGCGGTTAGATCCTACTGCGTGGGTACAACAACTTTGGACACTGTTAGTGGCCATCGCCTAGGGGTGTTTTGATGTCCGTTCTACTGCGGCAGCTAACTGCCAGGAGATGTCAAGTTGAGCATCTCTATTTTATTTGTTTCTTGAGGGGATGGTTTATTTAGATTGTTCTTTTTTCTAAGACTTCACCCTACTTGTAGTGTTATTATAAAAGGCGGCCCAGTGAACATTTTTACACATCAATATAGGAAATGTAATGGCTGGATTTCGCTGTTAAGTGGAGTGTATCGGCCTTTTCTGATGATTGACAGCTTTACAATTTGTATATTTTGCAGTACATGTGGTATATGTTATTTTAGTTAAGAGATAATGTTTGTCTGTAATGTTTGGTTTATGACACTTATGACAAGATGTAATGTATCCAGCTTCACACTTCAATCGGAAATATACTGATACATTATGCCTGACCACAATAGAAGATAGAGAGGGGAGAAAAAATAAAATAAGAGGAGTAGTGGATAGCACATAAAGGTGTGACCAATTAATGAGAAGGGATCGACCTTGGGTGGTATTATGTCGAGAACTTACGACTATCATGCTGACAACTTAGGATAGGAGCCCTGACACAGCCATCCACTTTTCTTTGATCGACTCCTATAGGGGCACCTTTAGGGCAATAAAGAGCAATATTATAAAAAAAATTATTTTTGTATAGAAGCGCCCTTGGGGCTGAATTTTGGCTAAATAATATATTGGCCAAAATATTAGGAGGGAAACGATTGGGTGTTGGTCACACTTGATGTGGATTTTTCCCCCCATACGAAAAGTTTCTCTATAAGAACCGAGGGATCAATTTTTATTTTAGACTGATGGTTTTTTGAGTCCCTTGATATTGCCGAAAGCAACTTCTGGGAAGTCGAAACAATCGGCATGCCTAGTAAATGCTTTTCAAACTACTGACGTTCAGTCCCTTTATGTGATTCTAAACAGACAACCGAATTAACTTATACAAATGTGGAAGCTCTTCCCATATATCATTCTCTTGGCAAAAAGAATGATGCAGAACTTTTTGCTTTTGGAGCTACTTTCATGTGCAGTTCTCAGATATGAGTCCCAAATCAATGAGCTGAAAAATGTTGTACTGTGTAATGTATTATATGTTACAGATGTTGTCTTAAGGGTGTCAAAGGGATGTAAGTCATAGCGTAATGCTTCTGATTGGTTTAACTTGGTGAATCCAAAGCGATCTTTATCGACTTCTTCTGAAGCCGGCCCACATGCCTTCATGCGGATCCACCTGGGCTACATAGCACCCGCTATGGTACAACTGCTAATGTGAGCAACGAAAAGCAATTTGTTGTTGGGCTTGACCCTCGCCAACCTGCCTAATTGTCAGTGAATCGAAAAAATAATGAGAAAAAACGAAACCCCTCCTAAGATGACGACCTCCAGAAATGATATAAGGACCAGGATTTGAGAATATGCACCAAGAATATGAGAACCCTTTATAGGCCAGGGGCGTATATTCAAATGGCAGAAGTTCTCGCAGCCTATTGGCTATTGTAAGTATTGGATGAGTACTACAGCTGCCACTCAGACCGGCACGAACTTGGATGCGGAACTTGGTAGGAAAAAGTCTACGCCATATCGTTCCTCCGTTCACACCAGTGAACAACCGTATTGCCACGATCCCTATAAAGGCCAAGTTCGCCCCGACCAACAAGAAAGATGGGGAGACTAGGGACGGAAGACATGCTTCCAGCGTAATGGATATACGTTCGATCCGAGATGCAGACATTGCTACGGGTCATTTATTTGTGCCAAAAGATTCACACGCGGCTTAGTAATACGAAAATCTTAGAGAACCATACAAGTGAAAACTCCAAGACCCATTTCTTTCCACAGATTACACCAACGCCTATGTCAAAATATACCGCCTTTCGATGACCCTAACGTACAGTGCAAACACATAGCCCATTACATGCTACATGAGGGGAAAAATCCATACTAGGGTGCAGAAAACTGCCAAAAACAAACCTTGGCATGATGAGGAATATCGAAGTGCAACGATGGCAAAGGATACAGCATATGTGGAGACTTTGCAGCCACTCATTGGCTTTGGTAGCCCTAAGAATCTAAATGAAGACGACTCCCGCAAACGTAATAAGGACCATGATTAAAGGATAAAACTTGGAATGTCCTAACTCTCTACAAATCCAAGCACGACATCACCGCCAAACACTAAATGCGGTGGATGGGGCAGTGGCACACGACGAAAGAACAGTGACATATTTTACAGCTGCCATGCAGAAATACACGATTTTGAATGCGAATTCAAAGTCGGCAAGACTCTTCGACATCTCGTCCTGCGGTTTTACCAAGTTAGTGACCGAATACGTATCCCTTTCCGCATCGAGGCGAACTATTTGTATACCCTCACCCTACGGGTAGAAGGGCACATCATTTGATACGACACAAAAAGGTTTCTTTGAACCAAATTAGATTCATGACTTTTTAAGTCGTTTATGTCATGTTCGTCTGTCTGTATGTCTGTCTGTCTGGCTGTCCGGCTGGTGCCCACGATAACTTTCGAAAGACGCAACCAAATTAGGATGAAATTTTGCACGAGTTAATATTTTCCAAAAACTGCTTACGGTATTGCAAATGGGCTGCATGGTACCGCCCCTTCTGGTACCTCCCATACAAATACATCATTCCGCCCACTTAAGAAATCGAGTAACAATATCAATACACCCAACGGGATCATACCCAAATTGTGTATTTAGTAAAGCTTTAACATGATAAAGGTTTGGAAAAATTTGAAAAAGTCTAGCCACGCCCCATCAGGTACCTTCAATACCCATCTGGCATCACCCACTTTTACATTACATATTTTACAGCTGCCATACAGAAAGACACGATTTTGAATGCGAATTTATAGTCGGCAAGAATCGTCGACATCTCGTCCTGCGGTTTTACCAAGTTAGTGACCGAGTACGTATCCCTTTCTTCATCGAGGCGAACTATTTTTATACCCTCACCCTACGGGTAGGAGGGTACATACATTTCATTTGATACGACCCAAAAAGGTTTCTTTGAACCAAGTTAGATTCATGACTTTTTAACTCTGTCTGTCTGGCTTTCGATAACTTTCGAAAGACGCAACCAAATTAGGATGAAATTTTGCACGAGTTAATATTTTCCCAAAACTGCTTACGGTATTGCAAATGGGCTACATGGCCCCGCCCCTTCTGGTACCTCCCATACAAATACATCATTCCGCCCACTTAAGAAATCGAGTAATAATATCAAAACACCCAACGGGATCGTACCCAAATTGTGTATTTAGTGAAGCTTTAACATGATAAAGGTTTGGAAAAAAATTGGAAGTCTAGTGACGCCCCTTATGGTACCTCCCATACAAATGCACCTTTCCGCCCACTTTAGGGATGTACTAATAATATCAGTACACCCATGGCGATCGTGCCCAAATTCTGTACTTAGTAAAGCTATAACAGAATAAAGTTTTGGAGAAAAATACTGGAAGTCTAGCCACGCCCCTTCTTGTACTCCCCATACAAATGTACCACTCCGCCCACTTTAGAAATCGAGTAATGATATTAATATAATATAAAATGTTTATGTTTTACTGAGGGTGAGGGTATATGTAAGTTGGGTTGCCCGACTGAAACTTTGTTACTGGTTTAATCGATGGAAATTTTTTGTCCAGAGTCGCCCTGTGTCAAAACCGTTGCTATACAAGGTGTCAATGTAGACTACTTTGGTACTGCTGAAACGGCCAAATCGTACTTATACACTTACATGCCGATTACAAAAATATTTCACTTTTAAGAATCCGTCACAGCATGCTGCAGTTTTGCCCTGTATGCAGCATCCTTTTCCTCAGACATTTTGCGTTATTCTTCATCGCACCGCGGCTTGTCTAAGCGTGGTTTTTCATAACCCAGTACGGCTGTTGCGGCAGTGGTCATAGAATTCACAATATGCTACCACTGCACAGTGGTCGTCTCCAAAAATAAAACAATTAAGTCAAAATTATGGGTAATACTGTGGCAACACTATCTCACAATAGATTGTGCTCTTTCAAATTACTTTTTTTTTATACCATCACCCTTAGGGATTAGGGTATATATCATTTGATACGACCCAAAAGTGTAACACATAGAAGGAGTGACTTTAGACCCTAAGTTTCTTTGAACCAAATTAGATTCATGACTTTTTAAGTCGTTTATGTCATGTCCGTCTGTCTGGCTGTCCGGCTGGTGCCCACGATAACTTTCGAAAGACGCAACCAAATTAGGATGAAATTTTGCACGAGTTAATATTTTCCCAAAACTGCTTACGGTATTGCAAATGGGCTACATGGCACTGGTTTAATCGATGGAAAGCAGGTCTCAAACGCACAGTCGAGCCGATTGGAAAAAACACGGTAAAAATATCAAAATTTTAAAGTATTGTTGTCATAATTTTAAAATATTCTAGACATTTGTAGAGGAGGATTCAGGCTTTCAGAATTTTTCATTCAGAGTCGCCCTGTGTCAAAACCGTTGCGATACAAGATGTCAAAGTTGACTACTTTGGTACTGCCGAAACGGCCAAATCATACTTATACACTTACATGCCCGTTCCGTTACAGCATGCATTACCATTGTCTGCAGTTTTGCCCTGTATGCAGCATCCTTTTCCTCAGACATTTCGCGACATTCTTCATCGCACCAGAGCTTGTCTAAGCGTGGTTTTTTCATAACCCAGTACGGCCGTTGCGGCAGTGGTCATTGAATTCACAATATACTACCACTGCACAGTGGTCGTCCCCATTGGCCAAAAATAAAACAATTAAGTCAAAACTCTGGGTAATACTGTGGCAACACTATCTCACAATAGATTGTGTAATCTGACTTTTGTTTTTTCTTTATTCCACCTATCCTCTTAAAGAAAAGCTGCCAAAGGCAGACTATGAAAATAATATTGTTTCGCAGCGTGAGTAACTGTCAAGTGAAGGTCCAAAATATAATGTAAAAACATCTTAAAAAATATTGCTTGAACAATGGAAGAATTAATAATTGTAAAGAAAGTTATTAACCATTTCTTAAAAGAAATTGACAACCAAATTTGTTGTAAAATTTTTACAAATATTTACAAATTATATGATGTAAATTTCAGTTGCGGAAATTTGCGGATTGTTGAGTTCTACTATGAAATTTAAATTTTCAGGATCTAAGAGAGGTCCTTGAGTCCTTTATCCGACATTGACCAAATTTTAAATTTAGTCACAGATTGATGGAATCAATGGATATGACGACTTTAGTGTGCCTACTATGAAATTTTAATTTTCAGCATCTAAGAGAAGTCCTTGAATCCTTTCACAAATTTTAACCAAATTTTAGAAATTGGTGTCATTAAAAGAGACTGTGAGATGTGCCAAATATTATTCATCTATGAAAACTACGATGATGAATGTCGCAATGCCACGAGAGAGACGGATGCTGCATACAGGGCAAAACTGCAGCCAATGGCAACGCGAGCTGTTCGTGAACGGCACAGGGGGAAGAGACGACAGGCAACTCGTCTTTTTAGAAGAAAAAAGAAGGAGCTGAAGAAGAGGCAGGATGAGTGTACTGAGTTGCTCCGAAGTAGAGGGGAAGCCCGAAAAATCTACAAGAGAGTTAAAGCGAGAATGCGTGGAACAGGGTTGCCCTCCTGCAAGAACAGCGATGGTCAGCTAGTGACGGACCCTGATAGCGTTCTGAAGATATCTGACACAAATCCAGAAGACCCCGCTCCAATCCATGACGATGGTATTAACTGTCCACCTCCGAGCCAGAGCGAGATACGTATGGCCATCTCCCGCCTTAAAAATAACAAAGCTGCTGGAGCCGATGGTCTCCCTGCTGAATTGTTTAAGGCTGGCGGGGAGGAGCTGATTAGGAGCATGCATCAGCTCATGGAGAACATCTGGCAAGAGGAGAGCATGCCCGGGGATTGGAGTCTCAGTCTGTTATGTCCCATATACAAGAAAGGAGATCGTAGTGAATGTAAGAACTATCGTGGAAAAAGCCTATTACCAATTGCGTACAATGTCCTTTCAAGCATATTGTGTGAACGTCAAGCCAACGCTTGAGACATGCCTTCCATCAAATACCACCTGACCAATTTGATTTCATGTCTTTTGATCAGGGGATATCCAGGTTGCTTTGTGGATTTATTTATGCGGAAATCTGGTTCCACTCACCACCATGTTTCTTGCCGTCGCGAAGATAACCGCTATCGGATGTGTTGTTGGGTATACTGAATTTTCCGACTGCTGAATAAAGACCATCTTCCCTCTTATTTTAGCTTAAAAAACTCCAAGAAAAATTTAAATTTCATGTGCAGGGCAGCGGCCCTATATTTCCTCCAGGAGCTCATAGAATGCATATTTTGTCTTTCGTCGGGGCGTGTACACAATTCGAGTAATGTAAAAATATTTCGCCCGGATGTGAATAGTGGCTATTCGGTCACTCACAGGGTTAAGCTGCGAGACCAATTGTCGAAGTCTCTTGTCGATTATGAATCCACATCCAAGTTCATGTCTTTCTGCATGGCAGCTGTAAAAGATGACACCGTCCATCGCATTTCCCGTATGGCGGTGATGTCAGCCTTGTGTTTGTCGAGGACATCCGCCAGTTGGTTAGAGGCACCATCGCTGTAGATAGTTCGGACATTCCAATCATCGACTTCAAAGTAGATTGTCCACCAACGAGCCAGATGAGATCTACACGGAAATTACACGGCTTAAAAAGAACAAAACTGTGGGAACCGATGGACTGTCGGCAAAGCTTTTTGGAGACGGTGACGATAAGCTGGCAACATGCAGACACTAGCTCATAAACAAGATTTGTCTAAAGGAATGCATACCCGATGATTGGAGTTTGAGTGTTCTATGTCCTATGCTTAAAAAGGCGTCGCAGTATTCGACCAAATCGTGGTACCAAATTTGCTTTAATGTTGCGTTACAGTTCCCTATAAAAACATGCGTCTATTTTTCTGATCAAAATGTGTGTGTAGATATGTCAGTATCCATTTAAAATCCATAAATTTCTCGTGTACTTACATTATTCACAAACTAAAAAAGAAAACACATCAATGTTAACATGTATTAGTTTTCTTTTTTATTATTATTTTTTATTCCATTTATTTCGAATTTTCTCTCGTTACCATAGAATTTACAATTATAATATCATTTTCATATTGAACATAATGAAAAACTGTATTGTTTTAATAATAAATGTTATTAAATATTAATTAGTATGTAAGTATGTACTAGATATCAATCAAAGTAAAACGTTGAATTAAAAATATATGTGTACAAATCAGTCATTCACAATTTTGTTCTTCCTATGAAATGCATAATCAATCCATAATATATTCAATAATATTAGTTTCGAATATAGTATTACAAAGAAAAAACCTATATCACATTTGAAGCATTGTTTTATTATTCTAACTTTTCTATTTGTTTTTATTCAATTAAATATTTAAATACATAAATGCATTAAGGTGTTAGTGGTAAATTCATAAAATAAAAATAAAAAAAATTAAATATTTCATTAAAATATAAAGCAAGGCTAAAGAAACACACATTGGACTCGTGACATACTTATAGTTTGTGTTATATACCCATCTTTGGGGACTGTTTTATTGTTGTTCATTTTTAAGGTAATACTTTTGAAGTCTTCTTCTTTTATTGTTATTAATAATATATTAGTTTTATTTTTTTTCCGATAACAAATACACATTTAAGGACATTTTCTTTTTGTTTTGCGTAGTGTATGTGGAGGAGGATCAAAGGGTTGTGTTGTAATAGTAACAAAAGTTGTTGGAATTGTAGGTGCCTTAAACATTGTTATAATTGCTATGTTGTTTGTATTCGTCTTTTTTGTTGCTTTAACATTTACTTGTAGTTTTACTTAGCTAGTGTAGCTGTAAATGATTTTATATATTTTTATTTATATGTCCCTATTTATGATTCTATATGTAAGTTCTTGTTATTATATATTTTACAATTAGTTTGTTTTTCTTTTTTGCAATTTTTTTTAAGTATAGAGCGAAATAATGAAATATATCCTAAAACTCTACAAATGTGGCAACATTGCATGTACTGAATTACAGCCTAAAAGTATACTTTACATATATGTGTGCGCATTGCATAGAATGTAATGATAAATAGATATAACAATTTGAGGGAAATTATTTAATGTGAGTGGAAATAATCTAGATGGCGCTGAAAATTTGTGTGACTGCTACTCAAAGAAGTTTCACGACTATAATTTAAAACAAATATTTCCTCACTTATACCGCATTCGTCAAAATTAATTAATAATTTTTAAAATTTTTTTAAATATTCAGTGGTGGACGATTAAATGTGACCGATTAAAGTTGGAAAATATTATTATTCTTATATAAAAAAGAAAAGCTCACATAGTTTTTACTGAATGGAATACCAATATAAATATATTATGAAATTGTTGAGTTACCGACTGATCGCAGCCGAGACAAAAAGGGATTTCTGTGTTACCTTTCCCTAAACAAAACGATTAATGCTACAAATATACAAATTGGTTTATACGTCTCATAGTTAAGCAGATATACGAAAATAGGGAAACTCTGAAATACAAACTTTTCAAACGTGTTTTCATTGCCCAGACCTTCATTAGGCACGTTTATTAATTACGTATTAGGCAAAAATAAAACATTTTAAAATGCTCACTTTTAGCCATATGAGTCATAATGGTTCTATTGCACATTACTGCGATAATTGTTTTAATAATTCTGTAACTTTACATGTGAGACCCAATTTAAAAATTTTAGTGGAAACTGCAATTACGGTCTGATTTAAAATATTTTTTTGACAATTTTTGGGGCGATGCAGATGTACTTATGGGGTCATAATCCAAAAACCGAATATGAACTTTTTTCGTAATTGCCAACAGAACTGATTTTAAACCGAGCTATATATAACTTTGTTTTATTAAAATATAAACTAAATTTAAAACAAAAAGCACTTTTTAATAATGCGTATGACCTCTCTTATTTTGAATAAGTTTAAAAATGTATTTCTGTCCTACCATTTATCATTATTTTTGGGGTTGGACTTTCTAAGGAATCCCAAGCCGCTATTACTGCCGATTTAAGTTCAGTCTGACTCTCCGGAGTTCAAACTGTACAGAGTTCAGGCGACAGCTTGGAATGGCAAGCTTCATTTTTCAGAGAATCAAAAGTGAGGATGAAGTGGTGATGGGCGAACACCCACCCCCCAAAAACAAGAATGAGTTTATAAGTAACTAACATACTACGGCGTATGCGGCGGGGAACGTGCCCTCACCGCATTCGTCTCGCGCTGCAGAGAGAGAGAAAGAGTAGCGAGATAGCCAATGCCCAGGGCTGCCAATTTTGACGATTTATCGGCATTTTGACGATTTTTCACTCAAAATAATGAAAAATGCCGATTTGCTGATTTTTGCCTCAGAAATGACGATATCTTATCAATCGACACAATTGACACAAATTTTTCTAAAATAATATAAACATAAAGATTTAATACCGCGTCAACTTACGAACATAAGAAATTTACGGATTAAAATCATATTGGGATGTGATGAAGTATATTTAGGTTTACATGCAAAAGAAATTATTTCCGAAACAAAACTTTCCAAAAATTAAAGCCTTTTTACACAGGAACGCATTTAACATATTTCGGCGTTAAGCCGCATCTTTGATGGATGCGGCCAAAATGCTAAAATTTTTACATGTATTTTGTTGTTGGAAAGACGTTAACATATTTTCGCATCCATGAAAGATGCGGAAAAATACACTGAGTTTTACTCTGAAAATTGGAATTTAAGCGATTTTTCTCAGTAATGTTGATCCGGCAACCACCATTTTCGTCGTTTGTTTACATTTATCGGAAAAAAATGCCAAACAACATGGACGGACAAAAAATTTACATTTTTGCCAAAATATTAATAAATGCTTATTCCAATTAGTTAAAACTATTCGCGCTTTGTGGAATACAGCCTCCGTAACAATGTTAATAGGTTTGTGGCAGGAAAATATTGCAGTTTTACAAGGCAAATGGAAAAATGTGTGAGCTAGACAACAGCTGACAATATGCAAAACTGCGGTGTAAAACCACTTTTTATCATTCCGCATCTTCAGCTCAAGATGCGGAATGCTTTTTAGGTGTAAAAAGGCTATTAATCAAAGAAAATAGTTAACACTTGCATTCATTTTTATATAGAACTAGAAAACCACTTTTATTTTAGAAAAGGAAAGACAAACATTCGACTCAGAGTTTAGGGAGTTAAATTTTCTAAATTTAGAACAAATTTTTGAAAATATTGAAATAAATTTGGTAAATAATAAATTTGTATTAATTGTAAGACAATTATACGTAAATCTTAATGATCTCACCAATGATACGTTTTTTTTTTATCAACAATTGGATGTACTATGTACATAAAGTAATAACATTACTTTTGAAAAGTATATATATATTTTTTTATAGACAAATTAACTTTTTATGTTTTTTTATTGAAATAGTTATATATGGATATTTCCAGGGAAGGACGGACGATTTTATAGTAAAAATTGCTATATTTTTAACTTGTTGTTTTTGTCATCATATAATAAATTTATTGAACTTTAACAAAACAAGCTTTATATATCGTTGGAAAGTCTCTTCTTTCCAAATCCGCTGAGAAACTTAAAATCGGTTCATAATAATCGGCGTAACTGGCTTATAAGTGCGTAAAAGTACGAAAACTCGGTTTTTTATCCGTAACTAAAAATTTTAGAGGTTTTGGGAAATTTGAAAAACAGATTCTTGTAGTGCTCAGCAGCACCCACCAGAAAAATAGTATAATTTTCCAGGTATTGTTTTTTTTTTGTCGCTCTGTGTTATCCATAGAAATATGCGTGTGTCCGTAACGAGTGTCCGCAACGCACATTTATATTGAAGTAGCATAAAAGGTAAACTTTTTTTAAGTGTGATGTAAGTTGTTTATAGATCCCCAACATGTCTTCTTTATTTTACAAAGGGGAATATATTGATCACATAAGAAATTTCGCTAAATTTCACAAACTTTCATAGACACTTCAAGTTGCTGTGGAAATTTGTGTGTGTCCGTAACGCACTTTGTTTTAGTCATAATTTTGAATACAAAATTTTAAGTAAAGTCTAATTAAAAGAACATTATAGTACTGTCCAAAGTCTACATTTTTTAATATGAACATAATCTTCAAAATATTTTAACTTTTCGAAAAAACTACAAAATAGGAAAAAAAAACGTGCGTCCACAACGTCAGGAAATACCCATATATATTCCGTTTTTTATATGAAATAAATACTTTTGTATTGTTTTTAATCTAAAAATATGTTTTATTTTGATGTTATTTAAATTGCCGTTTTTTTTGCCGATTTTTAAAATGCAAATGCCGATTATGACGATTTCTTTTGAAAAAAGTGACGTTTTTTCTTAAAATATTGTTGGCAGCCTGCCAATGCCTACTCCAACCAACTCTCTCAACTACTTTAAACCAACCTCTCTAATTTTGATGTTTCCAAAACCCAGTGGCAGCATATTGCGAAGTCTATGGCCACTGCAGCAAAGACCGTACTGGTTTATAAAAAACCATTCCAAGACAGGTCCTGGCAAAAAGAAGATTGTCGCAAAATGTCTGAGGTAAAGGATGCTGCATACAGGGCTAAACTTCAGTCAACGGCAACGCGTGCTGTGACAGAGCGTTCTAATGAGAAGTGGAGGGAGATGGCGTGCCTCTTTAGGCGGAAAAAGCGTCTATAGAAGAAAAGTATGTCAAAAATTACAGGATAGAGAATCCCGAAAGTTCTATCAAAAGTTAAAAAGCAAAGGTTATGGAACAGGGATCCCCACCTGTAAGGACAGAGGCGGAAATCTGGTCAGCCACACTCAGATTGTGCTGCAAATATGGTGGGACCACTTTCGATCTCTTTCATTCTCGAGGGCAGCATAAGTGACGAAATCACGCCAATCATCGACGACGAAGTATATTGTCCACAACCGAGCCAAAACAAAATCAGCATGGAAATTGCACGGCTTAAAACTAATAAAGCTGCGGGAGCCGATGGACTGCAAGCTTTATAAAGCGACAGAAATAATTAGATGCTATGGCTGAGTTTGGTATGATACTGACTGACACGAAGTCTTCAGTGAAAATGGGCAAAAATCTGACTGAGCCATTTTCTACCAAGCGAGGCTTTAGACAAGGCGATAGTCTGTCTTGCGATCTCTTTAACATCGTAATGGAGATGATCATGCGGAAGGCTGCAGTAAACAGGAATGGATCCATCTTTAGCAAAGTCACATGCTACTCGCGTATGCCGATAGTTATTTGTATCAACGAACAGAGACTTTACTCGTTTGGAACGCTGCGTGAACGTCGAGAACTATAAATTTGTAGTAGATGATTTTGTCTACCTAGGCTTCGCCATAAACAAAAATTATAATGTCAGCCTGGAAATCAAGAGACTAGTGTTGATCACAAACCACTGCTACTATGCGCTATAAAAGCGATTTAATGACAAAATCCTCTCTCGAAGAACAAAGATCCAATTGTACCAGACACTGCACAACGGCATCGGCGTAGTCAAGAGCGTTGAAATAGACCGAATGCGCTGGCTTGTACTAATGGATAAAAATGCTCTAGCTCGAAAGGTTTTCGTCAATAAACTTGATGGGCGGCGCAGTAGGGGGCAACCAAAACTTCGTTGGATGGACCAGGTGAAAGAGCTGTTATATACACTTGGTGTGACGTACTATCTACGGAGCTCAAAAGACCGACAAATGTGGAAATTTTTTCTTTAGATGAAGAAGATTCCTTACTCGATTGCTGAATCTATTCAATTAACAAGGCATGATACTAAAATAATTAGTTCTTTGGATTTTGAGATAACATTTCATAAAAAAGAATCGACAAGAAATCGTAAATAATTGTTGTTGTTCTTTGGAATTTGGTTTGTAACGCATATACATATACAAATTGTAAAACAGAAAAGTAAGTGATTATATGGTAATGTGCTTCCTAGGTAATGTAAAGTGTATTTTCCTCAACTCCTAAATTTGTCAAATTTATATTTTGCTTAATTATCTTTTTTGACACACATATGTTAAGATACAACTTTTTGATTGGTAATAATTTTATCTTTTGGAACTTTTTTGCTTTTTTTCTTTCTGGTGCAACTTATCCCCGTTTAGCTTTATGCGTATTTTGTCTACCCTAACTTAATATTTTTGTGCCGAACAACACAGCTTTACTATATAAAATTCCAAATATACCAATGACTATATATGTTCTATGTTTTCGTATGTCGTTGTCAAGTATGATAAGTCTCCATTATGACCGCTAATACAGAGAGTCCAACCCTTCACCAGATGATGATCTTCTGGATTTTACTCAAATCAAAATGAAATAAGTTTAATGCGCAATAAACAACATTTTCGAAAATATAAATTGTGGTAAACTTTTCGCGTCTTTTATCAAAAATAATTATGAAAATAAACAACAATTGTGTTTTAAATTTCTAGATCTAAGATATTTTACTTCTGCGCATTAAAAAATAATTTGTAAATCATCTATTTGTATTTTTCAATAATAAAAACACTTTCAAATTAAAAAAAAAAACTACCAACCAACATATTCAAATATTATGATGCTGTTTCATTGCACATGAATGCCGGCAATGGTGTATAATTTTTTCACAATGCACACACATGCTTTTAAATACGCACACACACACATACACGTTTAAATATATATTTGTATACATTTGTTATAATTTATAAATTTGTTTGTGTATATATGCTGACAATATCCCAGCGGCGGAATTTGAGAGGCCTTCCACATATAATGCATGCAGTAGTCATTATTTGGGAATAACATTTCAAATAAGGAATACAGAATGCATGATTTTTCATCAGATTTAGGCATTTTATGGACTGACCTGTCAAAGACATGTAAAAAGAAGGCAGAGGGATTTCATACACATCCCCTCTCGCTTCCAAATAACAGGGGTATTGCATGCCTTCTAAATGGAAAGAATTGTTAATACGTTTTTTTTAAACTTTTATGAAGGCCTGCCAGAGGCCTTTGAAAAGAAGGCAGAGGGGTTTCATACACATACCCTCTCGCTTCCAAATATAAGGGGTATTGGATGTCTTCTAAATGGAAAAAATTGTTAATTTCCGTGGAAGGGGTTTTTTTAAACAGTGTATAATTAGTTTCAACCACACAATTCGAATGCATCTTCATAGGCTAGACAGTAGCATGGCTGACTAACAATCACGAGGTAGTGGGTTCAAACTCCAGCAAAGTTTACTGTCGTTGGAAAAAAATTTAAGTAAAGAGAAAAATATATATAAGTGAGAAATATCTAAAAATAACCGGTGCGCTCTCAAAAAAACTAAATAATTTGAGGGTGCACTGTATAGTTTTAGTTTTATTTGCAAGCCATTATTTTTTCATGTGTATGCTGGCCTTCTATAATGCCTTCTAATAGAAAGCATCCATAGGGTCCCTTTACAGAAAGTTTCCATGAGTCCTTCTTATAGAAAGCATCCATAAGGCCTTCTTATGGAAACCGGCGACGGAAGGCCTTATTTTCCAATGTCACGCAATGTAAAAAAAGAAAGGAAGAAAGAAGGCCAAGGAAGGCATATCGGATCCAAAAGAAGGCCTTCAAACTCATGAACGAAGGCCTTCCTTCTCATGATTTCCGCCGCTGGGATGTTGTATATTTTAATAATTTATCGTAAATATTTATATTTCATTAAAAACATTATTTTTGTTTTAATCATCACTTTGTTTTTCTTTTTGCTGTAATTAATTATTACAATTTGTTGTTGTTATTGTTACTATTATTTCAGCTGCCTTTTATATTACCAACATTTTGCCTTTAATGTGAGATTATTTATAGTTTGTAATATATTTTAAAGATTCTTTTTTTGTTGTGTCTCTTGAATTTTGTGGGCAGTTAATTTTCTGTTACGTTTTTTTGTTTGTTGTTAATCATTTTATTATTCAATTTATGTAGAATTGTTAGGGGGTTTGTGCTTTTAAGGTGCCAAATTACACAGATGTCAATTGAATAGTTGAAATTGAAGGTGCTGATTTTTAAATATTTCAAAATTGTTGTAGTTTCTTAGATTTCCTATTATTTTTCGTTTACGACGATGCTTGCAATTACACTGACGGAACGTTAATTTGTTACAACACCAGTACATGGATCAATCTGAAAATAAAAAAGGTAATAATAATATAATTTAATTGAGAAACGGGCATGCAGTGGTTTTCTACAATATTATGGTTTTACAATATTAGAAACGGCTTATTTTAGGACACTTTAAACTCTCGTGGTATTTTTCATTATAATGGCTGTTTCAAGGCCCAGGGCCATAGAGACGGTCCACCACACTTCATCTCAAGAACGTAATGTCCTGCTTAAATAATAGGAATATTCCCCTAATCATATGTGCGAACGAAAATACGCACCATAAAAACAGGGGAAGCCCAGACATCAACCAAAGAGTGAGCAGCTTTTCAACATTATAATTGAAAATATACTAACAGCAGTTAATAAGGGCAATTAACTTACTTTTTTTGTTACTAACAAAAGAGAAATTATGTTACACATATTAATGGCAAACATAATTAGAAAGGACACACTGTTCCTTATTTGACCACCTATAACCTATATTCGATGTGGATACCAAAGAAAACAAACTAGCTCACCCTTAAGAAGGTATTCGAGAGTATACGAATGGATACGCCGGTTGCCGGCCTCTATATATGACAAGTCTACATTGCACTCCACTGTTGAATTATTGACTAGTGTCTAAGCTGAAGCAAAAGAGAAATCCTCTAGTAGAACTAATACGAAGGGCAAAGCTAAGCCATACTGGCCAACTGAATCGCATATATAACTTACGATAGACGTAACCAATTGTTTTGGAACTTTGCCTGGGTTAATATTTCCCCAAAACTACCACGCTCCTTCTGGTACCTCACATACAAATGAAACATTCCACCCACTTTTGAAATTGAGTAATAATATCATTACACCTAAAGGAATCGTGCCCAAATTCTGTATTTAGTAAAGCTATAACAGGTAAACGTTTTGGAGAAAAAACTGGAACTCTAGTAAAGCCCCAAATGGTAACTCCCACGCCCATCTGGTAACTGCCACTTTAGAAATCGATTAAAATCACGCGATCGTGCCCAAATTCTGTATATTGTTAACCAATATATAATATTTGTCTACGTGCGGTATATAATCCACTGGGATTGCATAGAAGTACCAGTTAAGTAAGTAAGTAAGTAAGTAAGTTAACCTATAACAGGATAAAGTTTTGGAGAAAACACTAGAAGTCTAGCCACACTCCTTCTGGTACCTCCCATATAATTGTACCATTCCGCCCGCCTAAGGAATCAAGTAATAATATCAGTACTCTCAATGGGTGGAGGGTTCACCTGACTTAAATTTCTGTACTGTTTATTATTCTGAAAAGTTTTGGTATCTTACTGTTTTTGGGGTAGAGGAATCCATATTTTTTTTTATTTTCGAGTGCTGTCAGAGGGCGCTTTCGTAATTTTTATATTTGATCGCATTCTTTTCCTGTCCCTGCTACTCACAATTAAGAACTATCGAGCTAAAACTTGGTACGCAAGATTCTACTCTATAGGCGAAGATTAAGTTCTAAGATGAGCAAAATCGGAGAATAAATACTCCCACTTCCCATGTTAGGTTAGGTTAAGGACAAGTAATGACACAGCACAGTAGCATGCCATTACAACACTCGGAGACCATTATGGTCCATTGCGATTGTCCTGATTTATTGTTTTACAATAAAATATAGTAGAAACTCTCTATAACGAACTCCCATATAACGAAGTTTTCTTTATTGCGAAGCAATTATATAAACACTGTGTTTTGGGTCTACTTTATAACGAATTTCCCTATAGCGAATATTTCCTTATAACGAAGCATTTTTGAGACCATAACTTCAAGATTGAAGCGTTTTCAATCTTCATATAACGAATTTATTAAAATAATTTTTCGTTATTATTTAGGTGGTAGGTAAAACCAAACGCACGCACACAAAAAAGAAATCGACATCGCTTTGTGGTGTGTTATTGATGTTATGTTTGCTCTGTGTGTACTTTGTTGCTTTCACAACGCACAAGCAGCAACAATAAAATTGAAAGTGTATTTTGGGGAACCACCGAACTATGCAAGTGACAACTGGCATCATTACCATTTCTCACATTTCTTGCAGTCGCTATCAGTTTGCCTTTGCATATCGCGATATGTACGGTGTTTACTTTTCTTAATGTATTAGAAAATTATATTGAAGAAGACAAGTGGAAAAATGTACTTCAAACCAAAATAACTGACTACTACAAATAAAAAATGTTAAAAGGAAAAAAATTGTTTTTCTTTTCCATATAGCGAAGTAAATATCCAGTCCCTTGGAATTCGTTATAGAGAGTTTCGACTGTAATAAGTTTAGAAGAATAGTAATAGTGGAAAAGAGATAAAAGTGCTAAGATAGTAAGATAATTCCGATGAGTTCTCTCCTTCGACTTCATATATATATTCAAGTAGTGAGATTACGTGGGAACACTATGGTCCTCTGCCCTTTAGCCAGATCAAGCCATCAGTGAACTTTACCAGATTCTCCATGTTACAAGACGACAGTTCAGTGAGACTATCGTAGAACCATTTTCCGAGGAATTGTTTCCTTCTTCTATGAAAAGCAGGGCAATGGCATAACAAATGCTCAACGGTCTCAATTTCCTCCTCATCGTGGCAAAGCCTACAGTAATCCTCCTGTGTCGTCTCACAGTTGGATGTAAATGCTCTGACGTCGCAGTGTCCCGTGATTACTCCAATTAGTCGTCTAACGAACCTCCTATCTAGCTCCAACAGTGATCTGGTTCGTCTTACATCCAGTCTTGGCCAAATATCCCGTGACACCACACAGTCGGTGCGATGTTCCCAGGATGTATTTGCCAGCCGTTCAATGTGACGGGTCACAATTCCGTATATGTGACACATTGGTGGTCGCACTGACCCATCCGATAGGTCGGGTCCCAGTGCTGAACCTTTCCGCGCCATCAAATACTTTTGGTGGCAGTTTGTGGTGCTCCACAAAAGAACTACTCTCTTCTCTACTATGGTATCTAAACATCAATACTCTTTTGAATCGAACTACGGCCAAAAAGATATGCATCACCATTCAATCTGTGATTAAATATAATCTTTTACATTGTATTGTTCAGATGGATAAAAAAAAAATTTGCGGTTTTGGGTTTTATAGCCATTTATCTACTACGGAAGAATGGACCATAATTTCTGCGGTTTTACTGAACCAATTTAGTTGACATACAGGGTGTACTATATATAGTTAGAGGGTACTCAGACGAATAAAAAGTTATTGGGACGTAGGGCTGTATAATGCAACCTGTGGAGATATATGGGAAATAATTGGAATCTTAAATTACAACTGCTACATAAAAGCTGGCTGAGGTATGTGGCAATTGTTTAAACCCGAAATATGTTCTATACTTTCCCTGAAATGGGACGCAGAAGAAGACGACCACATTTCGTTTCAATGTGTCCCCAAAGATCGTAAAAACTTGCTTTAAATTCATTATTTAAGCCTTTTTTGAAAACTTACCATAGTGTTCATGAAATAATGGACGACAACATTCTTCTAGTGTTGTAGTAGTTGTGTTTTTAATGTAACAAGTTGATAAAATATAATTAGCACATTTCCTATATTGTATAATATGACATGAGGCAGTCTTTGTGTTGTATTCCTGTAAAGAAAAAAACAAGCAGAAATTTTTTTAATATTTTGTTTTTATGTGGAAATGATAGATCCGATTTTTTTCACGTTTGATTATTGTAATGTGTTTACAGTTAAATGAGAGCAAACGATAAGCGCTTTACGAGATTTTTATATTGGAGAACTTTGTTTAGACTCAGGAATGAACATGGACTATATCAGTTCACTCCTTCCGGTACCTCCCATACAAAATTACCTAATTTTGGAAAATTAATATTTCTCCCATAACTTCCAAACGGACACTTGGGGGGTTATGAAAATTGGTGAATAAATTAATGTTGTGATAGGAGGCGAAACCTCAGAGAGCCTAACTATTTGACACGCCCCTTCTGATACCTCCCATACAAATGACCGAACTCACCCCTATAATCTTACATATATATTTTTTTTGTAAGTAAAATGAATTCACTACGATGGCTGGGTCATGTTGCCAGGATGGATGTAAATGCTCCAGCGAGAAAGGTGTTTGAAGGCGAACCTGAAGGACGGCGCAGAGCAGGGAGACCCAAACTCCGTTGGAAGGACCAAGTGGTAGGCGATGTGCCATCATCTGGTAGGACTAACTGGAGAACACACGCAGAAGACCGAAGCGTGTGGAATTCTTTAGTACTTCAGGCCTCAAACTTATGAACCATGCTCGTAAGTTGTAATGGGCCACTTAAGTAAGTAAGTAAAATGAATTCATTCAAAGTTTGCGTACGATGTTCGCTTATGAAAATTATACTCAGGAATATACATACATGGACTTTATCAGTTCACTCCTTCCGGTACCTCCCATACAAAATTACCTATTTTTGGAAAATTTATATTTCTCCCATAACTTCTAAACGGACACTTGTGGTGTAATGAAAATTGGTAGATAAATCTATGTGGCGACAGGAGGCGAAACTACAGAGAGCCTAACTATTTGGCACACCCCTTCTGGTACCTCCCATATAAATGTCCGCCTACAAACTTTTTTGTAAGTACACTGAATTCTGTCAAATTTTGCGTAAGTAGTACGGTTATGAAAATTTGAATCAGGAATGAATATGGATAATATCGGATCACCACTTCTGGTACCTTCCATACAAAATTACCTTGCTTGGAAAAATAATATTTCTCCCATAATTACTAAACTAACACCTGGGTGATAATCAAATTTGGACATTTAATTTATCTTATAATATGAGGTAAAACCTCAGAAGCACTAACTATTTGACACATCCCTTCTGGTACCTCCCATATAAATAATCGATATTGCCCCTTTTATATACATATCATTTTGTATATACACTGAATTCAGACAAGTTCTGCTAAGGTAAACGTTCATTGTACGTTGATTTACGAAAAAACAGATACATTGTTCTAGCCCTAATTGTACCTCCTGTACAAGTAAGTCAAAGTTTTTACGGTTTTGCTCCACAATACATAAGTAATTTTATTTTAATTAAAAATCTTATAATTTCAATTACTCAAAACTGAAACAATATCTTATATTGGGTGATGGTATTTATCAGTCAGTGTACCTGACTGAAATTTCTGTACTGGTTTTTTATTCGCCTTCATCGCTAATTTCGTCGTCCACATCACTTTCAGCTGCTAGATTTGGTTGAGCTGAGAGAAACATCTCTATAGTTTCTGGCAAAAATAAAGAAAACTTTGTTTTATTTTTTGCTGTTGAGGCACTAAGAAGTAGATCTGAGCTCAAGGGAAGCCTATTTAGTATGTCCTGATTGCAGGATTCTTGCAAAATCCTGCCTATAAGCTCGAAAATGTTTGTTTCGAGCTTCTGCTGCCTATTCGGACAGTTGTCCTATAGGGAGTACTGCATTTTTTATTATTTCCGATCCTTGTATGAGTACTTTATGTAGTGTAGGTGTTATTGGGTGCCAAGGATACAATTTTACGTATAGTTGTGTAGGTGTTCTGCGACAATAAAAACAATTTAGTGACAAATACTCCAGTAGCAAAGGCTTCCAAACGAAATCTCACAGACGTATTGTTGTAAAGTAAATTTTTTTTGTTACCGCTCCCAAATTATCATTTTTTTGCATAGGATTTCGTATTACTTCTTAGTTAGCGGATCATAAGAAAAAATCATTAGTGTTGTTGCTATTTTTGAATGACGTTAGTACCGAGAATTAGGGAGAATGTGAAAAAAATCACATATTTTGATTTTCTTAGGTATGAACTTTAATTAACGGTTTTTTGGCCATCCGCGATTTTCCGCGGCAAAACTTTTCTGAACTTGTAAAATAAGGCTAAAAAGTTTTTATATCGGTCACAAGATTAGCGGGATCTAACAGGATACCTAAACAAAAATCTAAAAAATCAGCATTATCTTAGTCCTTACTTAAAGAAATATATAATATTGGAAACATCCCATGCCAAAAGATTCTGAAACCATCACTATTTTGCAGTTAGGAATAATTAAACGCTTTAAAATTAATAAAAGCTTAATACTTCCGTAAAATTGTAAAATCAATCATTGAGTTTGAACTTTAGGTTTTTTGGGTTTCTCGCAATTAAAGTAACTTGTAATGGTGGTATTTCGTCACATGGATTGTCCGCTACATTTCCCAATCAATTTAACGGTTTTATATTAAACTTGAGATTTGGGTTTTTGGCCGCCCAGATCATCAAAATACTTCTATGTGCGACGTAGATTTTTAAATTTTTTTTGAGGTTGTAGGGATTTGTGGGGACTGATATAGTTTTACGAGTTCAAGTTCAAATATTTTGCGTGGTATTTTTCTCTCGAAGACTCCCAGAATAAATTGATCCTCTTGTGACATTACCCAGGATGCTGCGCAGTAGAACAAGACAGGTAGGATCAGAGTCTGGTAGAGTTGGTTCTTTGTTCTTGAAGAGAGCGCTTTGTCGTTAAATCGCTTGCTTAGCACATATTAGCAGCGGTTTGCTATCAATACTAGTCTTTTGATTTCCAGTCTGATATTATTATCTTTGTTTATGGCGAAGCCAAGGTAGACAAACTCATCTACCATTTCAAACTTATAGTTGTCAACGTTCACGCAGCGTCCCAGACGAGTGGACTCTTTGTTCGTTGAAACAAATAACTTGTTTTTGTCCTTGTTAATCACCAGACCCACTTCAGCCCACTGCTTTTCAATGCTCGAAAAAGCCGCAGTAACATCTCGCAATCCACGTCCAATAATATCTATATCATCAGCATACGCGAGCAACATGTGACTTTTGTTGAAGATGCTACCATTTCTGTTTACTGCAGCCTTCCGCATGATCATCTCCAATACGATGTTAAAGCCTCCCTTGGTAGAAAATGGCTCAGTGAGATTTGTGCCTATTTTCACTGAAGAATTCGTGTCAGTCAGTGTCATTCCTCAAAGTCGTATCAGCTTCAAGGGGATACCAAACTCAACCATAGCATTAAATAATTTCTGTCGTATCGGACTGTCGAATGCAGATTTATAATTGAAAAACAGATGGTACATATCGATCTGCGTCTCTATTGTCTTCTCCAGGATTTGTCGTAATATGAATATCTAGTCGGTCGTAGACTTACCAGGTCTAAAGTCACACTGTAAGGTCCAATCAGGTTTGCTACGATTGGCATAAGTCTTTCACATAACACACTAAATAGGACCTTGTAAGCGATGGGTAAAAGGCTGATCCCGCGATAGTTGGTATACACACTTGGATTGCATTCTTAGGCAAAGGACATAGAACACTCAGATTCCATTCATCGGGAATGCGTTCCTTGAACACATAAGACATTTTTGCAATACACTCAATTTACGTTATTTTTTTAAATGTCTTATTCCAATTGCTAATTTAAGTGCGACCACTTCGTATTTTTGAGCACTGCGAGAACCCGAAGAAACGGTTAACCCGGTTTCGTCTTAATTACCCAGTAGGAAGTGTCTGCAAGACATCCTCAAGGATATGTGCATGACCATAGTAAATCTTTAATGACACGTAGGGGACCGTCCATACAAATCGTTGACGAAATTTTCATACAAGTGTCCGCTTTGTCATGCACGACCTGATGAGCGATAATGTCGGTCAAATTTTCGTTGATGCCTATGCAAAAGCCCTGTCGCCCACACAATCATGCACGACCTGATGTGTGACAATGTCGGTTGAATTGTTGTTGATGACTATATAAGCGACACGTCGCCTAAACAATCATGCACGACCTGATGAGTGAAAATGTCGGTAAAATTGTCATTGATTCCTATATATATCTTGAATTGTCATTCAAGCCATATTAGAATGACTTTGTATATACATTGGAGGCATTTTAAAAGATGGATTTTTGCCTGTTTTTAGCTTTTTATTAGCATGACTAATTGTTAATACTTTTGTGAAACTATTGACAAAGAGAGAATTGAAGGATATAAACTTTTATGCGGCATTCACCTTCATTCGAGATTTCAAACAAAAAAATTTTTGATGTTTACTCGTCATTTTAATAAACTGATAAATAAACTTTTTTACGTCAGATTCCATTTTTTTCCTTTGATTTTGTTGAATGTGTTTGCTGCACGACAACATTAGTATTATGTCGGTGAGCTTGTCCTCAACCGAGTGTTTTGACGACAAGTACATACATTTTTCACATTTTGTCTTGAGGATAGCGTTGACGACAAAGTCGGGTATGATGAAACTTCCTACTGGGATATATCGAATAAAACCGAAACCGATAATTTGGAAAACTTGAATGTTTGTATACCGTAATCATAACTTTAAACATGCAGTTTTTGTTTCAGGCATATTAACCACAATACAGCATAACTCAAAATAACACAAGCTTCAGTTTTGCAATTCTTGGTTATGTAATAATGTACACAATTGATAATAATTTGTCTGTGTTTTCTTCAATAACCACATATTGCTTTGGCTGTTGTGTGAATTTGTAAAAATGTAGCAATGAATGTTCGCAATGAATCGACCAAAACTTTTTTGGGATGTTAAGTTGGTTGAATTCCTGTCAAATCAAAATTATTTCATTTAGTTTACTATGAACTTCTCAAACTGTCACACTATCTTTGGGATAGGTATTGACCACTTAAGTAAATATTTCAAGTAGAGCAAAGATAAAACAGTTTTGGTTGTGGGCACCCTAAAATGACCAAAACAGTTATCTTCGGCTATGCCAAAGCTCAGATACACTTCACCATTCGTATAAATAGTGGTAATACTGGTTTTTTGCACTACAACTATATTTTATTAAACTTTGCACCACAAAACAGCGGAGTTGGTGAGAAGCGGACGTTACTTTTAGCTTCACACATCCATTTTGTCAGTAATGTTGTATCGGTTTTATTCGATTTACCGATAAGTTTATGAGTTGGTGAGTTGGAGCTTATTTTTATGAATTTTGTAACTCCCCAAAAATGGGAAGTTGTGTGGGATGTGGGAGTAGTTTAAATCCGATCATGCTTATCTTAGAACTTAACCTCTGCTTCTGGACAGAAGCTTACATACCAAATTTCGGCCCGAAAGCCCGATATTGCTCATCTTACAACGTAAGCTCCTATTATAGGATTAAAGCTTGCAAATAAAATTTCAGCTCAATATTTCCTAACCTACGGCTATAAACGCGGGGCAGTTACGCGGACACCCCAAAAAAGGTAGTTTGATGGAAGGTGGGAGTAGGTTTTGACCGACATTGCTTATCATAGAAAGTAGCCTCTGCTTAAATATTAAATCTTGCGTACAAAATGTCAACTTGATACCTTTTAAAATACAGCTGCAATCGCAGGGACAAGCCCACAAAAGGGGGAGATTGTATGGGAGGTGAGAGTTTTTGACCAATCGGTCTCATTTTAATTCTCAACCTCCGCTTAGAGCAGAAAAGATTTCATACAATATTTTAGCTTGATTGCTCTTTAATTACTACTGTAATCGCGGGGACTGAAATGAAAGTAGTTTTTGACCGATCGGTCTCATCTTTCTACTCAACCTCCACTTGGTGTAGGCAAGATTGCATACAAAATTTTAGCTTGATTGCACTTAAACTACAACTGTAATCGTAGGGATACCCCAAAAAGTGGGAGTTTGTGTGGGAGGTGGGAGTAGTTTTTGACCGATCGGGCTCATCTTAGTATATCGCTTTGAGGATAGAAGCTTGCATTCCAAATTTCAGCTCGATATCTCTTTAGCTGCGGCTGTAATCGCGAGGACAGACAAACGGACGGACAGACGGGCACCTTTTAATCGACTCAGATTTCGATGCTGATGATATATATATATGTATTGTCATACCTACCAATCCTCCTTATGGGCGTTACAAATGGAAGAAAAAAAATTAATATACCCTTCGCTCCATTCTTGCGCATGGTGAAGGGTATAAAAACAACAATTATTATTATTGTATGGAAACTTTCATAAAAATTACTGCTATCAATCATTCCTGTAACTGTTAAACTTATTTATCACTGGGAATACCACAAAATGCATATATTCTACAGATTTATATATATTGATATTCATTTATGCCCTTCCAATACCATCAACAAATTTCTAAAGAAACTTTTCCGTTTTAAAACATTTTATTCATAAACACAATAACATTTTGTTATGCACATTTCAATTTAAATTTTCTGCTGAAATTTTATTACATTTAGGTAATTATGCAATGTATTTAATTTTAACTAATTACATTTCGTTGTTGCTATTTGGTTTGTTTGGCTGCTCAACGCTATAAAATTAACTCATAAATGGAAAATTAGAAATATTTCAAAATGCGCTTACATCTAAATCTAAATATGCGTGCACAGGTGTCCATATGCATATGTATGCAAGAATAGCTAAGGGTTAACATTAAAATTACAATCTGCTTCGAAGAACATTCAACGAAATCAAATCATACATAGTGGTGCCACAAGGTATTTGCAACATGGAATGGGAGTGTTGCTGTTATGTGGCAGCTAACAATGTTTATTTATAATATGGAAAAGCCTTATATTAACGTTTAAGTAAGTTGCCGTAAATTACCGAAACATCGTAATGTAAAATATAAATTATATACCTGAACAAATATAAATGTAAAATTAGTTTTATTAGATTAGAAGAATAAATAAATAAAACTATTGTAGATACAAATTTAATTTTAAGTTAATCGGTATTTTTTCAATTATGTATCTTAATGTTTGCTGTTTTTTGTTGCTTAGATTAGCTTTGTTTTTCCTATGTATAGTTTTTCACATGTTTCGTCTTCCTTTCCACCACGTTACTGTATTGATTTTTGCTATTTTTGTACATACAGAGAAAGATAATTGTTAAGAGAGTACAACATTTTTATCGTGTACAAATCGATGTTGAATATTCTTCTGTGACCACACACTATATTGTTGTGTGCTTGCATTCGGTTTTGCCGGCCACTGATCTAAATTCTTTCTCAGATTTTAAAACGCTTACAGTTCACATGGTAATCATGGTAATTATGTTTACAAACCACAATCACGTAATCTATACCTTTAAAAGAAACACAGAGCAAAACAAAAAAAATTTAACTCTCTATAGTGACATATTTGATATATAAAAACTATTGCAAGGAATCCTATGCAAATGCATATTTTTCCCGGACATCCTAAAATGGAAACGGTTATGTTATCTTTACGAATCATGAAATTTCGATTAAAATGATATTAATTTTTTCGCATATTTTAGCAAATTTTACAGGAAATGCATGTTTTTGATGCATATTTTACCTTTTATTATTAATAACAATTTTAACCAGTACAGAAAGGTAAACTAACTGATATGTACCATCTGTTATACTGTTTAAGTATTGAGTTATTCAAATTAATCGATTTTTAACTTAAATGACTTGTTGTTTTTACTTCGACCATTCTCCAAATTTTAATTTTATCTTATTATTAATAACTCAAGCTCGAGGTCAGGGTTTTGTAAATTAATTTTATTCAATACTTCGACTCTCTTTGAGAGTCATCTTCAGGAATTCTGTAAATTTAACAATAAAAACCATATAAACATCATACAGATAAACAGTATATAAGCACAATACAAATTCACTTACAAAATGTTTATAAAAAAGCAAACAGTGAGTATCAGTTTTCTTGACTCTCGTCGCCGTCGTCTTTTCTAATACTAACTTTTCCTAATCTTTGTTTTGCTTTGTACTTTCCTATCAGATGTCTGTAGCTGACGGCGGCCTGTTCGACGTCGCCTTTGTAGTTCATGCATGTTGTTGTTGAAGTCTTGAGAATGTAGAGCATTTCCAAAGTCAGTCTCTTGCTGTAATTGCTTTCGCTTTGTAACACTGCCACTCTCTCAAGATCTGATGACGATTGCAGTTAGGACTTTCGGTCACATTACCAGCGGTCTTGAGATATGTAGCATAACCTTAAAAATTTAACTAATGTGTATAGAAGGTACCATTAGGGCCGATTTTTTGTCGTAAATCAATGTTCAATGATTGCTTGCCTTGGAAAAATTTGACTAAATTCAGAGTAAATAAAAAATTAATATGCATTTAAAAGGGGCTATTTCGATTAATTATATAGGAGGTACCAATCGGGGTGTGTCGAGTAGGTTTTCCGAAGTTTTGCCTCCTATTACAATATAAATGATCTGGCCAAATTTAATTATCCCCCAGGTGCCATATTACTTACTAGTGGACCTGGCAATGCTTCGCTATTGCTTAATTGTCGAATACCTATGACATGTTTGACACGCTTACTTAAAGGGCAAAGCTTAAGCGTCGTTCTCGTACGCGCTGTAAACTATTCGCTACCCCAAGTTACTCCTTAAGCTGATAAAACTAACAACTTCTAACTTACCGATATTAAAACATATGCCAGCAAATTCATATCTTTAGCGCCAAGTACTATCTGTATACAAATATTACCTTATATAGCCCTAAAAACATTATTCCCACATTCCTTTCTGCCCACTGATCGGAAATAAATTGTTCACATTCTCGCCGACCGAAAATAAATATTTTATCGGTATATTCATGGCTCATTTAAAGTACCGATATCATTGTCATTATTTCCCTTTAAACTTTTCCCCGACAAACTTTTGTTGAAGACTTATTGCCAAAATTTTTGACAAAACAAATTGACGCAGTGTAAATAGTCCTTAAAATTTAGTGACACAATTTCGAAAATATGTTGTCAAAAGTTTTTTTTTTTCTTTATTTGTTTTTTTATTTACTGCAACTAGTTATTAATAACTAACAAGCAATTTTTTTCGGGCTTATAATTAAATTTTACATTATTTTATATATAATATTATTATGCGAAACGTTAAAGCAGGTGACATTTAAATATTAATAATTAATAAGATCTGAAGGCTTCCTTCTTTGTAAACGGCGTACAACGCCGCTGGGATTTATTAGGGCCGATGCTTCAGGATTTACATGTATCAGCAGCCGACTGTTGTGCCTAGTGGCAATGTTACCAATTTCTTGTTCAACTGGATTTATTCCAAGATCCCTCTGCAGATCTTCATTTCGTATATACCAAGGAGCATTGACTATACATCTAAGTATTTTGTTCTGTATACGCTGGATGATGGCGATATTGTTAGGCGCAGTACATCCCCATAGTTGGGCTCCGTATGTCCATATGGGTTTAATCATTTGTTTGTAAATTAACAGCATATTTTCAATGCTTAACTCTGACTTTCTACCTATAAGCCAATTCATTTTTCTTAGTTTCAGCTGGAGTTCTTTACTTTTGATTTTAACATGCTCGCTCCAACGAAGTTTAGCGTCTAGTGTCATACCAAGATATTTGGCAGTATTTGCATAAGGCACTTGATGATTATTTATTAATATTCTTAGATGTTGAAGGCTTTTATTTGTAAAATTTATGTGCGTGGATTTTGAACTATTCAATTTAATGTGCCATTTAGTTGTCCATTCAAGTACTGCGTTCAGAGCAGCTTGTAACTTTTGGTTTGCAGCTTCCTCCGTCGATTCTACTGACAGTATTGCCGTATCGTCAGCAAAGGTTGCTATTAAAGTACCTGATGTTGCTGGTATATCGCTAGTATATAGAACATAGAGTAATGGACCCAATATACTCTCTTGAGGCACCCCTGACTGAATTTTATTCAGTTCAGAGAATTCATCATCAACTTTCACGCGAAACAATCTATTTTCCAGATATGACGATAGTAAGGTGCAAAGCTTTTTTGGTAAAAGGGTGTGTAGCTTTTTAACCAAGCTAGCATGGCAAATTTTGTCGAATGCCTGCGACACATCTAAAAACAATGCTGAACAGACCATCTTTTCCTCAAGGGCATTTTCAATTGTATTTACGATACGATGGACCTGATCAATGGTAGAATGTGCGTGTCTAAAACCAAATTGATGCGACGGGATAGTGTTATTTCGTTGTAATACTGGAGTGATTCTGGACAGAACTATTTTTTCGTACAGTTTGGAAATAATAGGCAGCAGAGATATTGGCCTATATGATTTTACATCTGTCTGTGGTTTACCTGGTTTTGCTACCATAATTATCTCAGAAACTTTCCAAAATAATGGCACGTACTGAAGTTTAAGGGAAGCGTTGAAAATTTGAGCGAGTTTAATTATAAAGTTTATAGGTAATTGACTTAATACTTCCGCTGTAATTAAGTCAAATCCCGGGCTTTTCTTCCTTTTTAATTTATTTATATGATAAATGACTTCATTCGTTGTTACTTCTGCCATATCCTCTTCGTTGTCGTTAGGAAGAATATCCTCATCTTCATCATTTCCTGGAGCGAATACTTCCGACAAGTGTGATGCAAATAGTTCAGCTTTTTGTTTATTTGTTTTTGCCCATTGACCATTAAAATCTCGGATAGGAGAGATATGTGTAGTAGGTCGTTTAATAACTTTTTTATTTCTGAACTTATTTTAGATGTAATTCTGTTAAGTTCCGTTTTATGGTTAGGAAATCTAGTTTGTTGCCATCTTTTATTAAGTTTTCGTTTCATAGCAATCATGGTTATTATGTTTTTAGGATACGAATTGGAATATTGTCTTTTTAGAGGATTGGGTGTACTTTCCCATGCAGCCGTTTGTATTGTTTTAGTTATTAATTCAACTTCTTCTTCAAGTTGGTATATTGTAGTGGGCTCACAACTAGGTAATTCTTTGTTCGTCAGAAATGTTTTAAAATATTGCCAGTCGGTATGCTTATTTGTCAAAGTAAGTGGTACATTCTTCTCCACTGCATGTTCATGTAAAGTTAAAAAGACCGGTGAATGATCCGAGTTTAAATCGTAGCCACACCTTATTTCCAAGCATGGTGCCGATAATTTATTTGTGACGAAAAAGTCGATTAGGTCCGGTGTTTTATTTTGGTCCGTAGGCCAGTATGTTGGTGTTCCAGTTGAATGTACTTCACATCCAGTTGACCTTATTGCATTTAATAGTTCTTTCCCTTTTGGGTTGTTTAGCCTGGAGCCCCAGAACATATTTTTTGCATTAAAATCTCCGCCCATTATAAATCTGATCTTATGTCGCTGAATTAAGTTTTTGTACATATCGCATTTGATTTGATGTCGAGGTGGACTATATACTGAAGTTATCTGTAGATCATGTGTGTGTGCAGTGAGTATAATGGAAGTTGCCTGAAATTCTTGGGTACTTAACCTTTATGTGCTCGGATGACTACATTTGTAGTAATTTTGAAATATAACTCTTGTAACTTTTTTGTTACAAAAGGGAATGGTACGAAATTTTCAGTAGCTTCCTAAAAAAGTGTTTTTACCAGAGTTAACTTATAAAACCAATAATAAAAAATACTTATGCTGCCTCTACAGCATAATTTTAAAATGATCATCTCCTGGCCGGCTGACTACAAATGTAGTCACCATATAAAATGTATGGAAATTTATTTTATTATCAACTGAAATCATTTTTTTTTTTGATTACCGTTTGTTGAAACTTGTGCTTATAGTATTGATTTTGTTTCTTCACAATCAGTTCTTAAGAATAAACGCGAAATACGAAATTATACTTGCTGGGTACGATCTTGGAGAAGTAGTAGAAAAATCCTCAAAATGCCGAATCATTTGCCACACTCCTTCTGGTACCTCCAATATAAATAAGATCACTATATTAATCTTACAATAGAAGACAAATCGTCAGCACTCCCCACTCCTTCTAACATACAAATGAGTGAATTTGGTGCTGTTGCGGAACAATATAATGGGAAGAGTATGGAGACGGGACGCCTGTTGGTTTGACAATTACCATGCATGATCAGTTTGACTAGCCACCAATAAAGTCAAACTATATTTACTTAGACCATACCACAAAATCAGCAAGATGCGATATAGAAAATGGAAGGTCAGTTATTATACTTTCAAGTGTCCCTCTAACAAAGTCTGTAGTTCCGAAAAAACTATTCAAAATACATATTAGATTGCAAAAAAAAAACCAAAGCATGCGTAGAAAATTTAAACTTGGAGTTGCCTTTGGCAATGTTCTACAATATGCTTGATATAAACGTATTAGTCCTTATATATTTGGAAAATCATAGCCATATTCAAGACAAAAGCATGAAGCGAAACTTCCGGCGGAGCTGGGAATAATAGCTTTTCTAGTCTATAATGGAACAACGCATCTACATTCCAAAAATTTGGAGATATACATCAGAAATATGATAACTGTCCTGTATATACAACTTTGGAAGCTTTTATGATGTTACTAATGACATACATAAATCAAATTCACCAGGTCCAATCCTGGTGTGCGTTATCCATTTTTCTACATACAAACATGGTAAAAGATGTTAGTTTTCCAGAACTATTTAGTTTTAAAGTAAGATATATTATTTTGTCTTAAAACAACAAATTTTGAAGCAAATATGTATTTATTGCTTAAAAATCCATGTTTGCTACATTTGTAGTCATCCGACCGTCCACGTATGTTTACAATCCCGAGCACATGAAGGTTAATTTTTCTTCTTCGTAATGCTTTATGGACTTCTTGATAATAACAGCACTACCTCCTCTAGCAGTATTTTGTGGGTGTATGGTGTGGTATAAATCATAATTATTAAATGTAAGAAAGGATTCTTTTGTGAAATGTATTTCAGATATAAGACATACATCTACATTATTTTGCTCCAGAACTATTTGAAGCTCCTTTTGGTGCTTTGCTAGGCCATTTGCATTCCACAACATAATTTTAATCATGAACTCTATTAGTGTGTGATTTGTTCAAGCTTCGTAAGACGATTTTCAATTGACTTCAGGAACTGTTCTTGATTATTAAGTTTAAATAGAATTTCCGTCAATATTTCGCTTTCCTGCTGGCCTCTTACAACGGAAGAATAAGTATTTACCGAAGATGTAGTCCTTTGATGGGATAGATTCGAAGTTTGACGAATGAAAGTTGTTTGGGCGTTGTTATTTTCCACTTCCTCTAACACAGGTTGTTGTGCTTCCGGTATATTTTCAGGAGCAGGTCGTTTCTTCAATGCCAAATTTCTTAATTTTTGAAGCTCTTTTGCAACCGTACATCCACGGTATGTTGCGGGGTGGTTTTCACCACAATTGCTGCACTTAGGTTGCTCCAGTTGTTCATTGCAGTCAATAGTTAAGTGATTTCCAGCGCATTTAACACAACGTGGCTGTCTATTGCAATAATTTTTTGTGTGACCGAATGATTGACATTTCTTACATTGGGGTATAATATTCAGCTGCCGAAGAGGTTCAACTTGAACAATTGTACTTAGCACGCTTTTAATATTGTATATTTTGTTAATATCTTCTGAAGAATCAAATGTAACTCTGAACATATCAAGTGGTTCTTTAGTTCTCCATTTAAGTTTATTTACTGCCTCAATAGCTTTAAATCCTTGGGATTGTAGGTCGTTTACAATAGAGTCACAGCTGTTTGAATGGTCCAAGTTTTTTACCATTACCTTAATGGGCCTTGTTCCCTTACTTTCATAGCTATACCAATCCACCTTTAATAAGTTTAACGATTTTGTGATGTTTCTGTAGTCTTCTGGATTAAATGTGGTAACCTTATATGAACCTTTATTTAGTAGCTTTATCAAAAACTTGTTGTTTGCTTTAGATTTTAATGTGTTTAAAAATTGCTGATAGTTTGTGACATTAGATACCATTATAGGGGGCGGTCGCATTTGATTATTTTGCCCAGCATTATTTTGAACATTAATTTGTTGTAGTGTTGTCAAAAGTGTCAGCAAATAAAATTTAAAAAAATTAGGAATTTAAGAACAAAAATTCTTTTAGTCCTTGCTCTTTACTTCAACAACAATACTTTTTTATATAAAATTACTTTTTGATACAGTAAACATCATTATACCATCACCCTTAGGGATGAGGGTATATATCATTTGATACGAAAAAAAGTGTAACGCATTAAAGGAGACTAGTTAGACCCCAAGTATCTTAAGACCAAATTCGTTTCAGAACTTTTTAAGAAGAATGAGCTATGTCCGTCTGTCTGGCTGGCTGGCTGGCTGGTCAGCAGGATAACTCGAGTAAACCTTAACGGATCGGTATGAAAATTTACCAGTATCAATATTTTGCAAAACGAACTTATGGGATTGTAAATGGGCTGCATAGCCCCACCCCTTCTGGTACCTCCCATACAAAATTACCTTTTTTTGGAAAATTAATATTTCTTCCATAACTTCCAAACGGACAACCGGAGGATGTTTGAATTTGGTCAGTTTATTTATCTTGCAAAAGTAGACAAACCCTAAGAAAACCGAAATCTGTGCCCCACCCATTCTGGTACCTCCCATACAAATGACCGAATTGACCCTTATAGTTTTACCTACATATCTTTTTTGCAAGTAAACTTAGATCACTCAAATTTTGCGTATGATGTTTGCTTGTAAATATTAGACTCAGGTATGAATATGGACTATATCGGTTCACGCATTCTGGTACCTCCCATACAAAATGACCTATTTTTGGAAATTATATATTTCTCCAATAACTTCAAAACAGTCACTTGGGGGGTTATGAACATTGGTCGATAAATTAATGTTGTGATAGGAGGCGAAACCTCAGAGAGCATAACTATTTGACACACCCCTTCTGGTACCTCCCATACAAATGACCGAATTGACCCTTATAATTTTACATACATATCTTTTTTGTAAATAAACTGAGATCACTCAAATTTTGCGTATGATGTTTGCTTATGAAAATTAGACTCAGGTATGAATATGGACTATATCAGTTCACGCCTTCTGGTACCTCCCATACAAAATTACCTATTTTGGAAAATTAATATTTCTCCTATAACTTCCAAACGGACTCTTGGGGGGTAATGAAAATTGGTCGATTAATTTATGTTATTAAAGGAGGCAAAACCCTAGAAAACCTAACTATTTGACACACCCCTTCTGGTACCTCCCATACAAAATTACCTATTTTTGGAAAATTAATAATTCTCCCATAACTTCCAAACGGACATTTGAGGGGTAATGAAAATTAGTGGGTTAATTTATATTGTGATAGGAGGCGAAACCTCAGAAAACCTAACTATTTGACACATCCCTTCTGGTACGTCCCACACAAAGGACCGAACTCACCCCTATAGTCTTACATACATATCTTTTTTTGTAAGTGCACTGAATTCAGTCAAATTATTCGTAAGTTGTACGTATGAAAATTTGAGTTAGGAATGAATAAGGACTGTATCGGTTCACCTCTTGTGATACCCCCTATCAAAATTAAATTTTTTTGAAAAATTGATATTTCTCACATAAATTCCAAACCGGCACCTATACCCCCTATACAAATAAGTAAAGTTTTGGACGATTTTGCACCACAAGCATGGGAAAAAATATACATAAGTAATTTTATTTTAATTAAAAATCTATTCATTTCAATAACTCAAGACATCAACAATATCTTATATTGGGTGATGGTATTTATCAGGCAGTTTACCTGACTGAAATTTCTGTACTGGTTTTTGACACAATTTTATAAAACCTTTTGGAGCAATAATATTAACTATTAGTAAATTTTAAGTATATTTTGGTACAATTAAGGTACTCTGTGATACAATTAATTGTTCCTTTTGTACATAATAAAAGTAATACAATAAATTCTACTTTTTGGTACTCTACTTAAAGTACTCTTTGATACCTTAAGCGCCCCATACACGAGTACTGCTGCAGTTCATGCCGATGAACCCCTTGTATTCGTGTGTGATTGAAGGTTTCGATACACACGTATCAATCATCACTTCATTTTGAATTTTGTAATAGAAAGACATCTGAGAATTGCTGTTTAAATGTGTCTATCACTTATATAATGCCGGCAAAGACTGGTGCACCTCTATACTTTCTCCAGAAAGTCTCTTTTTTGTTAGTTTTCCAAATTATTTTTCATTTTTCATTCAAAACAGTTTGTAATTTTGGTTGTTTACATTTTTATCATAATACAATTTTCAAAAATTTGACATATTAGACGGGAAACAAATAAACAAAGTTCATCTGATTGATAGGTGTTCATTTTGAAAATCAAAACTGTTTTGATTTTCATACTGCATTGTCCGTGTGACAAATACTTTCTCGTACTGAGTCAAATTCACTAATACATACATATTGCCGTTCCTGCGGCAGTACTCGTCTATGGGGCGCTTTAAATATTCTTTTTGGAACAATATATTTACTTTTTTGTACAAAAAAAACACTTTTTAGTACAACAAATTTTACTTTTTGGAACAATAAATGTACTTTAAGTAGTCTAAATTAATTGGCAAAAGTGCAGAATATGGGGCGGGAGCCCAAAAAAAAGGGGCCCCTTGGGTTCTATGATAACCCCCTTGTGTGGATACTCAAATGAAAGATATTTTCGAGACGAATACAATGGTGGTTTGAAGTTGCTACGGTCTCCTGGGCCGTGTTAGAGCCATTTAAATTTCCGGGATATACCATAAAAAAATTGAAAAAATCTTGGAAAAAGTTAGAAAAATTTAATTAGTTTCCTTGACTTGAACACATTATGGTCCAAGACGAATGCGGTGGGGGGCACGCCCCCGCCGCGTACGCCGTTATTAGTTTCGTTGTCTTGAACACATTATGGTGCAAGACGAATGCGGTGGGGGGCACGCCCCCCGGAGAATCTTGCCTTCCAAGGGTAAAAACTACATGAGCCGATTTAGCTGTATTTCAATTTAATTGTTCCTGGACATAATTGGATGCAGTAACTGGACACAAGCTAGACGATAAAATTGCCCTATTGGCCTGAGCGCCTACTTTGACCTACCATTCTGATGTTTGGGGACCAAGACGAAGACAACGGCATATTTTTTTTTAATCGGGCTTCCGCCCCATATTCTGCACTTCAGCCAATTAATTTATTGATAAAAACCAGTACAGAAATTTCAGTCAGTTAAACTGACTGATTAATACCATCACCCAATATAAGATATTGTTTAAGTCTTGAGTTATTGAAATTAACCGATTTGTAATTAAAACTAGTTAGAAAGTTTCAGTCGGGCAACCCAACTTACATTTACCCTTACCCTCAGTAAATCAAATAATTTTCTATTATATTGATATTATTACTCGATTTCTAAAGTGGGCGGAGTGGTACATTTGTATGGGAGGTACGAGAAGGGGTGTGGTTAGGCTTCCAGATTTATTCTCCATTACTTTACCCTGTTATCGCTTTACTAATTACAGAATTTGGGCACGATTGCCTTGGGTGTACTGATATTATTAGTACATCCCTAAAATGGGCGGAAAGGTACATTTGTATGGGAGGTACCATAAGGGGCGTCGCTAGACTTCCAATTTTTTCTCCAAAACTTCGTTCTGTTTAGGGTGATCAATTATTCGGGTTTTTGCGAAAACCGGTTTTCGAATTATTCGAAAAATTACATTTAAAAAAAACCGGTTTCTTTTTTTGAAATTCACAAAAAACCGGATAATCCGGTTTTCAAAATTATGCTAAATAACAAATTAAAGCACAATTTTTGACAAAAAATTTGATTAAAAAATAACAGAAAACAAATCAATTATACCTATAAAAAGTAAACTTTTAGTTTAATTATAATTAAATTGCAAAACATTAGTGAGATCAGTTTGTTATTTTAACAAAGACAAACGAAACAAAACAATTCATTTGTAAATAATTGATTATATACAAATATATTTAATTTAATCTTTAGTTTTACCTAAAGTAACATTTAAGAAATAAGATACAATTTAAGTGCTTGGGTGTATACCTATTTTTATACCATCACCCGTAGGGATGAAGGTATATATCATTTGATACGACCCAAAAGTGTAACACATAGAAGGAGTCACTTTAGACCCTAGGTTTCTTTGAACCAAATTCGATTCATGACTTTTTAAGTCGTTTGAGCCATGTCCGTCTGTCTGTCTGTCTGTCTGTCTGTCTGTCTGTCTGTCTGTCTGTCGGGTGGCTGTCCGGCTGGTTCGCACGATAACTTTCGAAAGACGCAACCAAATGTTTCGAAATTTTGCACGAGTTATTATTTTCTCAAAACTACTTACGGTATTGCAAATGGGCTACATGGCCCCGCCCCTTCTGGTACCTCCCATACAAATACATCATTTCGCCCACTTTAGAAATCGAGTAATAATATCAATACACCCTACGGAATCGTCCCCAAATTCTGTATTTAGTAAAGCTATAACAGGATAAAGTTTTGGAAAAAATTTTGAAAGCCTATCCACGCCCCTTCTGGTACCTCCCATACAAATCTACCTTTCCGCCCACTATAGAGATGGAGAAATAATATCAATAAATTAAACGTGATCGTACCCAAATTCTATTTTGAGTAAAGTTATAACAAGATAAAGTTTTAGAGAAAAAAATTGGAAGTCTATTCACGCCCCATCTGGTACCTCCCATACACATCTGGTACCGCCCACTTTAGAAATCGATTAATATTATTAAAAGAACTAACGCGATCGTGCCCAAATTCTGTATTTGGTAAAGTTTAAGCAGGATAAAGTTTTGGAGAAAAAATCTGGAAGTCTAGACACGCCCCTTCTGGTACCTCCCATACAAATGTACCACCCCACCGCCCAATTTCGAAATCGAGTAATAATATCAATAAAATAGAAAATTATTTGTTTTATTGAGGGTAAGGGTAAATGTAAGTCGGGTTGCCCGACTGAAACTTTCTAACTGGTTTTAATTACAAATCGATTATTTTCAATAACTCAAGACTTAAACAATATATTATATTGGGTGATGGTATTTATTAGTCAGTTTAGCTGACTGAAATTTCTGTACTGGTTTTCTTTGGTTTTTATAAAGCTTGACATTGAAAATGCCCTTTCACTCAGTGTACTATTTGGACTTATAGTGTACAAGGCGTTTAATATTGAATATTTTAGAAATGCGTCACTAATTGGGAATTTACTCGTACTTAAATACAAAATGAGAGTATTCAGAGTATATCGTTCTGATATACGTCTTTTGAAAATTGCATATAAATTTATTGATAATTGGTTTTGAATTGTTGAAAAGTGTTAAAGTAAAAATTTAAAAATACCTTCAGCATCAGCTAAAGTCGAAGAGTTTGCAGAAAGTTTTTGTATAGACATTTCCAAAGGTTTAAGGGTGTCACTAAGCGATATCATTTTCACTAAATGGTGTCAGTCCTAACTCCAATAAAGTATGAGTCACACATTTGTGCAATTTTAAAAATTGAGAAACCATATTGGTTATAGAATTCCAGTGGTGCTTAACATCATGGATAAGTTGAAGCTCCTTATTAAATTGGTCTTTTACAAACATTTGTAATTTCTTTCGCTTTTCAGCCGACTTATTAAACATTGAAGATTTATAAAACTAACAATTAGGTTGTTCTTCCGAAACACTGGAAAAAAAACAAGTACGAGATCACATTTAACACAATTATGAATAAATTTAAATAAAAAATATCGAACGCCAAAAAACCGAGATTCGACAAAAAAAAAACCGGATTATTCGATATTCGAAAAATAGGGATTTAAAAAAAACCGACGGTTTTTATGAGTGAAAAAAACCGAGTAACCGGTTTTTGAAAACCGAACTGATCACCCTAGTTCTGTTATAACATAACAAAATACAGAATTTGGGCACTATCGTGTCGAGTGTATTGATATTATTACCCTATTTCTAAAGTGGGCGGAGTGGTACATTTGTATGGGAGGTGCCAGAAGGGGCGTGTCTAGACTTCCAGATTTTTTCTCCAAAACTTTATCCTGCTTAAACTTTACCAAATACAGAATTTGGGCACGATCGCGTTAGGTCTTTTAATAATATTAATCGATTTCTAAAGTGGGCGGTACCAGATGTGTATGGGAGGTACCAGATGGGGCGTGAATAGACTTCCAATTTTTTTCTCCAAAACTTTATCCTGTAATAGCTTTACTAAAAATAGAATTTGGGTACGATCACGTTTAATTTATTGATATTATTTCTCCAACTTTATAGTGGGCGGAAAGGTAGATTTGTATGGGAGGTACCAGGAGGGGCGTGGCTAGGCTTTCAAAATTTTTTGCAAAACTTTATCCTGTTATAGCTTTACTAAATACAGAATTTAGGGACGATCCCGTAGGGTGTATTGATATTATTACTTGATTTCTAAAGTGGGCGGAATGATGTATTTGTATGGGAGGTACCAGAAGGGGCGGGGCCATGTAGCCCATTTGCAATACCATAAGTAGTTTTGAGAAAATAATAACTCGTGCAAAATTTCAAAACATTTTGTTGCGTCTTTCGAAAGTTATCGTGCGAACCAGCCGGACAGCCACCAGACAGACAGACAGACAGATAGACAGACAGACAGACAGACGGACATGGCTCAAACGACTTAAAAAGTCATGAACCGAATTTGGTTCAAAGAAACCTAGGGTCTAAAGTCACTCCTTCTATGTGTTACACTTTTGGGTCGTATCAAATGATATATACCTTCATCCCTAAGGGTGATGGTATAATAAATTGTACTTTTTGGTATCGAATATTATCTGTATATCAAATATTATCGCTATAGGGCTAAAACAGTTTTGTCACGCTCTCTCCGCTCACTGGTCCAAAATGCCATGTACATATTATATTCTTGTTGTCGAGTACTATCTGGGTGTCTATAGGACTAAACTACAGTTTTCCACGCCCACTCCGCCCTCCGATCCAAAATATAAATTTCGTTTGCATATTTATATTTGTGTTGTCGATTGCTATTTGTATATTAAATTTTTTCTATCTGGGACTAACTTCAAATACAATGATGGAAAATCATATTCGTGATGTAGTGTACTATCTGGAAGCTATATTTTATCTATCTATGGCTTAAATACAGTTTTGCCACGCCATCTCCTCCGACTGACCCAAAATTCAAGTTTTGTTTGCATATTTATATTCATGTTGTCGAATACTATCTGTGTACCAAATTTTATCTCTCCAGGGCTAAAATACAGTTTTGCCACACGCCCTCCGCCCATTGACCCAAAATTAAAATTCCGTCTGCATATTCATGTTGCCAAGCACTAACTGTGTATCAAATTGTATCTCCTTAGCTCTAAAAATATGTTTTGCCACGCCCACTCCGCCAACCGGTCCAAAATTAAAATTTTGTCTGAATACTCACATTCGTGTTGTCGAGTACTATCTGTGTATCAAATTTTATCTTCCTAGCTGAAAAAAAAGTTTTGCCACGCCCACTCAGCCCATAGGGTCAAAATTTAAAAATAGCCTACGGCATTTTCCATATAGTACACTAACTGTGTTCCAAATTTCATTGAAATCGGTTCCGCCGTATAGGCGTGATTGAGCAACAAACATACAAACAAACAAACAAACAGACAGACATTCACATTTATAATATTAATAGGATAGGATAATAGGATAGGATTACATATACCCTTACTTAAAAACTTAATTTCCCTTTACACCCCATGAATGAGGTATGGGATAGCTTCTCGCTATCCCAATAAAACATTTCTAAAGTAGGCGGATTGGTACATTTGCATGTGAGGTACCAGAAGTGTCGTGGCTAGCCTTCCTATTTTTTCTCCAAAACCTTATCCTGTTGTAGCTTTAGTAAATACAGAATTTAGGTACGATCCCGTCCGTTGAGTGCATTGATATTATTAATCGATTTCTAAAATATGCGGAATGATGTCTTTGTATGGGAGGTACCAGAAGGGGCGGGGCAATGTATCCCATTTTCAATATCGTAAGTAGTTTTGTCACATATAAGGTCCTGTCGAGTGTGCTATGTGAAATACTAAAGCCAGTGTTATCCAACCTGATCGGGCCTTATCAGTGTGGCTTTAGACCCGGAAAATCAACAACTGACCAGATTTTCACACTTCGGCAAATCCTGGAAAAGACCCAAGAGAAACAGATCGACACGTACCATCTTTTTGTCGACTATAAAGCTGCCTTCGACAGCCCGATACGGCAGAAATTACTCGATGCCATGGCTGAGTTTGGTATTCCAGCGAAGCTGATACGTCTTTGCGGAATGACGCTGACTGACACGAAGTCTTCAGTGAAGATTGGCAAGGACCTTACGGAGCCATTCTATACCAGACGAGGCCTAAAACAAGGCGACGGCCTATCGTGCGATCTCTTCAACATTGTGATGGAGATGATAATGAGAAAAGCTGCAGTAAACACGAGTGGCACTATATTCAACAAAAGCCACATGCTACTCGCGTACGCTGATGACGTAGACATCATCGGTCGAAAACTGCGGGATGTGACTGCAGCCTTCTCAGGTATACAGAAGGAATCAGCGAAAATGGGCCTAACGGTGAACGAGGACAAAACGAAGTTATTAGTTTCAACGAACAAAGAATCTACTCGTTTGGGAAACTGCGTGAACGTTGACAACTATAATTTCGAGGTGGTAGATAACTTTGTCTACCTAGGATCCGCCATCAATAAAGCAAATAATGTCAGCCTAGAAATCCGGAGAAGAATCCTGCTTGCAAATAAATGCTACTACGGACTAAGCAAGCGATTCAATGACAGAGCCCTCTCTCGACCAACAAAACTCCAGCTATACCAGATACTGGTTCTACCTGTCTTAATGTATGGCTCAGAATCCTGGGTTATGACACAAGCGGATGAATCGGTTCTGGCGGTATTTGAGAGAAAAATACTCCGTAAAATATATGGGCCCATCATCGTTAACGGAGAGTATCGGCGTCGTATGAATCATGAGCTGTACGAGCTGTACACTGACATTGACGTGGTCAAACGCATTAAGGTGCAACGGCTGCGCTGGCTAGGTCATGTTTAGGGCGACCATTTTTCAGCACGAAAAAAACGGTTTTCAGTACTTAAAACAGCATGAAAAACCCTTGAAATAAGCACGATAGATTTTATATTCAGCATTTATAATTTTATTTTTTATTGAAAAACAAACAAAAAACAATTTCACATCTATAAAAGAAGTAATAAACCAGTACAGACTGATAAATACCATCACCCAATATAAGATATTGTTGAAGTCTTGAGTTATTGAAATGAATAGATTTTTAATTAAAATAAAATTACTTATGTATAATTTTTCCCCTGCTTGTGGTGCAAATCGTTCAAAACTTTACTTATTTGTGTAGGGGGTATAGGTGCCGGTTTGGAATTTATGTGAGAAATATTAATTTTTCAAAAAAATTTAATTTTGATAGGGGGTACCAAAAGGGTTGAACCGATACAGTCCTATTCATTCCTGACTCAAATTTTCATACCTACAACTTACGAATAATTTGACTGAATTCGGGCACTTACAAAAAAAGATATGTATGTAAGACTTTGGGGGTGAGTTCGGTCCTTTGTATGGGAGGTACCAGAAGGGGTGTGTCAAATAGTTAGGTTTTTTGAGGTTTCGCCTCCTATCACAATATAAATTAACCGACTAATTTTCATTACCCCTCAAATGTCCATTTGGAAGTTATGAAAGAATTATTAATTTTCCAAAAACAGGTAATTTTGTATGGGAGGTACCAGAAGGGGTGACCCGATATAGTCTATATTCACTCCTGATTCATATTTTCATAAGTGTACAAATTACTCATAATTTGACTGAATTCAGTGTACTTAGAAAAAAGATATGTTTGTAAGACTATGGGTGTGAGTTCGGTCATTTGTATGGGAGGTATCAGAAGGGGTGTGTCAAATAGTTAGGTTTTCTGGGGTTTTGCCTCCTATAATAACATAAATTAATCGACCAATTTTCATTATCCGCCAAGAGTCCGTTTGGAAGTTTTAGGAGAAATATTAATTTTCCAAAAATAGGTAATTTTGTATGGGAGGTACCAGAAGGCGCAAACCGATATAGTCCATGTTCATTCCTGAGTTCTATTTTCATAAGCGAACATCATACTCAAAATTTGAGTAAATTAAGTTTACTTACAAAAAAGATATGTATGTAAAACAATAATGGTCAATTAGGTAATTTGTATGGGAGGTACCAGAAGGGGTATGACAAAGGTTTCGGTTTTCTTAGGGTTTGTCTACTTTTGCAAGATAAATAAACTGACCAAATTTAAATATCCTACGATCGTCCGTTTGGAAGTTATGAAAGAAATATAAATTATCCAAAAATAGGTAATTTTGTATGGGAGGTACCAGAAGGGGTGAGGCTATTTTGCCCATTTACAAGCCCATAAGTTCGTTTTGAAAAATATGAATACACATTAGGTTTCATTAGTTTAAATTTTTGTTTTCGATAAGGCGCCTGAAAATTATAGGAATATAACGAATCGAACGATCTAAGCTATCGATAAAAATAGGGCTATTACAAAATCTTGAACACAGGCTGTGTGTAAAATAAGAGGATAGTTTGCAAATTGAATTCTACCTGTCATATTTTTATGAACCGCAAGGGCTTGTGATATGTAAAAATTTTCAATTGATAGAAACATATCTTATCAAAATGTATCAAAAATTTAAATAAGGGCAAAAACAGCATAAAAAAGCACAAACCTTTTAAATAAGCAAGATCGCTTGAAATCGTTAAATTAAGCAGCATCAGCAATATTCAGCATGTGCTGAAAATTGGTCGCCCTAGTCATGTTGTACGCATGGATGAAAATGCTCCAGCTCGAAAAGTCTTCGACAATGAACTCGATGGACGGCGCAGAAGAGAGCGACCAAAACTCCGTTGGAAAGACCAGGTTACTGAGAACCTTACAGAACTCGGTGTGACTAACTGGAGAAGAAGCGCAGAAGATCGAGGCGCTTATAATATTTTTCTACGTGCGGTATATAATCCACTGGGATGGCATAGAAGTACCAGCTAAGTAAGTAAGTAAGTAGTTTTGTGAAAATATTAACTCTTGCAAAATTTCAAAACATTTGGTTTCGTCTTTGTAAAGTTATAGTGCGTACTAGCCGGACAGATAGACCAACAGACAGACGGACATGGCTCATACGACTTAAAAAGTCATGAATCGAATTTGGTTCAATGAAACCTAGGGTCTACGGTGGCTCCTTCTATGTGTTACACTTTTGGGTCGTATCAAATGACATATACCCTCCTATCCGAAGGGTGAGGGTATAAATAGGTAATTTTGTATGAGGAGGTACCAGAAGGGATCAACCGATGCGGTCCATGAAAATTCCTGAGTCAAATTTTCATATACGTACGTCTTACATAAAATGTTACTAAATTAAGTGTACTAACGAACCGATATGTATGTAAAATTATGGGGTATATAAAACTATGAGGGTCAATTCGGTCATTTGTATGGGAGGTATCAGAAGGAGTATGTCAAATAGTTAGGGTTTCTTAGGTTTTGCTTCTAACACAAGGTAAATTAACTAACCAAATTTTATTATTCCCCAGGTGCCCCTTTGGATGTTATGGGAGAAATGTTAATTTTCGAAAATAGGTCATATTGTATCGGAGGAACAAGAACGGGTCAGTCGATATTAGAGATGTAACGAATGTGCTTTAGCGAATGCGAATATTGGAATATTTTTTTTTGCGAAAGCGAATGCGAATACTTACTTTTAGTTTATGCGAATGCGAAAGCGAATATTCCAAAATTGTTTAGCGAATCTCAAAAAATGGTTTACTTAAACGAATAATTTAGTTTCATTCCTACTGTCTGCCTTTTCAAATAAAAATATGTCTTCCAGTTAAGTAATTATACATAAAATATTTATTTCAAAGTAAAACAAAAATATATATAATTCTCAGAAATTAATTTTTTAAGGTAACTAAACAATAATTTTATTTACTTTCGAAAACTTTGACGTATTCAGTATTCAAAGTTTAGTAGAGCCAGGTTGTATTTAACAAAAGAAGCTTCGCTGCTTTTGCGCTATGCAATTTAGTTCATAGTGGATCATAGATAAGTCCGGCTCGCTGGGGACACTTCCCGGAGGCGTAGCTAAGAACTGGCGTGCCAAAGGTACTAACTTTTGGTATTTCGAGCTGTTGTTTTGTATTCAGGTAACAATTTTTTTTTTTATGAGAGACTGAAAACGTGACTGTCGCCCACCGTCTCATTATTACTTGTATTTAAAACATTTTTTTTGCGAATGCGAAAGCGAATGCGAATATTGAAATATATATTTATACGAATGCGAATGCGAAAGCGAATGTACAAAATGATGCGAATAATTCGATGATGCGAATGCGTACGTTCGTTACATCCCTAGTCGATATAGATCGTACTCATACCTGAGTCAATTTTGTCAAAGGCTTCGGTTTCTTTAAGGGTTTGCCTACTATCACAATATAATTAAACTGACCGAATTCAAATATCCTCCAGTTGTCCGTTTAGAAGTTATGGAAGAAATGTTAATCAGCCAAAAATAGTTAATTTTGTATGGAGGGTACCAGAAGGGTTATTTAATACATTAATCTCATTACTGCATTTAAGAAAATATTAATGCTGGTATATTTGCATACCGAACAATTAAGGTTTACTCGAGTTATCCTGCTCACCAGCCAGACAGACGGACAAAGCTAAATCGTCTAAAAAAGCACTGTAATGAATTTGTAAGTCTAGTCACGCCCCTTCTGGTACCTACCATACAAATGTACCATTTCGCCCAATTTAGAGATGGAGTAGTAATATCAATGGGACCGGCCGTGGCATAGTGGTTAGAACACGCGACTACCATGCGGGAGATCACAGGTTCAACTCCTAGCTCCAGCCATCTTAAGAGAAAAATTTTCTTTCATTGTCTGCTTCCCTCGAATGTTGTTGACAGCAACTTCGCAGTATAAGTGTCGAGTCAATCGGCGTGTCTAGTAAGATCTTCTCAACCAGACGTTCGCATTCGTCGAAAAACAAGTAGGTGCCGTTAGTTGTGAATCTAAAAATAGAAAGCTTGTTAATTCACAACAACGCGAGAAGCTATCCCATACCTCATTTATGGGGTGTAAAGGGAAATTAAATAAAAATTAAGTAGTAATATCAATACACCCAACGTGATCGTGCCCAAATTCTGTGTTTGGGAAAAGCATGCACCATGTATCATGTTTTTTTTACGAAATCGCGGTTTTTCATATTATTGCAGGGGATTTTCAAATACATCTTTCATACAAAAAAATTTGTTATGTTAATAAATAAAAAATTTATAGACATTAAAAACAGTCCTAACTGTCAAATAACGTACAAATTTATTCCGGTTTCATTTAGTATTTACCTCCTCCAGTATACAAGTATAAAAATTAAGACATGCCTTTTCTACATTAAGATTTCATTAATTTCAAAACCCTTTAAGAAAATTGTATGCTGCTTTGATAAAAGTGTTCTTATCCAGTTAAGCTTTTAGCCTTTTCTTTACTGTGACTTAAAATAAAACCCTTCTACCATTGTCATTAGAATTTGTAGAACTTTTTTTTTCTTGTTATACACCATTTTTAAAATTGCCAATTCATTGCTACAATAAACAAATTTGTTATCATTTTCAATATCTAAATGTTGTCGTGTCACATGTTGCAGTAATTAATTCATGTCTTGCCCACAAACAATTACAGTAAATTAGAAAAAATCGCACAGACATTGTCGCAGTCCTAAAATAACCACCCACAACAAATATTGACTACGAAGCCCTCTGCAACGGAGCAAAGCAGCCAAAAACACTAAACTCCAACTTCTGGGTAGTTAACTGATTTCATAGCCAAAAAACCTAAACCCTGGTAATAATTTTGCACCCACTTTCAAAGGCACCAAAGCACGAGTGCATGAATGTAGATATGTAGACACTGTGAATATATAGACTTTAATGTTTGGCCAGACGGACGGAGCAGTAGATATTGTTCCTGTGTACAAATGTTTGCTTAGACGAGTATGTACAAACACATACGTATATTGGTACAATATGTATATGTACTTCATACATACAATACTTCCATGCATGTATCTCTTGGTTGTTAGGAAACGTTTGTGTGTATTAAGATTCAAGTTTATTTAAACAATAAATTTGTCTGTGACCAAAATGACAATTTTGCCAACCATAAACACCAAATGGCACATATGCAACAGCCAACACCAGCGACAGCAGTCAAAGCTGCAACAATATAACTAAATCCAAAACAAAAAAAAAATTCGAAAATTCAAAAGAATCCCGGCACTTCTATGCCATTTTGCAGTGGACTTATGGTGCTGTGCGATATACGAGGGAAGTGAACGTAAGTTTAACAGTTTAATTGTGCAGAAGAAACATTGACATAAAATAATAGAAATGCTAAAAGCTATTTAAAACCAATAAATATCAGTCAAGAGAACTGACTGATAAATACCCTCACTTTATGTTCTGTCTGCAAAATACTAGTGGATATTTTAAACCTCGGAGGTCATGAAAGTAACCAATTTTTAAGTGAATTAACTTTTATATAATTTTTTGCTTGCTACGGTTAATGATAGCACTCACTCGTTTGACCAGATTTGTATTAAAAATTTAAATTTTAAATTTTTGAAATGGTTATAGTGTAGAAAGTGTTAATAAAGTGGTCAACAAACGAAGAATTCGTATTTAACATGTGTTTAACAACTGGTGCGGAAGATAAAGGTACACAACGAGCCTTGTTTTTTATTCGAGTGGATTGCGTGAAATTTGACTGTATTCAGTGCGGTCCATTGCATGAGAAGAACCATAAAGCGTGTGGCAAAAGTTTTTATAAGGATAATTAAAGGTTTACTATAGTTATCTTGTGCACCAGGTATCCAGCCATCCAGACATACGGATATGACTCAATCGCCTTAAAAAGATCATAAGAAACTTAGGGTCCATCTCGTGCTCATCCCTACTATTCGATTGAACTTACACGAATGGACCTACAGTTTAACAATGACGCCGAATATCAAACTCTTCTGATTTTTCGTTATCTATGTTATTCACACTTACGATGACTTACGATTTACACGGCAAATGTTCTCCATAACTTGATTTTTCCAACGGAGTTTTGAACGCCCTCTTCAAAGACGTTTATTAGTTTATTTTGAAAGAGTTTTCGTGCTAGAGCATTTTCATCCATGTGTACAACATAACCTAGACAACGCAATCGCTTTTGACCACATCAATGTCGGTAAAAAAAAATTATAACGTAGCCCAGCTGAGTCCTGTCAGACGCGTCCGTAGGTTGCGGATAGTGGAATGCCCAGCTGTTGCGGACAATCAGCGGCTTTTATGGGAGGAGGGCCTCGGTTACATGAAATACCCGAGTTTCCAATGATCCTTAAAACGACGTGGTGAGAAATTGGCGCCACTCAAAAAGCCAATCCGATAATAACAACTAGTTGTTATAAAGCAGATCTGGAGGTCAAATCACAATGATTACACAAACCGAAACAAATAAAAACCAAAATGATCCCCCTTTAGCTTTAAATCAGGGACACGTTTCGGAACATGGAATATCATGTTCCGAAACGAACCATTAAGCCCAAATATGCAAAGAATTCAAGAAATGCAATCTTCTCTTCCTTGGTCTATGCGACACCAGATGGCTAGGTAATGGCATCATAACGACAGATGAAAACATCACCTTCTTATACTCGCACAAACTAAGTGGACTCGTTAGATCTAGCGGCATATGCTTCTTACTAACCAAAGAAACTAAGAAGGCACTTATTACATGGCATCTATATTCAGATATGATCATATCCATGCGACTTCGCACTCGTGCACGCGATATAACGTGCATCTAATGTTATGTCCCCACGGAAGTCTCTGAACCCAGAGACAAAGAAGACTCCTACGGCCACATTATTATTCTAACCGGCGACATTAACACCGGGTCCAGATAACACAAATATGGAAAAGGTAATGGAATATCAAGGACTGGGACAAATGAACGAGAATAGATAACTTTTCACTGGAATGTGTGCAAATAATGACCTCACTATCGGCGGCACTGTCTTTCCTAACAGGGAAGTACACCAAGTAACATGGGTTTCCCCGGATCTCCGAACAGAAACTCAAATTGACCACATTGCGATAAGCAAAAAGTGGCGTGGTTCCGTGGTTACTGAATGTACGCAACAGGAGTGGTGCAGATGGAGCTTCAGATCACCACTTGCTTGTTGGGGAGATACGACTGAAAATATCTGCAATCCGGCGACAAAAAACACAGTCTCTGCCAAGACGATATGACGTAGTCAAACTTAAGTCCATTCATGTACGCGAAAGCTACATCGATTCCTTAAGGACCCGGTATGAAGGTGTATCTAAAAACTGTAGAAGGCACTGAAATGAAATCAACAACATTTTTTAGAGAGCGTGAAACAACATCTTGGTTACCCGAAAATTGAACGTAAAGTGTGGATATCAGTCCATACCTGACAAATTATTGAAGGCAGAAGTCACTTGAAAGGCGTCATAAACGCTGACCGAACTAGAGCCCCAAAATCTTGCCCAATATACCACTTAGACCGCCTGAATTAATCATGTGCTCGGCGAGACAAGCTCGTTTGGACGAGAAACATGGCCTCTGAAGACCAGACTGCTGCCGATATACACAGGAGTAGAGATTTGCACAGGATTGCAATACAAATTTTAGGGAATGCCCGTAAAACCACATACCCTCTAAAAGATCCGAATGGGGGGAGCGGCAATTGGTAACATGGTCCTACTACTATGCCAACATACTGTCAATTCCGCAACCTACAACTGTTTACTCTCATGAAATTAGATGAAACCTGCTCAGATGAAACCATGATAGCCGATGCTATTCGTTCACTGAAACTCGGCAAGACACCAGTTGTAGGCAACATCAACCCCGAATAGCTTAAGTAGATCCAACTCTCAGAGCATCATTATCGAAGACTTTTGGTTATCCCATTATTTTCCAAAAGAACTAAATGAGGGAGTCATAATTAAGCTGCCAAAAAAGAAGATCTCATAGAATGTAAAAACTGGATAGGCAGAACAGTCTCAACTATGGTCTAAAAGGTGTTAGCCACAATAATCCACGCGAAGCTGTCATCCTCGCTTGCAGCAGATCTTCGCATTGAACAAACCGGTTTTAAACCACACCGATCTTGCACTGATCATGTAAACAGTCTACGATGTGGGATGGCGATCCTCACTGTATCAAATTTTCTTACTACTTCATAGTAGTGGTGCCAACACTACTATGAATGGCAAATGCTGCAGTAGAGTAAAGACGCAACTTGTCATACATCGGGTTAAACCATTACATTATTGAGCCAAACATTTGGTGACCGAATTATCTACAATTATGGGCCTGTGAATGGGACCAGCCGTGGCATGACGGTTAGAAAACGCGAACACTGCATCCAGTCTTCTAAAAAAATTTTTTTTCTTTCATTGCCGGCCCCCTCGATGTTGTCGACAGCAACTTCGCAGTATAACTGTCGATTCAATTGGCATGTGTAGTAAAATCTTCTCAAACAGTGACGTTCACATTCGTCGATAAACAAGTAGGTGCCGTTTTGAATATTTGACGAAATATGAATTGAATTGCTCGAAATTGGACTGACAGGGTGATATCCAGGCATATGGCTTGAAATTATTTTTAAACATGATATGCCAATTAATTTATTTGAATTTGTTTTGTTTTGTTTAGAAAAAGTTGCATGCCTCTAATAAACACACAGTTTCTATAGAGCGTTCAGAAATTTTAGGTGCATATCATTAAATCATGATCCTTACGATGTTCATGAGGGTTGTCAACATTAGAGTTCTTTTTTTTTCTTTTTTTTAAAAAAAACTCAAATTATTATTTTATTCAAGTAAAAACATATCTAAAATGGACATTATTGATATAGTCTTAAATAGTCACTCTGGTTATGACAACGAAAATTATGTTCTCAAATATAGAGCTAAGGATTTTGCATCTGATAATTAAACCGGTTATTAGGTAAATGATACCAACTGTTAGTAATTCCTTGTATGGCCTCGAATCGTCGCATATTGCGTAGTCCACACATTTGAAGTGCTATGGGTAGATTAAAAGCATTTGTAAGTAAATACTATTACATAGTTTTCAATAGTGTACTACTCTGCAAAAAATTTACATATAAAATTTGTCTATCAATGATGATGGCTGAAAACTTCCTTGTTTTCCTGCTATAAAATTAACAAAGCAAGCTAAGAAAATTTAATTAAAACAACTTTGGATGAAGTTAAGTAACAGGTCTCCTATCAAAATTTAAAAATATTAACACTAATTAAAAAAATGCACCCCATGTATGAGGTATGGTATAGCTTCTCGTGTTATTGTAAATTATCTCGCTATTCATTTTTTCTCTCTCAACAAACGGCACCTACTTGTTTTTAGACAAATGCGAACGTAAGCAGTTTGTGAATCTTTTACCAGATTTTAACTGCGAAATAGCTGTCGACAACATCGAGCTGTCGACAACATCGAGGGGGCCGCCGATGAAAGATATGTAGATGACTGACACAGGAATCGATCCCTAGACATTCCGCATGATAGTCGCGTGTTCTAACCACGGCCCAATACTACTGCCAATTTAAATATCCAAACTTCTTTCAATCCCTTGGTACTTACACAAAGTCCAACAACAACTAGCAACAATTATCTAGTGCAACAATACAAAATTTTACGATAATAGAAAAACCGCTGTTGATATTTAGAGGACCAAAGTGTTTACTGGTAGGAAATATAAAATTTTTTTTATAATAAATGGGCATGTCTACTGTACAACGGAGAACTCTGTCAAAGGATGTGGAAACAACTTAAAATTATTTTTTTGTTGTTGTTTAAATATTGAAAGCTATAAAATTCCTAGAAAATGCAATCCTCTTAAAAATACTATAACACTGGATCTACGGCATGATAGTGGCGTGTTTTACCTATCCTGATACGGATTATTCTTTTTATACCATCACCCTTAGGGATGAGGGTATATATCATTTGATACGAAAAAAAGTGTAACGCATTTAAGGAGACGAGTTAGACCCCAAGTATCTTAAGACCAAATTCGTTTCAGAACTTTTTAAGAAGAATGAGCTATGTCCGTCTGTCTGGCTGGCTGGCTGGATGGCTGGTCAGCAGGATAACTCGAGTAAACCTTAACGGATCGGTATGAAAATTTACCAGTATCAATATTTTTCAAAACGAACTTATGGGATTGTAAATGGGCTAGCCCTCAGAGAGCTTAACTATTTGCCCCACCCATTCTGGTACCTCCCATACAAATGACCGAATTGACCCTTATAGTTTTACATACATATCTTTTTTGCAAGTAAACTGAGATCACGTATGATGTTTGCTTATAAATATTAGACTCAGGTATGAATATGGACTATATCAGATCACGCCTTCTGGTACCTCCAATACAAAATTACCTATTTTTGAAAAATTAATATTTCTCCTATAACTTCCAAACGGACTCTTGGGGGGTAATGAAAATTGGTCGATTAATTTATGTTATTATAGGAGGCAAAACCTAAGAAAACCTAACTATTTGACACACCCCTTCTGGTACCTCCCACACAAAGGACCGAACTCACCCCTATAGTCTTACATACATATCTTTTTTGTAAGTACACTGAATTCAGTCAAATTATGAGTAATTTGTACGCTTATGAAAATATGCATCAGGAGTGAATATAGACTATATCGGGTCACCCCTTCTGGTACCTCCCATACAAAATTACCTGTTTTTGGAAAATTAATAATTCTTTCATAACTTCCAAATGGACATTTGAGGGGTAATGAAAATTAGTCGGTTAATTTATATTGTAATAGGAGGCGAAACCTCAGAAAACCTAACTATTTGACACACCCCTTCTGGTACCTCCCACACAAAGGACCGAACTCACCCCTATAGTCTTACATACATATCTTTTTTGTAAGTGCACTGAATTCAGTCAAATTATTCGTAAGTTGTACGTATGAAAATTTGAGTCAGGAATGAATAAGGACTGTATCGGTTAACCCCTTGTGGTACCCCCTATCAAAATTAAATTTTTTTGAAAAATTAATATTTCTCACATAAATTCCAAACCGGCACCTATACCCCCTACACAAATAAGTAAAGGTTTGGACGATTTTGCACCACAAGCAGGGGAAAAATATACATAAGTAATTTTATTTTAATTAAAAATCTATTCATTGTAATAACTCAAGACTTCAACAATATCTTATATTGGGTGATGGTATTTATCAGTCAGTTTACCTGACTGAAATTTCTGTACTGGTTTTAATACAAAATGAAAAATAATTACCCTTAATTCTTTATCTTTCCTAAACAATACCCTTTTCAAAAACATCCTAACAATTTTAGCCTTTAATATTTATACCATCACCCTTAGGGATGAGGGTATATATCATTTGATACGACCCAAAAGTGTAACACATAGAAGGAGTCACTTTAGACCCTAGGTTTCTTTGAAGCAAATTCGATTCATGACTTTTTAAGTCGTTTGAGCCATGTCCGTCTGTCTGTCTGTCTGTCTGTCTGTCTGTCTGTCTGTCTGTCTGTATGTCTGTCTGTCGGGTGGCTGTCCGGCTGGTTCGCACGATAACTTTCGAAAGACGCAACCAAATGTTTTGAAATTTTGCACGAGTTATTATTTTTTCAAAACTACTTACGGTATTGCAAATGGGCTACATGGCCCCGCCCCTTCTGGTACCTCCCATACAAATACATCATTCCGCCCACTTTAGAAATCGAGTAATAATATCAATACACACTAAGGGATCGTCCCCAAATTCTGTATTTAGTAAAGCTATAACAGGATAAAGTTTTGGAAAAAATTTTGAAAGCCTAGCCACGCCCCTTCTGGTACCTCCCATACAAATCTACCTTTCCGCCCACTATAGAGATGGAGAAATAATATCAATAAATTAAACGTGATCGTACCCAAATTCTATTTTGAGTAAAGCTATAACAAGATAAAGTTTAAGAGATAAAAATTGGAAGTCTATTCACGCCCCATCTGGTACCTCCCATACACATCTGGTACCGCCCACTTTAGAAATCGATTAATATTATTAAAAGACCTAACGCGATCGTGCCCAAATTCTGTATTTGGTAAAGTTTAAGTAGGATAAAGTTTTGGAGAAAAAATCTGGAAGTCAAGACACGCCCCTTCTGGTACCTCCCATACAAATGTACCACTCCGCCCACTTTAGAAATAGGGTAATAATATCAATACACTCGACACGATCGTGCCCAAATTCTGTATTTTGTTATATTATAACAGGACAAAGTTTTGGAGAAAATATTGGAAGTCTAGACACGTCCCTTATGGTACCTCCCATACAAATGTACCTTTCCGCCCACTTTTGGGATGTAGTAATAATATCAGTACACCCAACGCAATCGTGCGCAAATTCTGTATTTAGTAAAGCTATAACAGGATAAAGTTATGGAGAATAAATCTGGAGCCTAAACACACCCCTTCACGTACCTCCCATATAAATGTACCACTCCGCCCAATTTCGAAATCGAGTAATAATATCAATAAAATAGAAAATTTTTTGTTTTACTGAGGGTAAGGGTAAATGTAAGTCGGGTTGCCCGACTGAAACTTTCTAACTGGTTTTAATTACAAATCGATTATTTTCAATAACTCAAGACTTAAACAATATATTATATTGGGTGATGGTATTTATCAGTCAGTTTAACTGACTGAAATTTCTGTACTGGTTTGTCTAATAAAAGTGCATTTCACACATACTTACAACACACAGCAGAACACGATACAAATATTTTAAAAAATAATACCAACAACAAACAAATCTTTTGTTAAATGCACTCCAATACTTATGGCAATAAGTCGACGAAGTCAAGAATGAGAGTGCAACTTCAACTCCAACAATGTGAGAAGGACATACGGACAACAACGAATTTAGCTTGTTAGTGTTGGTATTGCAAATATTAGTAACCACTTTAGTTGTGCGGGAAAGGACGCTGGACTGCAATAATATGAACTTGGATGGCCGACTGGCTTCGCTGGTGTTGCTTGCCATTGTCCATTATTTATGCAACAATTGCATAAGCAACACCAACAAACATAAACAACCCCTTGCTACTGGCTTGTTTCACATAATTTGCCACTTTATAGTTTTTGTGTAAATCAGACACTCCTTTTGTTGTTTTGTCTAGAGTGTAACTTAATTTACTTTCGAAAGCTATATGGCACAACTAGCAAATTCAGCGAAGGGATGGATGCATTAAGGGTCTAAGCTCCAGACATTCTCATAGTTATGGAGTAGATAAATTTAGGATTGTCAGTAGCAAACAGGCACATAATATGTTTGCATTGACGACATTTGTTCCAAAACAATTGTTTTGTCTGTTTCATAGGGTTTTATTTAGACGGCTTAACTTAGGATACAGCAATGGTATTGCATTTTCTTACTGTCAAACTCAAGTTATTAGAGATTTATAAAAAAAAGTTAAAAGCAAGTAGTTTAGTAAAATAAAATAATTCCCAGTTTGTAGTGGCATTAACTTGAATAATAGGAATGTTAGGAGTACCAGTACAGAAATTTAAATGAATTCAGTCAGGTAAACTGACTGAAAAATACCCTAACCCTATGTATGATATTAGTTTTGAGTTATTGAAATTAATTAATTACACTATGGCTCAAAATCAAACTTTTTGAAAAACACCCGAACGTCAATATAAAGGTACGATAATACTACCAGAGCTGAGTAAAACCCTTGCTCAGATAGCATAGATTTGCGACCAATTTTAATGTTTGACTTCTTAGACTTATCGTTCCCAGAATAGATATTCGTTGTTATCTAAACTACAATTTCACTGAATAGAGTATGCAAAAAATCTGGATTGATTTTTTTCGATGTTTTTTGAAATAAAATGAGAGAAGTCTAATTATTTTGGGAACTACTTTAACAGTAATTTCTTAAACGTACTATTAGCTACAACTTTGCCTAAGTGTAGAAAGCTCTATATTTAAAAATGTAGCAACTGTTGGCCAAAAACTGACGTCACCTTTTTTCGACGGACCCAAAGATTTTCAAAACGTTTTTCGAGGCTAAAAAACAAAATTGGTAGCTAATCTAGCCGAACTGAGATAGGGTTTTACTCAGCTACGGTAGTACTATTAAACATTTATAGCCACGTTCGGGTGTATTTTTTCACTTTTGCACTGTGTTATTAGCAGGCATTGTGGTGAATGCCGAAATAACGTTATATGCCTTACCCGCTGTCTCATAATACATTTTACAACTCATGAACAAAAACCTATTGGTAATAATCACCAATTACCACTGGTATAGATCTTAAAACGAACTATAGCAATATAATATAATTCTCACAGGACGACTAAAAACAAAATCAAGAGCAACAAAATGCAAATTATCACGAAATTAGCTAAATTGTAGTAGAATCACAAAGTGTAAGTGTAATATAGTGTACTCACATTAAAGATATTCATATAGAGCTTAGGAGGTCAATTTCGGTCATTTTAATTAGAGGTACCAGAAGGGGTATGTCAAATGGTTTGGTTTTTTGAAGTTTGCTTACTATTACAAGGTAATTACTAGGGTGATCAATTATTCGGGTTTTTGCGAAAACCGGTTTTCGAATTATTCGAAAAATGACATTAAAAAAAACCGGGTGCTTTTTTTGAAATTCACAAAAAACCGGATAATCCGGTTTTCAAATGTATGCCAAATAACAAATTAAAACATAATTTTTGACAAAAAATTTTATTAAAAAATAACAGTAAACAATTCAATTATACCTATAAAAAGTAAACTTTTAGTTTAATTATAATTACAATGCAAACCATTAGTGAGATCAGTTTGTTATTTTAACAAAGACAAACAAAACAATTAATTGTAAATACTTGATTATATATAAATATATTTAATTTAATCTTTAGTTTCCCCTAAAGTAACATGTAGAAATAAGATACAATTTAAGTGCGTGAGTGTATACCTATTTTTTTTCTTTGGTTTTTATAAAACTTGACATTGAAAATGCTCTTTCACTCAATGTACTAGTTGGACTTATAGTGTAAAAGGCGTCTGTCAAGGCTTTGAGTCCTTTTGCCGCTCTTATCCATATAAAAAATCAAAAATCATTTTTACTTGAATATTTAAGAAATGCGTCACTAATTGGGAGTTTACTCGTACTTAAATACAATATAAGAGTATTCAGAGTTTGAACACGTCGTTCTCATATACATACGTCTTTTTAAAATTTCATATAAATCTAGTGATAATTGGTTTTGAATTGTTGAAAAGTGTTTAAGTAAAAATTTAAGAATACCTTCAGCATCAGCTAAAGTCGAAGAGTTTAGAGAAAGTTTTTGTATAGACATTTCCAAAGGTTTAAGGATGTCACTAAACACAGACAAAGTTTCGATATTATTTTCACTAAATGGTGTCAGTCCTAAGTTCAATAAAGTATGATTCACACATTTGTGCAATTTTAAAAATTAAGAAACCATATTGGCCATAGAATTCCAGCTGTGCTTAACGTCATGGATAAGTTTAAGCTCCTTATTAAATTGGTCTTTTACAAACATTTGTAATTTCTTTCGCTTTTCAGCCGACTTATTAGACATTGAACATTTATAAAACTAACAATTAGGTTGTTCGGCCGAAACACTGGAAAAATCATTTACGAGTACATTTTTAAATAAATTTAAATAAAAAAATATCGAACGCCAAAAAACCGAGATTCGACAAAAAAATAACCGGATTATTCGATATTCGAAAAACAGGGATTTAAAAAAAACCGACGGTTTTTATGAGTGAAAAAAACCGAGTAGCCGGTTTCTGAAAACCGAACTGATCACCCTAGTAATTACACTGACTAAATTCAAATATCCTACCCTTGTGAGTTATTCGATGCGAGAAAATGTGTAACGGATTAATCAAGACACGTTTGAGCCCAAATATCTTAAGACCAAATTCTTTTTAAGACGATTAAGTCATCCGTCCGACTGGCTGGCCATCTGTTGGGCAGGATAAATCTAGAAAATGACCTAATGAAAATGATCATACAAATGACATAATTCACCGTCACATTGCTACATGCATATTTTGTTTGTAAGTATGCCGAATTCAGTCAAATTTTGCACAAGGTGAACGTTTTTCGAGCGTTGATTTACGAATAAAAAAAACTTTCAATATTTTGTATATATAGATGAAACCTTAGAAACCGGAAGGTTGACCTCATCTATCATAAATGATTTTTGTTCCTCTTTGTGTTTTTTATTACTGCTAAATAACTACCTTGTATTTGTAACTAACAAACAATTTCTTTCAGGCTTAAATTTTGATTTTACATTATTATACCATCACCCTTAGGGATGAGGGTATATATCATTTGATACGAAAAAAAGTGTAACGCATTAAAGGAGACGAGTTAGACCCCAAGCATCTTAAAACCAAATTCGTTTCAGAACTTTTTAAGAAGAATGAGCTATGTCCGTCTGTCTGGCTGGCAGGCTGGCTGGCTGGCTGGCTGGATGGCTGGTCAGCAGGATAACTCGAGTAAACCTTAACGGATCGGTATGAAAATTTACCAGTATCAATATTTTTCAAAACGAACTTATGCGATTGTAAATGGGCTGAATAGCCCCACCCCTTCTCGTACCTCCCAAACAAAATTACCTATTTTTGGAAAATTAATATTTCTTCCATAACTTCCAAACGGACAACCGGAGGATGTTTGAATTTAGTCAGTTTATTTATGTTGCAAAAGTAGACAAACCCTAAGAAAACCGAAACCATTGCCCCACCCATTCTGGTACCTCCCATACAAATGACCGAATTGACCCTTATAGTTTTACATACATATCTTTTTTGCAAGTAAACTGAGATCACTCAAATTTTGCGTATGATGTTTGCTTATAAATGTTAGACTCAGGTATGAATATGGACTATATCGGTTCACGCCTTCTGGTACCTCCCATACAAAATGACCTATTTTTGGAAAATTAATATTTCTCCTATAACTTCCAAACGGACTCTTGGGGGGTAATGGAAATTGGTCGATTAATTTATGTTATTGTAGGAGGCAAAACCCTAGAAAATCTAACTATTTGACGCACCCCATCTGGTACCTCCCATACAAATGACCGATCTCACCCCCATAGTATTACAAACATATCTTTTTTCTAAGTACACTGAATTCATGAAAATATGAATCAGGAGTGAATATGGACTATATCGGGCACCCCTTCTGGTACCTCCCATACAAAATTACCTATTTTTGGAAAATTAATAATTCACCCATAACTTCCAAACGGACATTTGAGGGGTAATGAAAATAAGTCGGTTAATTTATATTGTGATAGGAGGCGAAACCTCAGAAAACCTAACTATTTGACACACCCCTTCTGGTACCTTCCACACAAGGGACCGAACTCACCCCTATAGTCTTACATACATATCTTTTTTTGTAAGTGCACTGAATTCAGTCAAATTATTCGTAAGTTGTACGTATGAAAATTTGAGTCAGGAATGAATAAGGACTGTTTAGGTTCACCCCTTGTGGTACCCCTATCAAAATACTAAATACAGAATTTGGGCACGAACGCGTTAGATCTATTAATAATATTAATCGATTTCTAAAGTGTGTATGGGAGGTACAAGATGGGGCGTGGATAGACTTCCAGTTTTATTTCTCAAAAACTGTATCCTGCTATAGCTTTACTAAAATAAACAATTTGGGTACGAACGCCTTGGATTTATTGATATTAGTTCTTATTATAATAATTCTATTAATAATATTAATCGATTTCTAAAGTGGGCGGTACCAGATGAGTATGGGGCGTACCAGAAGGGGCGTGGCTAAACTTCCAGTTTTATTCTCAATAACTGTATCCTGCTATAGATTTACCAAATAAAGAATAAGGGTACTATCGCGTTGGTTTATTGATATTACTACTCCTTATCTAAAGTGGGCAGAAAAGTACATTTGTATGGGAGGTACCAGAAGGGGCGTGGCTAGACTTCCAATATTTTTTCCAAAACTTTATCCTGTTTCAACTTAACAAAATACAGAATTTGGGCACGATCTCGTTAGTTCTATTAATCATATCAATCGATTTCTAAAGTGGGCGGTACCAGATGGGGCGTGGATAGGCTTCCAGTTTTTTATTCTCAAAAACTGTATCCTGCTATAGCTTTACTAAAATAAAGAATTTGGGTACGATCGCCTTGGATTTATTGATAGGGGGCGTGGCTAGACTTCCAATATTTTTTCCAAAACTTTATCCTGTTATAACCTAACAAAATACATAATTTGGGCACGATCGTGTTAAGTGTATTGATATTATAACTCCATCTCTAAAATAGTCGGAGTTGTACATTTGTATGGGAGGTACCAGAAGGGGCGTGGCTAGACTTCATATTTTTTTTCCAAAACTTTATCCTATTATAGCATTACTAAATATAGAATTTGGGAATGATTGAGTTCGATGTATTGATATTATTACTCGAATTCTAAAGTGGGCGGAATTGTACATTTGTATGGAAGGTACCAGAAAGGGGCGTGGCCATGTAGCCCACGTTCAATACCGTAAGTGGTTTTGCGGAAATATTAAGTCGTGCAAAATTTGAAAACTTTTGGTTGTGTCATTCGAATGTTATCGTGCGCACCAGCCGGACAGCAGACAGACAGACAGACAGACCTAGGGTCTAAAGTCACTCCTTCTATGTGTTACACTTTTGAGTCGTATCAAATGATATATACCATCATCCCTAAGGGTGATGGTATGAAAAGCAATTTTCGATTTTTCCAATTTCACGACTTTTTCGAAGGATTTTTCCAAAACTTTCTTTTATAAACCCCTAACAAACTATTGACGAATAACTATAAATTTTTCACACCATTTTTATATACATAGATTTTACAAAAATCCGAAATTATTCAAGCATCACAGCGAATTTTCCACCTTTACGTCGTCTAAATCATCAAATCAAGCGATACAATGGAAAATTCCAAATTTTCCGAGTTTACCACTAAGAATTTTTCTATTCTAAGAGTCTTTTCCGAATAATTATCAGAAATTTTTAACATTTACCGTCCAAAGTTATCAAAATATACGATAAAATGCTAAATTCCGTTGAAAAAAAATTTAATATTTTTGGAATTTTTCCGTAATTTTTCAACCAAAATTTTCTATTTTTCCATTCGTAAAGCTATTACTGATAAATTTCACATAAAATTTTATACATAAATTTTTCTAGAATTTCCCTAGTTTTCCCCAAAGAATTTTTCTATTTTCTATTCGGAAAGTCATTTCGGAATTATTATCCGAAACAGTCCAGAATTATCAAATCATACGATAAAATACAAATTTCCGTCGAAAAATATTTAAATTTTTCGAATTTTTCCAGAATTTTCCAACAAAAATTACACAAGGGAACAAGGTATTTGTTGTTTAAGAACTGAATATTGTTTTAAAGGTAATTTGGAACGCTGAATCCAAATCTGCACTTGGTTTTTTCGTATCAGCTCGACTTTTCGCGATATACCGTTATTTCCAAAACTAAGGTACTTCCACTACAAATATTTAAATAACTTGAAAACGGTTCACCATATTCAATTAAAAAAATAAACATAAACTCGTCAACATAATTATCTTTAACCCGTGCCTACCTTGTTTTTAATTTGGCCTAGTAGTTTCAGAGATATCGTTGTAGTTTTAAACAAAAAAAACAAAAATTTTACAAAAGAAATAAAATTTTGTTTTTTAAAAATTCATAAAAAAACCAGTACAGAAATTTCAGTCAGTTAAACTGACTGATAAATACCATCACCCAATATAATATATTGTTTAAGTCTTGAGTTATTGAAAATAATCGATTTGTAATTAAAATAATCGATTTGTAATTAAAACCAGTTAGAAAGTTTCAGTCGGGCAACCCGACTTACATTTACCCTTACCCTCAGTAAAACAAATAATTTTCTATTTTATTGATATTATTACTCGATTTCGAAATTGGGCGGAGGAGTGGTACATTTATATGGGAGGTACGTGAAGGGGTGTGTTTAGGCTCCAGATTTATTCTCCATAACTTTATCCTGTTATAGCTTTACTAAATACAGAATTTGTACTGATATTATTACTACATCCCAAAAGTGGGCGGAAAGGTACATTTGTATGGGAGGTACCATAAGGGGCGTGTCTAGACTTCCAATTTTTTCTCCAAAACTTTGTCCTGTTATAATATAACAAAATACAGAATTTGGGCACGATCGTGTCGAGTGTATTGATATTATTACTCTATTTCTAAAGTGGGCGGAGTGGTACATTTGTATGGGAGGTACCAAAAGGGGCGTGTCTAGACTTCCAGATTTTTTCTCCAAAACTTTATCCTGCTTAAACTTTACCAAATACAGAATTTGGGCACAATCGCGTTAGGTCTTTTAATAATATTAATCGATTTCTAAAGTGGGCGGTACCAGATGTGTATGGGAGGTACCAGATGGGGCGTGAATAGACTTCCAATTTTTTTCTCTAAAACTTTATCTTGTTACAGCTTTACTCAAAATAGAATTTGGGTACGATCACGTTTAATTTATTGATATTATTTCTCCATCTCTATAGAGGGCGGAAAGGTAGATTTGTATGGGAGGTACTAGAAGGGGCGTGGCTAGGCTTTCAAAATTTTTTTCCAAAACTTTATCCTGTTATAGCTTTACTAAATACAGAATTTGGGGACGATTCCGTAGGGTGTATTGATATTATTACTCGATTTCTAAAGTGGGCGGAATGATGTATTTGTATGGGAGGTACCAGAAGGGGCGGGGCCATGTAGCCCATTTGCAATACCGTAAGTAGTTTTGAGAAAATAATAACTCGTGCAAAATTTCAAAACATTTGGTTGCGTCTTTCGAAAGTTATCGTGCGAACCAGCCGGACAGCCACCGGACAGACAGACAGACAGACAGACAGACGGACATGGCTCAAACGACTTAAAAAGTCATGAATCGAATTTGGTTCAAAGAAACCTAGGGTCTAAAGTCACTCCTTCTATGTGTTACACTTTTGGCTCGTATCAAATGATATATACCTTCATCCCTAAGGGTGATGGTATAAAAAGTGTAAGCATTTAAGGAGACGAGTTAGACCCCAAGTACCTTAAGACCAAATTCGTTTCAGGACATTTTAAGACGATTGAGCTATGTCCGTCTGTCTGGATGGCTGGTCAGCAGGATAACTCGAGTAAACCTTAACGGATCGGTATGAAAATTTACCAGTATTAATATTTTTCAAAACGAACTTATGGGATTATAAATGGGCAAAATAGCCCCACCCGTTCTGGTACTTCCCATACAAAATTACCTATTTTTGGATAATTTATATTTCTTTCATTACTTCCAAACGGACGATCGTAGGATATTTAGATTTGGTCAGTTTATTTACCTTGCAAAAGTAGACAAACCCTAAGAAAACCGAAACCTTTGCCATACCCCTTCTGGTACCTCCCATACAAATGACCTAATTGACCATTATAGTTTTACATACATATCTTTTTTGTAAGTAAACTTAATTTACTCAAATTTTGAGTATGATGTTCGCTTATGACAATAGGACTCAGGAATGAAAATGGACTATGTCGGTTTACGTCTTGTGGTACCTCCCACACAAAATTACCTATTTTTGGAAAATTAATATTTCTCCTATAACTTCCAAACGGACTCTTGGGGGGTAATGAAAATTGGTCGATTAATTTATGTTATTATAGGACGCAAAGCCCAAGAAAACCTAACTATTTGACACACCCCTTCTAGTACCTCCCATACAAATGGCCGAATTCACCTCCATAGTCTTACATACATATCTTATTTGTCAGTACACTGAATTCAGCTAAATTTTGGGTAAGTTGTACGTTTAGAAAATTGACACATCCCTTCTGGTACCTCCCATACAAATGACCGAATTTACCCCCATAGTGTTACATACATATCTTTTTTACAAGTACACTGAATTCAATCAGTATTTGCGTAGGTTGTACGCTCATGAAAATTTGACTCTTTGATGAATATGGACTTTATCGGTCCACCCCTTCTGGTACCTCCCATACAAATTGACCTATTTTTGGAAATTGAACGTTAATTTACAAAACGGACACATTGAGTTGCCCCTAACGGTACCTCGTAAACAAATAAGTCAAACTTTTACGGTTTCGCTACATGTCTTTAGACCATTGGTATTATGACTTAAGCAAGCATATACCTAATAATACATAAATAACTTTAATTACAAATCGGTTAATTTCAATTACTCAAGACTTAAACAATATCTTATAGTGGGTGATGGTATTTATCAGTCAGTTTATTTGACTGAAATTTCTGTACTGGTTATGAGAGTGTACAAAATACTGTACCGTCGATTTTGTATCAAACGCCTTGCGATTCAAAATAGAAATCTTCTGTTCTTCACAAACACTTTGCATTTACATTATCACCATTTCACCTTAAGTTATTTACATATCATTAATGTATTAGATTGAAATCCTCAACATAAAACGTTTATCACTTAATGACACCTCTCAAATCGGTGCCTTGGTGCGATGACTTACTGTGTTCATTTTCATGTTTAAATGCTATAATTGATTTCCATAATTCACATTGAAATTTTTGCTTTTAATTAAAATCTCTTTCATAGTTAATATTGGGTTTATTGTCAACATTTTACCTTTTGGTAAATATTTGCAGCAACTGTTATTTTAATTAAAAATCAACCTCGGCCAAATTACAACTCCAATGGTCGCCAATGAATGGCAAATATTCCAATTTCTCGACCGAAACACCAGCCAACCAACATTCCAGTGAACAAGCCCCATCACCGACACCATTACACACCACACCACACACAAGGACTCACTCACACACCCTCAAACAAACAAAACAAAAAGAGGAGCAATGAAAAATAATGAAAATATCATCTGTAATATGGAGGAAAACATTTACAAGCGCTCAGCCAAACCAATAAACATTTACACGTTCACATGAAGCAAAAACGCAAAGGACCAAAAATCGTTCGGTCCAAACGTTGGCGTCGTACCGGGGTTTATTGTAAATAACGTTACAGGATGATAAGGATCCATTGTTGCTGTTGCGACCGCAGTGTCTAGTCTGGGTGATGGTGGTGAGGATGGTGTTTATGTTATTGGTGGCGACGGCGGTAATATTTAAATGTTGGCTACCATAACAAACAATCAGGAAACAACACCTTAGTCTGGCTTACTGGTTGGCTGACTGCCTGATGTCTGAGCTATGGGACCAGACTCTGTCTGGCAGGTCAGCCAAAAAAACACGAAACGTTGCAAAAAAAAAACACACCAAAAACGAAATGAAATAAATAAAACAAAACGAAGCAACAACACAGGGAAAAGTTAAAAACCATAATGGAAGTTAACATAATTTTGATGTTATCAATGAAAAGGTATCAGTCCAATATGTAAGCATTTCTTTTGTTACCACACCAAAGCGCAGTCCATAAGTCCAAGAGGGAAGAATATTAAAATAGATAAGACTGACGCAGGAGACATTCATAGCGCGAGGTAGGGCATATAAACAATTCACATGCAAAGTTATATTATAAACTGCTAATTGGATTGACTCTAATTAAGTTGTTGATCGGTGCATAAAAAGCTGTACAATTTGTGTTTAGAAAAGTTTCGAAACATTTACAGATCGATTGGTCTTTACAATTCAGAGTAAAAAATATAGATAAACTATTATTATTATTTTTTCCGCTGTCAGAAGACATTTTTAGGAATGTATAAATTGTTGCATTATGTCAGCAAAAACTATGATTTGTTGTAGTCATCTCTCAGAACCGCATGAGAGATGATGGTTAGATCAAGCGACTATCGTGCGATTAGCTAAGTCAGAGCCCTTTATATTGACAGTACATGTATTTGACTTAATTAACATGTATTTGAATAATTGGAGCATTCGAATCAATCGGAATTTGTCAGGCAAAAGCTTACGATCGGAATCGTTGGCAAACTGAAGCTCAAGTTGATATGTGTCTAAAATAGAAGCGTGTTATCTCCCCTATATGCAAGGGGGCTTGTTTTTACATATTTGTTTCCATTCCCGATTATTAAAGCGATAAAAATCAACTTGGGTTGCACTTTTATGTGGGAAGTATATCAACACATTTACAGATTTTGAAGTTTTGATGAATACTGTGAATAATGGACGCCAATTCGATATGTCCGGTATGTAGAAAAACAAAACAAACAACGTATCAGCAAATTTTGCATTATACACAGCAGCTCTGCAAGTAGTTGCAAAGTAGAGTGGACCCAAAAAGTCGGTAAGGCTCAGACCAAAATTACGTTTTGTACTACAATGGAAATATCTAAACATTTAAGTCGACCGGTTGATGCTCTAAAGTGCCGTCGGGGACTTGACACACACATGTCTATCTCTTAGTTTGACAGAATTGATTGATCTCCGAGACACCTCCATCGTTCGCCATATCCGTTCCCTATAGACACTACGTATTTTCAGAAAGGGCCTTCACAACCAGTCGTTCAGCCTATAAAATACACCCATACCTCGATATACGGCCTAGATACGTTCCCAAAATGTTGGCCATAAAACGAACGCCGTAAAGCGAGGTAATACATTTCATACCTAATTATATTTACATACATACCTACTTATACCTACTTACTACTTACTTATTATTACTCAAGAACGAAAAAATGTGCAAGAAAACTACGTCTACTTACGATCAGCACAAACAAGAGACTGCTGCATCAACACTGGGCACGATCGCGTTAGGTTTTTTAATAATATTAATTGATTTCTAAAGTGGGCGGTACCAGATTTGTATGGGAGGTACCAGATGGGGCGTGGATAGACTTCCAATTTTGTTCTCCAAAACTTTATCCTGTTATAGCTTTACTAAAAATAGAATTTGGGTACGATGACGTTTGTTTAATTGATATTATTTCTCTATCTCTATAGTGGGCGAAAAGGTAGATTTGTATGGGAGGTACCAGAAGGGGCATGGCTAGGCTTTCAATTTTTTTCCAAAACTATATCCTGTTATAGCTTTACTAAAAATAGAATTTGGGTACGATGACGTTTGTTTAGTTGATATTATTACCCTATTTCTAAAGTGGGCGGAGTGATACATTTGTATGGGAGGTGCGAGAAGGGGTGTGTTTAGGCTTCCAGATTTTTTCCCCAAATCTTTATTCTTCTTGAGCTTTACCAAATACTGAATTTGGGCACGATCGTGTTAGGTTTTTTAATAATATTAATCGATTTCTAAAGTGGTCGGTACCAGATTTGTATGGGAGGTACAAGATGGGGCGTGGATAGACTTCCAATTTTGTTCTCCAAAACTTTATCCTGTTATAGCTTTACTAAAAATAGAATTTGGGTACGATGACGTTTGTTTAATTGATATTATTACTCTATTTCTAAGGTGGGCGGAATGATGTATTTGTATGGGAGGTACCAGCAGGGGCGGAGCCATCTAGTCCATTTTCAATACCGTAAGTAGTTTTGAGAAAATAATAGCTCGTGCAAAATTTCAAAACATTTGGTTGCGTCTTTCGAAAGTTATCGTGCGAACCAGCCGGACAGCCACCAGACAGACAGACAGACAGACAGACGGACATGGCTCAAACGACTTAAAAAGTCATGAATCGAATTTGGTTCAAAGAAACCTAGGGTCTAAAGTCACTCCTTCTATGTGTTACACTTTTGGGTCGTATCAAATGATATATAACTTCATCCCTAAGGGTGATGGTATCATTATCACATATGCGAACAACTTATGTATGGGGGAATTCCTAGCTGACAACCATCACTCATAGCGAAGTTTGCAACTAATATCAGTTTGAATCAAGGGCGTAGCCAGGTAGGAGCAGGGGGGGGCAGCTGGGAAATCTGTCAAAATCTTGGAAAATATGAAAATCAAATTAAAATAGTGAAGAAATTTCACTAAGGTGAACTGACGATAACAACTTTTTTATCTCTGAATCAATGTAATTAACTAATTTTTAGGTAAAAATACTCATGTATTGTTAATAACCTGCTTGTGCAGTGGTAACTGTTGGCCAGACTTTTACAGGCATGTATCAAAGCTGTTGAAATGGTTATAATTTAGAAATTGCTAATGAATTCACAATAATTTAGACTATTATTGAGAGTACTAGTACGCAGAACGATTGTGTAAAATTTTAACTGTATTTAGTGCACTTGCAACAAAGATTGAAAGTGATTGAAGATACCAAAAGAGTTGTAGAAAAAATTCGGTTTTCCGAAATTTTACCTACTACTATAAGATAATTAAACTGGCCAAATTCAAATATCGTCCAGTTTTTCTTTAGGAAGTTATGTTTTTCATTAGGAAATTAAAACTTAATTTTGGAAAATAATAAAACTGTTAAATCTTTAAAACGATTATTAAAGTTTACTTGAATTATCCTGCACACCAGCAAGCCGCCAAGACAGACGGACATGGCTCCAGAATTGAATTCGCTCTTAATGTTCTTAACGTCTAACGAGTCTCCTTTAACACGTTACACTTTTTCTCGTGTCAAGTGATATAGAGGTGGACCAAATACAAGTTAATTTTAAAATCATATATTATTTTAATCCAGAAGCGATTCAAACACTTAAGGCCAATATCATCAAAACAATCCGTGAGCTACAGCCCGAAAGCATTAACAAGGTCTTGGAAAATTGGAGTGACAGAATGAGCTACTTCGATGCGAGCCGAAGCAGCCAATTGATGCAGCAAAAGAATGTGGAAAAAAGAATTTTTAAGGCAACTGACTCCGTACTAGATTTCCGAATCAATTTTTATAAAAAGACATGAGACAAAATTAATAGTCGAAAAAATTGACAAGACCGGTCTCGGCGGTTTTAACCTAACTCGGACACGAGGAATCGAACTGCATCATTAGAATTTTGAATTACAATGGCGGTTTCGTACAAAATTTTGTTAAGGTTTTTTTTACTTTAAGTATTGTTTTGCTAAATTTCTTCTTTTGTCAATTTCTTCTATCAATCTATGTTATTTTAACCTTAAATGTAATATTTTAATGCACGTTAGGCCTTCAGGTTGTAGAAATGTCAAAATAATCAAAGACAATACATGAATAAAATCCCCGTTTGTGTACTTTTATAATAAATAAACATATTTTATGTCATTTGTCCGGTATCATTTTCATGCAACCTAAAACTGTTTTAAGCCTACAGCCCATATTGGGAAAAAAGAGTTTTTTTTGTATTATTGGAAACAAAATAGTGCATTAAATGTACGTTTTTTTATTCTAAATTCCTTAAATTCAAATTCAATGAAAAAATAAATTTTTGACTTTAATTTCAAATATTTTTTGAATTTAAATTTTTTTTTGTATTTTGACAGATGATGTAATATAATAGGTACTGGTCTTTTTAAATGAAAGGCACACTACTTAGGCAATTTGTAAACACAAAATATTATTTTATTTGGAGTTTAAAACTGAATTTTTTCATATATATGCAAAAAAATTTCATGGTGACTCACCAATTTGACTTTTTTACAGAAGACTTTCTTAAAACTTTTCCAGGTTGTATAATAAGATTTGTTCTAATCGGATAATAATTGTGACCAGATCAATATAGTTTTTGCTTTTATTTCACTTAGTATGCTAATATATGCTCACAATAACACAATGCAACAAATTTTTGATCCCGGCTTCTAAATAGTTGATCCTTATGTAAAATTTCACGCTGAATTCAAATCTGCTCTCAGATATGTGGAAAGTAGAACAGATTTTGAGATATGGTCAAATTTCCATTTTTAGTGTTTTGAAAAAAGGTAGGTCTACTAAAATGCAATTTTCTTTGGCTTTAATTCACCGATTTTACTGAACTGCGACAAAAATAAAAGGTAATAATATTATTTCTTAAAAAACCGATAGTTGATTAAAATCCAATCATTAATGACGAAGTTATGGCACTTCAAAGTTGGATTTTTGAAAAAATTTTAATGATTTTTCAAGTTTTCGCTGCCTTTAATTAAGTTTTTTTCCGTGTTTCTGTAAAAATTGCTCCGGTTTCAGATTATTGCATGATAGAATAATATGATTCAAAAATTTTTTGCCCTTGATCATCAAAATTGGTTGAAAAATAAACGCTACATTCACAATAAAGTACAGATACCTCTTCTTGAGAGTAGTAGTAATTGTTGTTTTGCTTGCCCTCCGAAATATAACTCAAGTTTTTTGTTATACAAATTACATAGGAATATTTAAAAAAAAATTGGGTTTTTTTCGCCAAATGCTGCAAATGCGGAAGTATTTTTTATCCGATTTTGATGACCAATGGCAAAAAATTTTTGAATCATATTATTCTATCATGCAATAATCTGAAACCGGAGCAATTTTTACGGAAACACGGAAAAAAACTTAATTAAAGGCAGCGAAAACTTGAAAAATCATTAAAATTTTTTCAAAAATCCAACTTTGAAGTGCCATAACTTCGTCATTAATGATTGGATTTTTATCAACTACCGGTTTTTTAAGAAATAATTTTATTATCTTTTATTTTTGTCGCAGTTTAGTAAAATCGGTGAATTAAAGCCAGAGAAACTGGCATTTTAGTAGACCTACTTTTTTTCAAAACACTAAAAATGGAAATTTGACCATATCTCAAAATCTGTTCTACTTTCCACATATCTGAGAGCAGATTTGAATTCAGCGTGAAATTTTACATTAAAATGTATTATTAAATATCACGGATACAGAAACTTTTGAAATTTTGTGACATAGTGTAATTGCGGAAGTTCAAAATTTTTTAAAACCGACTGCCCCCCCCTACGTTAGATCCTGGCTACGCCCTTGGTTTGAATGTTAAGGGTAAACAACATTTGAAAACAAATCGTAAGATAACTTTGTTGCACAACATTTTTAAAGCTTACTAGCTTACCCGGCGAACTTCGTCTTGCCCCAATTGTATGCCTTCAGGTAAACTCAGTAGAGAATGTTTGATAAACAAAGTTAGATAAACAGTACAGAAATTTCAGTCAGTTAAACTGACTGATAAATACCATCACCCAATATAAGATATTGTTTGAGACTTGTGTTATTGAAATTAACCGATTTGTAATTGAAAGCAGTTAGAAAGTTTCAGTCGGGCAACTTACATTTACCCTTACCCTCAGTAAAATAAATAATTTTCTATTATATTGATATTATTACTAGATTTCGAAAGTGGGCGAAGTGGTGCATTTGTATGGGAGGTACGAGAAGGGGTGTGATTAGGCTTCCAGATTTATTCTGGATAACTTTATCCTGTTATAGCTTTACTTATTACAGAATTTGAGTACGATTGCGTTGGGTGTACTGATATTATTACTAAATCCCTAAAGTGGGCGGAAAGGTACATTTGTATGGGAGGTACTATAAAGGGCGTCGCTATACTTCCAATTTTTTCTCCAAAACTTTGTCCTGTTATAACATAACAAAATACAGAATTTGGGCAAGATCGTGTCGAGTGTATTGATATTATTACCTTATTTCTAAAGTGGGCGGAGTGGTACATTTGTATGGGAGGTACCAGAAGGGGCGTGTCTTGACTTCCAGATTTTTTCTCTAAAACTTTATCCTGCTTAAACTTTACCAAATACAGAATTTGGGCACGATCGCGTTAGGTCTTTTAATAATATTAATCGATTTCTAAAGTGGGCGGTACCAGATGTGTATGGGAGGTACCAGAAGGGGCGTGGATAGACTTCCAATTTTTTCTCCAAAACTTTATCCTGTTATAGCTTTACTAAATACAGAATTTGGGACGATCCCGTAGGGTGTATTGATATTATTACTCGATTTCTAAAGTGGGCGGAATGATGTATTTGTATGGGAGGTACCAGAAGGGGCGGGGCCATGTAGCCCATTTGCAATACCGTAAGTATTTTTGAGAAAATAATAACTCGTGCAAAATTTCAAAACATTTGGTTGCGTCTTTCGTTATCGTGCGAACCAGCCGGACAGCCACCAGACAGACAGACAGACGGACATGGCTCAAACGACTTTAAAAGTCATGAATCGAATTTGGTTCAAAGAAACCTAGGGTGACTCCTTCTATGTGTTACACTTTTGGGTCGTATCAAATGATATATATATACCCTCATCCCACAGTGGATCCACTTGTATGGAGGCGCGTTGGTACAGAGCTGAAATGTTCAGTAGGGCTCTTAAAAAATATTTAAGCCAGTACAGGAATTTCAATCAGGTGAACTGACTGATAAATACCCTCACCCTATGTACGACATTGTTTTACTCTCGAGTTAATGAAATTGAAAAAGAAATTACTTATGTAGCTTAAACGACCGAGCATAGGACTCTCGGTCGTATGGCCAGAAGTTTACAGATATGCAACAAAACTAACAACAGTTATAAAAAGTGCAATTCAATATCTCTTACAAAAATGATATGTATGTATAACCGTCTGAAGCTAATATTTCGGTTTTCCGAGATCCAACTGACCACCTTCGAGTATACTCCAGTTTTTCGTTTAAATGTTATTAGAGAAATATTAATTTTCCCAAAAATATGTTGGTAATTTTGTATAAGACATTCCACCCTAAATTTTCCTTGGAAAAAATATGACTGAAAAAGAATATGCTTGTGGGAATATTACGTTGAATTAGGTCATTTATATACAATGAGGTGGCATAAGGGGCGCGGCAAATGTTCCGATTTTCTGTAGTTTTACCTGGCTTTATAAGATTATTAGTCTGCCAAAGTTCATGAACATGTAGTGTTTCGTTTGGAAGTAATGGAAGAAATATCCATAAATAGGAAAGTTTGCATGGGAGGTACCAGAAAGGGTGGGGCAATTCTGCTTATTTACACTAACGTAACTTCATTTTGGAAAATATTAAAACTGGTAAGTTTTCATAAAGATCAGTTAAGGTTTACTCAAATTATCATGCCCATCAGTTATCCTTCCAACCAGCAAGCCAACCGGCCAGCCAGCCGGACCGACGGAAATGGGACAATCGTCTTTAAAAATCTTTAAACAAATTTGGTCTTAAGATAATTTGAGTCGAGATAATTGGGGTCGTTACACTTTTTCACTAATGAAATTATACTTATCCTCTTACCTAACCTTGATGATTTACTAAGAAGGCGGTTTAGTATATTAAAAACTACACGCACATCCGCAAATTTCCGCAACAAACTTTAACACTTTTATTACCTTCAGACTACGACAAATACTATGGAAAAGAGATCTAAAGGGGGATTTGGTGGGAACACAACTAAAACTCTAAATAATCATAATGAAGACGCACAAAAAAGGATCAAACAAATACGTTACCTAAACCATGAATTTGACAAGAATTACAAAACAGATTAAATAAATACTTTTAATTTTAAAATCCTTAAAAATAAAATTGAATTTTTTGGACTTATGCAATGAGCAATCCGTTTTGAAGTGCACTCTTGTTTTAAATTTTTCGTCCAATGCACAAAAGCGCGGACAAATGTTCATGATTAAATTCTATTTTTAAAAAGTCCCGTTAGATTTTCAGAAGAATCCGGTTTACCATTATGAAGATTGGACATTTAAGGGATAATTTGTTTACATTTTATTTTAATACTTTGTGATTAGTTTTTTGATTTTTGGCCTATGGACGGAACCACTGTGCATCCCTAAGGGTGATGGTATAAAAAGCCTACGAATTTCAATACAAGTAGAGTGATGTCCTGTTCAAATAAAAGGAACATCTGTCTAATAATAAGTCGGACATTAATCCATTCAGGGCTGTGTAGAAAGCGTTTCTCAGTCTATGGAAAACCCAGTACTGATGCTTTTGAATTTTTGGATATGCCATTTACAAAGCATCAAGTTCAATGGGCTTTCAATCGTTTACACCCTTTTAAATCTCCGGAATCGATGGATTTTTTTTCGGGTACCTGCAAAAGAACATTTTGCAGAGCCTGTTTGCAAGTGGAACACATTCCAACAAAAAGGACAGCCTTAATAGTTTAAAGCATCCAATACTAGGGTCAAGCAATTAAGACAGATTAGTCTATCATCCGTCCTAGAGAGAATAATAAATGCATACATCAGATCATCTCTTCAAGGTTTTTTTTAGGTGGTGGTTCTTTTAGCAAGAAAATATTCATTAACTAATTAAATGTTTTCTGCAATTATTTGTTCTAAGAACTCCACAATCAAAATGCTAATCACTTCTGTGGAAAAATGTTCCCAATTTGCTTCTTTTTCCATTTGCATCGGAATATGATCCTTAGATATCCTTCCCCTTAGTCCAACCTCAGGCTCGCCAATATAAAACCCGGATATGTTTATTACTACAATCGCTCGATCTATAATGGGATTGTCACTTTAACCAAAACCAACAGAAAATGTCTGCCAAATGAAATTATGAAAAGGAAGGGAAGAGATTACTCTTACTCCTCACCACCGTTTCACGTTGTTTCTCTTGCTTTGTTTTGCACTGGAGTAAATGTTTAAACTTTATGAAGTCCAATATTAACTTTGATGATAAAAGCGTTAGGTTAAAAACTTTGTTCACACATATCTGGCCAGGGCACAGGACAAACACAGACAAACACATAAACTTTTAAATGGTTAACCTCAAATTATGGTTACCACACCTGGAAATGTTGGATGTTAACCCAAACCCATCAACATATTTTCTATTTCCCACTTCCCGAAAAGTGTGCTTTAAAATGTGCCTGGCATTTAATGTGTCGCTTTGCCACTAAGAGGCAAAAAAGGAGTAGCCATTGTTCAGAGTTGCTAAGTTTAAATTTTAAAAGTATGTAAAACGTAACCTTTAGATAATAAGGAGTAGGTAATAGAAGGAATATAAAAACAGAAGTCACTGAAGCTCAAAACAGCAACTTTCTCAGGATCGTAATCTCTCATTGGAGGTCCCCAAACAACTGACAACGTCCGATAGACCACGTGCTCCCAGGGCCATGCCACTGAAATTCTGTTCTGTGTGGCAAATAAGAGAAGGCGCAATGTTGAGTACCCCAAACGGCATGCTACTCACTATGTGTCTTGGTCAGGAGGTTTTAAATTTTACTAAAGCTCAACACAAAGGCTCTTTTAGTGGCTTTGGTAGCCCCAAGAAACTAAGATTCTGTCTAGTGAGATAAATATGAAAAACTAAAGCTCATCCAAGCGAACATGATAAGACCTTATCATTGTGGCTTTAGATCTAGTAAATCCACGACCTGCCAGATATTCCCACTACAACATATCCTGGAGAAGTCCAAAGAAATGCAGATCGACACCTACCATCTGGTTATCGATTACAAAGCTGCATTCAACAATCCGATAAGACAGTTAAGATCTCACTTGTCTATTATCACCAAATTGAAGTGGTCATGATCGAAGTTTCTGAGAAGGAAAAATATAATCGGCTTGATGTGCGCTTTGAGTTTATCGAGTGACAAAAGTGCATCAAGAGTGGCGACGCTAGAAACAAGGACACAGCTGTATTTCTTGAATCCGTTTAACTAGAAGTGGTACCCATGGCTCATCTTCCGCTACGATCAGTTGTTACCGTGTTGATCCCTCCTCCATGTTAAAAAAGTGATACGATCCTAGCCCTTTTTAAAAAATAGAACGTCATTCGCAATGCTAGTATTTCCAGTAGCCAGTGTAGAGACTGAGGCGATTAATCAACGACTTACGGTCGATGTCGAGACACAGCTTAAGGAATGTGGGAGAAGGATACATACTTACCTCCCTATTTCCCTCACAAACATTGAAGTTGGTAGCTCACTGGTGCAAGAATCATGGATCAATGGCAATATGGTTGAGAGATTGCGCTATAAAGCCTATTGCGGCTGACTAACCTAACAAATTCATATTCAAGAATTAATGCTTGGACGTTTCCGATAGATGTTTACAAAGGTGTGTGATGATGAAATTGTCATGAAGTTCGAAATGCGTTATCCTTGTGCGTGATACTGAATTGAACATTAACATCAACAATAAAACTTTTCCGATCGTTAGCCAGAAAGATGTTCTGCATCATTCGTTTTGTCAAGTTACATGCCATAATAATTTAATATCGATTTGAAGTTAGTAAGTATTGTATATGGGAATTTGTTACGTTTTAGGCTCTTTTGTTTGACATAACTCGAGAACCACTAGTCCGACTTAGCTGAAACAAATTTAAAAAAAAAACTAAGAATTACAATTCCTTTAATCTGTTCATATACCGTTTCCCTACATAAGCAACAGTTTCACTTTTCCATTCATGAAATGATTTTGAACTGGGTTTATTTTGTAACAGTTACAATAAAACTGTTGTACTCCGTGGCATATGATTTACGTGGAATATTACTTATAATAATCATACGCCACCATATAACAATATATTCCCCTATACGATACTTACTTCAAATCGATATTAAATTATTATGGCATGTAACTTGACAAAACGAATCTTGCAGAACTGCTTCTTTTTTTCACGTGCAGTTCTCAGAATTGACTTCCAAAATCATGTGTTGTACTGTGTAATCCTTGACCATCGATACTCTGGTCAAACTTTGCAACTGTAAAGTTATATTTATATAACGGCTGCACTAATTTGGCAACCCTGCTACAATCATCAACACAATAGACAATCGTAAAAATCTCAGTTTAGGTGCTTGCGACAACACGTTTAAAGCTGTTTATCTATAACACGGCCACTTTTAGTTGACAACACTCTCACTTACAGTGTTACACACAAGAGTAAACGGTAGCCCATAAAAAAAGACAGGAGAGAAATTCCTCGGAATGTTTTGCCGCCACTACCTATCTGCCAAAAGCGGCAGCAAACAATAATAAAACTCAAGTTATCTGCCAACAACATAGCGCTGTCTTCTGCAAATCGTGTGCTAAAAAATGTTGTTCGTTATTCCAACCATTGTTCCTGCTTCGCCGTTGTTGTTCATGTTGGCAATTCCAACAATGTCACCAACAATGGGGAGAAATGGCGACTTGCAAAGGAACATTAAGCACCTCTGTTCAGTCATTTCCGCTATCTCGCTATAGTTCACCTCTTATTTTATTTTTTCTCCATCTGTATATGTAGTTGTACCAATTGTGTGTTTGGCACGAGTACAGGTGTGTTTTTCACTTCTCTTTCTTGTGGGTGTGTGTTTGTGTGTTAGTCAAAGTGGCAGTCGCAAGACCTTAATGGAATGTGAAATATTTTAGAAATTTCATTTCTTGTTTTTGACATTGAGAATGGGTGATATATTCATTTCATTACTGACTGTCTCTTTTGTCCAATGGTGACTGTAGAAACTTTTGTTCAAGTTGTATATTTTGGTAATTTCAAAAGTAAAAAATAGATTGAAATTTAATGGAACTTTAGGGATTTCCACCAAAAATATATTGTAATGGATAGGAGGAATTACTGTTATACCCACAGACATAGGGATGGGTGAGAATTTCAGTCGTTCTTACACAGATATTAAGTTACTTTAATGTCCATACGTCTCTTGGTTCATGATGACGTAATACTCATAATTTTATATTTAATTTAAAGGAAAGCAGTTTCAGTAATGTGAACTGACCCTCAGACAAAATTACATTTTGCATGAGAAGTACCAGAATAGGCAGAATACATTACTTGACTAGGGGTGTTAAGTTAGGAATAAGAAGCAAGCTTGCAACAAATTATTCCATACATTGTCTTTTGGATTTTACTTTAGAAAACTACAACCGACAACAAAGTGACAGTGTGGCATTTATCAATTTCGAAACATGATGCGAAGAAATCAGATTTTGTTCAGTCAGATATTATTCAGTTTTGTTATTGGTATTGATTAATATCTTTACGTCTGACACAAGTCCTAATTTCTCACATATGAAAATAAATTCACGTCTCTAATGTCAATTTAATTTTTTTACTAGACTCCATTAAACTAGACAAGTGCTTAAGAATAACTTGAGGTATGGGATTTTCCGTGCTTTGCTTAACAGAACACTATCAATGATTAAAAGTAACTGCATTTCAAACTTAAGAAGTCTATCCACGTCCCTTTTGGTACTACTATTCTGCCCACCTTAGAGATGGAGTAATAATCTCAATATGCCCAATGAGTTTGAGCCCTATTCTGTATTAAGTAAAGCCAAATCAGGATATTGCCCGATTTCAGTATCAGTCCATATATTTTTTTACTGGGGTTCCTACACACACACACACACACACACACTGTCACAACTGTTTAAGTACACACACGCTTCCATCTGCAGCACAACAGCGACGAGCGACGATTTCTAATGGTTGGGCCAGTCACCCGCCTTCAAGTCTTAGAATGGCACGTCCGCCAACGGGTTTACACTGGTGAGTTGTAAGGAACATGAGAGTTAATGCTATCAGATTGTAACGTGACGAAAGTCGTCCGTACATATATGCCTCCTGCATATATAGTTCTATCGCTAACTACACAATTATGACCTTTTAACCTCTTACCACTAATAATATCTCGCCCTTCATTTACCCTTGCATTTCACCAACCGACCCATTTCAATTACTTCAAGGGCAAACAACCATACCATCGATCACGCGACAGCCGCAGACGACGCGTTCGGCAACGCACGCGACTGCCACCAACGATACATTCGGCAATTGCCACGAAAGGCGAATGAGCGCGACGACTAGCATCCAACCAAACACATTCAGGAAAACATCACAAGGAAAAGTGTTAATCAATGCAGTGTCATGCGATATAATTCTCATTACATCGAGAGCTCCAGGTACTTAAATGGTCGAGCATTTTGTTTGGTAAATTTGTTGGTTGCTACCGCAGCAAAGTTTATTGCTAAGTTGTTCTGTACCCGATCTCCCCTGTCCTTCTCAGGGCAATAATTTATCCAAAGAAATATTCCTTTGTTTAATCGGACTTCAGTCCGTTAAACCAACTTTTGTTGGTTATGCTTGACTACGGTCGGTTGAATCGGACTTCGGTCTGTAGAATCGGACTTCGGTCTGTTGAATTAGACTTCGGTCCGTTGAATCGAGCTTCGGCCAGCCCCTACCGTCCAGACCTCTGTTATGAACATCTTAGGTGTCTGCGAACTACAGAGAGAAAAAGGGTTGTTGAGGACTGTTTTATTAAGTTTAGTGGAACAAACAATCGCAAAAGTACTATTTTTATCAACTCTCATGGAAGTTTGTTTACAAAAGTTAGCTAGCGCCTCGTTGTCCAGGCATTTTTCGACACAACATTTAACAGCCAAGAATTTCTGTGGTAGAATCGGACTTCGGTTGGTTATACTGACTCATCGGTTGCACAGATTTCGGTCTGGTGCACAATGATACTCTTCGTACCTGTAGCATTGTATTAGAAATTAGCATCTTGATACTAACACTCCGTGGGGTACGATTATAAGTTCGGTCGCGAATTAAGAATCGATACATACTATTAGTTACAAAAGTTGATTTGCCGAAGAACGCGAGTCATCAACACCATCCTGAGTTGGGGATACCAAACTGATTTACGACGAAAGCAAAATCATCGATACAACCACAAGCTGCAAAAGTTAATTTGCTGAAAAACACGAGTCATCAACATGATCCTGAGTTGCGGATACCAAACTGATTAACGACAAAAGCCGAATCATCGAAGCTACCACGAGCTGCAGAATTCGATTTGCTGAAAAACGCGAGTCACCCCCACGATTCTGAGTAGCGAATTCGAAGCTAAGTTACTAACAACTCGAAATTGCCAATATATTCCCGAATTGCTGATATAAACCAAAACCTGACAAACCCGAATCATCAAGAAGGCCAAGAATTGCTGATATAAACCAAAATCAACAAAACCCGAATAACCAATACCCTTCTGAATTATTGACATTAACCAAAACTAACGACAAACCCGAATCATCAATTAACCAACCTAAAACCCCGACAAAACCCGAATCACCAAGCTGACCACATACGGCTGATTTTGATCGTAACTATCGACGAACCTGAATCATCAGTACGCTGCTGAATTGCAAATGCTCTGAAATATAGAAAATACCTGAATTACCACGTTTCTGAATACCGAAATGATCCTGACTTACTTGACCTGAACAGTATTGGGCGAACAGTATAGAGTTGCCGATTACCTCAAATCGACCGATTCGTTAAGTTCCCGACTATCATAAATCAACCCGAGTCCAAAACCAGACATTGCAGTCATAGAGCACAATACTCGTCAAGCGTATACTAAAAGTTCTCGATCATCTAAAACCGGCATTGGTACAAATTACCGGACAATACAACAACGCAAAACAAAGTTGTTAGTTTCAATGAACAACGCACAACTTAGATACGGTAGATGATTTTATCTACCTCGGCTACGCCGTCTATAAAGCAAACCTAAGCAAGCGATTTAATGGCAAATACCACTTTCGGCGAACAATATTAAATAAAACCAAATACTGGTTCTACTAGTCTGAATGTATTGACATTAGCGGAAGCATCGATTTAACATAAAATATATGGACTCATCACCTTTAAAGGAGACTGTCGACATTGCATGAATTTTGAGCTGTATGTACTGCATTAAAGTACAGCAGTTGGTTTTGCATGGATGCAAATGACCTATACTGGCATAATCTTTGATAATACATGTTGTCGATGAATAGAAGTGGGCGTCCAAAACTCCGTTGGAAAGAACAGGTTAATGTGAAATTTCAGAACTCGTTGCAACGATGAGAGAAGAAGGTTAGATAATCGAAGCGCATAAAATTCTTTTCCTTCATGCGGAATATCATTGGTAATTTACGATTGTAAGGAAAATTACAGTGCCCAACCTTCTTGCAAAAAGGAAGTCATATAATGCAACGTTACACATGGATCAGTTTCCGCTTTACCGCCGCTTTTACATTTTGATATTCCAGAAATGTTGTTTATGAAAAACTAACAATAATCGTTAGCCATAAAACACGTCAATGTTGGCAATATGAAATTGTATCAGAAGAGAATATTGGCCTTAATGAAACCCAATCTGCAATATAAGGAAACTGTTGTCTTTTGTCTGCATGGCATAACTAATGTTGTTGATGAAATCATTTTGTCATGTGCCGCAATACAAATAGCAGTAAAATGGTGCCGCATTTCAGGCCAGTCGTCATCTGTCCTATGGGCAAATGCGGCAGACAATGCGTCTTTTTCTTTGGCTGTTAATCTCATTTTTCGCCATTATCTTCAGCTTATAAGCAATTTATTAGGAAGCATTTCAATATTTTATTTAAATCAGATCACGTCTTCCGTTTGGTTTTTGCCGTTTTTTTATTAGATTTGAATAGCAACGTTCCTCTGTTCGGTCCCTGTCTCTATGCCATTGAGTCTACATGCGTTGGCTTGTGCTAATTGTGCTAGCGCGCGTGTTTTTGTACGTCCTTTTTGGGTTTATTGTGTGTGTGTGTGGGCTTTTCATCTGCCAACCTACCTCCCCCAACTGTCTCACGACGAAGTGTCCTTTGTGTTGTGTAACTAATTTATTATCTTGTAGAAATTAATCTTGATATGTTGCCTCTTTTGCTTATGTCAAACAAAACAGATCTTGGGCGACTTTATTTAGGGGGGGTTTGTAGTCTCTGCCTATGCACAATATATACATACGGACACAACGGACTAAGAGTGGAGAAACGCAGTTCAAATGTCTGTTGGCAATTGTGAACTCATTCACGTACATATTTAGCGTTACCGCACAAAACTGTTAAGTGTGAAATACTCTTGAGAGTCCAGTCAAGTGTCCGTGGGGTCGAATTTGATGTGCAGTAATTATTGTATTCAGGAATTTAGTGTAATATAACCAGATGTTCGACAATCTCAGCAAAATAAGACGAAATACAGTCAATACGCTGTATCTACATATTCATATGTCTCTTAAGACAAATCCGAAACAATGATTGCGAGTTTTTGATTGTGGTTGAAGGCATAACTGTAAATAAATGCATAAATTATGTTATCGAGTTACGCGATGTGCTTTGATTCTTGTTTCTAAGTGTTATATTTTAGCTTTACTAAATCTAATCGCCTAGATTGCAATGGGTTGATGCTACAGTTACGTAAACCAAACAGCTAATGTTACAATTAAATGTAAATTTACCCAGAGGGGCACGATTATTTTAATTATTTGCTTACTTACTTAGCTCGAACTGTTTTGCAAGCGTATATTGCAATTATATACCGCACGTAGATATGTATTATATGCTCTTCGATCATCTTCAACAAGACCTAGCCAATGCAACCGCTATACCTTAATGCGTCTGACCAAGCTAGTGTCAGTGTACAACTCGTACCGCTCATGATTCATTCGATGTCGATACTTTCCCTTAACGATTAAAGATTTATTTATTTTCCGAGTATTTTCCTCTACAATACCTCTTTGTGGCGTTGTGTAGTAGTAGTTGGGAAAGCTAATTGGAGTAGGCAGTAGCTACTCAAAAAAATAACATCCGTGATAAATTTGTTTGAAATTGGATGAAAACTGGCAAGTCACTCACGACCTTTATATTTATACAGATTCAACGACACATTACGAGAGAACTTTGAGAAAATTTTCGCCACAAAATGAAAATTTGACCGAAAAGACGTAGGTAAGTCTTAGAAGAAAAATTGCTGCCTGTATATTTGTAGTCCCCAGAAAATAATCAACTCTTTATAATGGTGCTGGATGAGATCATGAGCGACTTCTATTAAGAGAAAAAAGAAATTATATATCACAACTGAAGTATTTAGACTATGCTATACTTGTATACTGTCGCATAAAATCTCCAACAGACAAGCGAAACTAGGAGATTCATAAAAATTAGCGAGTTATTTTGGACTTGAGAACAACATCTAGAAAACCAGAACAGAAATGTTAGCACGGATGACATCATGCTACAAGGCCAACTCAACAAAGGGAGAGCGGCGTTCGTACGACTGCAATCAGTATGGATTGGAAATATGGTGCCCGGCGCCAAATAGAGCGTCCCTAAGGCTGAAATTCGAACGCATTATGAGACTGGTGGCAATCATGATAACAGGGGCACTTAAAACTACTCCAACTAAAGCTTAGTTTACGATCCTTAAGTGGTTACCTCCGGGCATTGAGGCGAAGAAAATAGAAGTGAACACCTCGATGCGTTTAGACGCCACTAAAGCATGGATTCACAGGTACTATGGCCATATCAAAATTCTGGACCTAATCAATGTGAGCTGTCATACGGATTACACCATACCAGAACTTGTCTTCGATCCGGGTTTTATAAGGATCAACCCGGATAGGTCCTACTGTGATGATAATGATAATACCCTATACTTTGGGGAGGAAGACATCCGAATTTTTATGGACAGTTCGGAATTAAAGGAAATAGCAGGCTGTGGAATTTTTTTGGATGAGTTGAATTTGCAGCTATCAATCAGACTACCGGATCACTGTAGCATAATTCAGGCCGAAACGCGGCTATACGAATAGCTGTAGAGAAAATTCAGTATCGTGGGATATTGGGCGGCAATATTGATAATCTTACTGATTGTAAAGCGACTATTAGATCCCTGGAGAACTTATACACCACTTCTAGAAATGTTCAAGAATGGTGGTCGTCTCTTGAGATGAACCATTACATGGGTTCCAGGACATAGGGACATATATGGTAATCAAAGAGCCGATACATTGGCATGACCCGCAATAACCGTGAACCCCGACGAAGTTTACGGTCTCAATTGGATCCCTCCCACAAGAGGGAAACAGCTAACAGCGGAAAACTGGACCTCATTACTAAGGAGAGATTTATGAGAGAACCCACTTGCACGGCGAACAAACATGAGGAACATCATAGCTGTAATTATCGGTCACTGGCCGGTTGGTAATCACGCTAACAGGTTGAAACTACTCTACAACGATTTTTGTAGAAGTTGCAATGATGGAAGAAGAGGAGACCACAGAGCATGTTCTATATCACTTACCTGCTTTTGGTGAGATATGAAAAGCTTGATCATCGAAAACTTCTAGACAATACCTGTTTATTAGTAGGCAATTTGCGGAACATACAATTCCTTCATCAGAGCAACGAAATGGCTTGATAGCGACGTTGACCGAAAAGAATAGGAAAATTTGGTGCAAAATTTTGAAAATGGTATCACAATAGGGACTCAATAGAAACATATTTGCCAATAGATCAACAATAAACAAATCAAGAACAATGAAAAACACTGAAGGTACACATAATGTAATTGGCGCTTTTACCAACAACAAAACTTCTATGCAATTGAGTCCGATAGACATGTACATAGACAAGAGCTTGTGTGAGTGTGTTATGCTGACAGTTTGTGTACTTCAAGGATGCCGTCTTCGCACTGTTGGGTGAAGTTCTCATTTGCTTTGAGATACTTTTTTCCCCTAAGGTTTGTAATGACGGAAGAGAAGTAAAAGCAATAGGAGCAGGCGAGACATTGTGGTTGTTGTCGGAATGACGTCATTCGCCTAACCTAACATGTCACATAATACATTTCACAACTCTTGACAAAAACCTATCGGCAATAATAATCAGCAATAAATAAATCTAGAGCAAGGGAGTATCGTAATTATTAATATGTTTAGTGAGTCATAATCATAGCATGATTAGATAAAACTCCTTATTAAAGACATAAAATCTAAAAGGACATCCGTGTATATATTTGTAAGGCGAAAGTAAACACTGAAGTTCGGATTATTTATAGATAGATACTTCTCAAGCAGCCGACGCCATTTTCTGCTAAAAAAAAGAAATTAACATTATCCGCCTCACAAGCTCTGACTTAACTTAGTGTAACCCTCTTACCCTTTATTTAGCTGGTCATGCCGATGTAAAGACAAATAAATCTCAGTTATAATATTAGCGGAAGGGGTCATACATCTCCCGGCATCTATCATTTTCATTTTTCTTCAGCTCTCCGACGTGTAGCCAGCCTATTGTTGTCTCAATGCAACGAAATGAGGCCAAGAGGGTGATTTACTTCAACAGTCGCTTTCTTTGAGAGTTCACTTCAAACTTTCTAACGAAAGAAATCAAACACAAATAGTCAAAGTGAAGCGTATTTAGTTGCTGGCTTCTCTTTATTCTCCTACCCGATGTGCTATACGGTTTGTCACAACCGGTGGGAGTGCCACAGTACAGGGGTGTCTAAAGCGAGAAGTTTGAAGTGGATGTTGTGGATTTAAAATATGTATTCGTACATAGTCTTACGTATTTTATACGTTATGGCTTTAGCACAGCCAATGGTGGGGAGAGAGAGAGCGTAACGTTGGTCTTAAACGAGTGTCACGTATTACACGAAGACTCTATGTCTGACTGGCTCAGTGCCTATGCACAAACAAACGCAGTGCGTAACTATTCTAAAGTGTTTTCCATTAGATCGTACGTTAAAAACAAACTTGAAACTTCCAAACGGACAACTGGAAGACGTTAAAATTTGGTTAGTTTAATTATAAATATTGTAAAAGTAGACAAACTCTCAGAAAACCAAAAGCATTGCCACACCCCTTCTGGTACCTTCCCCCATACAAAGGATAGAAATCAACCTCATAGTTCCACACGAATATCTTTTTGGCACATACAGTGAATTTAGTCTTATCCCGCTTGTTCGGTTTACTAGTGCCGCACTATAAATTTCTCTATCCAGTTACCATTCAATTTACTTCCTATGTGTTAGACTGTTTACTTTAACACGGGGTTGTTATAGGAGGGCTACAATCGACTACCTTCTGCATTACCAGTGTCACGTTATTTCACTAGTCTTTTTTATACCATCACCCTTAGGGATGAGGGTATATATCATTTGATACGACCCAAAAGTGTAACACATAGAAGGAGTGAGTTTAGACCCTAGGTTTCTTTGAACCAAATTCGATTCATGACTTTTTAAGTCATTTGAGCCATGTCCGTCTGTCTGTCTGTCTGTCTGTCTGGTGGCTGTCCGGCTGGTTCGCACGATAACTTTCGAAAGACGCAACCAAATGTTTTGAAATTTTGCACGAGTTATTATTTTCTCAAAACTACTTACGGTATTGCAAATGGGCTACATGGCCCCGCCCCTTCTGGTACCTCCCATACAAATACATCATTCCGCCCACTTTAGAAATCGAGTAATAATATCAATACACCCTACGGGATCGTCCCCAAATTCTGTATTTAGTAAAGCTATAACTGGATAAAGTTTTGGAAAAAATTTTGAAAGCCTAGCCACGCCCCTTCTTGTACATCCCATACAAATTCACCTTTCCGTCCACTTTAGATATGGAGTAATAATATCAATAAATCCATCGCGCTCGTACCCTAATTCTCAATTTAGTAAAGCTATAGCAGGATACAGTTTTTGAGAAAAAAATTGAAGTCTACCAACGCCCCATCTGGTACCTCCCACACACATCTGGTGCCGCCCACTTTAGAAATCGATTAATATTATTATTAGAACCACCGCGATCGTGACCAAATTCTGTATTTAGTAAAGCTATAACAGGATAAAGTTTGGAGAAAAGATCTGGATGTCTAGACACGCCCCTTCTGGTACCTCCTATACAAATGTACCACGCCGCCCACTTTAGAGATTGAGTAATAATATCAATATTCTCGACACGATCGTGCCCCAATTCTATATTTTATTAAGTTATAACAGGATAAAGTTTTGGAGAAAAAATTGGAAGTCTAGCGGCGCCCCTTATGGGACCTGCCGTACAAATGTACCTTTTCGCCCACTTCAGTGATGGAGTAATAATATCAATACATCCAACGCTATCGTGCCCAAACTCTGTATTTAGTAAAGCTATAACAGGATAAAGTTTTGGAGGATAAACCTAGAAGTCCAGACACGCCCCTTCTAGTACCTCCCATACAAATTTACCACTCCACCCACTTTAGAAATCGAGTAATAATATCAATATAATAGCAATTTTTTATTTTACTGAGGGTGATGGTATATGTAAGTCGGGTCGCCCGACTGAAACTTTCTTACTGGTTACTAACATAATTGTTGGCGAAATCAAATAGGAAATTTTTCTATGTAATATTTATTTTCTAATAAGCTGTTTGGTCATTCTAGTTAAAATGTGCTAAAAGTTAATTATCTTTTAACTCACGTTATAGAATTTATGTCTTCTTCCTTAGAACTTTACAGAACGACTGACAAAATAAGCAAAAATACACAAACTGTACGAGTTCCAGCGAGAGCATAGCGGTACTTTTTATACCATCACCCAAATTCGATTCATGACTTTTTAAGTCGTTTGAGCCATGTCCGTCTGTCTGTCTGTCTGTCTGTCTGTCTGTCTGTCTGGTGGCTGTCCGGCTGGTTCGCACGATAACTTTCGAAAGACGCAACCAAATGTTTTGAAATTTTACACCAGTTATTATTTTCTCAAAACTACTTACGGTATTGCAAATGGGCTACATGGCTCCGCCCCTTCTGGTACCTCCCATACAAATACATCATTCCGCCCACTTTAGAAATCAAGTAATAATATCAATACACCCTACGGGATCGTCCCAAAATTCTTCAGAAAATGCAGAATAAAGTTTTGCAAAAATTTTGAAAGCCTAGCCACGCCCCTTCTGGTACCTCTCATACAATTCTACCTTTCCGCCCACTATAGAGATGGAGAAATAATATCAATAAATTAAACGTGATCGTACCCAAATTCTATTTTTAGTAAAGCTATAACAGGATAAAGTTTTGGAGAAAAAAATTGAAAGTCTATTCACGCCCCATCTGGTACTTCCCATACACATCTGGTACCGCCCACTTTGGAAATCGATTAATATTATTAAAAAAACCTAACGCGATCGTGCCCAAATTCTGTATTTGGTAAAGTTTAAGCACTATAAAGTTTTGGAGAGAAAATCTGGAAGTCTAGACACGCCCCTTCTGGTACCTCCCATACAAATGTACCACTCCGCCCACTTTAGAAATAGGGTAATAATATCAATACACTCGACACGATCGTGCCCAAATTCAGTATTTTGTTATGTTATAACAGGACAAAGTTTTGGATAAAAAATTGGAAATCTAGCGACGCCCCTTATGGTACCTCCCATACAAATGTACCTTTCCGCCCACTTTAGGTACTAATAATATCAGTACACCCAAGGCAATTGTGCCCAAATTCTGTAATTAGTAAAGCTATAACAGGATAAAGTAATGGAGAATAAATCTGGAAGCCTAACCACACCCCTTCTCGTACCTCCCATACAAATGTACCACTCCGCCCACTTTAGAAATCGAGTAATAATATCAATATAATAGAAAATTATTTGTTTTACTGAGGGTAAGGGTAAATGTAAGTTGGGTTGCCCGACTGAAACTTTCTAACTGGTTTTAATTACAAATCGGTTAATTTCAATAACTCAAGACTTAAACAATATCTTATATTGGGTGATGGTATTTATCAGTCAGTTTAACTGACTGCAATTTCTGTACTGGTTTTACTTTGTATTAGCTAGGCAACAAGTTTTTTCTTATATCGCACGCCTTAAATTCTATACTCCACGTAACTATCTACTGGTAATGTACAGAGTGGACAATTACCGCTCTAATGCATTATTTAGTGATACTAAAATAATTACTGCTGTTAATGGTTGGTTATATAACTATTTATAACCGGACAATTGATATACATATGCCGACCAAGCGGGATTTGAGTGAATTCTAACATTTAACATATTCGATAGCACATTATTCGATGTACGGAACTAATTGTATATTGTCGAACTACGTTAGTTGTGTTTATTGTTTATTACTAACATAGTAATCTATAACAGATATTTTATTCGTCCCTTATGCATCACCCTATAGACACACATCGTCAAAATATCTACCCTTAAAACCATATCCTCAGTGTTAAGCCCTTCTGTTTGTTGGTAAACAATTGACTCTGCTTACGTACATTTACGACGGCAAATGGAGCCCCACACCCACATCTCTGAACAATTATTGGCGCCTTGCCCACCAACGGAGAACCCTGCTTCATCTTTTTCTACGGCGTATTTTATTGTATTCCCGTCCACAAAAATTTGCCTTAGTAAGCTGAGCCCAATTTGATATGACCTCTCCTTCTCCAACTAGAAAAACATCCTAGATAAACTGAGTTGGCTGGCATCGAGTTGTTGGCCATGTGTTACTACTACCACTGCTGCTGGAGTAGAATTTCAAACTTTGTTTGAGTTATCACAAAAAAAAAAAACCGAAAACCATGTTCCAGACAGCATTTTGGTATGTCTGGTGTGTTTGAATGCGTCTGGACTTGTCCGTTGGTTTTGTGATTTAATCAGTTTGACAAAATCTTTGTTCCGGAATTTTTCTTAGTGGTTTCTTTGTACTTTGTTGTTGTTGTAGTTGAAGAAATTTATCATTATTGGAATTTCACAGTTGATAGATAATATGGTTTCTGGTTATTTGTTTGAGAGATACGCAATGAATCATTGGGGATTTTACTTAATTTGGGATAATTTAAGGGCTGCTACGTGGAAAGGGTATTGTTGCGTAAAACTTTTGTTTCATTAATGGAGGAGTGAAAATACAGATACATATACATTTGAAGATGATAGAACAATTGTGTATACATAGCTATTAGTGTGGGTTGCAAAATTACTGTAGCACTGTAATTCATTCAAGTTCCAGGATTTGGCATCGTGCGTTCATTGAGTAATCAGCTTTTAACTTTTCAAAAAATTATTAAAATATTAAAAAGGTGTTTAGTAAATAGGTAACTTATTACTTTGGCGACAAGACTCTTTTAAACCCTCACCCTTATAGATGAGCGAATATAGAATTTTATACGAGAAAAATTGTAAATCATAAAAGCGGCCGGGTTAGACCACAAGAGTCTGAAGACAAAAATTCATTTCAGGACATTTTAAGACGATTGACCTATGTCAGTCTATCTGCCTGGCTGGTGGTGAGGATAACTAGAGTCAACCTTAACTGAACCTTATGAAATTTTACCAGTATAAATATATTCTAAAAGCTTTTGACAGTCTTCAGAGCCTGTCTGAAGCTGTCACACATTCCAACGGGATCCTACAACCTACAAAGTTGTATTTTTTCCATAAATGACATAAAATCCATACTAAAGACAAGGCTTTTAGGCCGATTAGCTAATCTTCTTTCTTACTTAATAACATGGAGAGAATAATTGAACTATATATCAGATCATCTCTTAAACGGCAAGTTCTATCCAAGGCACAACATGCCTTCACTAGTAAAACGAAATTTGTGCTATTCACTCAGAAATGCAAAATCTCTCAATTTGCCAAACCCTGATTAAAAGGACACTAATCTCATATTAGATAGAGAGCTAAATTGGAATCTGAACACTCAAGACAAGACAGGCAACGGTTCTATACTGCTGCAAAAGGGCAATCAGCCTCAACTGGGAACGTAGACCCAAAAATGTAAACTGTTTATTCGACATTGTTATTAAACCAATCTTATTTTACGGACCGGCAGTTTGGTGGCTGGCGCTGAAGAGGGTGTGCCAAAAGCTGAAGTTCGAGCGCATTATGAGACTGTTGGGGTTCATTATAACAGGGGCACTTACAACTACTCAAACTAAGACACTGTTTACGATCATAAACTGCTTACCCCGAGACATTGAGACAAAGAAGTTGGCAGCAAACACCGCAATGAGTTTAAACGCCAAGAGAGGATGGAGGCTAGAGTATACAAAATCGAAACAGGCAACCCGGTTTTTTTTTGTTTAAAACCGTCAGTGGGTTTTTACAAAATACCGATTTTCGAATAACCGGTTTTACCGATTTTTTAAGGTCGGTTTTCCGGTTTTTCAAAATCATCAAAAGTTAAAAATCTTGATTTCTTCTCTTAGAACACCTTCTAATCTAAGCAAACATTTTTGCAGATAATTTTAATGTTCTAAAGTCTAATTTGTAGGTGTGTGTGAGTGTGTGGAAGCGTGTGGAATTCTTTAATACTTCGGGCCTTACATTTATGAACCACATTCGTAAGTTGTAATGGGCTACTTTGGTAACTGAGTATATAGTCGGACAAATAGTTCTTGAGTTATGATAAAATTTGTGGATCAAAAAAATTAATATATAAAAAAATTACTATGAATAACAATTTACGATTTTTTTTTTTGTAAGCGTGGGTCCAAATACATCTATGAGATTTACTGGCAACAATCAGCGAATGTCACAAAACGGAAGTAGGCGTGTGTTTGAATAGGACAAAAAAAATGCTTATGATTTAGTGTAGATCAAGTGCAGACTTGCAAATAATAAAATTAAATATCTCCACTGCGCCACATAAGATAATGTTTTAATCTTAAATTGAACATAATACCACACCGTCTCGAAAATAACTTACATTATTTGATATATCAAAATATTTTCATGAACGTTAAGTATCGCACTCATTCTCAAACAAATTCTTAATTACACAAAATCGACATAGAACAAATGCTGACACATTCTTCTACTAATATCGCATACATATATTTGGCGATTGCACTAAATTGAAGCGTTAATATGCTGTCTACTTTCATGACTTTCAAGCTCACACTCTTTATGCCATGACTCCAGTTCAACCACTAAATAAGGGGGATGATGCCACCACTCCAACTACAGTGCCGCACCCTGCATCAACTATTTGGCTGCCTCATTCTTACTCTGAATGGGCAGGGGAGCTCTAAACTACAATTGCAATTCATTGCATACGCTTAGGGGATCTCAGCTAATCCCATAAATAAGTATTTGTCGATAGAGGTCGTCTTTGCATCTCCCTCACCATTTCACAGTATGTGGTTTCAGTTCATACGAGATGCTGGTGATGCAGGGTGGTTGTGGTTGCAATTACTTGGGATTTTTGTGTGCTTCTCTTTATCGTTGTCGCTTTATCTTGCGCTTCATCTTGTGCGTTTTGAAGAAAATATTAAGATTTTCTATCGTTGTTTGTCTTGCAGCCAGTCCATTATATGTATTGACATGTTCTGCGGTTGTACTGATGCGGTGGTGGTGGGTTGTTTGTTTGCACCATTGCCACCATCGTGTGGTCCCTTGTACTATGGCGCTTCACTTGTAATCGTTTTGGTAGCGTTATGATTTCATTTAACTGATATTAATTTTTATCAATTTTATCAACAAAAGCTGTTGACTTAAATGAAATCATTAAAATATGTCGTGAATTGCCGAAGAGACATATAGAAACGAAATATTTTGTCGTCTGCGCTTATATGGAATCAGTTGTGCCGCCCCATTAGATATACTGGGTTTACTTAAAGCGTTAGCAGCTGAAAGTATGCTTTATTTGGTATCTTTGTTTGCTTATGTATTCGAACATGGAGAGCCTTAAGCAGGGCAAAAGTGTTGGATTGAGTGTAATGTATGTATAATACAAATATCACAATGCACAATGGTATAGTAAGCATTCCAAAGTTTGGCTGCATTTAATTTACTTTATCATAAGAAATTCGGAAATAGTTTTTTAAATAATATGTATAAATGCGGCAGGTACACCAATTTAGAGAACGTTGAATCCAGTATTGTAAGCGTTTTTGGAGATTAACTGTTGTTTAGAAAGGTTATTAAATTATGGTTCATATGTACTGCACCGTTAAGAAAAAAACTCGAAACTCATTCTTTGTCCTCTTGCATATTTGTCTAGCAAACAAAAAGTTCATACGATTGCTCTTGGGACAGATTTATTTTTAAACTATATTGAACTTTAATCTTAACTTGGGAGGAAAAGATAAATAATTGTGCGACATTTTGGGAAAAAATTAAAGAATTTAGCCGCCCATTCTGGATCAGACGCTGACCAGGGTACCGCTCTATCTGAGCCGATGTGCCTGGATTTAGGTTTCGCCTCCCACAGTTAACCAGGATTCCAGTATTATGTTAATACTTGGGAGAGACGGTTGGAGTAGGATTGGCTCTGGGGCTTGCAGCTCCGCTTTCCTTGTGGTTGGTTAGGCAAGATGTCTGAGTATCGGGCCAATTACAAATCCACATATAAATTCATTATTTTCCGTATGACACCAGAAGGCGGTGATATCAGCCAGTCCAGTAGTGGCAACCTCTATATAGAGAATCCGTACGTTCCAGGTGCATATCCTTAAATAATGGTCTTTATTACGTTTGCGTGGGTTACTTTTTTCCGTGTTTTTGTAGCCAGTATAGGAACTGAAGGCAAGTGGCTAACCCAACCATCAGAGTTCGTCGCTCACTATGTGCCGTTATTCATGTTCACCAGTAAGAAAGTTTCAGTCGGGCAACCCGACTTACATATACCATCACCCTCAGTAAACCAAAAAATATTCTGTTATATTGATATTATTACTCGATTTCTAAAGTGGGCGGAGTGGTACATTTGTATGGGAGGTACCAGAAGGGGCGTGCCTAGACTTCCAATATTTTTTCCAAAACTTTATCCTGTTATAACTTAACAAAATGCATAATTTGGGCACGATCGTGTTGAGTGTATTGATATTATAACTCCATCTCTAAAATAGGCGGAGTTGTACATTTGTAAGGGAAGTACCAGAAGGGGCGTGGCTAGACTTTAAATTTTTTTCCAAAACTTTATCCTGTTATATCATTACTAAATATAGAATTTGGGAATGATTAAGTTCGATGTAATGATGTTATTACTCGATTTCTAAAGTGGGCGGAATTGTACATTTGTATGGAAGGGACCAGAAGGGGCGTGGCCATGTAGCCCATTTTCAATACCGTAAGTAGTTTTGGGGAAATATTGAGTCGTGCAAAATTTCAAAACATTTGGTTGCGTCTTTCGAAAGTAATCGTGCGAACCAGCCGGACAGCAGACAGGAGGACAGACAGACGGACATGGCTCAAACGACCAGGTGGCATGCCGTGATGTCTGTGAGTCGGCTTGAGATGCAAGTTCGCATTACATCCCCAACATCCTTTATAAAATTAATTATTATTAAACAATTTCGTGTAACTTCGAGGATTTTGGATTTTTTGGAGGATTTTGTTGTAAGATTACGAAACAAGGATAAACATTTTGCACTTTGGCAAGACTCAGCACTTTTATAAATTAATCTGTATTATTATTATTTATATAGAAAACTAGCTGATCCGGCAAACGCTGTTCTGCCATACAACTTCTGACTCGGCGAACTTCGTCTCGCTCCAAGTTAACGCCTTCATATAAGCTCCAGAGTAATATTAAAACATATATATGTATGTAGTTCAAATTTGAATGTAACTTTTTTTACTTTATTCGAAATCAATAAAGAGCGGTCTGATAAACAATGTTTTTCGATTTGTATTCCGGCGCTAAAACAAACAATAAAGACAGTTTGCCAACACGCGAAAAACTGAGAAATTCGAGGTTGATCCCACAAACTTCCAATGATTGGCCTTGCGATTTATTGATTGTCATCGCAAAAGCCAATCGAATGGGGATTTGAATTGGAAGGGTAAATCGGTTAGAATAATAGAAATTCGAGAACGGGAACGTCATCAGTCCAGTTGAAACATCAACAGGAATTTGGCCATTACAAAGCGCCAGTAGATATTTTAAAAATGCAGTAGCCAATGGGTCGTTTTGCAACGTGACTCTCATGTTCGTAGTTAATTTCAACTCGTTGTCATTCCTCCACAAAGACATTAATTTCAGCAGCAGTAGATTTTGGGATGGCGGGATGGGTTTTGACGAAAATTTTCCGACAGAAATATTATAGCCCCATCAAATCTTTTCGAATCACCTCATAAATACTTCATCTTTCGGTCAACTGCCTCTAAAGCTCGTTGATGCGCTATCGTGCATTCATCCCAAATGATGATTTTGCATTCTCGAAACAATTTAACTGTTGCCGAACTTCTGGGTATTGTGCCCAATGGCTTGTCAACTGTGAGAAGATTCATCGGAAATTTCAAAGCGGAGTGTGCAGTTCGACCGCCTTTCAACAAAGTGTCAGCAGATGGTGCAACAGCTAATACAATTTGCGATCGATACGCATACAATTTTTTTGAGCTTACCTTTTTATACCATCACCCGTAGGGATGAAGGTATATATCATTTGATACGACCCAAAAGTGTAACACATAGAAGGAGTCACTTTAGACCCTAGGTTTCTTTGAACCAAATTCGATTCATGACTTTTTAAGTCGTTTAAGCCATGTCCGTCTGTCTGTCTGTCGGGTGGCTGTCCGGCTGGTTCGCACGATAACTTTCGAAAGACGCAACCAAATGTTTCGAAATTTTGCACGAGTTATTATTTTCTCAAAACTACTTACGGTATTGCAAATGGGCTACATGGCCCCGTCCCTTCTGGTACCTCCCATACAAATACATCATTCCGCCCACTCTAAAAATCGAGTAATGATATCAATACACCCTACGGAATCGTCTCCAAATTCTGTATTTAGTACAGCCATAACAGGATAAAGTTTTGGAAAAAATTTTGAAAGCCTAGCCACGCCCCTTCTGGTACCTCCCATACAAATCTACCTTTCCGCCCACTATAGAGATGGAGAAATAATATCAATAAATTAAACGTGATCGTACCCAAATTCTATTTTGAGTAAAGCTATAACAAGATAAAGTTTTAGAGAAAAAAATTGGAAGTCTATTCACGCCCCATCTGGTACCTCCCATACACATCTGGTACCGCCCACTTTAGAAATCGATTAATATTATTAAAAGACCTAACGCGATCGTGCCCAAATTCTGTATTTGGTAAAGTTTAAGCAGGATAAAGTTTTGGAGAAAAAATCTGGAAGTCTAGACACGCCCCTTCTGGTACCTCCCATACAAATGTACCACTCCGCCCACTTTAGAAATAGAGTAATAATATCAATACACTCGACACGATCGTGCCCAAAATCTGTATTTTGTTATATTATAACAGGACAAAGTTTTGGAGAAAAAATTGGAAGTCTAGACACGCCCCTTATGGTACCTCCCATACAAATGTACCTTTCCGCCCACTTTTGGGATGTAGTAATAATATCAGTACACCCAACGCAATCGTGCGCAAATTCTGTATTTAGTAAAGCTATAACAGGATAAAGTTATGGAGAATAAATCTGGAGCCTAAACACACCCCTTCACGTACCTCCCATATAAATGTACCACTCCTCCGCCCAATTTCGAAATCGAGTAATAATATCAATAAAATATAAAATTATTTGTTTTACTGAGGGTAAGGGTAAATGTAAGTCGGGTTGCCCGACTGAAACTTTCTAACTGGTTTTAATTACAAATCGATTATTTTCAATAACTCAAGACTTAAACAATATATTATATTGGGTGATGGTATTTATCAGTCAGTTTAACTGACTGAAATTTCTGTACTGGTTATTTGTTTCTTTTCCTGATGACTTGTAAACAAACCTGTCGTTGTATTGACCATATTTAAATTGTGGTAATATTCACCCTCTCCACGGTAGAACATCAACGGGTATTAAGGTGCATCATATGACCGATGAGTCTCCCGACGCTTGAGATCAATATCGTGTGATTCCACATTCTCACCCTGCAATAGCTGTGAAGCCGTCGATATTCACATGAACAACTTTAAATGCAGTTATCTCCTAACAAAAATGTTCGGTCGAAAAAAGAATATATTTGGGATCTCATCTGAAAATATATTGGGATCTCACCTCAAAATGAGTAGCAGCATAAGCCGGAAGTTTCCGATTGTAACTTCAATGCATTGCAATGCTGGCATACGACAGACAATGAACAGATATCAACGCAGCGAATATCTTTGCAGGCGATTGTGGAACCGTATTCAAAAGCAGCACAATTCAAGTCTATATTTACGACTGGTCTTCTTCTAGTAACATTTTGTCGAATTTGAGGTGGTGATTGTGCAGCGTGAAACTGTGCAATATGGGCACGTCTCCACTCATTTTTTTTGGCACGTTACTTTATTGTTTGATTATTATTATTATTAGCACATCGCGTACGTCGTCCAAAATTTGATTGTTTAATAGGAGAAATTAGTCTAGTAAATAACTCTCCCTAAAAACAACCATGTCCTATTCGAAAAATCCAAATTTTTCGAGTTTTCCACCAAGAATTTGTCTATTTTTTTATTCGGAAAGTCATGTCGGAATAATTATCTAAAATTTTTCGCAGTTACATCATCCAAAACTATCAAATCATACGACAAAAAGCTAAATTTCGTCAAATAAAAAATTAAAATTGTACGAATTTTTCCGGAATTTTCCAACAAAATTTTTCTATTTTTCCATTTGAAAAGTCATTCGCAATTATTGCACAATTATTATTCCGGAGGATTTTCACAAAATTTTCTCTTACATAAACCTTCTCCTGGCAATTGCAAACAACTGAAAAACATTTCAGCAAATTGATGAATTACTATACATTTTTGCCACCATTTTTATATATATAGATATAGATTTATCCGGTAAGGTTTTCCAACCAACATCGAATTCATCAAATCATGCGAAAACTGCAAAATTACGTCGATAAAAAAATCAATTTTTTTGCACTTTTCCGGAATTTTCCGAGTTTTTTGCTAATAATTTTTTTTTTTCATTCGATTTTTCCTAATTTTTCCTAAGGATTTTCCCAAAATTTTGTGTCATGAAAAATTCCTGCCAATTCTCTTGATAACTTACTATACATTTTTCACACTATTTTTATATTTATATATTTCACAATAATCCGAAATTTTTCAGCAACACAACGAATTTTGCACCTTTACGTCGTCTGAAATCGTCAAATCAAGCGATACAATGGAAGATTTCGTCGAAGGCATCGACATCTTTTGATTTTTTTCTGGAATTTTCCGAGTTTTCCACCAAGAATTTTTCTATTTTTCCATAAGAAAAGTCATAATTGTTCGAAATTGTTCACAGTTACATCGCCCAAAATTACCAAAACATACGATAAGATGAAACATTTTTTCGAATAAAAAAGACAATTTTTTGTGGAATTTTCCAACTAAAATTTTCTATTTTTCCATCCGAAAACCGACAAAAATGTATTTTCGATTACCTTAAATCAGGCGATGAATTGCAAAATTTTGCAGAAAAAATTCAAATTTTCCGATTTTTTCGGAATTTTCCGAGTTTTCCACCGAGAATTTATCTAATTTTCCATTCGGAAAGTCGTTTCGGAATAATTATCCGAAATTTTTCGCAAGTTACATCGTTCAAAACTATCAAATCGTACGACAAAAAGCATTAAAATTTTTCGAATTTTTCCGGAATTTTCCGAATTTTCCAACAAATTTTTTTTATTTTTCTATTCGAAAAACCATTCGTAACAATTGCACACAAAATTCCATACATAAAACCAATTTTCGGTTTTTCCAATTTTCCGGCTTTTCCGGAGGAATTTCCCAAAATTTTCTTTTACATAAACCTTTTCCTGGCAATTACGAACAACTGAAAAAAAGTTTCAGCAAAATCGGTCCAGCCGTTCTCAATTGATGAATTACTATACATTTTTGCCACCATTTTTATATATATAGATAACGTTTAATTGATCTAGCAGCATCGCTTTTAATAATTACAAAACGACCAGTTTTAATAACAGATAGAGACATTCATTAAGTTCTGAGATTTTTGGTTAAGCTCAAAGTTCAATAGCATTAACGACCATATTAAAGCTAGGATTAGTGCAGGTCTGTCGAACAATACTATTCATTATCTGCACCCTCTCAAAACTCCCAGCAAATTCACAATAATCTGCATTAAAATAAGAATTCACCCTCGACAATAACGACCAATTTTGCCACCACCTTCTTTACAACACACAACATTGCACTACGGGGTTTCCCTTTCGGCACCGGCAAAGGGGGAGCATTTGTTAAGATGTCAATATTTTTCCTTTAATAGCGTTAACATTATTTTCATTTTCTTCTCGGGTGCTTTTTCACTGTAATCGCATTTTCTTAAATACCGCGCTCGATTACTTCTATTCAACGTGACGCATCTAAGATATGGAGATGCAGATACTACAAACAGATATTCGCACACTTGCAGCAACACAAGGAGTCGTTCACACACACACTTATTCCAAAATTGTTGGTTATGGGTGCGTGTTGTATGGCACGATTGTCATCTTTATTGAATGCATCTCAACCATAAAGATTTCGACTAACGACTGATAGAACATTGGCAAAAAGAATCCCATGACACGAACGAAGTTATAAATGTAAATTGCTAAGAGGGGGAAATTAGGACATATGTGTTGATTTTAAGCATAATTTATAGTTTTTCAAGAGCTTCGTTTAAATTAGAAAGAGATTTATGATATGTAAGTCTAGTTTAAGGACTTATATAGCGGGAAGGGAAGCTCACGACGAAAGAACCGTGACATTTTTTACAGTTGCCATGCAGAAAGACACGAATATGAATGTGGTCTTGCAGTCTAACCTTGTTAGTAACCGAATAGCCACTATCCGATGAATTGTGTACATGCCCGACGGAAGACAATGAAGATGCAATCCATGAAGGCCTTTTGGAAATATATAATATTGCTGCACTGGCAGTGACATCAAAATTGTTCTGGGAGATTTTAATGCTTAAAAAGGAGGGGAAGAAGCTCTTGGTTAAGAAAATTAAGTTTACATAGTGGATAACAGATTCAGACTGGTTAGATTCGCGTCGGTAAGGAACATGGCAGTGAGGGGAACCATTTTACCGCATTAAGCTTTCGACAAGGCAATCTGGAAATACCCTGATCGAAAGACAAGAAACCAGATTGATCACATGGCATTCGATGGATGGTTATGCGCGGTGCAAATATAGACTCGAATCAGCACCTAATTGCAATCAAGGCACGTAGTGCTTTGTGCTTAAAACGCTCTTGGCCAAACTCAAAGAAAGTTAGACATCATAAAGCTACATACCACCAAGATAGCCAATGCCCACCTTAATCAACCCTGATGTTCCCGACACACAGTGGTAACAAATTGCTCATTCTATAATTATTGCTGGAACGACTGCACTTGTATACGAAAAGCCATGCTCAGACATGCTCTGATACCACGAAGAGTGTCGCAAAATGCCTGAAGAAAAGGATGCTGCATACGAGGCGAAACTGCGACCAATGGCAACTTGTGCTGTAAGAGTCTCTTAAGGCGGAAAAGCGTCTATAAAAGGAAGGAAAGGAAAGTTAATATGGAAAAGTAAAGCATGAAAACCGAAAGTTTTACCAAAACGTCGTAAACAAAGGTTTTGGAACATGAATTCCTGGTCACAGATGGTGCTTAAAATATAGAGGGGACATTTTTTTACTCTGCTGTTTCCCAAAGGCAGCATAGGTGGAGAAATTGCAAAATGAGAGTGAATTCTGTAATTTATATGGGAGATACCAGAAGGGGTGTTAGCAAAGGTTTCGGTTTTCAGAAGATATGTCTACTATATGGGACCGGCCGTGGCATGATGGTTAGAAAACCGACTAAAATGCGGGAGATCCCAGGTTCAACACTTGGATCCATTCATCTAAATTTTTTTCATTTTCAAGGCTATTGTAGCGCGAAGGTCTATAAGACTGAGGTTAGCTGCCGATTGGAATATATCCGTACATGGTCATACAAAAATTAGCCAGCTTTTGTGCAATGGCGTTTCTATTCATCTGCCACCTCGTACTGATTTCTTGAAAAAATGTGTGGAATAAACGAGTAAACGTTAAAATTCCGGAATGATCGGGTCCCCTTATAATGACTCCATTTCTGTCTTTACTGACGGTTCAAAAATGGAACATGGTGTATACTACGAAGACCTGCGGCCAAGCCTCTCCTTCAGGCTACAAATTGAAAAAAACTTGCTGAAGCTATAATGGGATGCGGAAGTGATACCAGCAGACGGATGACCATGTGTGTGGATAGCCAGGCTGAAATAAAAGCTATCAAAGACTCTAAATGTCTGTCTCTGCTGGGTTACAGGACATTGAGAGATTCCTGGTAACAAATGAACAGACCTACTGGCCAGAGGTGGCTGTACTATGTCTGATCATGATTCTCTGGAAGATGTTTACCCGTCCATTTGTTACTTTTGGCTTAGTGGAGGATTGGATGTGGAAAACAACCAGCAGATGTTGGATCTCTAGAACCGACTGCATAACTGCAAGATCGATGTGGCACGAATATAGCAGATCCCGATCGGCGTACATGATTTGCCTGTGCAGGAGTGACCAGACTCTGCCCTGTGGAATCTTAACAGGCCTATGCTTTCCTTCTTTCTTCTCTTCCCTTTCTAAAGGACAATCACAATGGATCAGCAGATCTTGGTGTGTAGTGTGATCCGGTTTTTACCAGATTATATGATACGTGTCCACAACCTAACCTAACCTCTTGAATGTTTTAGGAGAAATTTCTCAATAATTGGTAAATTTGTATGGGAAGTACCAGAAGTTTACTTACTATAAAGATACATATTTATGCAAAAATATTAGAGTGATTTCGATCATTAGTATGGGTACCAGAAGGGATGTGGCAAAGGTTTTGGTTTTCCGAGAATTTGGCACCTACAACTAGGTTATTAAGCGGCAAATATTTAAATATCCTCCAATTGTCCGTTCAAAAGTTATCCGTAGTTGGAAGGAACTATATTGTCTATTTGCTACATTTGGAAAAAATTAATACTGAATATCTGGTATATCTGATATGAATTAATTTGCCTACAAATGTTTTACAATTCTTATCCTTACCGTTAAATGTGTTTTTGTAACCAAGGCCGAGTTTTATGTTTTTTCTTTAAATAAGATATTAAATAAAATATTTTTGAAATATATTCTACTGCACTATGCACCACAAAATGTATTCGATGAATACTATTTATATTATAACGTTCATTGCCAAAGACTATCATTCAGCCTTAATTGATACTCTGTGTGTATAACATTGCCATTGTAGCCATCCCTCTGTAAATACCCTTTACGTATAATTGCAAACAATTCGACTGTGTTCGTTCATTCTCTTAACTTGGACAATCAAAAAGATTTTGCATCATCGTCTAACAAATCCTTATTTATTACGGCGCGAAGAGCGTCACAAGAGCATGGGGGAGGGTGTTGGACGCAGCAATATCTTTGTGTAATCGGGGTTGCTGCAATACAATTCAATCAATTTTAATTGATTCATTTTACGCTTATTTCAGTCAATTGTATTCATATCTGCTACGCATACTTGCGTTGCAATGTGAACTTTTCGTTTCTTGTACTTCCATTGAAATCTCAACGAATGAATTTTTGATGACCAGTCAGTGGGAAGAAGATTTTAACTATGCTGGGCGAATGCTATGATCATGATCATCTATATAATCATCATCATCGTCGTCGTCATCTTTAACCATCATGGGAATACATATTAGATTTATTTGCCGTATCAATGTATCGGAAACGGAAGCGCCCTATTACCCGTGTGTGCTCTACAGCCACAGTTAAAGTTGTTGATGCGCCGACTATCATCGCATCATCCATTATAGGCGTTCTAATTGAAACTGTTATGGGAAGCGATTTTTGTAACAGAAGGTCAAGTGTGTCGCTTCAACGAGTTACGGTACAATGGAGCTACACGTATTTATGATATTAATGAATAGTGATGATTTCTTTACCCTCATTCTAAACAAATGTTGAGCGATTTTTTAAATAATAAAAGAATTATGCTCGGTTCGTTAAACTCAACCGAAATGTATGAGATGACCGGAAATTAGAGAAAACGGGTCTTGAAATTGCCACCACTCACAGAACCATAAGATGAGAGGGAGAGTGAGACGGAGCTGGAAATGTTATGTCTTGGTGGTATTGGAAATTGAAATAATGAGGCATATTGTTTTATTTAACTCGAATTAAAAAGTTGTTAGCTAATAGGATGTAAATAAATTTACAAGTTGTTTAGTTTTATATATTGCTGAGGGCAGGGCAAAAAATAATGTTGCGTCCAATGTAAGCTAAAATAAAAAAAAAATTGCTTTCTATGTGATAGTATTCCTTTGATCAAATTAAGCAAAGTCCCATTTCTATACTGAAAACCCTGCATAATGAGGCTGTGATCATTTGGTGCACAAGTACATGACGAATAACTTTGAAATGCCGACGGCCGTGGCATAGCATGGCGACTACCATGCGGGAGATCCCAGGTTCAACTTCTGGCTCCAGTCATCTAAAAAATAAATTTTTCTTTGTCGTCGCATTATAAGTGTCGAGTCGATTGGCATGTCTTGTAAAAGCTTCTCAAACAGTGACTTCGCATTCGTCGATAAACCAGTAGGTGCCGTTAGTTGTGAATCTAAAAATAGAAAGCGTCTTAAATCACAACTTCGCGAGAAGCTATACCTCATTCATGGGGTGTAAAGGGAAATTAAGTTTTTGTTTGACAACTACCCAAAACATTCTGTAAAAATTGTCAAGGAATGGCTTAGTTTTCAGGTGTTTCGGGTCTGGGAGTGGCCACTGGAGAGTCCAGATCTGAACCCGATCGAAAACCTGTGGGCTTAGCTGAAACGCGGGCAGACTGAAACGAAAGAGCGCCGAAAAGTATTAATGAGCTGTGGGAGTGGGTTCTGGCTGAATGAAACAAAATTCCTGTATATTATGTTGCTAATATTTGTCAATATACGCCAAATACGATGGATCATTTGAAGAAAGTAAAAGTATGCAGGACTAATTATTAAATTTAGATAAGAAAAACTTGGAGCAGAAGTGTTCCAATGGTCTGATTTAGAAAATGTTTTGTTTTTATACACCTACAGTAATGTAAGCTATATTTTTATTATTGCTTTACATATTTTACAAATGCATTTTTTAAATTTAGCTTAAGACTTGAAAGAGAAGAGGCAGGATGAGTGCACTGAGTTGCTCCGAAGTAGAGGGGAAGCCCGAAAATTCTACAAGAGAGTTAAAGCTAGAATGCGTGAAACAAGGTTGCCCTCCTGCAATGACAGCGATGGTCAGCTAGTGACGGACCCGGATAGCGTTCTGAAGATATGGAGAGATCACTTTAGAAATTTACTGGATACTGACACCACTCCAGAAGACCCCGCTCCAATCCATGACGATGGTATTAACTGTCCACCTCCGAGCAGAGCGAGATACGTGTGGCCATCTCCCGTCTTAAAAACAACAAAGCTGCTCGAGCCGATGGTCTCCCTGCTGAATTGTTTAAGGCTGGCGGGGAGGAGCTGATTAGGAGCATGCATCAGCTCATGGAGAACATCTGGCAAGAGGAGAGCATGCCCGGGGATTGGAGTCTCAGTCTGTTATGTCCCATATACAAGACAAATCCTGGAAAAACCCATGAAAAGCAGATCGACACCTACCACCTCTTTGTCGACTACAAAGCTGCCTTCGACTCTCCGATAAGGAATAGGCTTTATGAGGCTATGTCTGAGTTTGGTATTCCTGCAAAGCAATTCGACTTTGCAGATGTACCTTAGAAAGCACCAAATCCTCGATTAAGATTGGCAAAGATCAGTCAGAACCATTCAACACGAAAAGAGGTCTCAGGCAGGGCGATAGCCTGTCCTGTACACTATTTAATATAGTTATGGAGAAGGTGATGAGAAAGGCTGGTGTCAACATGTCTATCATCATATTCCACAAAAGCCACATGCCACTAGCCTACGCCGATGATATAGGAGGAGTCGGCAAAAATGGGTTTAGCGGTCAACGAGGACAAAACAAAAATAATGATTTCGACGAACAAAGAGTCCTCTCGATGGGGACGCAGCGTCAACGTTGAAAATTATTGTTTTGAGGTAGTAGATGAGTTTACCTACCTCGGATCTTCCGTCAATAAGAAAAATAATGTCAGCCAAGAAATTAAGCGGAGAATAGTGCTAGCCAATAGATGTTTTTACGGACTTCGGCAGCACTTTAGTAATACCACCTTATCTCGAAATACTAAGAAACAGCTTTACCAGGTGCTAATCTTACCTGTTCTTTGGTATGATGCCGAATCATGGGTGCTTACGACAACGGACATACGAAACCTGGGAGTATTCGAGAAAAGTACTCCGAAAAATGTATGGACCTATCTATGTCGACGGCGAGTTTCGCCATCGGATGAACCATGAGCTGTATGAGCTTTACAACGACATCGACGTAGCTAAAAGAGTCAGAATGCAACGACTACGATGGCTGGGCCATGTTGCCAGGATGGATGTAAATGCTCCAGCGAGAAAGGTGTTTGAAGGCGAACCTGAAGGACGGAGCAGAGCAGGGAGACCCAAACTCCGTTGGAAAGACCAAGTGGTAGGCGACGTGCCACCATCTGATAGGCCTAACTGGAGAACACACGCACAAGGCCGAAGCTTGTGGAATTCTTTAATACTTAAGGCCTCAAACTAATGAACCATGTTTGTAAGTTGTAATGGGCCACTTAAGTAAGTAAGTAAGAATCCATATCTGCACTTGGTTTTTTTGTATCAGCTCGACTTTTCGCGATATACCGTTAGGTCCAAAACTAAGGCACCTCCACTACAAATATATGAATAACTTGAAAACGTTTCACCATATTCAATTAATCAAAGAAACTTAAACTCGCCAACAAAATTATCTTTAACCCGTGCCTATATTGTTTTTAATTTGGCCTAGTAGTTTCAGAGATATCGTTTTAGTTTAAAAAAAAAAACAAAAATTTTACACAAAAAAAGTTTTTATTTTTTTTAAAAATTCATAAAAAAAATAATGCAACAAATATCACAGTGTTGGTCTTAAAGCATTTAGTTTAATATAGTTTGAATCAAATGAGCTTTATTTCATTGAAATCTGTGCACAACTTTTGATTTTGTCAACAATTTACTGAGATAACTAAATTTACAAATATCGCGATTTCCATACAGAAATAACATTAATTAATATGTTTGTGAAAGTGTAACTCGAGCAAACCTTAACGAATCGTTATGAAAATTTATTAGTATTAATATTTTTCGAAACGAACTTGTGGGATTGTAAATGGGCGGAATAGCCCCACCCCTTCTGGTACCTCCCATAAAAAATTACCTATTTTTGGATAATTAATATATCTTCGATAGCTGCCAAACAGACTACCGGAGGATATTTAAATTTGGTCAGTTTATTTATCTTACAAAAGTAGACAAACCCTAAAAAACCCGAAACCGCTGCCATACCCCTTCTGGTACCTCCCATACAAATGTCCGAACTCACCCCAATAGTCTTACATACATATCTTTTTTGTAAGTACACTGAATTCAGTCAAACTATGCGTAAGTTTTACGGTTATGAAAATATGAATCAGGAATGAATTTGCACTATATCGGATCACTGCTTCTAGTACCTCCCATACAAAATGACCTATTTTTGGAAAATTAATATTTCTCCCTTATCTTCCAAATTGAAACCTGCTGATTAATTAAATTTGTTCAGTTAATTAATATTGTAATAGGAGGCAAAACTATAAATAAATTTGCAAATTTATCATGATTTTTAAAAATACAAAATTTTATTTTTTTTTTTGGGTAGAAACAACAAAAATTCGAAAAATCTGTTATCACCGAACCTAGCATAATTCATTAAATTTTCAATCGATTATTATGTACATACATGTTTTAGAAAGCTACTTTAATATGATATTCAATAAAGCTAATAAAAAGAACAATTTGCCCCCAACCGATTGACTTTCAGCGTGAAGAAAATTAAAATGTGTAAATTTTTTTTTTGTTTTGAATAAAAGAGCCTTTACTCAGTCATTTTTTTGTGATATTAAAAAATTTGATTTTTTTTCAAAGGTAACAACGATATCTTAAAAAAAAACAAAATTTTAAAATCCAGCTTATGAAAAAAAATTATGATTTTTTGAACTAAAATTTTTTGGAAAATAGGCGAAAATACGATTAGTACCTGTAGTTTAAAAATTCGAGCTGATGGAGAAAAATGGAGATTATCAGCGACCTCAAATTAGTAAAAAAAAACAGCTCCAAACAACACTCAAAAAGTTCAATTTTGTTCCCTTGTGTTATTAACAATTTCTCATTGTGTGAATAAAATATATAACAATATGTTTTGTTGTTTAATAAAATGTATATGTCAGCACGATTGCCAACATCGCACAGTGGGGTATTGGACCCCCAAAACGGCGATTTATTTAGGGAAGCATCCGATCTTAACCAAATTTGGTACAGACGATCCTCCTGCTACATAAACTGTCTGTATGAAGTTTTGAAGAAATCGGTTCACATATACATATAGTCCCATATATATGTCGAAGGTAGAAGTGTCTAACATGATAGAACATAAATTGTTTCGTATTTTTTTTTTAATTTTGGTATATATATATATACATATCTTATCTTAATATATATAAATTACGTGTCACGTTGTTTGTCCGCGATGGACTCCTAAACTACTTAACCGATTTGAATCAAATTTGCACACCGTGTTCGGTTTGATCCAACTTGAAAGATAGGATAGCTTACATCTTAAAGGGGCGGCGCCACGCCCCTTTTTTCAAATATCGCTCAGACGGCTTTTCTAATAGACCGATTGATACAAAAATTTTACCATGAGGTACTGTTGACCTGTAGATAGTTCCTGACTACATTTGGTTGTAATTGGATAAAGGGGCGTGGCACCGCCCATACAACTTGAAAATTAAAAAGGCTTTATTTCATGAACTATCAGAGGTATGAAGATGAGATTTGGTATATATGTTGATGGAGCAGTATAAATTACATCCAGGGAGGAAGTGGGCGGTGCCATGCCCTCTTTTCAAAAATCGCTCTAACGGCTTTTCTAATAGATCGATTGATACGAAAATCTTACCAAGTGGTACTGTTGACCTGTTGATAGTCCCAGGCTATATTTGGTTGTGCTTGAATAAAGGGGCGTGGCACCGCCCATTCAACTTGAAAATTAAAAGGGCTTGCAGTATGAATTACAGTAAGGGTGGAAATGGGCTGTTCCACACCCTTTTTAAAACAAACGGTTACAACTGTCAAAATTCCACAGTATATTGCTGTTCAACTAGAGATATCAACAGTAAGGTGGGCCAATTTTTTTATTCGCACAAATCGTAACCAAAATCGGAATCTGCGATGATTTTTAAGAAAATTTCACCAATAAACTTTGTGTCTAAAATCAATTCCTAGCTCGCGTTGGGAAGCATGAAGATTTCAGATAGAGATTTTTTTTTGTTTTTAAATGAGCACAAACCGAAAACTTCAGATATTTATTTTTACAGACCTTCTGCGTAAAACTGACTTCCCAACGAACTAAATGAGGTATTACAGAAGCAAATCTATGTATTGGTTAAAAAGTTATGGCCTCTGAGAGTTGGCATACAGAAATTAAGTTTTTAAAAATCATTTTTCAGAATATTTGCTCATTGCTAAAAAAAAAATCTCTACCTGAAATCTTCATGCTTCTCAGCGCGAACTAGGAATTGATTTTAGATATATAGTTTCTTAGTGAAATTTTCTAAGAATTCTTCGTACATTCCAATACTGATATACGGTTAACAGGTTGTTTTTTTTTTTTTGACGCGAACTAATTAATTCGCCCTAATGATCAGGCTATTTCGAATAAAATAAGTTAAAAGTGCCGAGGCGCTGCCCACGCACTTCAATAGTTAACTTTTTACCTGTATCAAATAATGGTCCGTACACCAGGCAGTTGAGGATGCGCAGACTAAAATAGTGATTTTTTTTAATTTACTTTACAGGTATGTATTTTTCAATTACTTCTCAGGAGAGCGAATCGGTAATAAATCATATAGATAGAAAAATTAAGCAATATTCATTGTAGTTATACTACAATGGTTAAATTTTTATAGTATATCAGATGTAACATTAACAAACAATTGAAAATAACCTATGCATGGGGTATTTTCTTGACATATAGAACTTCTGATAGGTATAAGTGTAAATCTAGCTGTCATACTAATGAAATGTAATAGACTTTCTTTTAGTATACTTTGCAAAATCACCATGTAAAAACTAAACAAGAACAAAGTTTACAAATCATGCAAATTTATTTTCAAAATGCACGTTCTGTTCGCCAAACTTATGGAGCCCTTTATGAAGTTGAGGGTGCATGTAATGATGCATCTGAGCAGCTAATAGAAGCCATCGACGCTGTAGACGTTAGTATGACAGGGGACTCGAATTTATCGAACCGACTTCATTCTCTGGAACTCGGTCTCTGCAAATGCTGAGGAAAGACCTTGGCCTACATTCATATAAAATCCAACTGGTAGAAGAACTAGAGCCAATGGACGATCAATTGATTTTTTTATTTATCATGTCATTGAACATTATTTGAAGGAGAAATGGTTCTAACACGACGCTGTAACATGCCATACAGCGCGTGAGACCATCACTTTGCTAAGCCAAACGTTCGTGACCGAATTATCTCCAAAAATGGTAATACGAGTTCAATACAAAAACAGTATTACGGATTATTCTTGATCCGTGTGAGAAGAAGACATGACAAAAGAAGTTTTTATGGCTAAAGGCATGAAGCTTCAAACGGAATTTTCATTTGCGGTCAGTAGGAGAAGGCATAACAAAAATGTTTTTTTATGACCAAAGAGATAGTTATTATACAGATGGTTCACGCTACTACGGATCAAGATAAATAATTTTGATCTTTAGAGATATGTATGTTTCCGATTTGTGAAAGAAGTGGTTTTTCGCCCTACATACTGAAAAAACTTAATCTACATTTTTATTAGCATTAACAACAATAAAACTTAAGTAGTAAACTTTAATGTTAAGGAGTTACTTTAAATAAGTTACATAAGTAAATAAACTCAACATATTTTTGTCGAGCTTTGGTGCCGTTTTCAAAGTACTTTGTAGACCTAAGTGTGAAATATATTACAAGTTTATATGCAATAGCGAAGCATTGCCGGGCCCACTAGTATATATATATATCATATTTATATGCCTTAATTGTAATTTTCTGTATATTATGTTTTTGCTATATGCTATGTGCGAAATTTTTTTTTAGGTTTATATGCTTATATGTGGTTTTTTGTTACCAATTTTAGGATTGAATAGCAAGTACTACAATATTTTCGCAATTAAGCTATTTTTAATTCCATAGAATTGTAACTACAAACAAACAAATTATAAGCCATATTAAATTTAAGTAAATTTATACAACATTTTCAACGATGATCGTAGTCATCGCTTTCATAAATCTTCCTCACTAAGATCAACATCTTCTTCAGACTGGTTTGTCGAAAGATTTGGTACAATTAGTAAAGATTAACTTTTACCTTCGCATGTACATTAATTAAGCTGCTTATAATACATAGGAACTCAGAACTCAGTAGGAATCTGTTGAAAATTACCATGTTTGAAAGCAAGCCGATTTCCTTATAAATGTTGTCTAAAGTTCTTGAAGTCCTTATTGCGAGCTTCTGGAGCCTCCTCCGATAACTGGCCAATCATGGATAACACATTTTGTGGATGCTTGGGGACATTTTATACCATGAGAACAGGTTTACCAAATGATGGGCTGTATCGTGCGCATACTCTTAAAATTTATCTATACAGACACAACTTTTAGCAATACATGAATTTTTTTGATTGGTTCTACATCTATTTTAGTAATTTTCGCTGAAGTTTCTGCGCATTTAAAAAAACGTCTAGCGGTGTTTTCATCGTTAGAATTTCCAAAGCCAGGCTTTGGTTGGACTATTATTAATCCAGTTTTTGATCTGAATTCTTTTATAATTCAAGTTCTGTTGTCGGCAACAAATGTTAAAATACTGACTATTTGTAAAAAATGGGTATTCAGATGGAACAAAAGTTCATTAGACATTGCTATGCATACTGTCAAAAATTCGTTTTTATAACGCCTGATATATCGAGAAATGATAGAAATATTTTTAATGCAAACAGATGTTATCTATACCGATTTTAGTAAGGCCTTTGATAAAGTGAATCATAACTTATTGTTGTACAAATTGGATGCCATGGGTTTTAGTAGTTACTTGTTATTGTGGTTAAGAAGCTACTTAGAAGATCGAACACAACGGGTTAAATTTAAAAATGCTGTTTCCAAAAAAATTAAGGTATCGTCGGGTGTTCCACAGGGAAGTCACTTGGGTCCTGTGCTCTTCACCCTGTTCATTAATGACCTTCCGTCTGTTATAAAAAATTCGCATGTTCTTATGTATGCTGATGGCGTAAAAATATTCCTTACGTTAATAAATCCTGACGATGACTATTTACTACAATCCGATCTTGATAGCTTTTCCAAATGGTGTAAAATTAATTTGATGGAGCTTAACATTAAAAAGTGTAAACATATGTCTTTTTATAGAGTAAATCATATCCATACCAACTACTTCTTAAATAATACTGAACTCGATTATGTTATAACCTTTACAGATCTTGGTATCCTTCTAGATCATAGTTTAACATTCCGTCCACATATTTCCCTAACAGTGAATAAGGCTTATGGTGTCCTGGGGTTCATGAAACGTTGGAGTAAAGAGTTTGCTGATCCCTGTGTTGCAAAACAATTGTACATTTCAGTGATTCGTCCTATTCTGGAATATGGTTCAGTCACATGGAACCCATGTTACTCGATCCATATTAATTTCGTTGAATCAGTTCAGAAACAATTTCTTCTTTTTTGCCTACGTGGACGTGGTTGGAACCCACATAACTTGCCATCCTACCAGCATAGACTTAATCAAATAAAGTTACCAACATTGAAAAGTCGTCGTACTATGCTTAATACTTCGTTTTTGTTAAACATAATACGTGGTGATACTGATTCAAACTTTTTATTAAGTAAAATTCAAATAAATGTTCCTGTTAGATTAACCAGAAATTTCCAACTTTTACTTATAAACCACTTCAATTCTAATTATGCTAATAATGATCCGTTCCGACGTTTATGTGTTCAGTTCAATAAATATTACAATATCATTGATTTGTCCGAAAACAGAACTGCATTAAAGCGGAATATAATTTTACATTTAAATAATTTATTTTAAGAATATTTTTTTATAATTGTATATATGTAAAAATGTTTAGTCTGTAAGAATTTTTGTAGCCCATAGACTTAAATAAATAAAAAAAAAAAAAAATATACACATATACTTATTAAACATATAGATGTTAACTTGATTAACTTTAAAAAGTTGAAATATACAATTGCAGATAATAAACTACATCGAAATCCAATTTCAAAATTTTTTCACAAATACCCCAACTTCTACATTAAATATCTCGGCGTCTATAAGAGATATGGTAAAAGCAAACACATACTATTTTAGGTCATCACTTCAGCTATTGAACGGCTTATTACACCTTAGTCTGTATACAAAAGAAAAATACTCAGCGCCAATAAACTGATTTGAGAACAAATTCAAACTTTAACCTCATTGCGGCACACCCTAATGCCTAATTAGCGATACCAAATTTTTCACAATATATTCGTAATTTTGACAAAAACAAATTTATGGTGAAGCTAGATGATCAACATCAGGATTAATACATATTTTTAACGAAATTTGAAAAAATGCCATATAAGGAACACCCTAATGCTCTTTGTGAACAATTAAAGGGGTGGAGTATTTCGATCATATTAGTTGTTAACAGAAGTTGTTCAGTTATACACTAGGTACGTTTTTGGTAAAAATAGCATGTTTAAGCATTGCACAATGGCCCAAAACTCATAAAAAACTGATTTGTTTAAGTAGATAGTGTGTTTTGAGAGCTATTTGATATCCCTAGACTTGTTAAGATTGCATGGGTTTGTTCAGAGAAGTTACTCGGTATTACCTAAACTACAATTTCACTGAATGGAGTATGCAAAACATCTGGATTCCCTACGACTTATATTAAAAAAAGTGAAAAAATTAAAATTTTTATTGAAGTTTTTTGAAAATAAATGAGGGAATTTTAATTTTATTGGGAAATTTTATTATAATAATTTCTTAAGCGGACTATTAGCTACAACTTTTCTTAAGAACAGAAAGAGCTAGATTAAAAACTGTAGAAACTGTAGGCCAACAATTGATGTCACCTTTTTTCAAGGGATCCAAGAATTTCAAAAAGTTTGGGGGGCCAAAAAAAAATTTGGTATCCAATCTAGCCAAACTGAGATAGGGTTTTACTCAGCTCCGGCTGTACCATCGAACCTATATAGTCACGTTCGGGTGTTTTTTTAACTGTTGCACTGTGTAATCTATATATATAAAAGGCTTGGGTGACTGACTGATCATTCCCCAGGCCAAACGGCAAAAGCTAGAACCTTGAAATTTGGAATGTAGGTTACTCTTATGACGTAGGCGCGCACTAAGAAGGGATTTTTGGAAATTCGGACTCCAAGGGGGTACAATTGGCGTAGCACCGCCCCATACAACTGGAATTTTAAAATGGCTGTATTTTTTAAACCATTATAGGTACGAAGTCGAGAATTGGTACGTATATCGGTCGTAAAAGAAAAAATTATTTGTTTGTAGAAAGTGGGCGGTGCCACGCCCTTTATTTATTTATTTATTTATTGTTATACTGGCTGAATGAATAGACCGATTGTAATGGAAATTTCACTGTAAGGTACTGTCCGCAGGGCGTCTATCATATTAGACAAAGGGGCGTGGCACCGCCCACACAAACCGAAATTTCAATCGGTCATATCTCAATAGCCATTAGAGGTATAAAGATGAGATTTGCTACAAATGTTACTGATACAAAGAGGAATACGTCTGGCTGGAAAATGGGCGGTGCCACGCCCCTTATTGAAAAATTGTTTACTGGCCAAATAAATGGACCGATTGTAATGAAATTTTCACTGTGAGGTACTGTCCGCAGGGCCTCTATCATAGGCTACATGAAAACAAAATTAGACAAAGGGGTGTGGCACCGCCCACACAAACCGAAATTTGAGTTAGTCATATAGCCCGAGCCATTAGGGGTATGAAGATTAGATTTGCTACATATCTTACTGGAATAAGAAGGATTAGGTCTTGATGGAAAATAGGCGGTGCCACGCCCCTTATTGAAAAGTTGTTATACTGGCCAAATAAATAAACCGGTTGTAATGAAACTTTCACAGTGAGGTACTGTTCGCAGGGTCTCTATCATAGGCTACATGAAAACAAAATTAGACAAAGGGGCGTGGCACCGCCTACACAAACCGAAATTTCAATCGGTCATATCTCAATAGCCATTGGAGGTATGAAGAAGAGATTTGCTACAAATGTTACGGATACAAAGAGGAATACGTCTGGCTGGAAAATGGGCGGTGCCACGCCCCTTTCGAAAAAATTGTTATCCCGGTGAAATAAATGGACCGATTGCACCAAATTTTCACTGTGTATCACTATCAGCGGCTACATAAAACAAAACATAATTAGACAAAGGGTCGTGGCACCGCCTACAAAAACCAAAATTTTAATCGGTCATATTTCACAGGCCATTTAAGGTACGAAGATAAAATTTGCATTTGGTACATGGCGGATAATGTATCTCTGGAAAAAAAGGCGGTGCCACGCCCCTTCTGGATAAACTGTTTGTCAGTCATATAGTTAATAGAATGATTGTAATAACATTTTCATTATCTATATATTTCAAATTGCTTACTGGGTGTAAAAAGGAAGATGAAATTTGGGGTGGTTGTTCCCCTTTTCAAATAATAGTCAGCTAAGAATGGATTTTCGTACTTTTAGGTGTCGCAGAAATTGATATGAACATGCTCGCTATCAAAGTGGATTGATGATTTTTGTGATATCCGATATTTCTGGGTAAAAAAATCGAAAAAGAGATAAACATTTTACTATCGCCCAGACCAAACGGCTAATGCTATAATCATGATAATTTGTATGGGCTTGCTGCCTATTGAATTAGAATGAAGTAAGGACGGTTTTCGAAATTCTTACCTTTTAGGAGTAAAAATGCCGAAAGTGATAAACTGGTACTAAACGGCTAAAGGCATAGTCGCAAAAATTTAAATTAATATTTTAGTTGTGCGATTTGAAATATTTTTTTGAAATTCTGGTACTATGGTCCAAACCAACTGCCTAGAGGTAAAGTTACGAAAATGTAAATAGAATTGCTGCGTATAGAATTAGAGAGCCAATAGAAGAAGTTGTAGAAATTCGAACATTTAGGCGTAAACAGGCAGAAAGGGGATATAACTGGTACCATCACCAAAATCAAATGTCTAAATCTATAATCGTATATGATGATGATTCCTATATAATTAGAGGGAGTACCAGTCCATTTTAGATGTGCGTTACGAATGTATCTTTTGAAATTCGCACTTTTAGGTATAATAAGGTACTAAAGCGGTACAATCACTTAGACTAATGGGATAAAGCTACACTCACATAAATGGGGTGTTTCTTCGTCTTATGATGATTTTACCTGTATTGCTTAAATTCGTAAGAAGATTCATTGTAAGTACGGGTGAAGCAACGCGAGCCGGAAAAGCTAGTTATATATATAGATAATCTATATTACCTGAACTTGATGGCTCTATTTTAAAAATAGAGGTTTTTTATTGAAAGCTCCGATTAACAAACACCTGAATCACGGCAAATTTCACTTTTTTCAATATTCAAACAAAAACTTTAAAAAGTTTAAAGTTGTACAAGCTGTAGGTGGAAAAGAAAACCATGTACGACATTGGTTCTTTCATCTTGTTTCGTAGAATTTTGTCTGTTTTAATCGAGTATAAAAAACATATCTGAAAACATCATTTTAAAAATGCAATTAATCGCCGTTTTGGGCGTCCCATACCCCCACTGTGCGTCGTTCTTAGTGTTTTAAAATATTACCATTTTTGCAGTTCCCAATTCCATACAGACACGTGCGCAATTTTACTACACTCTCTGAAAAACTCGGTCATTGATGCGTTCAAGCATTCTAACTTTACCGTTTTTGCCGTGTGAGAAAATGTGAAATAAAAACATAATCAGCCAATTTGAAAAGGAAGTAATCAATCCCACCCGCATAACCCCAAATGAGAAAATCATACTGGGTAGAAATGAAAAGACAACAACAATTTTGTTTAACTCAAAATTTTAATAAATTTATTATTATTCACATTTGTTTTTTTTTTGTTTTGTTTGTTTTCGTTTCTCGTTTTTAAATTAACAAATACATATAATGCTTAGTTTAACTAAAAATGCATTTAATTTTTCATTCATAGCGTTTTTAAGGTTTTCTGTGTTATCGTTTATACGTTTTCTTATCCTTTGTTTTTTTTTTACAAATACATCACGTTTTGTTGTAGATGCCTTAAATATAGTTTTTCCCCCATGGTGGGAAGGTGTGGGTGGAGATGGTGGTGGTGGTGGTGAGTGGTGTATGGAGAGATGGACAGTAGACAGTACATTGTGTAAGTGTGTCTGTGCCGTTGGAAGGAAGGGGGGACAGGGGTCTCGGGCTAATTTAACTTACCACCACTATACTCCATTGTTTGCAGAGTTTACGTAATGCCCTTTTATAGCATCACGGTTTTATTTTCCAAAAGTTTTTTTTTGGTTTTGCACCCGTCGCTGAGGAATCAGAGGCTGAGCGCGCCGATGCCCGCTGAATGTCGGCGCAGCAACGATTATAGTGAAATGGTGACGCCGGTGAGGTCACAGCCGTTCCACAGCTTCCCAATGAGGTCATCATGGCAATGCCCTGATCCTCGGACGAAACTGTGCTACTTTTGGAAGTCGACGAACCGGATGCGGTCGATGATCGACAACTGCGCATATTGTGGGGTAAAGTGGTGGGTTGTATGTGTTGCTGGTGCTGCGGCTGTTGCTGCTGTGGCACCTGCTGTAGTTGTTGCTGCTGCTGGGGATGCATTTGCACTTGGTGGTTGTGCAGTTGCACCTGGTGGTGGTGCATGGTATGATGGGGAGGATGATTAGGAGTATGGCCGGACTTATAGTAACGCAGACTTTCATTGTAACTGGCACCGCTACTGCTGCCACTGCCGCTGAAGCCGCTATCCAAATCGCCCTCGTCGAACTCGGGATTAATGCACGAGAGATGGGCGTGATCTTTCAGTTCGATCGAATTGAAAGTCGACGAAAGATTTTCTAGGCTGGCGTGAGACAAGGTACGCGGCTGTGAAGAAGACACTGTGGACGAGGACGTGGAAGCGGCACCACCCAACAAGCCACCTCTACGAGGCTTTTGTGCTGTGGACGAGGGTGTGGCCAGCACTGCGGTTGCATTAACTGGAGCCGCAGGCGCTTCAGGCACCTCCACATTGGGACTAATATCCGGTGGTGTTTCAGGCATTATCAGAGCTTCCAGCGATAGGTTTAACTCATCCAAGACCCTAAAGTGATTGTGCTGCACTCGTCGTATCTCCTCGATAACATTCGACTTCACTATACGGTTGTCGGACAAAACCTTGCGTATCTTCTGGTCATTGACCTCTTCGTACAAATTCTCCGTGGTGCCATAGCGTGTCGTATAATTGTGACGCTCCTCTGCGCCGCTGGGCGACGACGAGGTGGATGGAGGATTTTTCGGCTTAGATCGAAAACTTCGCGCCAACAGGGCACGTATTGAATTGCGGGGTGGACTCTTAGAAGGACCCGACGCTTGTGGCACCGCCGCAGCAGCAGCCACAATGGCCGCTGCCTCATCTTTATGTGGAACATTTGTGTGACACTTGGCTGCGCCAGGCTCATAATACGCATACGAGTAGACGTGGTTAAAAGGTGTGGGAGCCGAAGCAGCACCTTGGAAGGTTTGTGAAGGAGCGGGTGAAATTTGATGTTGTGAATGATGCGATGGAGTCGACGATGGTGTTACGACACTGGCGGCGAAACCATACTCGAGTGAAGATGTCGACGAGGACGAATGATGTTGGGTTGGTTCGAAACGTTCCATAGTGGCAGTTATGTTGTTACGTGACCATTTGACCTGCAAAAGAAATAAGTAATATTAATACAGAATAACATTAGTTGCGGTGATGATAAGTAGAGGTTTTGGAGTTGTACTTTGGATTGAGAAGGGGCGAATTAATTGATATCATAGGAGTAGAAGTGAAAATCGAAAAAACCCAAAAAGATGTCTCTAATTGGTTATAAAAATCTACATTTGTACAAGATGTGGATGATATCTGAAAAAATTGTCATGTTTGCTAATGGTATGTATGCTATTCTGAGATGGTGAAACACTAATAAGTACAGTCCGACCGATTGAAACACATTAAATCTAACATTTACTCTACACCAGTGCTAGGCATAACCAAACGCACGCACACAACAATCTGGTGTGCTTGTGTGCGGTCTCTGCTAACAATCGTTGAACATTGTTTCTCTGTCTGTACTTGTGTCTGTTTTTGTCTTTTATGCGAAATAAGCTTGTGCGGTGTTGCTTTCATAACACTCAAGCAGGCACTGACTGTTTTCAACCAAACAAAACTTTCGAGTACGTGCGAATTGCCGACCTATCGTTTTGATCTGCAACATCTTAATAAAGATCTACTGTTTTTGAGCCGAATACATCAATAACCAAAAAAATACTGATAAGCAACCCGAAAAGATTTTAGAATGCCTTTTTAAAATGCCGGTGGAACCAAAGGTTGGTTTTTCTCTTAAAATGAGGCCAAGCTAAACATAACCGCATATGCCGAACGTTACAGACATTTGGTTCCGCAAAATAATGGTTGTGCCAGACAAAGCGCCTCAGAAATTGATCCAACTGAAATAAGAGATCGAAAGTTGGTCATTTCAAAAGGACCACTAAGGCGAAGTCGCAGATATCATTAAAATAAAAATTACAATCTATAAAAAGTGTTATTCTATTCTATTTATTATGTTATATTATTGTTATTCTGTTATAAATGAATCACATAGTAATTAGGAAGTTTAAAGTTTATGAAGTTTTTTCATCAGTTGATTTTTTTTTGTTAATCCTTAACTTTTAACATATACTTATGTAAATTCAAAAGATGAAACATTTCTTGATTTTGTATTAAGATGTCAGAATCATAATTTTGCAAACATACTTCCTACTCAAGATTCCCTTCTCCTCCAAATCCAAAGTACATTTGATCACATATGCGGCGAAATCATCCACCACTTACCTGATGTTCAACATCCATTTTATGATTGCTACGCCTACTGTGGCCCCTTCTCCGTCTCTCGGCGAATGCCTCACCCGTACACAGACCATTTTTGCCATGGGTCAACAGTAGTTCACTGCTCACTCCATGACCGATGCCATTTGATGATCCCGGTTGTGGCGGCATACAAAACTCAATTGTATCCGCTTCGTCGGGAAAAATCAAATCTCCCCTATGGTGGCCCAAACTACCAGCACCCACAGCCGATATCATACCACTACCCATGGTATTGGAATTGACCATATTTTGACCACGCGATGACGAGGCCGATCGCTTCTTCATGCTGGCGGTCGCAGTCATATTTCGGCCCGAGTGACGACCCGTCATTGAGTGATGTGAGAAATGATTTGTGGCCATCTGCTGCTGCTGCTGCAGTTGCTGTTGCTGATGCATATGAATAGGCGCTACTTGATCCTGAGCATGTGGATAATCGGTGGGCGGCGAGAACCCAGCAAAGGGTGGCGACGAAGGTCGCGATTGAAATTTTTGTGCGCCCGACAACATGGCGTTGTGGTGCATTGCCATGTGAGCCAGTTTGAAAGAGTTTGAAACTGGGGGGACAATGTCACAATTATTCGAGTGAAAATTTCGTTTACTAGTACTGCGTTATTACGATGTCGTCGTTGGGATCTCCTTCGCTGTGGGACCACTTTACATTATTACTAAAACCTTTCAGTTGGTGTTGTTGTCCTTTAAGTGAGTGTTTCCTGACAACGACCACTTGAAACATGAGCTGTAACGATAAGAAATAAAGAGCAACATTATACACTGAAATATTTGTCATAAAAGTTTTTAAAAAAAGAAAGATTTAAATTCTAATCCAAAAAATGTTGTTGTTTGAACAGGCTCAAATAAATTATCACACATTGTCACATTCTGTTTTAATATTCCCAGGTTATTTTACATATTTTACCTATCATATTTGTCATACTCAAAATCCTTGTCAATTAAGTTTGTTATTTTATTAGATTTGTGCCAACACCAACAGATCTACTAATAGTGTTAAGCTGCATACATATGTATGTGCGTTTATATATTGTGCATACATATGTATGTATGTAAAAACGAATTATTGTGGATATATATTTTGCATCTGTTTGGTTCTAGATAATGACATTAAGATGTCCTGTTGTTGACCAATTTACTTTCATTGTTTGGCAAGTGACAAATGTCGACGACGAACACAACACACAAAAAAGTGTTAAATTTTAATTGACTTTAAAATAAATTTACATAAAGTATAATAAAGTTTACAAAATGACCGCACAGATTCTTGCTAGTCCATTGTAGAGTGTGATTTAGAGGCCTCGGGTGGTCAATGATGGTGTCGAGAGAGAGAGAGAGAGAGGGAGAAGGGACAAAGTCTTTGCTGTGGTCAAAGAGTAAAGAAGGAATTTGTAAACACGATGTGAAAAAATTTACATAAAAGATGAATTTAAAAGATTGTGTGAGACTTTACCCAACTCTATGGGTAATTTGAAAAATATAATCGCAAATTATTTTACTGCAGGATATGAATGCTGAAGGGAAACCTTAATTGCCTTTTGAGTTTTGATGTGGAGGTTCATTAGAATATGAATTACGATAAGAGTCAAGTGATGTTGAACATGTGATGCGTGCACCAATTTGGTGTTTTCATGCGTATTGAATGAATATCTTAAAATCGTAGGACCAACTAACAAAATTCTTTTTATTTAGCTTAATGTCGTTGGGACTCTTAACTACAAAAACAAGTGTGTAAATAATAGTACGAATCTTCTACGTAATTTTGGGCACATTAACGACAAATTTTTTGAAGCTGTTGCTGAACCAATTTGGTAAAATTATGCTGATGGGTTTAAATTTTGGACAAATTGTACTGCATATGGCCAAGAATCGATTGGACAATCTCTTCAGCCACACTTTCTGTTACAGTTGCACTATTCGACTCACTACCGGATGAATGTGATATTTTCGGTCAAACGAATATAGAAACTCAATTCCGGAGATAATGGGCTCGGAATGTCGATTATATACGCCATATGCTTTTCGAAAGGAACATAGTCGTTACAGACCGCTGGTATTCGTAAAACATGGAAATTATTTGGTGATCTATTATTTCATGACATATGGTATAACAAACCTGTATAAAAATAGAATGGGAGCTTCACACCTGTCACGCATGATCTTTAAAAACGAACAAATGAAACATAACCTTTAAATGAATCACGATTTATGAAAAGACTTTCCTTGTTTTTTATACAACCTATGGGTAGATTCATCAGGGTTAAAAGAAAATCAGATGCGAAAGAGATTATTGCATTAGAGAAAACTCTTGGAGATAGAAATGTTGACCTCTTGAAGAATTGTGGGAAATTTGTCATGTGACATCGCTGCAAGACCAATGACATTAATAATCTTACTTAATTTCCCTTTACACCCCATAAATGAGGTAAGGGATAGCTTCTCGCGTTGTTGTGAATTAACACGCTTTCTATTTTTAGATTCACAACTAACGGCATCTACTTGTTTATCGACGAATGCAAACGTCACTGTTTGAGAAGCTCTTACTAGACACTCCGATTGACTCGACATTAATACTGCGAAGTTGCTGTCGACAACATTCGAGGGGAGCCGACAATGAAAGAAAATTTTTTTTTTTTCTTTTAAGATAACTGGAGCCAGGAGTTGAACCTGAGATCTCCCGCATGGTAGTCGCGTATTCTAACCACTATGCCACGGCCTGTCCCGACATTAGTAATCGCTGCGACCAATTTGTTAATCGTAACCTACTCCTGGAATGTTACAACACTGTATAGACCAGGTGCCTCAATCCAACTGGTGGAAGTCCTCGAAGAATACAAGGCTGACATAACCGCTTTACAGGAAATCCAGTGGACAGGACACGGAATCAGATAGATCACGTGGTAGTAGATGGAATGCACGCATCGAGTGTTCTGGACGTACGAGTGATCAGGGGTACGAACATTGGTTCCGATCACTACCTTACCGCAGTTAGGGTACGCACAAGGCGAATCATGGCGAAAGCTGGACATCAGTAAACCACAGAGGTAGCGGATGCCTACTCCAACCACCTAACTCAACTGCTACGGAATGCTCCAACCCCTGATAATATTACCTCGCAGTGGCAATATATAGCCGACTCCATAGAACGGACTGCAAGGAGCGTACTTGGGTATTCAAAGCCGTCTGAAGAAGATGCCTGGTACAATGATGAATGTAGCAATTCCACGAGAGAGACGGATGCTGTATACATTGCGAAACTGCAGCCAATGGCAACGCGAGCTGTTCGTAAACGGAACAGGGAGAAAAGACGAGAGGCAACTCGTCTTTTTAGAAGGAAAAAGAAGGAGCTGAAGAAGAGGCAGGATGAGTGCAAAGAGTTCGTCCGAAGTAGAGGGGAAGCCCGAAAATTCTACCAGAGAGTTAAGGCGAGAATGCGTGGAACAGGGTTGCCCTCCTGCAAGCACAGCGATGGTCTGCTTGTGACGGATCGGGTAACGTTCTGAAGATATGGAGAGATCATTTCAGACATTTACTGGATACGAACAACACTCCAGGAAACCCCGCTGTAATCTATGACGATGGTATTAACTGTCCACCTCCAAACCAGGGCAAGATACGTGTGGCTACATCTCGCCTTAAAAACAACAAAGCGGCTGGAGCCGTTTTCCTCCCCGCTAAATTGTTTAGGGCAGATGGGGAGGAGCTGATTAGGAGCATGCATCAATTCATGGAGAACATCTGGCTAGGGAGAGCATGGCCGGGGATTGGAGTCTCAGTCTATTATGAACCATGTACACGAAAGGAAATCGTAGTGAGTGTAATAACTACCTTGGAATTAGACTATTACCAATTTCGTATAAGGTCTTTTCGAGCATATTGCGTGAACGTCTAAAGCCAATTGTAGAAAAACTAATTGGACCTTATCAGTGTGGCTTTAGACCTGGTAAATCTACTACGGATCAAATATTCAACTTACGTCAAATGCTGGAAAAAATTCATGAAAAGCAGATCGATCCCTACCACCTCTTTGTCGACTACAAAGATGCCTTCAACTCTCCGCTAAGGAAAACTAATACGACTTTGCAGATGTACCTTGGAAAACACCAAATCCTTGGTTTAGATTGGTAAGAATGACTCTAAACCATTCAACACGGAAAGAGGTATCAGGCAGGGCGATAGCTTGTCCTGTACACTATTTAATATAGTTATGGAGAAGGTGATGAGAAAGGCTAGTGGCAACATGTCGGGCACAATATTCCACAAGCGCCACATGCCACTAGCCTATGCCGATAATATAGACATCATTGGACGAAATTTGCGGGATGTTACTTCAGTTTTCTCATCAATAGAAAAGGAGTCAGCAAAAATGGGTTACGCGGTCAACGAGGACAAAACAAAAATAATGATTTCAACGAACAAAGAGGTAGTAGATGAATTTACCTTCCTTGGATCTTCCTTCAATAGGAAAAATAGTGTCAGCCAAGTAATCCAGCGGATAATAGTGCTCGCCAATAGATTTTCTTACGGACTTCGGCAGCACTTTAGTAACATCACCTTATCTCGGGATAATAAGAAACAGCTATATCAGGTGCCAATTTTATCTGTTCTGTTGTACGCTGCCGAATCGTGAGTGCTTAAGACAACGGACATACAAAATCTGAGAGTATTCGAGAGAAAAGTACTCTGAAAAATATATGGATCTATCTGTGTCGACGGCGAGTTTAGCCATCGGATGGACCATGAGCTTTACCACGACATCGACGATGCTAAAAGAGTCAGAATCCAAAGACTACGATGGCTGGGACATGTTGCCAGGATAGATGTCAAACAAATTGTGACGTTGTGGAGTAAAATGCAGTTTCAGGTTTTGTACCTGAGGTCAAATGCTATATTTTGATATTGGATTGGTTCACGGTCGAAAAATTGTGTTTCACTGTATTATTCAGAAGTAAATCGTGGTCACAAAGTAAGCTTCAAGGTATCACTACACATTCCAAACAATTTAAGTCAGAATTAAGCATATTACAGAGCAGAGATATTAGAGGAAATGTTGTACAAACTGGCAACAAAGGGTGAAGGGTGGACGAAAGGGATATAATTTTAACTTTGAAGCTTCGCAAGTTTCAGTCGAAAACATCGAAGGTGCCGCCGATGAAAGAAAATGTAGATGACTAGAAACAGGTGTATAACTTAGGATCTCCCGCGTGAAAGTCGCGAATGGTAAGCATCATGCCACGGCCCGTCCACTTTAACTTTAGCACATTAAATGAAAAAATTTCAAATAATTTAATATTCAACTGTTAAAGAGTTTCTACTGCTGCATCCACTGCAATATCAAACTCTGTTCAAACTTCCTTTTAAATGTTTAAATTTAAAAACAAAAACACTCAATTCCTTTTCCTATTTCAGTGATAATTGTTCCAAGCAATCTTAAATTCCGATCTGTACAAAAATAAACGACCTAAAAATCTCGAAACTAACAACAAATAGTTTCCACTTTCAAAACCATTTAGTATTCCAATGGGGTGGGAGCAGATATGTATATGCATACATATTTTTAGTTTTTATTTTTTTTGTTTTGTGTGAATATGTATATAGTCCACACTATGTTTACATTTATATTTCAGTTTGAACCTTTGGATATGCAATGATTTACGAGAAAGACCATTGCTTTTGTGCGCCTAGATGTAGGCACTTAAATGTTTGAAAAACACAACAAAGGAATGGAGGGAAAACGATAGCAAGCCCATCATGAATGACCGCCATTGGATGCAAGGCAGAGTTAAGTACAGAGAAACGAAAACGAAATAATACTCTAAACAAATTCTTCTGCAGCAAGTATAGTTACTAATGAAAGGTTAAAGCTTGATTGTCAATGGTCGCGTTTTTATAGAAAATTTAAGGGTCCTATTTTTTCTTTAATATATTAGCTAACGCTTTAATTTCTTCATAGTCCCACTGTAGTTTTTTCTTCCTCAATTTAGGCAAATACCATTTCAAAAAAGAAAAAATCAAAACAAAAATAGCTGTAAATGGACAAATACAAAAAGTAGCGCGGGAAAAAAACACTGATTCACGAATCACAGTTAGAAAAAATCACAAATTCATGGCAAAAACAAATTTTTCTAGTAAACAAATTCACAAATGGAAATTGCGCAAAATTGTTTTGGACCATCAAGAAATAGCGATAGAGCAAACCTATCATCCATTCATCCATGACTAGGACGAACTGTGTATTCCTTGTGGAGCAGCAAAGTGTATGGGATGGAAATTGTAACGCAGAAATAGAAATACAATTGCTGTAGTGGTTTCCGTGCTTCGCGAATAGAGAATATTTGATGGGATTTTATTGAAATGTCAAATTTAAATCAGAATGAGTTGAATTTTATGCCAGTTTGCGAAATCAAAACATCCTAATGGTTTTGAAAATAAAGAAATCTGGCGTAAAACTATTATGCCGGTGGTGGTCCTTTATGGGTACTATTTGACGTGATTTGGTAAGAAATGTAAGCATCCAATCGACGTTATTTAAATATATACCTTATAGTACAAAATATTTATTTTTTAAAAACGGGACCTCTATATAGCAAACTCCTTTTATACGACTAAATATATAGCCCTGCTAATGGTATCTGAGCTGTAAAGTTAATAACTTTCGTTTGTTGTGTATAGAGTTGGATCGAATTCGGTTATTGTTCTTGATATTGAGGTGGTCGAATTCCCCTCCCAGTACTTGAACCAGTTTCTATACAGTTCAAATTGTATGTGTCACAATTTACCAGCTATAATTGCGGTGAATTAGTTGACCCGCTAGAATGACTTTGTTTACAATTCATTGCATTATATGCATTAAATAATATTTTATATCCCTTAGCATTTGCTTAAACTAAACATAAATCCGCTTCCGACTATTTTGACAACAAAAATTAATCCTCCTTCCCACCATCAGTGGAGACAAAACTCCAACTGGAAATAAATATATCAGCGTCATCATTTGCTACAATCTATATGTTTTTGGTATTCCGAAATATGTGTTGCAACATTGAAAGATGGGTGTTGTATACTCGGTTGGAATGTTCGCATAAAGCTCCATAAGCTATGGATTGGTACAAATGTCTGTATGTATTTAAGCCAGTGTCAGTAATATATCTGTCTCGACATGACAATTTGTACGAACTAACAAAATGCAAAGTAAAGTGTTTTATGTAGCAAAAAAAATCTTAAATATATCTACATGATGAGTTACAACGAGCGCAAAAAAATGGTACACCGACATAATTTTTCTTTTTCTACAGTATTAAGACAAATGTTACTGCAAGTCAATAGATAGCAAGCTGTTAAAAAAAACTCTCATCCAGTTTGAACAACATCTAATCTTTCTTATTACGTATGTCATAATCGACTTTCGACAACATTCGATTGTTTTTATTTTATTAAAATTCAATTAATAATAATCAACAGAAATATTGTAGTGTTAAGAATTCTTCATCATCTGATGAAGAGTAACACGATAGAAGCAAGAACAAGTCGTATTTCAGTCCTACAAACGACATCAGCTGTGCCATATTTGAAAAACGACAAAGATTCGACGTGACTACGACATACATAATAAGAGGGAAAGTTTTAGTTAAGTAAATGACTATTCAATTAACCATGAACATAAGCTGACTTGGCAGTTAAATATTACTACTATTTCTTTTGTTAAAGGCGACAATACTCGTCGGCTGATGTGTATGTTTGACGAATGAGTGGTGCCCTTTATACATATTAACCACATACTTGTCATTCATCAGCATGGACACGAAACGATGTTTTCAATATTTAGCCATAATTATCAACTCTTCCACTGAAATTACTTTCATTATTAAACAGTTGAGAGTAAACAAAATCCTATAGTCTACCTTTACTTTCTGAAGTCACTGTACATCACTTACATACAAATGCATTCGTTTAGTTTTGTACACAAATATGAGAGTATGTAGAGCTGCCTTTTTCGTTGCTGTTTTGTTACATAGAGAAAATCCCCATATTAACGATCAGCCTGTCACAGAATAAACAATGACGCCAGTGAGTAGTGTCATAGACAGATATGATACATACTCATTGCACGCATACACCACCAGCAGCACTAACACATGGTGTACTAGACACTATAACTACTTTACAAAAGTTTTTGTTCAAAGTTGATTACACACAAAAAGGGGCTTATGTTAGGTACGAATACAGTACTTGCAAGGAATAAACTATACCCAATTTGGAAGGTTTCTGCGAGTATTTGACGTAACAAACTAGCGTCTGATCTTCATAAACGGTCAAAACATAATCGAATTTAGATTGTAGAGAAATATAATAAATAGCCAAACTTAACACATTTCACATTCAAATATTAACTTGTAATAGTATTTTTGCTAAATTTTCAAGAAAAGAAGTGACCCCAATCCGGACATCGGACCTGTTAGAATTCGCGCGAGCCTATTCATCAAACTGGCGTCTATTTTTAGTCCAGAGAGAGTTGGAGACCCATTGATTTATATCCGATAAAAAGATAATCATTCACACATGCACAAGTCATCGCAAAAATTATGTGCAGCATCTAGAGAATACAGTAAAGTGTGACTGAAGGCTGTGACCAATAGATTCTTGGAGCAACTATGCCTTTCATGTGCAACAACTTGTAGAATTAAAAGCAAGGATCTTGGTTTAAAGCAGTGATAGCCATCCCATTGCCTATCACACAGACATATTCGGCAGCTTACACGTACTCGAAAGTTTTGTTTGGTTCAAAGCGGTCAGATTCCACTTGAGTGTTATGAAAGCAACACCACATACGCTTTCGTCGCATTCAACACAAAAACAGGCACAAGTGCAGACAGAAAAACAATGTTCAACGTTTGGAGTGCACAATATATTGACCGTGTACAGTTTGACAGCGCTTACGCATCTTGGGCGACCACACACAAGCACACCCTATTGTTGTATGCGTGTGTTCGGTTAAGCCTACCACTGATTTAAAGGCTAATAACAAGCAGTTTTGATAATTGGTATCAGAAAGACGGTGCTACAGCACACAAAGTGTGCGATACAATAGATAACTAATTTTGGTGAGCACCAAATTTTGCAGAACTGTTTACAATTCATTATTTTAGGGTTATGCTAAGTCAAACCGGCCGTGGCATAGTGGTTAGAACACGCGACTACCATGCAGGAGATCGCAGGTTCAAACCTGGCTCCAGTCATCTTAAAAGAAAAAAAAAATAAAGAAAATTTTCTTTCATTGTCGGCTCCCCTCGAATGTTGTTGACAGCAACTTCGCAGTATTAAGTGTCGAGTCAATCGGCGTGTCTAGTAAGAGCTTCCCAAACAGTGACGTTCGCATTCGTCGATAAACAAGTAGGTGCCGTTAGTTGTGAATCTAAAAATTGAAAGCGTGTTAATTCACAACAACGCGATAAGCTATCCCATACCTCATTCATGGGGTGCAAATGGAAATTAAGTTAAGTTAAGAAGACCTAAGTATGCGTTTCGGAACTGGTAGCTGCCATATCACAAGTCTAAAATTCGTTATTTTAGGGTTATGTCGAGTCAAAAATCATTGTCGATTTGTCAGCTTCTCTTCGAGACTTGCAGCCAAGGTACGCACACGTTTAAGTAGTGATAAAAACGCTCGTAACAAAACGCAAAGGAAGCTAGATATCACAAAGCTGCTTATCACCGAGATAGCCAATGCCTACTCCAACCAACTCTCTCAATTACTTCAAACAAACCACCCTTGTTCTGATGTTTCCGAAACACAGTGACAGTATATTGCGACAGTATATTCTATGACCACTGCCACAACGACCATACTGGGATATGAAAAACCACGCTCAGAGAAGCCCTAGTACGATGTCGAATGTCGCGAAATGTCTGAGGAAATGAATGCTGCACACAAGGCAAAACTGCAGCCAATGGCAATGCGTGCGGTGACGGAGCCTTATAATGAGAAGACGAGGCAGATGAAACGCCTGTTAAGGCGGAAAAAGGGTCTATGGAAGAAAAGAGAGAGCCAGGATATCGAAAACTACAAGGATAGAGGTGAAGCCCGAAAGTTCTACCAAAAGGTAAAAAGCAAAGGTTTTGGAACAGGGATCCCGACCTGTAAGGACAGAGTCGGAAATCTGGTCACGGACACTCAGAGTCTGCTGCAAATATGGAGGGAACACTTCCGATCTCTACTTGTTCCTGAAGGAAGCATAAAATAAAGTCCAAATTATAAAACCACAATCAACTTACTTCCATAGTAACTGAATCTCTAATTTCAGACCGCCCAATTGTAAACTCTTTCCTCGTTCACACTCTCACACAAAGTCATATTTGCCAACCAAGCAGGCAACCAACAGCAACAGACCATCAAAGATCCCAACAACTGACAAAGCCAACATTGTGTGATGGTTTTTCATGTTGTACGAGTCTAAGTACTAACTTCTCGTATGAGAGAATGTGTCACAAGTTATGATTGATTTATACCCATATAAAACTTTAAGATTTTATCCATGAGATATAAACAACAGCAACAACAACAACATTAAGTACTTTACAAACGCCAACTAGTTGGCATTTTTCTTCGTTGTTCTAGAAATTTTGGCAGAAACTTTTTTTTTGGGTCTTATGTGTACTCCTTCGTAAGAATTTAACATCTATCGAAAAGAAAAGGAAAAATCAACATATTCGAAAAATATGATTGCCCTCGATAAGTAGTAGTCTTGAGAAAACAACAAGAACATAACATAACTTCACAGCAGCAACAACAACAACAATAACAATAGCAACAACGAAGGCAATTGAAGTGCATAAAGTTTTTATATTAAAAATGTAATAAATCAAATGTTCAGATTATAGACAGTTTTTATGCTAAAGCAAAAAATGTCATTTCAACATCAAACGATGAAGAAAACTGAATTTCTTATTTTTTGTTGTTGTTGTTGTATTTGTAGCAAAGTATCTGACACAGAGGCGGGAAGAACTTTTGCACGTGATAGTTGCCATGGGAACGAGAACATAATGTTATCATTAGGATAGCGAGGATAACCTTTTTGGGTGGGGCAGGAGAGTTAGTCGCATAAGTTTTCTTTGGAAATCCTCCACCTTTCGATGACAATCTTCGACTTTTGACATGGAAGTTTGAAGTTAGTTAAGTTTGAGTAATTATCACATTGATGTCTGGATTTTCTTTCATTCTTGTTTCATTTTATTTATAGAAAACGTAATTGACAATTACACTGGGATGAAAAACAAGTTGAGAAGCAAAAGTGGTCGTAGTTCGTAAATAGTGTACAGTGCTAAGCAGAAAAGGAAAAAATGTCGTTAGTAATTGATATGCTTCAGTTATTGGCTAGACACAAACATTCCAGATAATTGAAGTGTTTTCATGAATTTGCAAGTTCTCCTTTTTGGAGCCACTGTACTCCGTTGTCGTAAGCACACATGATTCGGCAGCATACAACAGAACGGGTAAGATTAGCATCTGGTAAAGTTGTTTCTTAGTATTCCGAGATAAGGTGGTGATACTAAAGTGCTGCCGAAGTGCGTAAAAACATCTATTGGCGAGCACTATTTTTCATTATTAGTTTTCTTATTGACGGAAGATCCGAGGTAGGTAAATTCATAGTAATTGTCAACGTTCACTGTGCCTTCCCATCGAGAGGACTCTTTGTTCGTCGAAATCACTATTTTTTGTTTTTTCCTCGTTGACAGCTAAACCCATTTTTGCTGACTCCTTTTCTATTGATGGGAAAACTGCAGTAATATCCCGCAGATGAGGTCCAATGATGTCTATATCATCGGCATAGGCTAGTGGCATGTGGATCTTGTGGAATATGGTGCCAGACATGTTGACACCAGCCTTTGTCATCACCTTCTCCATAACTATATTAAATAGTGTACAGGACAATCTATCACCCTACTTGAGATTCCTTTCCGTGCTAAATGGTTCAGACTGATCTTTACCAATCTTAACCGAGGATTTGGTGTTTTCTAAGGGACATCTGCAAAGTCGAATTAGTTTTGCAGGAATGCCAAACTTAGACATGGCCTCATATAGCCTATTCCTTATCAGAGGGTGGAAGACAACAGTGTAGTCGACCAAGAGGTCGTAGGTGTCGATCTGCTTTTCTTGAGTTTTTTTTTCCAGTATTTGTCGAAATGTGAATACTTGATCAGTCGTAGATGTACCTGGTCTAAAGCCGCACTGATATGGTCCAATAAGTTCTTCTACAATTGACTTGATCCTCTTGAACCCCCACTTGTTGTTATAATGCTACGTAGCACAGCGGGGAAAAATATTTTTTTTTGGACATTTGAAATTTTAGGCCGCAATTCTTGACCGATTTTCAAAATTCTTTTTATGTATTATTGGAAACAAAATTGTGCTCAGAATGAATTTCTTACCGTTATTTTTTAAAAATTTGTCAAAGTCGATAAAAAAATAATTTTTGACTTTAATGTCAAATATTTTTTAAATTGCGTGTCCTAAAAATTTCGAACTGACCTCAATTAATGTAAACATATGTTACGAATAAAACTCAGTGCAAAAATAAAACAAAAATTTTTTTTGCCGCAACTGCAAGTACATGTATGGAGCCACTATTTTCACACTTCAACTCGGTGTCCTGCTCATAATTATTATCCGATTAAAACAAAACATAATTTGCAACCTGGAAAAGTTTTATAATAGTCGTCTGTAAAAAATAAGCCAAATCGGTGAAGGTCGCCGTGCAATATATTTTGAAAATCGGTCAAGAATTGCGGCCTAAAATTTCAAATGTCCAATAAACTTTTTTTTCCCACTGTGCGTAGGTAGCAGAAAGATTGGACATCTTCGATCTGTTGAGGTTGTTGTTGAGTTGCCGCATATTTGAGGTGTTGATTCTCAAAGCCTTCGTTTTGACATGTTTATTCTGAAACGAGGTTGAAAGCGACGAAAACTACAGTAAATGGCCACATATTACTTGTATATGACGCAACTGTAATGAGTGATTTGTTGTGCGGTATTTTTTTCGGCTTTTTCTTTTTATAGATAACGAGCGACTGGTTTCAATTTTTTAATTAACATTGTCTAAGAATACGACATGGAAGGACTAACACTACAACAAAGTCTCTAAGTCTTCTTTTGTAAAAAAATTTACGTTCTGTAAAAAATGTTTTTTGTGCACTTCGCATAAAACCAACCTTCAGAGCCCACTAATGCCAACACAATCCGAAAATTTGATATGCACAAAGACCGAGTCCAGCCGGTTGTAAGGAAAATATTGTGGATGCCTCACACCGCTCGATTTTTGTTATAGGGTTATGTCAAGCCAAACATTTTTTCGATTTATGACTTGACATTCAATATTACTTGCTTAAGTAGCGAGATGACTGTGACGGTGTTGAAAAGAGTGATAGAAAGTTAAGTATTCCAAATAGACACGGCAAAGTACAGCGAACATTTGAATGACGTTTTTTTAAGTAAATGTCAGAAAGTCTAATGTCGGTTCTTAATAAGGATTTCGACATTCAATTGTATACTATTTATTTTTCAGTTTAAATTAAAATAAAGCATCTAAATGAATTACACCTTAAATACCACATAATTACCTTATTAACACTTACATATTGCTAAATTCGCAAAAAAGTTACAGTGCATCATCTACCAATTACATACAATTATAGACTTCTAACATTTGTGTCACTTATTTTGGTCACCAAATCCTTTCTTCCCTCCTCATACCACCAAACAAACGTCATTCATATAATTTCCTTAATGTGTTAACAACATTTTCTATTTGCGATAATATGTACGTATGTATGTATGGTGGTATTAATATGAACATAATCAAAAACATAGGCATACATACATACGTATGTTGTCAACACAAGTTCGTATTTGTGTATGTTTGCAATTCCTCTCTTTTTTGCCTTTTCTGCCAACACACAAATTGTAGTCGATGTCACAAAACAGCAACAGCAGCAGCACCACCAATAAAAAAAAAATTGTCAATTATTTATTGTTCGAAATTTCGTTGGAATTGACATCTGCATAAGACATGTGTAATTTACAATCACGTTAGTTGCGCGCCACACTCAGGCACACCGACACTCACGCACGTACGAACACAGCCTTTCCCACCCATGGTACGACTGATTTTGTGGAGTAAGGGGGAACACGCCCCATATGTTTGCTGTGCGCGCGTATGTGATGAGGGGCTCATTAAGACGCATACAGCGTGCCAAATTCAAAACATGAAAAGCACAGAAGGTGGCCCACAAAAGATGTGCATGCTGCAAACGAAAGGGGGGGCGGAGAAGCGAGTATTGACGAGTCTGAGTTTGAAAAGAGATTGTCTGTAAGGATGCTTGTAATAGTTAGATTTATTTAAAACTAATGTATTGTTAACTGTGAAAAGCTTTTGAAGACGCCGCTAGGAAATTATCTATTAGAAAATATGCATAGGTGATGTGCCTGGCATACTGACTTGTCTTTGCAATATGAATTTACGAAGTTCTTATTGGACTTATGTAAGTATCTTGCAGTGTCACTCAATAACTTTTATGATTTATAAGATTCATTTGCTTAAAATATGTCATGTTAATTCAGTCCTTCCCAATAACGAGAACACGGCTAAATGCAGTTCGGAAAACAGCAATGGTATATAACTTTTGGCATTATTTCACAAATCATACACGGGGAGATCACCACTTGGCAATAAGAACAGTGATGTTTAAACAATTGCAACATTGAAAACTTAAAAACTATCACAAATTAGCAAAAGCCTTGGCATGTAATGTTAAAACCCCAGTGGGAAGAAAAGGCTGCAAATAAATTTGCCGGCAGTAAATTGCAGATAGATAATTTTGCTAACATCAGCTATCCAAATCATCGTCTGAAAGTACGCTCCTTTCACTGAACAAGTTTAGCAGGAAATCTTACATCTAGCCATCCGCCTATTTTTAGTTTCTCTTTATTGTTTACTTAGGACATTAAAGATCACCTCGGCCTACAAGTGAACCCTTTAATATGCCAAACAAAAGTGCCAATCTATGAATGTTATGGCAAACATTTAACAGGGATATGTTTGTTAGAGTATTTGTGTGTGTTTGAGAGTTTTATTAGAAATCCCCCTAGATCCCAGACACACACACACACACACAACCATAGTTGCGCTGAGAAAACACAACAAATGACGTCACTTATGGCACATCATTAAAATAACCACAATGCAAACAAAATAATAGACTCACGCATCTGGGTGCGTCGCCGTATCCCAGATGCGACATAATGTCTCCCTGCATGCTCCTCGGTGTATACGGCACAATCATTATGCCACGTCTCATTCCGCCCCAATGAATGCAAAGAAGACGAAATAGATTGAATGAAAGGCCACAAAAACCAATTCCTGATGATACTCAAATGCCGAAGATGACGACAATGACGATACGGCGGCTGAAAGGAAGATTTCCCATTCAATGGAAAGGCTTCTTTGCCCAAGAATAAGTGGTAGAAGGAAGGAAATCTTTTCTCATTTTTCGCTCTCGTTGCTTATGGCTAAAAAGGGAAACAATAAATTTGTGGGCGGTATTGGGAGGCGTACGTGAGTGAAGGATCTCGAATTGAACGGAAGCTTTTGTGTAATGCCTGATGATGTCTGAAAATGCTGTAGGTTGATTCCTTGGTTGGCTGAGTACGGACGTACCCCACTATGGAATGTGGAGTCTTTAAATGAGAAATCAAAATTTCCCTTTTTTAGATATACATGTAAATCTACAGCTGATTTGGCTACAAATGAAGATGTTGCCTGCCAAGGTATGTGCGAGTGAGTGTCAGAGCTACTGGGATGATTCGGCATGATTCCAACGTACTCGAAGGTAATAGGCGTTCGTCCGTATGTGTTGTGCACGTTTTAATGATGTTGCTGCTGATGATGACGAACATGCTCCAGCTGGGGGTTTAGAAGACTGTGTAACAAATTGCTATTAATTTGTGAGAGTTGTTCAAAGAACTGAAGCCGCTTTAAAAGAGCAATTAAAATTTACATAAAATATTAAACGAATTCATTAAAAGCCCACGTCGTCAGGCTAGGAAATTAAGTTTGTTATTTACTGTGAATCAGTGCATCATAAAGTGATTTACGAAGGAGCATGTACTAACTATTACTGCAAAATATTATGTATGATATTTGGAAGTAATTAAGGTTAACAGACAAAAAAAGTTGAGTTCTCTTAGATTGTATTTAGAAATCGTAGAAGCAGAGTTACAAAGGTTTGAAGTTATTTTTTTTTATTTAAGCACTGCCCACTCCGGCTACAAAAAGCAGAAAACCGTCTCTGTTTTAAATGTAGATCGGTGTATCGGCTATAACAATCATGCCTCATGTTTTAAGGATCTACTGTCTGCCTGCATTTGCAGCATCGACATTTCAATGGCAGCTGTATTGCTACTCGTTCGTTAATGGGAAAACATATATTTTCTATGCATCATTGCATAGAATTTAAAAACAATAGGAATAAATCACAAACAAATTCTGCAGCAGGGCTTTTAAAAGTAGCCTTTCTTTCCCAAGTGAGTTCCTTTGTGGCACCCATATCACTAACAATAGCGATAAACAAATTTGCTATGCAATCAAACGCACTCATCCCTTTTCGATCGGCCAACCCTTCATCAAAGGCAATATTAATTTGAGTATATCCCACTTCAAAAAGGCCACCACAACCCATCATACTGTGTCAGCCTTTAGTTGTCTCTAATCGTTGGGTCTTTTACTACTGAGCCTTTTTATTTTTTTTTTGACTAAAAATGAAACGTTGATGGTTATATCAAGGGCGTTAGCATTATATGATGATTATTTGCAACTTTATTGTTGTGTTGTTCAAAAAACAACAGGAAATGTTTGCAAGTATAATATTTATTAAATCTATACCTCTCTCCTTTCAAAAGTTTATATTTCTTTTTCATCAATGGAAGATGATAGCCTTATTTCAGCGCTATTCTTTTATTTCTTAAGATTTTAAGCTCAGTCATTAGGTTTTGTTTTGCAACCAATTTACAGAGACAAGGGAAACGATTGGGCGATGGGGAAAAGTAAGGGGGAAAGGAATTTAGTAACGAAAATGACGTCATAAATAGTATAAAGGAAATGCAGTTTCATTTTATATAACATATATTCTTAAAATAAAAGAACAAAGCAAACGAACTACGCATGAATATGCTGGAGGGTTGTCTTTGGTATAGGGGTTTCCTTACCAAAACTGTTGAGTTGGAGGATTTGCGTTACGTACTTCTTCGTTGTTTTAAAGCTTTATTTATGCAGCTTTCTGGGCCGTGATTGTCCAGATAATATGGTACGTTGTATAAGAAAGACTTTCAGGACATTGTATTAAAGAGCCTAAAACGTGACAAATTCTTCTATACGATACTTACTAACTTCAAATCGATATTAAATTATTATGGCATGTAACTAGACAAAACGAATGATGCAGAACTTCTTCTTGTTGAGGCTGTTTTCACATGCAGTTCTTAGAATTGAGTCCCAAATCAATGAGATGAAAAATATTGTACTGTGTTAATCAAGAGCTCAATGAAGATCCGCTGTTTTCAATAAACAAAACTGCTGCGTTTGGGATGCTGAATAAAGCTAAGAGTCAAATAAATGTTATAATAAAAGATCAAAAATAAGGCCAGGCAGAACATTTCTGTTATGGGTAGTGTTTTTGATTTCCCGGCATTTTTTATTTCCCGGGAAATCGGAATTTTTATATCATTTTCCCGGGATCCCGGGAAATCCCGGTCCAAAATAAAATATAAATAAAAATTACCTTTTTTTATTTTAATACAAACAATCGAATATAAAATGAAACATAAATATAATTCTAAAAATCTCTTGTTATGGTTTATCCGAAAATTTGTTAATATTTAGACAAGCTATCATCGTGAAACCTGTACATAAGCAATCACCTTATAGACTTAGAGTGGTGCAACCAGGGATATTTTGAAATTCGTACTTTTAGGGGTAATAAGGGATAAAGCCGGTAACAGTGAGCAATATCCTTATAGAAAAAGGACCCAATCCAAACGACAAAAGCTATAATCCGCAGGCATTTTTCAAAATTCGTTCTTACGTACTAAAAAGGCCCCAAAAGGGGTAACACTTATACAATTGCCCAGACCAACGGCTTAAGGTAGCATCGCAAAAATCTATATGGGAATGCTTCCTACAGATTTAGTGATCTGCATGAGGAGATTTTTCAATATTGTTAGCCCTTAAAGAATAACCTAACCAAACCAAGACCAAAAGGCTTAAGGTAGAATAGCAAATAAGGGGCGGAGTATTAATTTTAGTAAGTAGTTGTGTGCTGTGAAATAATATCATATTAGAACCATCACCCTAAAGTAATAAATGCGAGTATTGGGGCGAATATCTATTTTATGGAGCGATTCCGCGATATGAGGAGTTTCGAACTTTTAGCAGGACATACCCGAAAATGGGGTAAAACTGATACCATCACCCAGACCAAACGACTAAAGGTAGAATCGCGACAATTAGATTTAAAACTTATTTTATAAGGTAATTGTGCAATATGAAGGGATTTTTTGAGATTCGTACTCCTTGGGATAAAGAGGGCAAAAGTGTTATCTTTGCACCTAAAGGTTCAATCACCTAGTACACCAACAAAGAAAGTTATATAACAGTCAATTGGCTTAAAAATATTGTTTAAGCATATATGCCTATCAATAAGTAAGTACCCATCAACTCATGGACATGGTATTGCTAATCCATTTTAGCAATTTAATACGTTCGAATTTTTCTCTATATATTAAAGCACATTTGAAAGATAAACAACACATCGAGAAACGGAAGACGATAGTGATGGTCAAGAAAATAGTCACCAATTAATAATTTTATGGTAAAAAATGAGAAACACTAAATAATATATGGTTTTAACTTATTTAACATTTTGATATTGACAGATTAAATAAGCATAATGAAATCCCGGGAAATTTCGGTCGCATTCCCGGGATTCCGGGACAAAAAATTGGCCGGGATTCCCGGGATTTTTGTCCCGGGAATTCTCGGGACAAAAACACTAGTTAAGGGCGAGGGCTACTACTCAATGACAATAGAATTTTTTACCTGAAAAATATCTAAGTCATGTCGCGACATTTGTTTTAAGCAAGATGAGAAAAATCAACGGTAAGAAAAATCATTTCGGTCAATGCCTAATTTCATGTTTCGAACCTACCAACTGCGTCTCAACTGAGAACCCTGCTCAAGTGCTTTTGAAACTGTTTCAATCCTATTTCCTTTCTACATATACATTCATTTGTTTTGATTCTGCGAACAAGCGTTGTTTTGGGAAATCGACGAAACAAATGCATGAAAGAAAGCGTAAGAGCTAAAGAGTGTGAGATTTGATCGAAACAGTGTTTTCTTAAACAAATGCACTTAAATATGTTATGCACGACAGTATGATTCAATATAAAATATGTGTTATAGTACCAAAAAATTATTTGTATTGTAACAAAAGGAAATTTTTTGTACCATATAGTACAACCTATGGTACCAAATAGTAGTATTATTGTACCGAATATAACAATTTATTTTATTTTGTTGTTAGTTGTACCACAGAGTACAATTCATGGTACAAAATATTACTTATTGTAGCAACTAGTTATTGTACCAAAACGTACTTTAATGGTACCTAAAACTATTTTTATTGCACCAAAAAGTAGTTTTGTTATACCAAAAAGGAGAACTCTTTGTACCCAAGAGTAATATTTTTTGTAGAAAGCAGAACTTTTATTGTACCAAAGACATAGCACTGTTTAATGTTCCAAAAATTACTTTTATTATACCAATAATAAATTTATTATACTAAAAAGTACCTTTTTTGTATTAAAATGTACAACTTGTTGCGCCTAAAAGTACACTTTATTGTACCGAAAAGTACAATTAATTGTACCGATAATTACAATTTATTGATGTATAGTTTATTGTAACAAGAAGTACAATTTATTGTACCACAAAGTACTTTCATTGTGCCAAATATTATTTTTGTTGTACCTAAAAATATTTTTGTTATACCAAAAAGGACTATTTATTGTTCCAAAAAAGACATGGCGTCATGGAGTTCGAAACGCGTCATCCTAGTGAGTGACAACGAATTGCCATGTATGTTGACATTAATAATCGTTAAGCTAGATTAACATATTTAATAATAAAACTTATCACACGATCTCATCTCACATGAAAATTGTACTCAATACATTGACATTAGCACGGCCTAAAACTATGCATCACATTTGATGAAAACATAGTAAAACAACATATTCCACTCAAGAAAGCTTAGCTGAAAAAGTTTTCAATACGATGGAAAAAGGGGAATTGTGGGGAAAGACTTTCCTCCATTCTCATGCCAATATAAATGGTTGATTCATGGATTGATGCATCGACATTTTCAGCTGATATCTACTTCGCATGTGGACATTACACATAATTGTAGATATATATACAGCTGATGATGTACCAAAATGCAACAATTCGTCACAAAGGGGTCTGATGATGAACTCGTCATGGAGTTGGAAACGCGTCATCCTAGTGAGTGACAACAAATTGCCATTTAATAACCTTTAATAACCTTTTTGATCGTTAAGCTAAATTAACAAATTTAATAATAAAACTTATCACACGATCTCATCTCACATAAACATTGTACTCAAATTTTTATACCGTAAAGTACTTTTGTTGTAGTAAATAGTGCAATTTCTTGTATAAAGAAGTAACATTTATTTTACCAAAAAGTTCTTTAGTTGTACCTAAAAGTAGTTTTGTTGTACCTTAAAGTAATTTTGTTGCACCAAAAAGCACAATTTATTGTACCAAAATTAAACTTTTTTATACAAAAAAGTACTTTTGTTGTACCAAATAGTAAAATTTATTGTACCAAAAGAGACAATTTATTGTACCAAGAAGTACAATTCTTTGATCCAAAAGGGTAAATTTATTGTACCAAGAGGTACAGCTTATTGTACCAAATACTACTTTAGTTGCACCAAAAAGTACTTTTATTGAAAATAAAAAACAATCTACTGTACTGAAAAGTACCTTCATTGTACCAAATAGTACAATTTACTGTACCAAATACTACTTAAATAGCACCAAAAAGTATTTTTTATACCAAAAAGACTTTTAAAAAAAGTATTTTATCGTGCCAAAATTATTTTTATTGATACCACAACTATTTTTATTGTATAAAAATGTTCAGCTGTTGTACCAAAAAGCAAGAACTACATTTTGCTGCTGACTTGAAACATTTAGTGCATTCATTGACACATCAGCTAGTTATTATTGTTTTGATTTTGTGAGAAGAGTGCTTATCGTGAGGAAAAATTAACTTTTGTTTATCTTAGTATTTACGTAAAACTGTTATTTTATTTTGATACTCCAAATACTTGAAAGCCAATAGCACTTACGCAGTTCGCAAGATACCGGTGAAAATGCTGAAAATGTTACAGAAAGTTACACCTTCCGAACATTTTAATGAAATTATTCTTAAAAAGTAACTACAGGAGATTGTTCCATAGGGTCATAATAAAGATTTCGATTTGTATTTAAAGTACTGTATTTGAAATTAATAAAAAAAGAAAGTTCAAAATGTAACTTCTTCCACGTTATCTAGTAGTTTCATTGTGAATTCACAGAAATAAAAAATTGTTGACGTGTAATGGTTTGCCTTTATGACGCTAATTTACTACCGTCCTATGACAACTTACAGACAGGATGTTTGTTATCCTCTTGGCATATACTTTTGAGCATTACAAATTTGTGACGTTGACGCCAACATTATAGCATGTGGTTATCGAAACCTTTTACGGTTTTGTTTTTGTGACCTCATCAAGGTTTTTTCGTACCCCTTTTGCGGTTTTACGAATCTCAATTACACAACATGTCGTGGCATAAGATAGGTATCACAGGTAGCAGAGGGTTAGGGAAAACATGTTGGTACCCCGTTCTATATGTATCCGATGACATTTGAACATAAATCGAAATACCAAATAAATTACCTGAAGATAATGAAAATGGGTTAATGCCATTACACAGAAGTAAATAGTTTTTGGGCAATAAATGTAGTTGAAAAAAGAAAACAAACAAAAAATTAAATATTTATTTCAGTAAAACTGCCATCCGTTTTTATCTTTGTTTATATCAAGAGTTAAATAATTGACCATTTCCTGCATTACTCATTGCTTTTAAAGTGCATTGTTTTCTTTTAACAATTCAGCACCTGTATTAAAATCATTGGTATGCAATAAAAATTTCGGAACGAATTTCAGGCATCTTAACTATTTTATGAGTCACAAAATGCTTAAGAAATGTAGTGTCGTTTAGAATATAACTTTTTTATATAATTACTAAAATAATAAAACGTCATATGAGCCCATAGATCGTTAACGAGTTAACTCGTCGTTATTATGGTCCTTTTTAGAATGCCAACCTCCCCTCTATAGTAGTAAAATTAAGAGGAGTCGGCCATTGTACCAAAAAGTAATTAATAAGCAGTTGTTTAGTAAAAGCTTTTTAAAAAATCTGACGGTCAGATTGGTCGTTGTTGTGTGGAATGCCAGAAGCTTTCCCATATCTCAGTGAATGGGTGCAAAGGCGAAAGTAAGTAGTAAGTATACAAGCCTCGCTAGGTTGGCAACCCAGCGGAAATTAACACGAAGTACCTATTAAGTAATCCATGACATCAGTATGACATTGTAATCGAGGATATATGTACTTAGAATATAATGCGTGTGTAATGTAGGAAACATGTGTAACTCCGTCACTAACTTTGTAATCAAGCGTGTTGTCAAGCTCGCATAAAACACCGCTTATAATGTAATGACAACCAATGACACTTACTGATATCTTCCATTACTTTGTAAGCAAAGCGCACCGATTTAACGGTCTATGACACTCCTGTGTATATGTAAGGCGGAACATAAGCGAATCATCACTGGTTGCTACTTAATATAGCTGACATTAGCGATTACGTAATGGGTATTTTTACCGCTGGGAATAGTCGTTTTTTTCACACTGGCACTCCAAAGTTTTGTTTGATTAAAAATAGTCAGTCTGTGCTTGAGTGTTAAGCAAAACTGTACCACACACGCTTGTTTCATATTTAACACAAACACAGGCACAAGTACAGAAAGAGAAACACTGTTTAACGATTGTTGGGAGAGCACAACATTTTCAGAGTGTACAATTTAATAGCACTGACGCTTCTTCTGCGACAAGCACACTATATAGACATATGCGTTCGGTAATGCCTACCACTGTCTTTAACAAACAAGTAAATATTAAAGCAATAGGCAGATAAATCTAGACATCAAAATATGAAATGTTCGATTTGTAGCATCAATCAACGAGTAAGCAGCTTCATCAACGTTTAAGTTGGAACTATCCATTATTGCAATGAAAGCATTATATATCTATACCCCACCATCCTCAAGACATGGAGCAACCCATACCCATATATATCTACTTTAAATGCTCAAAGTGAACATTGTCATCATCATCCTCATCAGCTCATCTGCATATGAGTCCCTCTATATCTACGTGGCTCATGTATGTTTTGGATTCTAACATATATTTACATTTTTATCCTCATCGTACAATTCCCTGCTCGTTTCTACGATAACACTATAGCTAGTTTGTTGATGCTAGTATTTTTCAATACCTTTCTTTTTCCTTCAGCGCGTTCTTTTACCGCTTCTTCATTATGCGCCCGTTGCCAAGCACAACAACGACAACACCAGCATATGAAGAGGACGATTACTACTAACGATACTATGGGTTAAATGAAGCGTTTGTTTATTGTGATAACGTGAACAATGTTGCAACAATATCAGCAGAGTGGCAGCAACAGCAAACATAATTCCTGTTGTAATGCTAATGATATCAAGATGACAACGCTTACCGCTTCCCAGCGAGGATGCCATACCGTTCACTTGCCACGCTGGGGCAAGTGATATCGGCCGTGGAATGCTCTCGTATGGGATGAAGTGACTGTTTTGCCACTAACGAGAGCAATGTTGCGCACGAAATAGTAGTAGTAGATGTGGTGGTGAAGAGCAAGCAAAAAAGCATACAAATAAAATCGGTTTTACATTTTGTTGCTGTTTTTTTTTTCTGTTCTGTTCTGCTCTTCTAGCTTCATCAAAGACATTCAAGTTAATTTGTATATGATGAAGGCGAAGATACCTCTGAACGACCGACCCACTCTGCCCGCTCTACAAAGTGCAATGACTTGTGAAAAAGTCGCATACAATGAATGTAAAGAATAATCTACATACACTGGTAGATATATACATATATGTTTGTATGTTTGTGTGTATGTGAGTCCGTGTATGTAGATTATTTTGTTATAAATCATTAATTTTTCATATCTGAACGAAATGGAGGAAACAAAAAAAATATCTCCTACTAAATATTCGAAAATCATAAATTATGATTATAAACAGGAATATGAAGTGGCAAAAAGGCAAACGTATAGGGTAGAGCAAAAATATATTACAATGGAGTGGGGCAGACGATTTAGGGAAATCGAAAAGTCATTATAGACTGTCGTACGTATATGTAAGGATATGGCAAAAGAAGTCCTTTAAGCGACAAATCGTTATACTATAACGAAAAGGTACAGTGGTGGGAGGTTTGTTATTAAATGTAAACGATTGAATTATTTTTGCTATAGATAGCGACGTAATATTATATCAAATGTTTGCAAATTGCCTACAATTTAAAATCTAGATTGTTATGTTGGTGCAAAAAATATTTATGGGTACATTATGTGGTTTACCGCTAACATACAGATAATTTACCAAAATCTGAGAGACGACATATTATCGTTTCGAATGACCACTCCCTAAGAACACATTTGTTAAGCGTGTAATCTCACTGCCTCTACTTTAAGATTGGTTGACGAAAACTACAGTTTTTATGATTATTCCGAACGTCAGTGGTTTTATACGATTTTTTTACTCAAAAAGTAATGACAACAAAAGGAGAATCATCTCGAAAAGAAATTTGTATTTTTTTCGACTTACATCCATCGTAGCCAAAGTCGATAATAGTTTCTTATTGGTTTGAGCTAGGAGAAAGTCGAAGATCTGTATATAGTATCTTAGCGAAGTAAGCTTAAAAAAAACTTAATTTCCCTTTACACCCCATGAATGAGGTATGGGATAGCTTTTCGCGTTGTTGTGAATTATACGCTTTCTATTTTCAGATTTACAACTAACGACACCTACTTGTTTATCGACGAATGCGAACGTCACTGTTTGAGAAGCTTTTTACTAGACATGCCGATTGACTTGACATGCCTATTGACATAATTGCGTTACGGCTCTGATTAATGTGTCTGAAGAAAGAACGCAAATCTTTAGATAAAGGATTTGTAGCGTTCTTAGTCCTTCTTGACCATTAGAAGGCATTCGCCACGGTTGACCACGAACTATTATGCATAAAACTAAAATCTATAATTAAATTTTCTATCTCTGCAACCAGCCTTTTAGCGTCTTATCTAAACGGAAGATATCAATCGGTTCATGCCAACAACTTAACATCACAGCCAAAATTAGTTCTGAAGGGAGTCCCTCAAGGATCAATTTTAGGTCCACTCCTTTTCAGCATCTACATCAATGATTTAGTTCAAAAACTTAATCATTGCAATATACAGATGTATGCAGATGACATACAAATCTACATTGACAATGAAAATGATGCTAGAAGTGCAGTGCACAAAATCAATGAAGACTTGCAGAGAATATATATCTGGGCAACCGCAAACGGATTATGCATTAATCCAACAAAGTCTAAATTCACGGTAATTGGTCGCAAGAACCTTAAACTTAACTTTGATCCAATCATTCTTCTAAACAACCAACGAATTCTTTCAGTTGAAACAGCCAAAAATCTCGGTATTGTATTTAACAATACACTAACCTGGACAGACCATATTAATGTTTTATCAGGCAAAATTTTTTCAATGTTGCGAATGTTGTGAAATATTCAACCTTTTACGCCAACAAATATTCGAATGCTACTGGCAAAAACATATTTAATGCCAACTTTGTTATATGGGTGCGAATTATTCATGAGCTGTGACTCAAAAAGTTCCCGAAAATTAAATATCACATACAATGCCGTGCTGAGATATGTTTTTGGTTTGATAAAATTTTACCATATATCGAGCTACGCAAATAAGTTATATGGAGTCACATTTAATAATCTCCTTAAAATAAAAGCTCTGATACTTTTACACAAGGTAATATACTCCATGTAACCAAGTTATCTTTAAGTCTTTCAGTCAATCGTTGAGGTCAAATGACTTATTGTATTTTAGATACCGATATCGCATAACAGAACACCAATTTTTCGTTGCGTCGATACGTCTTTGGAACATGCTACCCTCCAATATACAGTTTAATGGTAATGCATCGCACTTTAAAAATTCTATTTATGAGTACTTTAACAACTTATAACTTATACAAACAAAAAAATATTATTTTTTTAATTATTTTTATTATTATATTTTTTTTTATATTTTTTATATCTACAATTACTTAAAACTTATTTGTAATGTTTCATCTTTTAACTAATACAATTTCTGTACTATAATTATAAGATGATTTGTCTTGTTGTGCAAAAAAAAAAATAAATAAATACAAAATACAAATACAAATACTTCGAAGTTGTTGTCGACAACACCGAGAGGGCCGGCAATGAAAGAAAAATGTAAATCTCCCGCATGGTTGTCACGTGTTCCAACCAACATTTGACAGGAAAAAGACAGCCTCTGACAAAATTAAGTACGTTAAATGCACCTAGTGAAGGTTTGACCAACACTAAATACAGAATTTTGTCACTATGGCATTGGATCTATTAATAATATTAATCGATTTCTAAAGTGGGCGGTACCTGATGGGTATAGGAGGTACCACATGGGGCGGGGCTATACTTCCAATTTTTTTCTCCAAAACATTTTCCTGCTATATTTGTACTAAATATAGGATTTGGGCACGATTGCCTTGAGTGTATTGATATTATTACTCGATTTCTAAAAGTGGGCGGATTGGTACATTTGTATGGGAGGTACCAAATAGAGCGTGGCTAGACTTTAGGTTTTTTTTTCTCTAAAACTTTATCCTGTTATAGTTTTACTAAATTTAAGTCTGATAACGATCACGTTGGATGTATTGATATTATTACTCATTGTCTAAAGTGGGCGAAGTGGTACATTTGTATGGAAGGTACCAGAAGGGGCAAGGCTAGACTTAGTTTTTTCTCCAAAACTTTATCCTGATTTAACTTTACTCAATACAGATTTTGGACACAATCTCGTTGGAACGATTAATAATATTAATCGATTTTAAAGTGGGCGTTGCCTGATGGGTATTGGAGGTACCAGATGGGGCGTGGCTAGACTATCAGTTTTTTCTCCAAAACTTTATGCTGCTATATTTTTACTAAATATATAATTTTGGCACGATCGCCATGGGTGTATTGGGAGGTACCAAAAGGGGCGTGGTTAGACTTTCGTTTTTTTCTTCAAAACTTTATACTGTTATAGTTTTACTAAATATAGAATTTGCGAACGATCGCGTTGGATGTATTGATATTATTACTCGATTTCTAAAATGGAAGGTACTAGGAGGGGCGTGGCCATGTAGCCCATTTGCAATACTTAAGTAGTTTTGGGGAAATATTATTTCATGCAAAGTTTAAAACTAATTGGTTGCGACTTTCGAAAGTTATCGTGCTTACCAGCAGGTCAGACAGACAGACAGACGGACATGTCTCAAACGACTTAAAAAGTCATGAAACGAATTTGGATCAAAGAAACCTAGGGTCTAAAGTGACTCCTTCTATGTGTTACACTTTAGGATCGTATCAAATGATATATACCCTCCTACCCGTAGGGTGAGGGTATAACTAATAAATAAACTAATACTTTGACTTTGTTATAATTTGTACGTTCTAATTTGTGCAGATTTTATCCGCAAACGTTATCACGACTATCTTGATCATTAGGTTTATAAAATGTTTTTCCCAGGCATTAGTCGATTGGATCGACTACTCGACAATTGTGATTACAACATCAAGGAGGCCGCCGATCAAATACATATATATTGTAATATATATGTTGTCAGGGTTCGTACAAAGATGACCTGCATGATAGTCGTGTGTTCTTACGATCATGCCAACACCATCAGTAAGGCGGCAAATTGCTACCCACCTTAGTTTCGGACTTATCAAAGTAATTTTTTAGTGGCGAACGGCATTCCAACGATAGCTACTTCTTTATAGTCGAGTCCATCGGCTTTTTAAAAAGATAAAGTTTGGGCTCGTGTAAATTCACAGAGTTTACTCATTCATGAAATGGAGTTTTTGGGGAAGTCTTACTAATTATTGAAATTTAGGCATCAGTATTTTTTACAATTCTTCATTAAACTTTAGCTTACACTTCGCAGCCATTTGTTTTGTCCATAAAATTAAAAACATGACTTATACCTTTAAACTATAACACTGTGACACAAAATTGAACTTTTGGAATCGGAAGGGGATGAAACCAAAAGAAAATGAAAGTTGACATTATATATAACAAAACCCTCAAGGGATTTCTTAAGTTTAGTGCGAGATCTTTTTTTAGACGCATTTGAAGTTGGTGATTTTTGAACGCTGGCTAACAAGAAAAATTCATTAAAAAAGTCATAAAATAATGCTACTTATCCCGGAAAATTGTGGTATCTTACTGTTTTTGGGGTCGAGGAATCCATTTTTGACATTTATTTTTATTTTTAAGCGCCGCTAGAGGGCGCTTTCGTACATTTTTTGGTTTAGATCGCATTTTTTGTCTTTTCACACGATTACAGCCGTAGATTTAGAGCTATCGAGCTCAAATTTGGTATGCAAGCTTCTATTCCCTAAGCGGGGATTAAGTTCTAAAACGGGCATGATCGAACAAAAACTACTACCACCTCCCATACAAACTTGCCCTATTTAGGGATGTTCGTCTGTTTGTCTTCTCAAACATCTTAGAACATCTCATCTTAGAAATTAACTTTCTCTAAGAGGTTAGAAGCTGGCATACCAAATTTCAGCTCGATAGCTATTAATCCACGGTTGTAATAGTGAGGAAAAACAGACGGACATCCCCAAAAAGGGTTATTTTGTATGGGAGGTGGGAGTAGTTTTTGTCCGATCATGCCCATCTTAGAAGCTAGCATACCAAATTTCAGCTCGATAGCTCTTAATTTACGACTGTGATCGCAGGAACAGACCTCAAAAAAGGTACAATTTGTATGGGAGGTGGGAGTAGGTTTTGTCCGATCATGCCCATATAAGAACCCAATCTCCGCTTGCACAGTGGTTCCGTCCATAGGCCAAAAATCAAAAAACTAATCACAAAGTATTAAAATAAAATGTAAACAAATTATCTCTTAAATGTCCAATCTTCATAATGGTAAACCGGATTCTTCTGAAAATCTAACGGGACTTTTTAAAAATAGAATTTAATCATGAACATTTGTTCGCGCTTTTGTACGTTGGTCGAATAATTTAAAACAAGAGTGCACTTCAAAACGGATTGCTCATTGCATGTCTAAAAAATTAAATTATTTTTAATGGATTTTAAAATTAAAAGTATTTATTTAATCACCACAAATTTATAAAAACTAACTTGTTTTGTAATTCTTGTCAAATTAATGTTTTAGGTAACGTATTTGATCCTATTTTGTGCGTCTTCATTATGATTATTTAGAGTTTTAGTTGTGTTCCCCCCAGATCCCCCTTTAGGTCTCTTTTCCATTGTATTTGTCGTAGTCTTAAGGTAATTAAAGTGTTAAAGTTTGTTGCGGAAATTTGCGGATGTGCGTGTAATTTTTAATATACTAAACCGCCTTCTTATTAAATCCTCAAACTTAGGTAAGAGGGTAAGTATAATTTCATAATTGAAAAAGTGTAACGACCCCAATTATCTTGACCCAAATTATCTTAAAACTAAATTTGTTTAAAGATTTTTTAAGACGATTGTCCCATTTCCGTCGGTCCGGCTGGCTGGTTGGAAAGATAACTGATGGGCATGATAATTTGAGTAAACCTTAACTGATCATTATGAAAATTTACCAGTTTTAATATTTTCCAAAATGAAGTTACGTTATTGTAAATAAGCAGAATTTCCCCACTCTTTCTGGTACCTCCCATACAAACTTACATATTTATGGATATTTCTTCCATTACTTCCAAACGAAACACTACATGATCATGAACTTTGGCGGACTAATAATCTTATAAAACCAGGTAAAACTACAGAAAATCGGAACTTTTGCCGCGCCCCTTATGACATCTCAACGTAATATTCCCACAAGCATATTTTTTTTAGTCAAATTTTTTCCAAGGAAAACTTGGGGATGAATACGGACTATGTTGCTCTACCGCTTCTGAGATATCTTATACAAAATTACCAACATATTTTTGGGAAAATTAATATTTCTCTCATAACATTTAAACGAAAAACTGGAGTATACGTGAATGTGGACAGTTGGATTATCTTGTAATCCGACGCAAAACCTCGGAAAACCGAAATATTAGCTTCAGACGGTTTTACATACATATCATTTTTGTAAGAGCTATTGAATTGAACTTTTTATAACTGTTGTTAGTTTTGCTACATGTCTGTAAACTTCTGGCCATACGACCGAGAGTCCTATTCCCGATCGTTTAACCTACATAAGTAATTTATTTTTCAATTTCATTAACTCGAGTGTAAAACAATGTCGTACATAGGGTGAGGGTATTTATCAGTCAGTTCACCTGATTGAAATTCCTGTACTGGCTTAAATATTTTTTAAGAGCCCTGCTGAACATTTCAGCTCTGTACTACCATTAGAAGTATTTTTGGCCGCGCCTCCATACAAGCGGATCCACTGTGGCTTGGTGAATAGAAGCTCGCATACCAAATTTCAGCTCGATAGCTCTTAATCTACGGCTGTAATCGTGTGGAAATACAAAAAATGCGATCTAAACCAAAAAAATGTACGAAAGCGCCCTCTACCGGCGCTTAAAAATAAAAATAAATTTCAAGAATGGATTCCTCGACCCCAAAAACAGTAAGATACCACAATTTTCCGGGATAAGTAGCATTATTTTATGACTTTTTTAATGAATTTTTCTTGTTAGCCAGCGTTCAAAAATCACCAACTTCAAATGCGTGTAAAAAAAAATCTCGCACTAAACTTAAGAAATCCCTTGAGAGTTTTGTTATACATAATGTCAACTTTCATTTGTATTTGGTTTCATCCCATTCCGATTTTTGTTGTTGCACAGTGTAATCTAAATGTATTGTAGGTAGATTTTTTACCTTTGCAATCATTTACAATTTTAAAATTGGAAATTAATATCCGTTGATGACATAAACATTCGTTGAACTCCCCTGGTTGGTTGCTGATTTCACACCTTTTTGCCTATATGTTGAAATATGCAAACATTTTTTTTACATTTAGAATTTCCTCGCAATTAGCCTGATAATGCCCCCTTTTAGACATTTGCTTAACCATATCATCTGCTCATAAATTCCTTAGATTCACATCCACTTTTCTGTATCATCGAATTCCACTCAACTTCCTCAAAGTCCATAGAAAAAATGCATATAATGTTTGTTTGTGCTTGTCTTACCGATGATTTTCTTTAATATCACAATCCGAAAACCAAAAGCAAAGGCAAAAGAAAAAGAAAAAAATTTGCATAATTAACATGTGAACTCATTAAAAACTTGTTGCAACTTCATAAACAAGATAAAAATTAAACTGCGGCGACACGAAACCGTACAAAAAAAGTAGAAAAAACTTGCACCACTCAATCGCGCACACAAGATTTCAGACACACGAGCATTTGCATAGATGTTGTTGTTGTTGTATTAACGTTCAACTTAAAGGAAGTGAGACTTTACGCCTCATATGCTGTCAATCGTTTGCGCTTCAGAGCATTTAAGCGTTGCCAGCCTTATTTGCCTCATGACGGAGATGCACACCTAAGCAACGACGAGACACGAACGAACATACCAGTCAGCCAGCCACAGCGGCAGTTTCGATACAAAAAATGGTTGCAGCTGTTCTGAACCACCTCTACCACACACACACACACCCAACTACGAACATCGCCGTGAAAGTGTTTAAATGCTGAAATGTTTATTGCACCCTACAGCAAATGTAGTGTGCCACAGTGCAGCACAGTATCACCAATGTTGGCATCGATGCGGGTGAAGATCAATATTGTGAAATTATATGGAGGGGCCGCAAATTGACAGATGACAATAGTTTGGAATTTAACACCTTAGAAAATGAATGTCATCTGTTGATCGGGGTGACGGTGATGGCAGATGTAGCTGATTCGTTAAGATTTTAATAAGGCCATGGAGTACTTTAAATCCATTAGCGTACAAACAGTTCAAATGTCTTTAAAGAAGATCCAAATAAACAACGCAGTTTACAGTGTACAGTATTGAAAGTTGCAAGGAATCAATGACTCAGTGACTCCAGGAGTCATATAATTATTAATACTTATAATATTTTATTAAAAATGTGCCTTTGCTGCAATAAAATCAACAGGTATAGTTTAGCCACGATCCAATAATTATGATTTTATACCTCAAAGTTTTGATTATGTCAAGTTTCGAGGGTTCCAAAACTCAGTGAGAGTCAATAAATGGACAAATCTATGATCTTGTTACTGGTCGAATTAGATTTTAATAATTTATTAATGGCATACCTCTACGAGTCCTTCAAATGATGATCAAATGATTCAAATATTCATGTATTAAATCATGCAAATTTCCAATATTTAATTGTCAGGCAGGTTAAATTCCTTTACACCCCATGAATCTCGGCACTTATACTGCGAAGTTGCTGTCGACAACATCGAGGAGGCCGGCAATGAAAGAAAAATCTAGATGACTGTAGCCGGGAATCGAACCACGGATCTCCCGAATGATAGTCGCGCCTTTTAAGCACTATGCCACTTCCGGTCCTCGTCAGGCTAAGTTGCATTGGTTAAATGATACAACGTTTTTAATAGTTAAGATGGCAATGTCCCGATGATTTAGTAGTTTTAATTTTATTATAAACTTTAACTTCCAATGACTCATTGCTTTACACCCATTCTGCAACATCCTGCCCCTGTTGATACATGTGATGCTAGCTATTTGTACATCAACGCTAATGAGCGTTCCTCAAATTCCTTCCATTCTGGTTGCAAAGGCCGCCATAGCTAAATCTTTGCACCTCTCTATATGTAGGTACATAACAACTAAGTACATGCATTATTTATTTATATACCCAAACATGTAAATGGCGATAATGACGAGCAAAAAGGCATTAAATCTTCTTCCTCATTTCCTGGGCGATGTTGGCAAGAACCAAATGCAAAAACAAAAAATGATATTAAATTTAATCTGAACGCCTTTTCCTTTGAACATTATCTCATGTTGGCTGCCTTTTTGTTCTGTGTGGCGTTTAAGGTACATACGCACACATGTGGCATGTAGCCTTGACTTAAGTGAACGTATGTAGCAGATTGGTACTTTTTTTGTGTGTATTGTATATAGTGTGTAACAAAAGAATTTCTACAGGCAGGTACAAACTTTGGCCCTGCCGAAAAAAGGGTGTCTTTTTTGAAAAGTGTAAAAAAATTTTACGGAAAACTAAACTGCTATATAAAGTAGAAACGAATGGTTTCGCATGAACCCGTTTCCCGCTGTCTCTGCTGTACAAGATTAATGACAGCAAAGTTAATAGGTACAATTGGTTTATATTGGGCTCACATGGTGTTTTGTCAATGGCATACAAATAGTAAAATTAACATATGTATCGTGTATTCGTCTTAAAAGGCATCATTTTTCATAATTTATTTTTAAATGAAGATCGACAGTTCCTAAAATCTATACGGAATGCATGGCAAGACGTTGATACTCAAGGGGGAATGCCGAAATCTTTTTTAATTGACAATTTATAACTGTAACTGTAGCAGCAAAGAGAGTAATGAGTAAACATAGATTTTGCAGCGAAAACCTTTTTAATGGGTGAGAATAGAAGCTAAGCTGGTGAGTAGTGAGTTCAAAAATGAGAGAATGAGAATGACCCCAGGTACTACAAGAACAATTTCAGTTCACAATTATTTCAAAATTTGAAATGGTTGGTAGATTTTCAACGATTGTATGAAATTTTCCAGTACTAAAACTTTCTTAAACCATGATCTTAATACTTAATTTCCCTTTACACGCCATGAGGTATGGGATAGCTTTTCGCGTTGTTGTGAATTAACACGCTTTCTATTTTTGGATTCACAACTAACGGCACCTACTTGTTTATCGACGAATGCGAACGTGACTGTTTGAGAAGCTCTTACTAGACATGCCGATTGACTCGACATTAATACTGCGAAGTTGCTGTCTACAACATTCGAGGGGAGCCGACAATGAAAGAAAATTTTTCTTTTAAGATGACTGGAGCCAGGAGTTGAACCTGTGATCTCTCGCATGGTAGTCGCGTGTTCTAACCACTATGCCACGGCCCGTTCCCATGATCATGGATAAGAAATATGCGAATTTTTAACTTGATGGAACAAAAAAAGACACAAGAGAGAGTCTAACATGTATAGGTTTTATCCTTCGAGAGAATAAAATAGCATACAGGTATAGTATTTCCCAGTGTGTCATGCGGATCCGATACTGATCCGATTCTACGGACATTTTATCCGAATCGGATCCGATCTGGATTAATTTAAATAATATTAAATTCCCCTTACACCCCATGAATGTGATGCGTCTCGTTGTGTTTTAAATTAACACGCTTTCTGTTTTACATTCACAACAAACGGCACCTACTTGTTTATCGACGAATGCGAACGTCACTGTTTGAGAAGCTTTTACTGGACTTGCGAAGTTGCTGGCGACAACATCGAGGGGGCCGGCAATGAAAGAAAAATGTAGATGACTGGAGTCGGGAATCGCAACACGGATCTCCCCCATGGAAGTCGCTTGTTCTAACAACGATGCCACGGCCGGTAAAATCGTGTAAAAACAATCTCTATTGGCATTAATTGTCAATAGGAAATGTTCTTCAACCGAACTATGAAACAATAGTCATCAACAACAAACCCGAACGTACGCACCCAACGAAATAGTTTGGTTGTGTGCGGTGGAACTTTTTTCTGATTTTGTATTGAATGTGAAACAAACGTGTGTGGTGTTGCATTCATAACACTCAGCAGAAAATGACTGTTTTGCAGGTCCGTGTGAATTTCCAATCGTGACTGAGCAAAAAAATTGTGCTTCCGACCTCGCGAGGCTATAACATGCCTATCTCTGTTTCTCTGTCTGCACTTGTGTCTGAATTTGTGTTAAATGTGAAACAGTCGTGTGTGGTGTTGCATTCATAACACTCAAGCAGAAACTGACTGTTTTGAATCAAACAAAACAATCAGGTACCGTGAGAATTGCCGATCGTAACTGTGTGAAAAAAGATTGTTTTTGGCCTCTCGAGTCTATGACATGCCTTTTACTGATACAGTGTAACTATTTATTGCAGATTTTGAGCCGGCGACGTCATTGGCCTCTGCTTTTTTAGTGGACCAAACTGATTTTTTTAAATTTAACAATTTTGGAAATTTATATTTGTCCAGATTAAAGTATGTGTTTTTAATTACACATGTTATATATGGGCATTTCCAGGATGGCAAACGTGACATTTGTACGCCTTTAAAGTAATAAATTAATAACGAAATCTTTGTATTTGTTAAGCCTGTTAACATTTTCTGATAGCATAATTCAAAGAGGTGACCAGATCATTAACGCAATCTTCCAGTCCTTTTAATCATAAAAGAAAAAAAGATAAGCTGTGGACATTTAAATTTGATAAAATTAAAGTAGTTGTCTTTACTAACGCAAATAAAAAACATTTAACAACTTTTTATTGTTCGATCGCGGCAGGCCTTTCTGTGAAATTTCCCATATTGTATTAAATTTTTATCACTATGTCTTTTCCATGCATTGTTTTAACCTAAAAACAACTTTGTAAATATCAAATTGTGGTTCCAGAATGATGGCGTGAAATGTCACACAGCGGATGTTATTCTTCATGAACGTTTCCAAGGGTACGCTTATCTACCGCAGAGGTGATGTGAATTTGTCACCAAGATCGCGCAATGTTACTTTACTATACTTAACTTGTCGGTTTTTCGAAATCTCAGGTCTATTCAAAAATGTTGCAATTGAGCGATGTCCTTAAAGTAAATATATAAATATAAATATAGGCATATTTATTGTATATTGCACAACTTAAGCCGACGTCATCAAGAGAAACTGCGACGGTCATTTGAATGATTCTTTATTTAACACATACCGGCATACATGAGGCTTTCAAACAAAAAAAGGTTTTCGTTAATATCTTTTACACTGCTTATTTTATTTTATCGCAACATCAACCTGTCCTTATTAACAACAATGTATCAAAGTGATAGGCATACCATAGCCTCGCAATAATCGTTATTATTCACACAGCCACGTTCGGCAATTCACAAGTATTCAAAAGTTTTGTTTGATTCAAAACAGCCAGTTTCTGCTTGAGTGCTATGAAAGCAACATCGCACACGCTTGTTTCTCATTCATCACAAAAACAGACAGAGTAACAAACTTTAACGATTGTTGAAAAGCATGACAGCCCGGTTGAAAGGAGAGCTGTAGCTTTATATTAAACTACAGCAAATTTAACATTATGACATATCGGAAAGTAGATTCAACTTTATCCAGTTTTATATAAATATAATTTTGTTTAAGAAAGTCTTCCCACTAAATTGTCCCCTTCTTAAACGCAACCTTCCCCCTTGCCTATAGTTAGTTACCTGATACCGATCAAATTGCTCCCCAGTATTATTATCTCAAAAGTGTTCAGTTTTCTCGTCGACAGGCGCCACTTTGTGGTTTAATATCAATTAAGGGACCAATCAAACTGATCACAAAAGAAGCAAATACAAAAACCCAAGAAAGAAAAACATTTGTGTGTGGCACCGATTTCAGACACCTGATACGATTTACCTGTACATAAAATATTTACTCAGCCTATATAGAACATCAACACACTCATATGTATGTCTGTATGCACGTATGTACTATCATTATAGCCATTATGACCATCATTACTTTTATTGTTCAAAGAATGTTTTCAATGCGATTACTTTGCTTTTGCCCTTTTTCTTTTCATCTTTTTGTTGGTCTTTTCATCTTCACAGGCCTTTTAAAGACGAATGGCTGTAACTATTTTAAATGCATTAAATCGGCCGGTCTACTGGCTGACAAGAAAATCTGTTGCTGGCCATTAAAGCCAGATTATCGAAGAGGCCTTAACTATAGAATGGCAGCCCCCAAGTACCCCTGTGCTCTGTGGTGTCTTCTCTAAATTTAGCCAACATGTGTGAGAGCTTGTTGGTCTGTCACTGTCTGTACAGAAATACATATATGTTATCCATACTAAACTACACATGCAATATACGGCTGACTATGCTGCTGCTGAGCATAGCACCGATGATGTGATGTTTCGAGAGAGTTATATCTGCACACACACACACACAAAGTATAATTTTGCACCTGTCCATGTGCCTTGGCTATCAACCCATAAACATTTTGAAATGCTTTGTAAACAAAACTAAAACTAAAGGAAGATTTTCTCTGTGTGGCCAAAATAAAACAACAACAAAAAAATGATAATGACTTTTAGAAGATATAGTTTTTGTATATGCGACTCAATGGGATTTTTCTCTAGTGTTTTCTTTATTTATCCTATTTCACTTGCAGTTGTTTTTATTTTTTGCATATTCATACTTACATTGTTATCGTTAAATCCAAAATCTCCGTAAGTAAAGGAAATTTATAATCTGCAAAACAAAAGAAAGAAAAATGGTATATTCAAAACATTGTTTGTTAATACAAAATAGTTGGCAATGGCTCATATGCCAAAAAAAAACGAATATTATAAATTGTAAACTACAACGTACAAATACAGGAGTTTTCAGCTAATGCAGCTAAAACCCATAAGCCATTTAATTTTAATCGTGGATTTAACTATGGTTTACTGAGTGTCTAGGAAAAGATCGCAGATAATCTGTCGAGAGGGTTGCTGCAGTGTTGTTATCCAGGTGCTTTGTATTTCCATGTATGAGATTTCGTATTTCTATGAAGAGAATGAATTCAAGTTGTTTCAGGAGGAGGTTTCTATTGGATTTTATTTTGTGTTGTCAGTTTTCTGATTTTCCAGGAAAAACATTACAAAGAGAAAAATTCGTTCGAAAATAGGGGTTAAATGGAAAAAGGACCTTGTTTGATATATATATATTATTTATTGTCTCAAATTTGTATGCCCGTTGCAGTTATACTTAAATGTTTTAACAGATTGAGAGTGTGCACAAAACTCATTATTTTTTGTTAAACAACGACAATGCAATCCTTTCTTTAAATACACCTTTCCTTAGTTGGGTATTGTTACTGTGACTGAAGGTTTTTTTATTCGCAAGGGACAAAAGAGTTATGGATTTGAATAGTTTGCATAGTATTTGGACGACTATTAGAGTATCACATCTTTTATAAGCACAATCTAATGATAATGTTTTTAATAAGTTTGACATATGGGGTAATTAGAAAAAACGGCAAAACACGACATTTCAGTACAATTAAAAAAAAAAAAAACGTAATTTCCCTTTGCACCCCATGAATGAGGTATGGGATAGCTTCTCGCATTGTTGTGAACGCTTTCTATTTTTAGATTCACAACTAACGGCACCTACTTGTTTATCGACGAATGCGAACGTCACTGTTAGAGAAGCTCTTACTAGACACGACAATTGAATCGACGCTTAATACGGCGAAGTTGCTGTCAACAACATTCGAGGGGAGCCGACAATGAAAGAACATTTTATTTATTTTTTTTTCTTGTTTTTTTTTTAAGATGACTGGAGCCAGGTTTGAACCTGCGATCTCCCGCATGGTAGTCGCGTGTTCCACTATGCCACGGCCGGTCCCTTCAGTACAATTTAGTCGACAAAAATCCAACACATTTTGATGTGATGTATTATACGAGACCGGCCGTGGCATTATGGTTAGGACACGCGACTACCATGCGGAAGATACCAGGTTAAACTCCTGGCTTCTGTCATCTAAATAAAAATTTATTTTATTGCCGTCCGCCCTCGATGTTGTCGACAGCAACTTCGCAGTATAAGTGTTGAGTAAATCGGCATGTCTAGTAAAAAGCTTCTCAAACAGTGACGTTCGCATTCGTACATAAACAAGTGGGAGCCTTTTGTTGTGAATCTAAATGGAAATCGTGTTAGTTCACAACAACGCGAGAAGCATCCCATACCTCATTCATGGGGTATAAAGGGAAATTAAGTAAGTAACAAAGCATACGTTATTAATCTTCGATTTGATAAAAGCAATTATCGTACTAGCCCAGCGGCGGAATTTGAGAGGCCTTCCTCATATAATGCATGCAGTAGTCCTTATTTGGTAATAATTTTTCAAATAATGAATGCAGATCGCATGATTTTTCATCAGATTCAGGTATAATATGGACAGACCTGCCAAAGACATGTAAAAAGAATGCAAAGGGATTCCATACACATCCCCTCTCACTTCTTATAACAGGGGTGTTTTATGCCTTCTAAATGGATATAATTGTTAATAGGTTTTCTTTCAACTTTAATGAAGGCCTGCATGAGGCCTTTGCAAAGAATGCAATGGGATTTCATACACATATCCTCTCGCTTCCAAATAGCAGGGGTATTGCATGTCTTCTAAATGGAAAGACTTGTTAATTACCGTGGGAGGTGTTCATGTGTTTTTTTTTTTAAACTGTGTATCATTTGTTTCAACCACACAGCTCAAATGCATCTTCGTAGGCTAGACAGTAGCATGGCTAACTAACAATCACGAGGTAGTGGGTTGAAACTCCAGCAAGGTTTACTGTCGTTCGAAAAAAAAATAAGTGTAAGAATAGATAGAAATATATAGAAGTGAGAAATATCTAAAAATAATCGGTGAGCTCTCAAAAAAACTAAATAATTTGAGGACCATAAGTCCTTTTTATAGAAAGCTTTCATAAGTCCTTCTTATAGAAAGCTTCCATAGGGCCTTCTTATAAAAAACTTTCATAAGTCCTTTCTATGAAAACCGGCAACGGAAGGCCTTCTTTTCTAATGTCACGCAATGTTAAATATGAAAGGAATAAAGAAGGTCAAGGAAGGCATACCGGATCCACAAGAAGCGCTTCAAACTCATGAATGGAGGCCTTCCTTCTCATGATTTCCACCGCTGGGAGGTTAGGCTACATTAAAACGGCTGTAAGACGACACTGTGGTTGGTACACTAAGACTAATTAAGCACAAAGCAAATTCGCCTTTCTATGACCCAACAATACGAGTAAAATGTTAAGTTAATGTTTCTGTAACTGCGAAAGTCCTACCTATTGGCAGGTAAAATAGGTTCTTAGTCCCCTTTTTGTTCACCTGCAGATAGAGAACTTGTTTACAGGTTGGAGTTAGTCTCAATTTAACATTGAGTATATTATATGCGCTTTGTATATTATCGACACTGAAAGAATATGTACCGTAGTACGATGTCCAGATTTTTCATCCGCGAAGCAATTGTCATATTGCCTATGCAATGTTGAACGTATTGTTATTCTTTATTGCAGATTAATGAAATGTATTATTAACTTTTGAATTAAGTTTCATTTATAACCACCATTACTGAATAAAGGAATGACAAACTATTACAGTAAGTAACATTCAACTAACATGCTATTCATTTAGTGATTATACGGTAAATTATTGTATTTTTACAGAACACGCGTACTTTTTTATCAGCTGCCATCTTATTATTGTTTGGTATTGTTTGACAATTCGTCATGGAAAGACCCACACCCCAACACTGTCTTTAAATTATTCAGCTTTATTACAAACGACTAGAACCAACACTTTCCGCAAACTTGTGCCTACGGTATGGTATAATACACGATGACTTCCAGCACATAGTGAGGAGAATATTGCGGCTAAAGAACGTGGCTGTATGTAGACCAGATATGCGGTACCGTATTATAATAAAGGACGTTTTGTTTATTGAATATTAAGTCCACAATGTCAACGACATGTGGTTTCGACGCTACAACACACTTTGCGAGCGATGCTATGGCTTTATTGAGAAATCAGTTTGGTGATCATCTAACATCGAATTTCGGACCTATCAACTGACCTCCTAAATGGTGGCCAGTTCGCACCCTAAATATATTTCTTTGGGGTTAGGTAAAATCAGAACTCTTCATCGAGAAGCCCGCTGCTGTTCAACGCCTTTCTTATGGCAATGCTTGTCTCTTATTCGCGGCCAACTGGTTCGTAACGAATCTGTCAAATCCCGATTACATTGACTTTTTTTTACTTTATTATGGATTCAAAAATGGATCCGCATCCCTAATTCTGCATATAGGCATCTCATACATTGCTTGCTTTCCCAGAAGGACATAAAAGGCCTTATAGGACGCCTTCAAAAGCAGTAAGTAGGAATGCGCTCTGCATTTCCTCTTCTTTTCCAAATAACATAGGGTGTCATTGGGAGACAAGGCCTTCCATCGTCGCTTCCGTTAAGAAGGCCAGATGGAAGGCCTGCATACAAATGAAAAATGGACGCTGGTCACTCTCAAATTGTTTAGTTTTTTTTTAAATATTTGTTACTTCTATATATTACTCCCTATACTTATACTTTTTTTTCTTACGACAGTAAACCTTGCTAGAGTTTGAACTCACTACCTCGCGATTGTTAGTCAACCATGCTACCATCTAGCCTATGAATATGCATTTGAATTGTGTGACTCAAACTAATCATAAACTGTTTTAAGAAAAAAACACGAACAACTTCCTCGTCGCCTTTTGTTTTCATGCCTTCTATGAGAAGTGAGTCGCAATGTGTATACACACGAAATGGTGGAATAACATTTCATCGAACACGTTGATTCTGCCTTCTGAAAGAAGGCCTGCAGCAGTGATCTTAAAAGAATGGAGGGAACAAGTGCTCGGGATATTTTAGAAAGGAAGGACAAGGCCTGCTTTAAGGCATGACATGACATTGAAATGTCTCAGAGGGCCTTGTTTCATGCCTGCTTGTAGAGACCTTGCTTATTTCGCTGCTGGGTTATTCCGACAGAAAGAGAACTAATTAATGTATTGGTATTTTGTACAGTGCGATAAATGCGTTTAAAAATAAGATTTTGTCTAAAGCGAAAAATCTTTACTAATTATACCTCCACCCCACGGGTAAGAGGGTATATATCATTTGATACGACTCAAAAGTGTAACACATTAATGGAGTCACTTTAGACCCTAGATTTCTTTGAACCAAATTCGATTCATGACTTTGTGAGTCGTTTGAGCCATGTCCGTCTGTCCGGTTAATATTTCCCCGAAAACAACTTAATGTATTGCAAATGAGCTACATGGCCTTATGGTACCGCTCCTTCTGGTACCTCCCATGTAAATGTACCATCCCGCCCACTTTAGAAATCAAGTAATAATATAAAATAATGCCCAAATTCTATATTTAGTAAAGCTATAATAAGATAAAGTTTTGGAAAAACTGGAAGTATAGCCACGGCCCTTCTTGTACCTCCAGTACAAATGTACCACTCCGCCCACTTTAGAAATCGAGTAATAATATCAATGCACCCAGCGCGAACGTGCCCAAATTTTGTATATAATAAAACTATGACAGGCTAAAGTTTTGAAGAAAAAACTGGAAGTATAGTCACGCCTCTTCTGGAACCTCACATACAAATGTACCATTCCGCCCACTTTAGAAATCACCGAATGGGTGAGGGTATTTTCCAGTCAGTTCACCTGGCTCAAATTTTTGTACTGGTTATACCATCACCCGTAGGGATGAAGGTATATATCATTTGATACGACCCAAAAGTGTAACACATAGAAGGAGTCACTTTAGACCCTAGGTTTCTTTGAACCAAATTCGATTCATGACTTTTTAAGTCGTTTGAGCCATGTCCGTCTGTCTGACTGTCTGTCTGTCTGTCTGTCTGTCGGGTGGCTGTCCGGCTGGTACGCACGATAACTTTCGAAAGACGCAACCAAATGTTTTGAAATTTTGCACGAGTTATTATTTTCTCAAAACTACTTACGGTATTGCAAATGGGCTACATGGCCCCGCCCCTTCTGGTACCTCCCATACAAATACATCATTCCGCCCACTTTAGAAATCGAGTAATAATATCAATACACCCTAGGGGATCGTCCCCAAATTTTGTATTTAGTAAAGCTATAACAGGATAAAGTTTTGGAAAAAATTTTGAAAGCCTAGCCACGCCCCTTCTGGTACCTCCCATACAAATCTACCTTTCCGCCCACTATAGAGATGGAGAAATAATATCAATAAATTAAACGTGATCGTACCCAAATTCTATTTTGAGTAAAGCTATAACAAGATAAAGTTTTAGAGAAAAAAATTGGAAGTCTATTCACGCCCCATCTGGTACCTCCCATACACATCTGGTACCGCCCACTTTAGAAATCGATTAATATTATTAAAAGACCTAACGCGATCGTGCCCAAATTCTGTATTTGGTAAAGTTTAAGCAGGATAAAGTTTTGGAGAAAAAATCTGGAAGTCTAGACACGCCCCTTCTGGTACCTCCCATACAAATGTACCACTCCGCCCACTTTAGAAATAGGGTAATAATATCAATACACTCGATACGATCGTGCCCAAATTCTGTATTTTGTTATATTATAACAGGACAAAGTTTTGGAGAAAAAATTGGAAGTCTAGACACGCCCCTCATGGTACCTCCCATACAAATGTACCTTTCCGCCCACTTTTGGGATGTAGTAATAATATCAGTACACCCAACGCAATCGTGCGCAAATTCTGTATTTAGTAAAGCTATAACAGGATAAAGTTATGGAGAATAAATCTGGAGCCTAAATACACCCCTTCACGTACCTCCCATATAAATGTACCACTCCTCCGCCCAATTTCGAAATCGAGTAATAATATCAATAAAATATAAAATTATTTGTTTTACTGAGGGTAAGGGTAAATGTAAGTCGGGTTGCCCGACTGAAACTTTCTAACTGGTTTTAATTACAAATCGATTATTTTCAATAACTCAAGCCTTAAACAATATATTATATTGGGTGATGGTATTTATCAGTCAGTTTAACTGACTGAAATTTCTGTACTGGTTTTTAAAATCAATTGATTCAGAATTTTGTTACCAATCGTGTTGTGTACGTGTGAAAGCTGATTATGATCAGCCACTAGCCGCTATGATCGCTGTTTTATTGCAAGATAGACCCGGTCTTATTGTATGTGCATTTCATAGCCTCGCGGGGCTGGCAATAATCTTTTTTTCACAAGATCGGCAATTCACGCGTACACGAAAGTTTTGTTTAATTTAAGCTGGAGTCGGCCATGGCATGATGGTTAGAACAAGCAACTACATTCATCTATATTTTTGATTCATCGACGGCCCCCTCGATGTTTTCGACAGCAACTTCGCAGTATATTGTCAAGTCAATCGGCATGACTAGTAAAAGCTTCTCAAACAGTGATGTTCGCATTCGACGACAAACAAGTAGGTGCCGTTAATTGTGCATCTAAAAATAGATAGCGTGTTAATTCAGAATAATGCGAAAATCTATTACATAACTTATTCATGAGGTGTTAAGTTTTTAGTCTATACACCACGTACTTTTGTGTGTGTGCGTTCAGATATGCCTTCCACTAGTCAAAGGCAAGTTACAGCCCACGTAATCTCTGCCGACTCACAATTCGCTATACTATAAAAAATTATTATTGTAATTATTATTATGGAATAATATGTAGCACGACAGACCACATCAAACCTATCATCAAGAAACCATCGACAATCTGTCAGTTCCGTTTAATAAATCTATAAATAGAAAACGCTAATTGCGGGTTTCTGGCCCATATCTCATTTATGTGATGTAAATGGAAGTGATAGTTAGTACTTTTTTTTTAATTAAGTCGCTAGTTTTTACCGCAAATTTAATATTTTATATGCCTGACGACTACATTAGTAATACATACGAATAAATTTAAAAAGATGATGTTCAAAATTATGTATAAATTTTTCAAATTCCCTTCGTAGCAGAAATCTTCTTAACAAACACTTTATAGAATTTCTTTAATACCCGTCCAAAGCAGATCGCAAATATTCCTGGCGTTTCAAAAAATAAAACGGGCAATTTAAATGATCCCATCAAAGAAGCCGACCATAACATTTCATGGAATTTGTGATCGACCTTAAACAAATATAACTGCAGTATCATATACAACAATAACAAACACACAAATAATGTGAAAAATTTCCTAATAATTTTCAAAGCATGCAATTTTCTCGTCTATGCCATTCTCTTTGTCCATATAGTTCATTTTCACTCTCGTTAACAATAACGAAATGCATTGTGAAAAAATTCCTAGGATCACAGGACATCAACATATGTTTTGTATCAAATTTCTGCTCTTTTGTGTGTTAAGAGCCAAACAGTAGGCATCCAGATATGAGTAGGTAGGCGGCCACAAGTAAGGGACGGACGGAATCAACTGTTTGGGTGAGCTAAACTGACAAAATGAAGGACGGACGGACGGACGGACGGTTTGTGAAATATACATACATACAATTGTGAGAAATGTTTGTGAGGTATCAAATAACATTATAAATATAAATACATACAAAAAAATCATATTTCTAATATAAATAATTTATAAGCCGTAGCTAATTATGGCAGTCGACTCAAAGCTGTGGCATATGTAAAATACAAACAATACTTTTTTATGCTTCTAAATATTGTAGGAATGGGGTAGAATGTAAAACTCCATGAAATTTGAGGATGTTAATTTCATATTATCAATAATTAAGGGATTTTTAAATTCATTAGTATTCTAGAGAATTTGATGCTGACTTAACAAATACAAAAAAAAGCAGAAATGTTGTGATAGTTTTCGAAACTACACAATAAATTTTATAGCTGAACACATATTTAATGTTTGCATAAATTTGCATTTACTAGCGCTATTATAAAGTTTATTCTCATGTATAAAATAGTGTCGTCATGTGTGGCCTAAATCCATATGCCTTGCGGTTACTTTGAATAGTCATTAACAATCGTCACTAAATTGTAGTAGAGCGTGTGTGTTATTGATAGCTTAAATATTTTAGCTGATGTGGAAAACTACACCATTACTGTAGTCAATGGCAAAACATCAAAGGCTAAGCAATTTCCAAGAATCCTACCCTTTGTACGAGTATATTTTCAACATTGTAAAACTACGCAATGCAATTGAACTAGCGGTGACCTCATAAACAGGAACTACATGTAGACAGACACATTTAGCACTCAAAATCATAAGGAACCTATTTCCAGTGCCATAGACGTATCCTTAAGGACACCCAATAGTGTGAGATAGCAAAAAGGTTAACTTTTCCATTCTACCCTTAGGAGGACAGACATATCTACGGCAGTTCGGTAACGTTAGGGTCAACCACAAGATTGCTGTAAAATGTCCAATAAAACATCAGCATTAGTCAATCACACGATATAGGTTCGTAAGATTTTCAAAGAATTTGAGGCTGCTAAAAGGCTACCGACTGCCTCAGACAGTCGCCATGGCGACAAAGAGACACAGACATTGCCATGCCTTGGGTAATTTTTATAATTTGTTGTTGATTTTTTGATGGACTTACAGCCATGATATGATTGCTAACATATGTGAAATTTCTTAAACAGACACAAATCTTTTCAGGAGCTAGATGGGTGTTGTTTAGATTGGTTTAGTTTAGGGAACTGTTCGCTATTGTTAGATTAAATAAAGGAAAGAAACTTGAAATTTGAGCTTTCTTTCAAGCTATGTGTATATTTTTGTGGAAGTAACGCTAAACGTAAATTAATGTGAATCCAAGTAAAGAAATATATGAGTTGATACTGAAATCGAGCAATATAGGAGCAATGACTTATACATCCTTTTGGAGTAATAAGCAAGCGATCAAAGCGTTTTGTTTTGTTTTGCTAAAAAATACTCTTTGTTGTAATATTTCTTGACATAACTGTAAATTTTTGTTATTTTCGTTTTATTTGCCTCTTTTCTCAGTTTGCTATTTGTCTTCAAAAGACGTATTTTAAGTATTTAATTTATATGTATTTGCGGCCGTTCAGGATATAATAAAGATTACTCTCTTCGTGCTCTCTCAGGAAATACAAAATATTACTCTTTCAGTAGATAACAAAGATTACTTCCTTTGTACTCCATCAAGAGTTAAAAAGGAGAGCGGAGGAGTCCATTAAGAGTACAAAAGGAGTATTTCTTTTATAGTTCATTAAGTGCTCAAATGGAGTACTAGGCCGTAAGAGCATGCAATGTTAAAAGAGAGAACAAAATGCATGAGGCTCGGAGTAATCAATTACTCGCAAAAGAGCAATCCAAGATGCAATTTTTTGCAGAGATGGTTTACAGGAATGCAATTTTTAATAAAATAGGACTAACTACGACATTCATTAGCTATACGAATAATACAGTCTTTCTAAGCAAATAGGCAGAAATACCCTCGTATTAAAACTATTTCATTTATGTTTATACACAAAAATTATCAAATATGGTAAAATAAAGAAAATGTTAAAAAAAACTGTGACACAAAGTGAAGGTTTTTGTCTGGGGTCGAAATAATTCCTTTACGGAATAAAAGGCTTAGGTGAGTATATTAAAATTCCGGGAGAACAAATCCGCCATATGTCGAACTTTTATTTTATGGCCTGGTGAAGTTTCCAGTTTAGAGTTTAAAAAAGGTCCTAAAAATCTATGTTTAACGCATTCGTGCATTTCTTCTTATATCGAAAAATGTCAAAAAATATTTTTTAATGGGACTTTGCAACATTACAATGTTTTACCAGAATGTTGCTTAGAAACTGTTACATCGTTCTAAATCCAACTTTAACTAATGATTTGTCTCTTTTCAAGGCACTGTGTGTGAACAGCGACCTGAATGAGTTGAAGTATCTATAAATCTTATTGGTTTAGTCCCTTTTCGATATCAGTTGAAATCTAACGACGATTTTTTTTCTGGAACATTTAAACATTATATTATTGACTAGTCACGTGTCCTTTTCGTCCTTATTTCCCGATGAGTCGACACAGTCGAACTTCTCTATACCGTACTCACTGGGTATAGAGAAACTACTGATTATTTGGTTGTATATGTAAACACTAGCTTCCCAGCGGCGAAAGGGAGGACCTAGAAGGCCTTATGGAACGCCTTTAAAAGCAGTCAAAAGGCCTGCGCTCTGCATTCCCTCTTCCATTCCAAATAACATAGGGTGTCTTTGGACGCAAGGTCTTTCATCATCGCTTCTTAAAATAAGGCATGATGGAAGGCCTGCATAAATATGAAAAATGTTGGATTTGAAAAAAAAAATTTTGCCTCAAATTGTTTAGTTTATTTTTAGATATTTCTCACTTCTATATATTTTTTCTATACTTACACATTTTTTTCCAACGACAGTAAACCTTGCTGAAGTTTGAACTCACTTTCTCGCGATTGTTTGTCAGTCATGCTACCATCTAGCCTATGAAGATGCATTCCAATTGTGTGACTGAAACTAATCATAAACTGTTTTAAAAAATAACACCATCCTCGTTGCTTTTTCTTTTCATGCGTTTTCTTATGGCTTCTATGAGAAGAGAGACGGAATGTGTATATAACAAATCATCGAAAACGTTGATTCTCCCTTCTCAAAGAAGGCCTATAGCAGTGGTCTTGAAAGAATGGATTGAACTTGTGCTCGGGATATTTCAAAAAGGAAGAAGAAGGCCTGCTTTTAGACATGTGAAAACAAGGCCTTGAAAACATGACGAGGAATGTCTCAGAAGGTCTTGTTGCATGCCTGTTTGCAGAGGTCTTGCTAATTTTACCGCTGGGATATCATTTAGATGCTATTTGGAGATATACATTTTTATAAACAAAGAAATTTATTTTTATGAAAGAACGACGTTATTCTCGTTTGCCTCAAACTTTGAAATTACTCTCCATCGACAAAATCTTCCCATCTATTATGGAAGGAAAAAATTTCATCCGTGATATTATTATTTGTTTCCATACATGTTCATTGTGCGTGCATAAAGTCATTGGAATTTTGTGACTGCTAAAAAAATATACTATAGAGAGATTTTGTCAGTACAAAAATACCAGTTGTGTTGTTAAATAAGCTTCGTTACAGAGAAAACTTCACTACAGAGACATAAAAAAGTGTGAAAAAAAGTAGAAAAAATTTACTGTTTTTGAACATATTCGTTACAGAGAGAAATCCGCTATAGAAAAGTTTGACTGTAGTTTGTTGATACATATCAATAAAAATTAAAGATATGGCATCGAAAATTGCGACATTAAAGACAAGATGAAATTTTTATATTTTTGTTTCTCAAAACTTTATTTAAAGAGAGTCATGAGTGAGATTCTCTAAAAATTGAGAATAATTCTTGTAACAGTTTCAGTAAGTAAGTGCTAAGCGTTAAGAGCTAGATTTTTAGCGACACACTTCAAAAATTTATTTTACTTATTCATAAATTGTATTTTATTGGCCATATTTTTTTCTAAATAAATGACAAATAGGAATACATATCAAAGCAAACACAAATATTCATAATGATTTATAAAATTTTTCGCTAGATTTTATTATTAACGAAAAAAATTATTTAAGCAGAAAACTTCTAGAAAATGTAGTTTGTCCAAAATTTTTGACAATTTCATATCATTAACATTTGTGTACAATATTTACTAACATCTGTCTTATATTTGTCTGAAGGGCTTAAGAGAAATTTCTATATCATATTGTTAAGTTTGCATGCACATATTTCGCTAAGTCATATGACAACCGATAATGTCAGAAGCATTTGTTTATTTTTAAACTATACTAAGTGTGGGCATATGAATATATGACAGCTGTTTCAAACATCAAATACAAAAAATGGCTTAAGCATACATCATTTTCTTTTGTTATAAGAAGATACGTTTATTTAAGTAAAAATAATTTTAGTATGTAAACTTAAAACCTATTTTCCCTTTATATCCCATGAGTGAGGTATTGTTGAGATTTAAGACGCTTTCTTTTTTTAGATTTTCAACTAACGGCACCTACTTGTTTATCGAAGAATGTGAACGTGACTGGTTGAGAATTTCTTACTAGACATGCCGATTGACTCGACACTTATACTGCGAAGTTGCTGTCTACAAAATGGTAGTCACGTGTTCTAACCACTATGCACGTTGTTAAATTCAGTCCAGAAATTTCTATCATGTAAACTGACTGATATATACTCTTACCCTTACCCTTAACCAAATTCTAATATCCTCCAGTTGTCCGTTTAAAAGTCATGGGAGAAATATTAATTACACTGTAAGTAAAATTTGAACTTTTGAAATGACACACAAAAACACCGAGACACCCCAACCAATTTTTGGGTCATAAAACCCAGTGTTATACTCCGTTTTAAAAAGTTAGCTCAAAATAACGAGATATTTCGATTTTAAATTTGTAGTAGATTTAAGGTGATTTTTGATTTTATTCTTAACGTTGTTTTAAGTTTGAGTTTTTTTTGGCCAAAAAACACTAAGTACTAAATTGTTCCTTTAATAAAGAGAACAAACGTATTTTGTAAAAAAGATTAATTTTGTAACTAAAATTATGTCAGCATCTGACACAATTTGAGTTTTGGTGTGTTAATGATTTAATATACTAAATTTCTTATACATATTAATACTGTATATGCCTTGATCAACAATTATTCAATTTTTGTTTGTAACTTTCTACACATTCCTTACAACAACTGCTTAGGGTCATATGTATTAAACAATATACAAATAACAGTTACTTCATGTTTCTGGGAAATCATTTTGTCTGATGGCAATCATTACATGTATATCGAATAGCCCCCCAAAATTATGTAAATCCAAACATTACAACCAATGAATACATTCTAATTTTGTAATTTAACATTCCACACTCACAGTTGATAATAAATGATAACAGCACCAAACAAATGACTTTGAATTTTCATGTAGAGCCTTAGGAAACTCTGCGTGATACGAAGGAAAACTTTAACCTTTGTCTGTTAATTTTAAATGTTTATTAACTTCAATGTTTTAAGCTTTAGTTCCCGGAAAAAATACTCCCAATTTGTGTTAATCATTGTTTGTGCTGGAAACTACCATGAATCGAATATTAGATTCATTCATTTTTGAACAAACAAACACCAAATCATTTTATATTTATTATCGACACAATTTCTCCATTCGGCACGTATTTTCAATTGTAAACCATAAAACTCAAATAGATAGAAAATTTTAAGCTGCATCAACAAAGAACTCACCATGTGCCCGCTAATGATTAATGTAGAAGACTCATGTGGAAGGGTTATCTTTGGGACAGGTAAGTAAGTACACGATATTGGAATGGATATTTGTACACGTTTTAATGGCTGTAATAAATCTAGTGGATAGTGGCGCGGAGCGCCTTTAAGAAACTCTTTAAAATTTGAACTCATTTAGAGTTAGTTTTGATGTTTGCAGCAGTATTATCAGTTGTTCGTTTTGATGCAACACGTATAATCGATTTATTTACATTGAGCGTATGTTTTTTTTTTCAATATTTGCATGTGAAAATTCACACTGGCATGACAAAAATGTGATGAAATCAATAAATTGTTTGATAATTATCGTAAGTAGATTACAACGGCCCACCATGTTAGTAATTACTAAAGGTGTAAAAGTTGGGGAGATGAGAAAGAAAAACTATGCAGTTGAAATTGTAAAGAAAGCACGGTTGGAAAAACTGCATAACATCGTTTGCAGCACAGTAAGGAACATTGTTAATTTGTTCATGGTATTACATATATGTTGTAACTCTATAAGTATTTAGTATTTCAAACTGGGCATATACTGTGATGGAGAACAACGTTTTTTTATACACGTATGTGGGCATTTCCAGGAAGGCGAATGCGACATTCATACACCTTTAAAGAGAAAAATTAATAACAAAATCTTGAATTTGTTAAGCTTGTTTACATTTTCCAATAGCATTTTAGTGGCACTCCGCTTAGTGCAAAATTCAGCAAACATGAGATGGCGAACGCGACAAAAAATAGAAGTTCAAATTAATTAAATGTATGTAGAAAAAAAATTAGCGTATGGAACTAAAATTTTTGAAACTACATAGAGTTTCTAGAATTTTTTTTTCTCGCCACATTTATCACGTGACATTTTTTCTCTGACTATATCTATATACACATATGGGCAATTCTGGGATTTTTGTTAATTAACGTAATTAGGGAATTTTATAAAATTTATATGCCACAAATTGTTGATCACGAATGTTGCACAAGAACGTCAATAAAATATAATCAACATTTTGCAACTAATTGATAGAATTTTAATACTATTGGAATTATTTACTATTGTAACAAATATATTATGATAAGAGTGCATCACTAAAAACGCCATTAAAAGTTCAAAGAGGTGACCAGATCATTAAGGCAATTTCGCAGTCCGTTTAATCATAAAAGAAAATAAGATAAGCTTTGGACATTTAAATTTAATAAAATTAAAGCATTTATCGTTACTAATAGAAATAACAAAAAATTATAATAACTGTGATTTTTTTTTTAATTTGTGGTTTCCTATATTGTCAATCGATGACCCAATGCCTCAAATGTATTAGTGCAAAATTTAAGCTTTGTAAGCTAACATCTTGAGGTGACGCATTAAACTTGATTTTTTGAAAGGAAAACAATGTTACAGGTACAAGTAAAAGTTTATTTTTAATATTGTTGTATGATTTATATTAGTTATTTAAAATATGAAAGAAAGTAATTACATTAAATTAAGTCAAAAAGAACAATGTATAATCTGAATTTTCAGAATCATATTTTTTGTACCAAGTGAGCGCATGCAAAAAGGTATGGTATGGGATGCTTCTCGCGTTGTTGTGTATTAACACGTTTTTTACTTTAGATTCACAACAAACGACACCTACCTGTTTATCGACGAATACCAACGTCACTGTTTGAGAAGCTTTTACTAGACATGTCAATTATCTCGACACTTATACTTTGAAGTTGCTGTCGACAGCTCGACGATGAGTTTTGGAACACTTTTGCCTCTTTAAGTCCATTTCAGAAAAAAGTGGAGTTGGTCAGTTTACGCAGTATACCATAGTTAACGCATGTATAATTACATAGAATATAAAAGCTCGGTTCGTTTTTTTCGAATAATTAGACATTAAGATGTTCATTATTTGAATGTTAAAATTTGTGAAAAAGTATTTTTACTATTTCGTGAATGCGGATTATAAGCTACTCATATAATGATATAAATACAGTACCTATGCTTTGATACAATCCCAAATAAGTTTTAGAATTCTCAATAGTTGGGGCCTACATTGGGCATTACGCATGACTATCGTATGCTTAGAAAACTAACGTTTAACTAATCGAAAAGATTTTAAATATTTTTGTACTCGTATGACATATTGATTAAAATGAAAAAAGTTGGTCTTCAGTCAAGTCCTTTAACGAGAAGAATGCTTTGATAATTAAAAGAAATTATTTGAAAATTCTTTCAATGACATGGGTATTGGATTTTTTTTTCAAATGTTTTCACAACACTTTGTAAAAGATCGACGTACACGAACAAAATATTTTATAAAATAAGAAAATAGACAAAAATTTATTTATTATTAAAAAAGCATTTAGAGATAAAAATTGTACAAAATACAGTCCTTTGTTAGAACGAAATTAGAATAAAGCAAAAAAAAGTCGATAAAGTCCCGTTATCAAAAGTCTCTACATAACGAAGTGTTGATTCAATAGCCTCTTTACAACGAAGTCATATAACTAATATAATATAAACAAGCAATAATAACACAAAATTTTATTAAAATCTAAAATGTACAATAGGTAAAATTAAAAAATAAACCTATGGAATAATGATTTTTTTTGTATTTCCCTTAAAAATTAAATTTGAATAAAAAAACCTATAGATATAACGATTTTTTTTGTATTTCTTGATATTTTTTTATACCAAAGTTTCACAGATAAATACATATAACGTTGTATCGAAGTTCGTTATATCGAAGTTGCACTGTACTAAAGTGTATCTCTAACAAATCGTCAAATCAGTTATATGTAATTTGTCGAATTTGTTTTATTGTAATTTTTTAAAGCTCCTGCGATCATCAATCGACCCTAAAATCCCTTTCGAGATATCTTGATTGGTTTTGAAGTTATCAAGGTCAGTAATGTTTAGAATATATAATAAATGTTCAAAATAATCAAGTTTTTTGGCTCTCCTAAAAAATAAAAGAAAAACACTTGACTGTTTTGGTCGGCGCAGCGACGAAATCACATTGTCAATGTGGCTTTCTTTACCCCGCTTGTTCGGCAAAACTACAATAGACACCTGTTCTGTAATGATTTCGTCGATTATAACACTCATTACTTACTAATTTATACTTTTCATAGTATACATCATTAACGATTTCGTTTAAATGCGTATATACTTATTTCATTAATCCAAAGTAAGCGAGCGTTGCGTCAATTGACTCCCATGCGCATCACTAGGGGATAGTAAAATAAACAGACATATTCATTTTCATATTTTTTTAATCTTCTCTTCTCTTTTTTAAGTGCCGTTATTCCCTGATGTGTTTGTAGTAAATAAAAAAAAAATAATTTAATGATCGGTATGTTAAACGGTGGTTGAAAAATTCCATTCAGTGTTTGATCTGTAAAGTCAACAACTGTGTTAGAAGTTTTTCGTGTTTGAATGCAAAGTTCTCCCGGCTTTTTTTTAGTATGGAATATAAAAGTAGCGTTCCTCAAAATGCATGAATAACTAAACCACTTGTTAACCGATTGTTACAAACAAATATGCGCTTTAGGCGTAAAAGCAAACTCTTTCTAAATAACAAAACCAACATTAGGGTATTTTAATAAAATTGTGGCTAAAAACATCTTCAAACTTAAAAAATAGTGAAAAAATTCGAAAAGTATGAATTTTTGACGCTTAACAAGACAGTTATAGGAAGATATCTATATATAAATATATTTCGTTGGAAATTTCTAAGATTCTTCTTCCTAAAACCGTCAACAAATCAAACAAAAAAACATGAAACCCCTCTTTTTTAACCGTAAGCCAAGATTTGGGACCATACACTATGTCACTCCCCAAGTTCCTTCAAATTTTTCCATTCTGTAGTAGTATATTATTAAAGAACTAGTTCACTCCACTTCATTATCTATTCCATCATATAATTGGTATCGACGAAAGTTATTACGAATTACCATTAGTGTTTTCGTCAATGGATGGTAAGCGAGAGGGTGGCGATTGTATACCTCCTATGGCATCCCCATGTTAAATTCGTCAATAAAACGTATGGCGGGTATATTGACGAGGAAGTACTGTGTCATTCCTGGTCATCGATGATATCATTACATATGTAATGCTTACCAGAACAAGCGGGATACATAATAGGCGAAATAAGTGGTTGCATAAGTTTGTAGTGTAAGGTTTTACATACTAGCATGACTAGCCAATTATTTTATATACCGCATGTCATTATTAATTTTAGAGTCCTGTAGGCTTAACTATTAAAAAATTATTAAGTTTGTTAAATTTAGCTAAACGATCAGACCCCTTTGTGACGAATTGTTGCACTCTGGTACATCATCAGCTGTATATAAATATGTTACATTATATCCACATGCGAAGTAGATATTAGCCGAAGATTTCCATGCACCAATCCCTGAAATAACCATTTTTAGACCATCTCCCTTAGGGATGAGGGTACATATCATTTGATACGAAAAAACGTGTAACGCATTAAAGGAGTCGAGTTAGACCCCAAGTAATATTTTAAGACCAAATTCGTTTCAGGACTTTTTAAGACGATTGAGCTATGTCCGTCTGTCTGGCTGGTGAGCAGGATAACTCGAGTAAACCTTAACGGATCGGTATGAATGGCAATTCATTGCCATTCCATTATTATATTAAGTATCGACTTTTTTATTGTTAAATTTAACAAACTGGTCTCTTGTATGTATTGATCTGTGATTTTGTTAAATGATTTAATTGGGGTTTTACGGTCTTTCGCTTTAATTCTAAATAAAAGATTGTTTTATTTTGCTATCCGACGTTTTGCTGGTATTTTCCAGCTTTTTGAGGGATTTTTTTTAATTAATAACACAGTGCAGCACTAAAATCTTGAACCAATTGAGACCATCAAAATATGAAAGTTTCTGATGGTAGAAGAAAACCCCTAGCTGCGTTTTGAATTATTAGCTAAGGTTTGTTTTTAATCCATATTTGAAGTTTTCGAAAATATGTATTGATTCTTAAGTCTATATCTCGTGAACTATTCGAAATTTTGCTTATCTCTCCTCGGCAAATTTTTACCTCTTAGTCAGATCTAAAAATGTTACCTTGAGATAAAATCAAAAAAAACAACAACATCTCGCCCAAAACAACAAAACTGTAAAAAAAAATCCTAAAATTTCATCACAGATTTTTATAGTATTTTTATTTATTTATTTCTGTTTTGTACCTATTTCATTTTTAATTTTGATAAACGTACAATTGAAAGTGATTTTTTGGTGCTTATTTGAATTTTTGATGACTTTGTGGGGCTATATCTATTTAAATCAGTCATCAAATGAAATCGGCTTGTTAAGAAGAGTTGTTTGTTTTCCCATTGGCTATCTTTTTGTTTTATATTGTCTGGTCGAGTTCGTAGCAATTTCTGAAATAAGTGTAAAAAACCATAGAAAAATATGACGAAATTTTTCGATTTTTTACAGTTTTGCTGATTTGAGAAAGATGTTTTTTTATTTTATCTCAAGGTAAAGTTTTTAGATCTGATTAAGAACTAAAAATTTGCTGAAGAGTGAAAAGCAATATTTGGAATAATTCGCGAGATATAAACTTAAGAATCAGTACATGTTCTTTGAAAAATCCTCCTCCCATTCGAAAATTTCAAAAATTAATCAAAAGAAAACCTTAGCTAATAATTAAAAACCCAGTTAGGGTTTTTCTTCTTCTATAATAAGCTTTCAGATTTTGGGGGTCTCAATTGGTTCAAGAGTTGTGAACCAATGGTACATTCAATGTTCGTAACAACACAAAACACATAATGTTAAATTATAAACAATCACAAAAATATAAAAACATCACAGATTTAAAATTTGGCTAATGTTTAATATCACAGCTGAAACCTTAAAACTAAATTATTGCTAGTGTATAGTTCGCATTCCGTTCGTCCACTCATTATATAAACATTGATTTTACTAAAGGTATATAATTTACTTACAATGTGTGCTGTTGCATTAATGATGACAGTTAATAATTCTCGTTTCGTTGATGCTAAGTTTGCATATATCCAAATGTTGTGGGAGCTATAGTTGAATTCAGCTGTGATGTATAGCAGTCACAAGTTGTTTTGTATATTTAGCGATATTAATGTGTTTAATATTCAAATGTTGAGGTATTTCACTAGTGGATTCCAAATTTCCACGTATGTTTTGTGGTTGTTTACTGATATTTTGAGAGTATCGTATATTTTGTTATTTTGCACTGCTTATGCTTTCGATTTTAATATTCACAATATTGAATATAATTATATGTTTACTATAGAAAAGTAGGTGTATTATGATTAAATTTAATTGCATTTAAATACAAATCCAGTATCGCGGAGTGGATGTTGTTAAAAATCGTGTAGTCAAAAACCACTTTATAATCCGTCGTAGTTGTTGGTAATTTGATGTTGAATTCAATTTCATTTTTGTGTACACTTTTGAAAAATGCCAAGTATTTTAATGCGAATATGCGTAAAGTTGTTTACATAAAAAAGCGGTTACACATAAGACGATATTTAAAGATATCACCATTTTTTTTAGTTGCTCATTATTTGTATGAAATTTTGTATAATATTGTTGAATAAATTTTGTGAATTTAGTATATATTTACATTTAAATTTAGTGTTATGGTGTTGGCGAAATTCGTGCTGTCAATTAATCGTTTGAAGAATTTCCTTAGTTTAATTATTTAACTTTTTGTTAAATATAGCATTGTTGGTTATAGATTTGTTTTTCTGTTGGTATTTAAAGCGATTTTTCTTTTTGTTTCATAAATACGTACATATAGGCTATTTATATATTTCGTTACTCATTTGTATGTATATTTAGATAAAACTTTTTTCGTTTAAGTAATGGCTTAATTTTGGGGTTAATTACTTTTGGGTTTGCATTACATTTATGTTTTTCTTCTAGATAAACTTTTGTACAGATTATTCTTATTTAAATGCGATTTTTGTAGGTAATTTTAGTTAATACTCATTTTTATTTGTTTAATTTATTTATTATTTATTCTATACGTAATTTAGAGATTTTCTGCTAATCCATAATGTTTACCATAAATTTAAGTTCAACTTTACTTGAGCCAAAATTATGATTTACACGTTTTTGAGGTGTTACAAGTGGTTCGCATGATGACCATTAAATGCTTTTCATTAAACTTCATAGCACAGTTAAAAGTTATATACAGGTATAATTGATTTTAATTCCACAAATCCATCAACTTTAAGGTTAACTAGCGTTACATGAAGTTTGCCTTATATACTAGACGTTATGTTAAATTTTATATTTTACACAAATTTTACAAGGAGTCTCAGCATTGCTTTTTTAAGAAACGCCGAAATCATATAAACTTCAGTTTAATTTGTAAGCAGTGATACCGTTTGTAAACATTTATAGTGTTTTCAATTTCCGTTAATCGGTGATTAATTCACTAACCGTAAGTTAATAACAAGGAAATTTTATTCTTTATTCATTATTTTTTTGTGTTTCTGTTTTTTTTTTTCATTAATAATTAATTTACGAGTTTCATAACATGTTCTCACTTTTTCCACGCTGCTTCATTTACTTTTTCCAATTTAATGAACCACGATTGTTAAACTCCAGTTTAAATTTTAGTTTTATTAACATTCATTCATGAAGTCTATTCACGAAGTCTCTTCTCTGTGTTTATTCCATTATTAGTTTGCGACAACACGACAACAACGACAACAGGCAAACCAAAAACCCACTCAATATTCTTTGAGGTAAACATTGGCTATTGTAATGGAAATTAACGCTCAATTTATGAACTTTTATTGTGTTGTGCCTTTCAAAACTGGCCGCAGTATAAGTGTTCGTCACTTGCACAGTCCGTGGTGCCAGAACAAAACCCACTAAATTTTCAAACGACCACCAACAAAGTCTCCTCTTTACAGCATTTTTTTTTATTCATTAACAACAATCAAAACTGGATTTGAATGCATAAATATTTATCACTAGATTTTCGGTCTTTGAATGGACTGACTTGGCTTGACTTGACTGCCTTTGCACTGCACGCTCCCTAGGCAAGACAAATCACCATCAACTTGTGTGGATGTGTGTGTCCCTTGTGTGCTTGTTAAAGGGAGTTGTGACTGTTTTTATTATTTTTGTGTTTTTTTTTGTATATTGGGGGCTTTCTTTTTTGTTTGTCAAATTTTTTTTTTCTTTATTTCATCCACTTTTGGGCATTTGGTTGAAAAATTCCTCTAATGTACACCAACCAACCATTCACTCACTGGCTGCACTGCACTTTTGGTTCAGACTCTGGTACACTCACTATTCACTAGACGACCGTCAATATATTTTTTAGCTCCATAGCTCCGTTTTCAATAGAAGAAGCACCACTTGTAAGCGAGTCTGGTTTTATTCTTGTATTCCTCTTGTGTGTTTTCTATCACAACAATTTCTATGGCTCTTTTGCTTTTTAAAATGGCGTTTAGCGTAAACCCGTAATTCTTTCGACAATCGTATAGAAGATATTCATGCTTCTCAACACACTCCATAAACTTATCCGACGCGTAAGCATGAAACGCTTCTCATAATATCCCAAAGTGTACTGATGTTTAAGTTCCAAAGAGAATGTCGCAACACTGTCCGCCTCAATGTGCGTGTGAGCCCAAGCAATTGGCAAGCAGGCAACTCAAACATGCAACTGCAACCTCTTTAATGCCCCCCATCTAGTTTGCTTTGCAAAGAGTTACAACATTGACGACGAGCGCTAATGTGATAATGGCAATAATGAAATAATATCTTCTCACTGCAGCAAAACGAAAAAACACAACAAATCATAAAAATTGTTTCCAACAATATCACTTGTGTGTAACACGCATACAACATATCACCGCAACAAGTCCGCTGTTGTGTCTGTTGCAACCGCGCTCTCCCTATGATGTGGAGAGCACTCACTTACTCTTGGCACAAAGTCATCAGTTCACATCAAACATCATACATTCCGTACTCAACTCAATCAAACACACACACTAAATGTTTTAGTTGCTCTCAAGTGGTGGTTGGATTGTAAGTTGGCCAAATTGTTGCCGTGTGGTAGCTCTTATGGAATATGGTTCATTATGGCACGAACTTTCGAGTGGTAAGGGTCACTGGGACGAGAGTTTGGGCCTGCCAGTTGACGGGGGAGGAGCTGTGCATTACGAATTGAGGTCTACCACTCAGCGGCTTGGGAATGGAATACAAATTTGTCGTAATTTTTATGCGGTCTTGTGGGAGCATTATTAAGTGTCTGTTGGCTACATTTTAATATAAACTAAATTGGCGTTGCTGTATTATCTAATCAACATGCTAAAATGACATAATTTCGATTTTAATGATTTTGTTTTGAAATTTCCCAGTAGTGCTTTGTATTTATATTTTCATGCAAAGTATTTGTGATACGCAGTAAAGTTAATTCGATTTAAATTTAAAAAAGGCATACCAAGTATATATTTTGTATGTTATGCCGTAACCTTGGAGGATATCTGTATTAAAGAAGTTAATAATGTGATTTTCTCAAACTTCAAACGATTATTATTGGTATTTTGTTTTAATAAGTATTAGTTGAGTGGTCTACATGTTTAATTAATTTTAATTCAAATTTTCTAATTCAATTTTTTTTCTCTAGTGGTCGATTACACCAGTTTACAAATCTTTATTTTTTGTGAGCTGCAGAGTTCTAAATAATTTTTTTCTATAGATTTCAGCCTCCTAAACACGAATATGAGATTTAAAAATTTTTCCTCTGATTAGTTTTCAAGATATGAATTTTTGAATTATTTTGCAAATTTTTTATGAGATGCATCAGCTTATTGGTGAATAATTCGTAAATTCGTCTTACGATTTGTACAAGAGTGGTCTTCAATTAAAGGTAATGTGCACCCCTAAAATCTTTCTATACAAGCTTTTAATATCGGTTGGGTAGTTTTGATGGTAGGAGCATTTAAACTTAAAAAAACAAATATTTTTGTGAAAAAATCACCATTTTAAATTGATAAAAAAATTTATTAAAAATATTAATCGCAAAAATAAATTCAATTTCATAAATTGAGTATAAAGATTGGTCTTTCCCGAGCAAAACAAGCCATCGCTTATAAATATTGGGTGATAAGAGGAAGAGTTACACGTTTTTTAAGAGGACCCTACAAATGGTAAATTTTTTGATTTCAGGCATATCACGGTAGGTTTAGAGCTAAACTTCACGTTGCATGAAAATTACGATAAAAAGTGGAAATGCCACTGTATTCTGGGTTGATCATGCATCAAGAAAATGTTTAATTTGAAATCTTAGCTGATCATTTTTAGAAAATATCGATATCTTCCATTTTTGCCGACTGGACCAAAAGTCTTTTTACTTTTTAAACGATGACAGTAAAAAACTGAAGCAATTAAATAAAAACTGTTTATTTATTATAAAAGTATACAAACAGGGATTCTTGTATGATCATTGATTATTTTGACATTGCTTCAATTAGGAGGCTTGAAGTGCATTATAAACCTATATTTTTAAAAAAAAAATATATTTTTCATTTTTATATTATATTATATACATTTATTGCAATTAATAAATACTTCACTTTTTTAATACTGAACAAATTCTCCTTAGGCGGTTACGCGGTGTAAAAATTAAAAATATCGATATTTTTCAAAAATGTAGGCTTAAAATGCACTTCAAGCCTCAAAATTGAAGCAATGTCAAAATAATCAATGATCATACAAGAATCCCTGTTTGTATACTTTTATAATAAATAAACAGTTTTAATTTCATTGGTCCAGTTTTTTACTGTCATCGTTTAAAAAGTAAAAAGACTTTTGGTCCAGTCGGCAGAAATGGAAAATATCGATATTTTCTAAAAATGATCAGCTACGATTTCAGATTAAACATTTTCGTGATGCATGATCAACCCAGAATACAGTGGCATTTCCACTTTTTATTGTCATTTTCATGCAACGTGAAGTTTAGCTCTAAACATACCGTGATATGCTTAAAATCAAAAAATTTACCATTTGTAGTGTCCTCTTAAAAAACGTGTTACTCTTCCTTTTATCACCCAATTTTTATAAACGATGTCTTGTTTTGCTCGGGAAAGTCTAATCTTTATACTCAATTTATGAAATTGTTTTTATTATTGCGATTAATATTTTTAATAATTTTTTTTGTAAATTTAAAACCGTGATTTTTGCACAAAAATATTAGTTTTTTAAACTTTAAATGCTCCTACCATCAAAACTACCCAACCGATGTTAAAAGCTTGTACAGAAGGGCTTTAGAGGAGCACATTACTTTTAATTGGAGACCACTCTTGTTCAAATCGCTGGACGCGTTTACGAATTATTCTCCAATAAGCTGATGCATGTCACAAAAAATTTGCTAAATAATTCAAAAATTCATATCTTGAAAACTAATCAGAGGAAAAATTTTTAAATCTCATATTCGTGTTTAGGAGGCCGAAATCTATAGAAAAAAATTATTTAGAACTCTGCAGAAATATGACTGTAAACTAGTGTTATTTATACATATAAAAAATAATTTTTTTAAACTTTTATAATCGAATTGGAAATATTTATGTGTAGAGATTCAATAGCGGGGACCGGCAGTGGCATAGTGGTTAGAACACGCGACTACCATTCGGGAGATCTCAGGTTCAAACCTGGCTCTAGTCATCTTAAAAGAAAAAAAAAAAGAAAATTTTCTTTCATTGTCGGCTCCCCTCGAATGTTGTTGACAGCAACTTCGCACTATTAAGCGTCGATTCAATCGTCGTGTCTAGTAAGAGCTTCTCAAACAGTGACTATCGAATTCGTCGATAAACAAGTAGGTGCCGCTAGTTGTGAATCTAAAAATAGAAAGCGTGTTAATTCACAACAACGCGAGAAGCTATCCCATACCTCATCCATGGGGTGCAAAGGTAAATTAAGTAAGAGATTCAATACTTATATGGTAACATTTTTATACCATCACCCTTAGGGATGAGGGTATATATCATTTGATTCGAAAAAAGTGTAACGCATTAAAATAGCCGAGTTGGACCCTAAGTATCTTAAGACCAAATTCGTTTCACTACTTTTTAAGACGATTAAACTATGTCCGTCTGTCTGGCTGGCTGGTCAGCAGGATAACTCGAGTAAACTTTAACGGATCGGCATGAAAATTTACCAGTATCAATATTATCCAAAATGAAGTAACAGAATTGTAAATGGGCAGAATAGCCCCATCCCTTCTGCTACCTCCCATTCAAAATTACCTATGTTAGGAAAATTAATATTTCTTTCATAATTTCCAAACGGACAACTGCAGGATATTTAAATTTGGTCAGTTTAATTATCTTGTAATAGTAGACAAACCTTAAGAAATCTGAAAACTTTGCCACACCCCTTCTGGTACCTCCCATACAAATGTCCTAATTGGCCCTCATAGTTTTACATATACATATATCTTTTTTGTAAGTACAAATTTGTACAGTCAAATTTTGCATTAGATGTACGCATATGACAATTTGATTGACGGATGAATAAAGACTATATCGGTTTACGCTTACTGGTACCTCCCATACAAAATGACCTATTTTTGGAAAATTAACGTTTTTCGCATAATTTCCAAACAGGCAGCTGGGGGATAATGAAATTGGGTCAGTAAATTTAACTTGTAAAAGGAGACAAAACCTCTGAAAATCTAACTATTTGAAACACTCACTGGTACGTCCCATACAAATGACCGAATTCACCCTCATACTTTTACATCATATCTTTTTTGTAAGTACACTGAATTCAGTCAATGTTTGCGTAAGATATACATCTTTACTCAGGAATGAATATGGACTATATCTGTTGATAAAAAGCTTGTTAATGCACAATAACGTGATAATTTATCCCTCATTCACTCATGGGGTGTAAATGGAAATTAAGTTTTTTTTTAGTTGAGTCAAGTAAAGGTCGATACCGAGGACGCTAAAACAAAACAAAGAGCATTGTACCAGTTTTTTATAAAAAGAATATCCCTTAAGGAACTGATATAAATTTTTCTGTGATGGAGAAGCATCAAAAAAATGTTCTAAAAATTAAATTTTAAGGAGATTCGAAGTCATGTCGAATATACCTAATGATTTTTTAAAAAAGAGCCTAAGGTCTAAACGATTGTTTAACCCGAACAAACAATTAAGGTATTTTTTGTTGTTGTACTAAATATATATGATTTTTCTGTAGGCTGTACCTGAGGCAATTTTTTTGGGAGATATACCTCTACCGATTGAAGAAGAAGCGCTCCCTACTGAAGTTCAGTATTTGTATTGAATGGCAAAAGCAGTTTCTAATGGTTTCTACCCCAAAAATTTAGTCAGTTCTGACAAGATTTCCCCAACGCGCTATCGAAAAAAATAGACACGATATTATAGCTGTTACTCTAGAAAGTCGTCTTAGAACACCACGCATGGAATCTAAGAAAGACTTGAAAACCTAAACCTTCTAAATTTAAACAAATATATATTTTTTTTTTTTTATTTTCTTAAATAAAATTAATTCTTTAAAGCCCTTGCAATTGAAGCATGTTGTTTAATACAAGATCAGCATTTTAAAAAAATACAGTCGAACTCTCTATAACGTAGTCATTGGAGATCGCCGATTTCTTCGTTAAAGAGAGGTACAAATTCATGAAAAACGTTATGAAAATACTGCGTTTTTACAAAATATATCTTTATAGAGAGAAATTCGCTGTAGAGAAGTTCGACTGCATATCACTTAATTTAAGCAGATTTTCAACACAGAAACTTAACTTTATGCAAAAATGTGGCATATATATTCGGGTTCGATTTGCGTGGCATATAAATTCAATTTATACCAATGCTTTGTTAGAGAAATTACCTTCTTCTCTAATGGCTGCAACAACCGAAATTTATTTATCAGTATTCCAAGCGCCTCGGTTTTTTGCGGCGCTTGGAATACTCTAGACACATTCGGTTTGCGATCAATACTCGTTTCTTGATTTTCTGTTTATGGCGGAGCCAAGGTAAACAAAATCATCTACCACTCCAAAGGTTTAGTTGTCAACGGTCTCGCAGCATCCCAAACGATCAGAGTCTTCGTTCGTTAAAACTTGGTTTTGTCCTCATTAGTCACAAGACTCACTTTTGTCGACTGCTTCTCATTGCTCGTAAATGCCGCAGTAACATCCCGCCTTGTCTAAGGTCTCGCTTGGTAGAGGATGCCTCTGTTAGATTTTTGTATTTTTTCGTGTCAGTCAGTGTCATCCCGCAAAGTCGTATCAGCATTGCGAGGATACCAAACTCAGACATAGCATTTAGTAGTTTCTGTCGTATCGGACTGTCGAATGCAGACATTTCTCCACATTCCCCATCGTACCAGGGCTTTCGTAACCCAGTACAGTTGTTCCGGCTGTGGTCATAGTATTCGGAATATGCTGGCCCTGTGTGTCGGGGACAACAGAATTAGTGGCGTTCGTTTTAAGTAATTGAGAGAGTTGTTTGGAGTAGGCATTCTATTTTTCGGTGGTATACAGTTTTGTGATGTCTTGCTTCCGTGCGTTTTTTGCACCGCGCATCACACGCACGTCCATAACGCTTAAGGCATGCCTCCCATCAATTACCACGTGATCAATCTGGTTTCTTGTATTTTGATCAGGGAATATCCAGATTGCCTAATAGATATCTTTATGCAGGAATCTTGTTCCACTCACTACCATGTTTCTTGCCGACGTGAAGCTAACTAGTCTGAATCCGTTATCGGAGCTGTTGTTGTGCCTACTGAATTTATCGGCTGCTGAACCAAGAGCCTCTTTCCTTCCTATTTTAGCAGTAAAATCTCCCAGAACAATTTGTATGTCAAGTGCAGGGCAGCGGGCGCTCATAGAATACATATTTAATACCCTCGTCTTTGCCTCGGGGCGTGCACATAAACCATCCATGATACGAAACGTGGCTATTCTGTCACTTACAGTGTTAAACCGCGAGACCAGGTGTCGAAGTCTCTTGCCGACTATGAATCCACATCCAAATTCGAGTATTTCAGCATGGCAGCTATAAGAGATGTTACAGTTCTTTCGTCGTGTTCATCCCTGTCCAGTCCATCTCATTTCCTGTGAGGCGGTGATATCAGCCTTGTATTTGTCAAGGACATTTGTCAGTTGGATAGGGTCACCATCTCTGTAGAGTGCTCGGACATTCTAAGGGCCTATCCGTAAATCATGGTCCTTATAACGATAGCGAGGCTCATCAACATTTGGGGTCCTTCTCACATTTGCTACCACTGTACGGATGTTCAATGGCAAAGAGAGCTTCTGGTTATTCCCCAGTGAATAACGATCAAAATACTCAAATTAGAAAATCCCCTATTCCGTAGTTTTGTAATACGCTTAGTTGATTTTTGTACACCTACACGGGCTTCACTGACATGTAATTTACTGTTTGTTTGTCGGTGTACAGGAGTATAATAGTGTAATATTTTGGGACGTATTAAATTATCCTGCTTCTTGGCATCGCAGAGTTTCGCACAGTCCTAGAAGGAGAAGTTTGCAATTAACAAATTCTCTGCAAACTTGGGCCAGTTTAGATGGATCTAGGAGTGTGCGTACGTTCCATGTTTCAAATTGGGCCAGTTGTTTCATGCTGAAGGTCGTCATCGTAGGAAACCGTGTGATTTCGTGGTCCTTTGTTGTGGTTTCGTTAATTAATTGCAAGTGGTGCCAGGCCCAGTCTGATGCCAGAACTGCTGACTAAGCATACGGACGAGCTTTGGAACATAATGTTTGTACTGTTCCTTTTAAGGTTATACCGCCTCTGATGGTTCGATAGAGCCTTGCTAGCTGCACAGGAAGTACGCAGTCTGTTAGGCAGTGGGTGAGAATGTCTGTTGGGAAGGATTGCCTGTGTGTTGCGCGTTACTCCGCCTAACTTTACTGTTACAGTCGAACAAATACTCCATGAGTTATGCTGAAATTTATGGAATAATTCTGATTTGTATTGTATACCAGCCACCAGCTAGATAGACGTATATAGACGGAATTAGCACAATCAATTTTCTTTCTTAAAGCTAAGACAAAAGACCTTCCAAAACACCTTAACGTAAAAAGTAAGATCGAATGTATCCAGTAGTTACTTCGAGCTGGCCAACTAATATTAAGTTATAAAGGAAGCTTGGTGCTGTAAAAACTTGATGAGAATTTAACGGGTTTAGCTATGTAGTTGTAGAAACGTTTTAAATAAGCGAGAGATATATGATTTCAGATGATACTCTGTTGCTTATTAGTGTCCGACCTTGGTCAGTACCCTATCTATAGATAGTCGTAGCAGTGTGTTTAACTCACTAATTGCAAGTAGCTCATTAATAGGATAAAAAGTTTTTTTTTTATAAAGGCAACTATGTTGGATTTTGACAACTTAATTATTTTATACTACTCGATCTAATAGATAATACATCTTAAGGCTATTAAATTAAGTTTCAAATTAACTATAACTATCTAAAACAATCGCGGCTCATTTAGATAACATTGATATTGAAAAAAATATGAAAACAATCGTATATCTCGCAAAATTGCCTATGAAAAGAGATTTGAAAATAATTAGTTTTTCGTTGGTTTTTATGGACCAATTATTTTGGCATTTGAGCTGATGCCAATGGTAGCTAATGAAACATTAATTCGCTCTATATTTCACCCAAATCTTCTTCGCATTACAAACCACATTATTTCAAATACATATCATGATGGTATGGCATTGAAACGCAGCTACCAAAAGAAAACATTAAGAACGAATAGAAGAACCAAAACCGGAAATATAAAATAAATCAAACAACTATTAACAACAATTTTCTACCAATTCAGCATTGAATGCCTTCAAGTCATTTCATCTACACAACCATGGCCATGAGCACAAGACAAACCAACAAACTACTGCGAGCAGAAACCACCAAAGAATGTCAAATAGACCAGAAAATGAAAACTACTAACTTAAACAGGGCCAAGAAATGGTGGTAGCCAACTTGTCAGTGATTAAAGCATCGCGGAAAGGCAACAAACTACAGAAGCAATAGAAGAAGAGAGAAAAAAAAACACACACACACAGAAAACAGCAGGAGTCTTTGACGTTTGCCAGGGTGTTTGCATAAAAAACACAGCCATGTTAAAATAGTGCAACAACTGCCACTGACTTCATTCAAAACACACTGACGAGGCGTGTTAATTGAGCGAACCGCTGATGCAGCAGTAGCAGCAAAAGTAATGACAACAAAATCGAGACAAAGCGAAGAATTAGTTCCATTTGTTTAGGTGTCGCGAAATTGGGGGTATGTCAAGTTTGTTAGAAGATTTGTGTCAGACGCGCCGAGTCATAAATCTAAAAATGTTAGCGTGGGCAAATTTTGGGAAACAAGTACAAAAACAATATGCTGTAATAGTGGGTGTAGTTTTTGAAAAATATTAAAAACCAGTACAGAAATTTCAGTCAGGTAAACTGACTGATAAATACCATCACCCAGTGTAAGATATTATTTCAGTCTTGAGTTATTAAAAAAACCAGTACAGAAATTTCAGTCAGGTAAACTGACTGATAAATACCATCACCTAATATAAGATATTGTTGAAGTCTTGAGTTATTGAAATGAATAGATTTTTAATTAAAATAAAATTACTTATGTATATTTTTCCCCTGCATGTGGTGCAAAATCGTCTAAAACTTTACTTATTTGTGTAGGGGGTATAGGTGCCGGTTTGGAATTTATGTGAGAAATATTAACTAACTCAAATTTTCATACGTACAACTTACGAATAGTTTGACTGAATTCAGTGCACTTACAAGAAAAGATATGTATGTAAGACTGAAGGGGTGAGTTCGGTCCTTTGTGTGGGAGGTACCAGAAGGGGTGTGTCAAATAGTTAGGTTTTCTGAGGTTTCGCCTCCTATCACAACATTAATTTATCGACCAATGTTCATAACCCCCCAAGTGACTGTTTTGAAGTTATTGGAGAAATATATAATTTCCAAAAATAGGTCATTTTGTATGGGAGGTACCAGAAGGCGTGAACCGATATAGTCCATATTCATACCTGAGTCTAATATTTATAAGCAAACATCATACGCAAAATTTGAGTGATCTCAGTTTACTTGCAAAAAAGATATGTATGTAAAACTATAAGGGTCAATTCGGTAATTTGTATGGGAGGTACCAGAATGGGTAGGGCAAAGGTTTCGGTTTTCATAGGGTTTGTCTACTTTTGCAAGATAAATAAACTGACCAAATTCAAACATCTTCCGGTTGTCCGTTTGGAAGTTATGGAAGAAATATTAATTTTCCAAAAATAGGTAATTTTGTATGGGAGGTACCAGAAGGGGTGGGGCTATTCAGCCCATTTACAATCCCATAAGTTCGTTTTGAAAAATATTGATACTGGCAAATTTTCATACCGATCCGTTAAGGTTTACTCGAGTTATCCTGCTGACCAGCCATCCAGCCAGACAGACATAGCTCATTCGTCTTAAAAAGTTCTGAAACGGATTTCGTCTTAAGATACTTAGGGTCTGACTCGTCTCCTTTAATGCGTTACACTTTTTTTTGTATCAAATGATATATACCCTCATCCCTAAGGGTGATGGTATAAATATATATGAACGGTTCAAAATGTTTTAAATCAGTTTTCAGGGTATTCGTAAGACCCCGTTTCAATAATGTTCGTCAATACTTGAAATTATACCAAGCAATACATTCTAAAATGTGTGCAGTATTTCCCAGAACAAAGTCGCAACCCACAAGTGAAACAGAACCAGATATATTTTATTATGCTCTAGATATGTTAGTAGAGAATCTCGGAAATGGGGGTGAATATTTTTTTAGTAGTTGTGTTAGTTATGCTATAAGAAGAGTTTTTTCGAATTTCGTAGTTTAAAGGAATACAAAGCCGAAAAAGGGATAAAACTGGTACCATTATCCAGACAAAATATGTAAAGGTAGAAGTTCGAAAATGGGGGTGAATATTTATTTTGAAGTAGTTGTGAAGTAAACGGGATTTTTGAATTTCGTACTTTTAGGGAGTTAAAGCCGAAATAGGAATAAAATTAGCTAAATGTAGAGACGCGAAAATTAGGGTGAATACTTATTATATGGGATAGTTGTGCGATATGAAAGAATTTTTCGATTTTCGTACCTCAAGAGGGAAAAGGCCCACATAAGATATACAAATGGTACTGTCACCCAGAACAAACGGATAAAGATAAAATCGCAAAAATTGGGGTAACTATTTATTTTTTAGAGAAGTTGTGCGGTTTTGTGGGATATTTCAAATTTCGTACTGTTACAGGGAAAACGGCCGAAAAGGGATACAACTGGTATCATCACCCAGGCTAAAGGTAGAATTTTGAAAATGAGGGAGAATATTTATTTTTTTAGAGTTCTTGTGCATTCTGAATGGAATTTTTGAATTTCGAACTTTTAGGAACAATGAGGTCGAAAAAGGGGTTAAACTGATAAAATTACCCAGACCAAATGACAACGCAATGTACATGAAAAGTACAGGAGAAGAGGCGGGGGGTGACTCGACTCTTCAGACGAACAGAATAATGTGAAGGAACAGAATAATGTGTGTATTGAAGAATACAGGAACAGAGGTGAAGCCCGAAATTTTACCAGAAGATATATGGTAGGGTACATGGGATACATCTTCCCTCCTGTTAAGAGAAGGATGGTCATATCGTTACTGACTCCGAGAGCTTGCTGAGAATATTGATGTCTGAAAACTCGGCTGCTGAAGACTGTGTACCAATCCAAGACGATAACATCGACTGTCCCCCAACGAGCCAAGCTGAGATAAAAAGTGCTATATCCCGCCTAAAGAACAACAAAGCCTCTGGGGCTGATGGTCTTCCAGCTGAGCTGTTTTAAGCATACAACAGCTCATAGAGAATACTTGGCTTTACAAGAACATGTCCGAGGATTGTAGTCTCATTGTGCTATGTTATATTTCCAAAAATAGGTGACCGTGAGCATAAATCCTCTCTAGCGTACTGTGTGAACGTCTTAAGCTAATTGTGGAAAACCTGATTAGACTTTATCAGTGCCGCCATAGAACAGGCAAATCCACGATGGATAAGTTATTTACACTACGGCAGATTCTGGAGAAAACCCATTAGAAGCAAATCGACACTTACCACCTTTTTGTCGATTACAAAGCTGCCTTCGATAGTGCTATCAGGTGTCGGTTCCCTGCAAAGATAATTCGTCTCCACCGGTGTTCCCTTACGAATACCAAACCCTCTGTTCGGATTGGCAAGGATCTACCTGCGCCATTCGATACGAGGAGAGTTTTTAGACTGGGTGATGGTTTGTCATGCGTACTGTTCAACATTGTGATGGAGAAGGTGTTATGGAAAGCAGTGGTAAACATGTCTGGCATCATATTTAATAAGAGCCACATTCTGCTCGCATATGCCGAGAATATCGATATTATCGGTCAGACGATGCGTGAGTTAATAGCAGTCTTTACATCTGTGGAAAGGGAGTCAGCGAAAATGGGTTTGACAGTGAATGAGGACAAGATGAATGTAATGGTATCATCGAATGAGATATCCACCCGCTGGGGACGCAGCGTGAACGTTGAGAACCATACCTTTGAGGTAGTGGAAGAATTCATCTACCTCGATACCGCCTTGGAAAAAACAACAGTGTCAGCCTAGAAGAATAGTGCTCGCCAACAGGTATCAACCATCTCGAACCACCAAAGTCCAACTATACCAGGTACTAATTTTACCGGTCCTGTTATATGCCTACGAATCTTGGGTGCTTACACAGGCGGATGCAGCGCATCTGGTGGTGTTTGAGGGAAAATACTCCGCAAAATATATGGACCCATTTGCGTATTCGGATGAACCATGAACTGTACGAGATATACAACAACATTACTGTGGTCAAGCGAATCAATGTGAAACGATTACGCTGGCTAGGCCATGTTGTGAGTATGGATGAGGAAACTCCAGCGACTACGCTGGAAGGACAAGGTGGAGAAATCACTGACGCTGCTTGGACTGACTGGAGACGGCGCGCTCAAGATCGAAGCGAATGGAAATCTCATATGATTTGTTGTGTTTTTAAGGCGGATAATAATAATACTAAGACTGTGACACAAAATTTAACTCTCCGAATCGAAATGGGATGAAACCAAAAGCAAATAAAAGTTTACATTTTGAACAACAAAACCCTCAAAAGTTTTTTTTTAGTTTAGTGCGAGATTTTTATTTAAACGCATTTGAAGTTGGTGATTTTGGAACGCTTGCCAGCAAGAAAAAATCATTTAAATAATGCTTATTAATTTTTATTATCCACGAAAGTTGTGGTATCTTATTGTTTTGGGGTCAAGGACTTCATTCTTAATACTTTTAATTTTTGGGCGCCGCCAGAGGCCGCTTTCGTGCATTTTTCTAGATTTGGTCTCATTTTTTGTCTGTCCTAGCGATTGCAGCCGTAAATTAAGAGCTATGGGTAATAAATTTGGTATGCAAGCTTATATCCTTTAAGCGAAGATTATGTTCTAAGAGGGGCATGATCGGATAAAAACTACAACCACCTCACATACAAACTCCCCCTTTTTAGGGATGTCCGTCCGATTGTCCTCGCGATTACAGCCGTAAATTAAGAGCTATAGAGCTGAAATTTAGTATGCAAGCTTGTATCTTCTAAGCGGAGATTATTTTCTAAGATGGGCATGACGGGCAACAACTACTACCATCTCCCATACAAACTCCCCATATTTGGGGATGCCTGTCTGTTTGTCCTCGCGATTAGAGCCGTATATTAAGGGCTATCGAGCTGAAATTTGGTATGCGAACTTCTATTATCTTATAGGGAGTTAAGTTCATCAGTCATAAGCATCATCTAAACATATGAAACCACAGTTTGCATTCAAGTCAAAACAATAGACAAAGGAACCTAGTTGAGGACAGTGTTTCAATTTGTTGTTCTTTATCTTTAGTTTGGCAAAATATTGTTGTGAAATCATCTTTTAATATGATATGGTAATTAGCCAGCGTTTGCAGATTTTTATGTGTAATGTTTTGTGGTTATGGCGTGCAAATTAAATAAAATATTGTGAATTTCTGCTAAAGAAATTAAAAGATATATATTTGTAGAAATAGTTATAAATGTTATACCGTTTTTAGGGTAAAATGGGTATGAGATTTCACTTCTGACATTAGATTTTCTCTAGATATGGACGATAATACACAAATATCTTAGAGAAACCTCATAAAGTTTAGCGTGCAACAGATCGCGCCGCGCCGCACCACCATCCCCAAAATAAGCGTTTCTATCAACCCACCATTTACATTAGTATCCAGCAGTCCTTGTTTATATAAACCTATTATAGAGTTTTTTAATTTTCTTCCGGTGCTTCTAAGATACAATCTAATAAAGATATCACTTCACTGGCGTATACTCATCTAACAGTACCATCTAGTACTTCAGTTGGGTGAGACCTTTACAATGTTGTCAACGGATCGATTTGACACCAAACCCGGAAATTTTATGGTTCATAAAAATCGATTTTACTACATATTCAAATGGAGGAGAGAGCCGACAAACATTTTATGCACTTTCGATTTATGGTGAATCTTAAGGTTCCGTCTTCTTTGGTATTTATGTTTTGTAGACAAATCTCACGCAGAGGGTATAATAAATTCAACCTTGCCGCACTTGTTGTTATTTTTATGGATTTCTAAACGGACGACTGGCATGCATCGATGCAAGCAAGAATTCATGCATGCATGCATACATGCATGACTAGTATGCCCGCCCATCAGCCAAACAATCAGCCCGAATGGTTGATGCCTGCCTGCCTGCTTGCCTGCTGCGTTCTTCGACTAAACGTATGTGCACTCTAAACTCTAGGGCTACAAGGTCTTATTGAAGTAATTAACACTTTGCAGCTGTTTCTGGTGCTACACATAACCCAGCGAGCAAAAAGCCCGATCCGGAGCTGAATTCCTGTGACTGCACGAGAGCAAATTCAGCAGCGTCCAGAGGCAAAAAGGAATGTTTCATAACATCACGTCTTTTCGTATTGTATGAACGATCATACGGCAAATTAGTTAATAGAACAAACGTTTAACTATGGCCAGTCGTTGAGTGCAGCAAGTAAACATTGCCACACGCAGTTGCAACATATAAAGGGAATATACAAAAGGACGGTTAGCGCTGTTAACGTCAGTGGGAAGTAAATTGTTTTCTCATCTGTGGATATCGTTGAAAATTTATTATCGATAACACTAGTTTACAGTCATGCTGCTGCAGAGTTCTAAATAATTGTTTCTATAGATTTCGGCCTCCTAAACACGTGGATGAGATTTAAAAAATTTTCCTCTGATTAGTTTTCAAGATATGCATTTTTGAATTATTTAGCAATTTTTTAATGAGATGCATCAGCTTATTGGGGAATAACTCGTAAACGGGTATAACGATTTGAACAAGAGTGGTCTCCAATTAAAGATAGTGTGCTCCCCTTAAACCTTTCTATACAAACTTTTAACTTCTATTGGGTAGTTTTGAAGGTAGGACGATTTTAAATTTAAAAAACTAATTTTTTTGTGCAAAAATTACGGTTTTAACTTGATAAAAAAATTTATAAAAAATATAAAGCGCTTAAATAAATTCATTTTCATAAATTGAGTATAAAGATTGGACTTCCCCGAGCAAACCAAGCCATCGTTTATAAAAATTGGGTGATAAGAGGGAGAGTTACACGTTTTTTAAGAGGGCACACAGTGGGGAAAAAAAAGTTTTTTTGGACATTTGAAATTTAGGCCGCAATTCTCGACCGATTTTAAAAATTCTTTTTTTGTATTATTGGAAACAAAATTGTATACAGAATGTACTTTTTATTATTCTGAGTTCCTTACCGTTATTTTTTAAAAATTTTTCAAAGTCGAAGAAAAAATAATTTTTGACTTTTATGTCAAAATTTTTTTGGAATACTTGGAATACCTTTTTTCCCCACTGTGGGGCACTACAAATTGTAATTTGTTTTGATTTTATGCATATCACTGCAGGCTTGAAGCTAAACTTTACTTTGCATGAAAATAACGACTAAATGTGGAAATGCCCCTGTATTCTGGGTTGATCATGCATCACAAAAATGCTTAAATTGAAATCCTATCTGATCCTTTTTATACCATCACCCTTAGGGATGAGGGTATATATCATTTGATACGAAAAAAAGTGTAACGCATTAAAGGAGACGAGTTAGACCCCAAGTATCTTAAGACCAAATTCGTTTCAGAACTTTTTAAGAAGAATGAGCTATGTCCGTCTGTCTGGCTGGCTGGATGGCTGGTCAGCAGGATAACTCGAGTAAACCTTAACGGATCGGTATGAAAATTTACCAGTATCAATATTTTTCAAAACGAACTTATGGGATTGTAAATGGGCTGAATAGCCCCACCCCTTCTGGTACTTCCCATACAAAATTACCTATTTTTGGAAAATTAATATTTCTTCCATAACTTCCAAACGGACAACCGGAGGATGTTTGAATTTGGTCAGTTTATTTATCTTGCAAAAGTAGACAAACCCTAGGAAAACACTCAAATTTTGCGTATGATGTTTGCTTATAAATATTAGACTCAGGTATGAATATGGACTATATCGGTTCACGCCTTCTGGTACCTCCCATAAAAAATGACCTATTTTTGGAAATTATATATTTCTCCAATAACTTCAAAACAGTCACTTGGGGGGTTATGAACATTGGTCGATAAATTAATGTTGTGATAGGAGGCGAAACCTCAGAGAGCCTAACTATTTGACACACCCCTTCTGGTACCTCCCATACAAATGACCGAATTGACCCTTATAGTTTTACATACATATCTTTTTTGTAAGTAAACTGAGATAACCAAATTTTGCGTATGATATTTGCTTAAGAAAATTAGACTCAGGTATGAACACGGACTATATCAGTTCACGCCTTCTGGTACCTCCCATACAAAATTACCTATTTTTCGAAAATTAATATTTCTCCTATAACTTCCAAACGGACTCTTGGGGGGTAATGAAAATTTGTCGATTAATTTATGTTATAATAGGAGGCAAAACCCTAGAAACCCTAACTATTTGACGCACCCCTTCTGGTACCTCCCATACAAATGACCGAACTCACCCCAATAGTATTACAAACATATCTTTTTCTAAGTACACTGAATTCAGTCAAATTATGAGTAATTTGTACGCTTATGAAAATATGAATCAGGAGTGAATATGGACTATATCGGGTCACCCCTTCTGGTACCTCCCATACAAAATTACCTATTTTTGGAAAATTAATAATTCACCCATAACTTCCAAACGGACATTTGAGGGGTAATGAAAATTAGTCGGTTAATTTATATTGTGATGGGAGGCGAAACCTCAGAAAACCTAACTATTTGACACACCCCTTCTGGTACCTCCCACACAAAGGACCCAACTACCCCTATAGTGTTACATACATATCTTTTTTTGTAAGTGCACTGAATTCAGTCAAATTATTCGTAAGTTGTACGTATGGAAATTTGAGTTAGGAATGAATAAGGACTGTTTCGGTTCACCCCTTGTGGTACACCCTATCAAAATTAATTTTTTTTTGAAAAATTAATATTTCCCACATAAATTCCAAACCGGCACCTATACCCCCTACACAAATAAGTAAAGTTTCGGACGATTTTGCACCACAAGCAGGGGGAAAAAATATACATAAGTAATTTTATTTTAATTAAAAATCTATTCATTTCAATAACTCAAGACTTCAACAATATCTTATATTGGGTGATGGTATTTATCAGTCAGTTTACCTGACTGAAATTTCTGTACTTGTTAGAAAATATCGATATATTTCATTTCTGCCGACTGGACCAAAAGTCTTTTTACTTTTTAAACGATGATAGTAAAAAACTTGACAAACGAGATAAAAACTGTTTATTTATTATAAAAGTACACAAGCAGGGATTCATGCATGAGTATTGAGTATTTTGACATTGTTGCAACTTGGAGACTTAAAGTGCATTTTAAGCCTATATTTTTAAATAATATCGATATTTTTCATCTCATTAAAAAATTGCTAAATAATTTAAAAATTCATATCTTGAAAACTTATCTGAGAAAAATTTTTTTAATCTCATATTCGTATGTGATTAACATAATTTGAAGCGTTAGTATTGATTTAAGACTTGTTTCTTAGATGCGCTCTCATTACAAAAACCTTAAATAATTAAAAACATACCTACAAACTTCCCATTAAAATTTTGGATTAGAATTACAGGAGTTTCCACGGTTCCTCAGCATTCCCAACTTTTAAGACATAGATTTTTTTGTGGTACACTCAACTATAAGGCTCTTGAGTATATAGAGTTTGGTCCAAATTTTACTAAAAAACCGCTTTGAGATTTAAGGAAAATGTATTTTAACAATAATATTAAGCTCCACCTCGACTGTTTTGGTTTTTCAAGACAAATCACATCGGAAATACAATACGATTCCACCAGTTTTCTAAGCAATAAATAGTGAAAGAACAGATTTACTAATATTTAATTTAATTCCACATAAATAACAAAACAGGTCCTTATCAATTTAAATTTCTTACAGCCCTAAAGACTTACCCCTTCGTCTGACAAATGCGTATCAGTTTGCTCTTTTGTCAATTACAACCATACTGCTCGTCGTATCTATTCCAGGTACCACAACTTGTAAATTGTTGTTGTTTGCCTTTTTATTTTATTATTTTATTGTGCGGATTCAATGGAGTATTTTTAATTTACACCTCATAAAAGTTTTGTGGTGTAAAATCGTTAGCAGGGCTGGCATTGTATTGTGCCATACCCCCTTTAACTTACCCCAAACTAGGAGCAACCGAGAAAGAGAGCTGCAGATGTAACCAGGAATTTGATGCTGCTAGCCCAAGGACTTGCCACAAGTCGCCACCCAGACGAGCAACTATTTAAGATTTTTAGCCGTAACCGCAAAATCATGTTGCTCTCGCACTGTATCTGCTGTGTTGCAACACCGCATCCCTCATACGGGTAACAGCAACAGCAACAGCATCAGCATGTGTCATGTGGTTGCAATGTAATCTATCTGTCTCTGTGGCAATGACTGGCTATGTGTATGTTGCAATATCAGACGAATGGACAGACACATACGAATGGGTTGTATAAGGAACAGATAGACGTGCGGACGGACAATTAGTTTTATCTAAAAGACTTGGTGCCGCAACTGAACTTTGAATTTATTGTTAAGATAGTGAAGTACAACTATCATACCTGCAATCACATGTTCATAAATATGTACACATAAATACTCATACATACAGGCCAAAGTGTAATAGAAAACAAACACTCAACACATAATGGCAATTACGTTTCCTCTGTTGTTGATTTTCATCACAAAATGCCGGTCGGTGTTGTTCTACTGCTGTCGCAGATATTTGATTCAGATTTTTGGGCACAAGTGAAATATTTAGAGTTGAGTGATATCGTCAAATATGTACAAGTTTCAAGTAGGTCAAAGCAAAGAAAAAAGTATAACATTAACAAGTTACTCTGATTAACATCTAATAGGCCATACAGCCTAAAATATTCTTTTGGCTGATGCATTGATATATTTATCAATGGGGGAATGGGACTTGGGGAATGGGACTTTGCCCAGAGGTGGAAAGTTACTGATTGTTACTCACTTGGGAGTGACCAGAAGCGATTCCTTTGTGGCACTGTCCAAGCAGCTAACTACTTCCGGTCTTAGACCAAGTATTCCCCGGGCAATGACTTTAAAGCAACCGCTTAGAAGTTAGCTAGAGTTAGAAGCGAAACGTTGAGTAACCTAATCGGCATGCTACTACCGATGCGTCTTAGGAAGTAGGTAACAGAAGTTACTGAAGCTCAACACAGGCTCTCTTAGTGGCTTTGGCAGCTCCAAGAAACTAGGATCGGGCGCGGTGGTCTAATAAGCCACTCTCCTTAAACAAAATTATTATGAAAACACGAAGAAAAGAAAAAACAAGAACCCCCCAAATGTTGATGACCGCCGCAAAAGATATAAGGACCATGATTTAAGGATATGCACCTGAAATGTCCGAACTCTATACAGAGTTGGTGCCTCTATTCAACTGGCGGATGTCCTCGACATATACAAGGCTGACATCACCGCCGTACAGGAAATGAGATGGACGGGACAGGAATACACACGACGAAAGAACTGTGACATCTTTTACAGCTGCCATATTTTTACATTACGTTGATTTGTGTACACACCCCGACAGAAGACAAAGACGTGCCATTAAAGATACATTCTATGAGCGCCTGCAGGAGATATATGACCGCTGCCCTGCACATGACATTTAAATTGTTCTGGGAGATTTTGATGCTAAAATAGGAAGGAAAGATGCTGTTGGTTCAGCCGTCGGAAAATTCAGTCTACACAACAACACCTCCGATAACGGATTCAGACTGGTAAGTTTCGCGTCGGCGAGAAACATGGTTGTGAGTGGAACCAGATTCCCGCATAAAGATATCCACAAGGCAACCCGGATATCTGTGAAAGAAAAGAGAGAGCAAGGATATCGAAAAATACAGGGATAGAGGTGTGGCCCGAAAGTTCTACCAAAAGGTAAAAAGTAAAGGTTTTGGAACAGGGATCTCCACCTGTAAGGACAGAGACGGAAATCTGGTCACGGACACTCAGAGTGTGCTGCAAATATGGAGGGAACACTTTCAATCTCTACTCATCCCCGAAGGCAGCATAAGTGACGAAATCCCACCAACCATCGACGATGGAGTAGACTGTCCACCACCGAGCCAAAACGAGATCAGCACTGCAATTGCGCGGCTTAAAAATAATAAAGCTGCGGGAGCCGATGTACTGCCGGCATGCATGCAACAGCTTATAAACACGATTTGGCTCATGGAGTGCATGCCCGATGATTGGAATCTGAGTGGCCTATGTCCCGTGCTTAAGAAAGGCGATCCTAGTGTGTGTACCAACTATCGCGGTATTAGCCTTTTACCCATCGCATACAAGGTCATGTCTAGTGTGTTATATGAAAGACTAAAGCCCATTCTGGCGAACCTGATTGGACCTTATCAGTGAGGCTTTAGACCTGGTAAATTTACCACCGACCAGATATTCACGCTACGACAAATCCTGGATAAGACTGAAGAAATGCAGATCGACACCTACCATCTGTTCATCGATTACAAAGCTGCATTCGACAGTCCGATACGACAGAAAATGTTGGATGCTATGGCTGAGTTTGGTATCCCCGCGAAGCTAATTCGACTCTGCGGGATGACACTGACTGACACGAAGTCTTCAGTGAAAATTGGCAAAAATCTGTCAGAGTCATTTTCTACCAAGCGAGGCTTTAGACAAGGCGATAGTCTGTCCTGCGATCTCTTTAGCATCGTAATGGAAATGATCATGCGGAAGGCTGCAGTAAACAGGACTGGTACCATCTTTAACAAAAGTCTACTAGCGAATGCCGATGACATAGATTTCATTGGCCGAGGATTGTGGGATGCTACTGTGGTTTTTTCGAGCATTGAGAAGCAGTCGGCAGAAGTGTGTCTGGTGATTGATGAGGACTTAACCATGTTATTTGTTTCAGCGAACTTTGAAGTGGTAGATGATTTTATTTACCTTGGCTCTGCCGTAATCAAAAATAGTAATATCAGCCTAGAAATCAAGAGACGAGTATTGAATCATTTCTAGGTGTGGCTATGGATGGATTAATTTCTGTTGCTGCTGCCAGATAATAAATGGCAGTGTTACAAATATTACAAATGTCTATTACAGGTTCATATACTATGTGAAAGGCTTCTAAAGAAAGCAACTAATGCGCTATGTTAATACAGATCCAAAATGATTTTTGTATCAATACTCACATAAAGATGATATTCGCTCAGTGACTAAGCGTATTCTACTATTATAACAAATTCTAAAGAACTTCTTAGTTCATATATATGACATTATTCACAACCTAACAACTATATTTACCACAACAACACGTTCATTTCGAATGAATCATACATATGAAATGTTCATTCCTTTGACAAGGATTATAACTTGCTTTAAACCAGTTGTTTTCCATAGAAGACAACTACTGTCTATCATACAAGTAGTTTCAGCAGCAAAATGCTATGCATCTTTAAAATTTATGTGATGTAATTTTTCAATTCGCACACATATTGCAAATTCCCATATGTATCATTAAACCATATAAGATATGAGGTAAAATCATGAATTTTCTACCTAATGGCAACTTCCTTATAATTGAAATCATTTAATACCTAACCGTCATTGCAACGACGTATTCACCTAGTGACTGTAAAATGCACACACAGATAGATGCATTTATTTGCAATGAGCACAGATGAGAAGAGCCTTTAGGCCCATTAGACGGCCTTTATTTGGTGGTTTGTACACAATTCGAAACAATACGGAATATACATGAAATATTTGCAATCGATATCGATCTGGAGTATTTTCGAAAACACTTTACTTTGCAACAAAGTTGAATGGTGTAATTTTTAAAAAGTTAAGTGGATCTAAAATTAACTTGAACATTTCGAGAAGTACCGAATAATTTTGACTGCCTTATCCTCATTTTAAGACGAATTATCTATGTAGGATAAGAACTTTACGTATTACTAAATACAAAATTCCAATCCTTGTTGATTGTTGTTCCCAAAATGAATAACTCGTTTACATCATTCAAACTCAGGATATAAATATGAAAATAATATTTAGGGAATATTTCACAAAACAAACACTACTAAGGCCCCTTAAAAAAATGAAGCTGTTATTTCCGGCTTTGGGTTCAGATATCAAACCATTACAGTGTCTTAGTGCAAATGTACACTAAAAACTACGAGTACATAGTTATGATTTGGTAACTACAGGTGATGTTATGATGCAACTGATGATGCCGTGTCTGTCGTCCCCCTTTCAGACACTGCACGATTCATACCTTTGTTCGTTGCTCTATCAAAGCAAAAGTATCAATTTTATCGTAAGACATCTTGAGTGAATGAAGAAGGAAAACGCAACAAAAAAAAATTCATAAACAATAAGTACTTGTTTTCCACCTTTCCACTTTGAGGATTTTTCCTCTGTTACACAAGAACAACCATGATAATGATAATGCTTTCAATTCTGATGCTGCACCGAGATCCTTGCCACGGCGGCATCATATGAATGTAGGTTTATTCACCTGTGCTAAGACGACTAAAGCCGCGAAATATGTCTGCTTTGAGTGCTATATTCAGCAGATCTATGAGTTTATGACAGAGTGGATGTGAGCTTTGGGAAACTTGGCAGTCATTTGAATAGCACTCAAAGTTTGACAATGAAATAAATTAATATAACTTTTTGTTAAAAAAAACACTAGGTAATAAAACTACTTTTTGTTAAGCGGTGAAGAAATTTCGGGGGGCTTTCCATAAAACTCGTACTTTTTCCGAAAGTAAAATTAACGGAACTAACTCAATGTTTTATGCAGTTTTATGTTTTAAATTCGCAGCAGTGTTTGACCACAAACATTAAAAGCGAAATGCGTTACTTTTAAACACTTTCCGGTGCCACAGTGTAAAAAAATTTATATTTTTGACAAATATCTCGTATCTAGTAAAACAAACCAATATTAATATTTATTTTCCAAAAATAGGTCATTTTGTATGCGAGGGTCCAGAAGGGGTCTACCGATATAGTTTATACTAGCGGTCCCAGCGAACTTCGTCTCGCCCCAATTTTATGCCTTCGGATAAACTCAGTAGAGAATGTTTGATAAACAAAGTTTTTCGATTAGTTTTCGGCCGTAAAAACAAACAACGAAGGCGGTTCTCCAAAACTCGAAAAGGCAACGTTCAGCTGACCGCACGTAAAACAGAGAAATTCGAGATTAATCTCACATACTTCCAACGATTGGCCTTGCGATTTATTGATTGTCGTTGGGGAATTGGAATGGATGATCAGTTGGGATTATCTTATTCGTAAGATAAGGACTTCATCTTCTTTGATTTTTTTCTTTATTATCGTCTGAAATCACATTTTTATCAGATTCTTGATGGACAACCGCGTACCGTTGCACAATTTCGGTTGATTTAGAATCCGCAATATGATTATGATCGATCTCACCTTTATCTGTAAATTATGCGGCATATTAAGCGAGTGGAAAATTCGGTCGCATTGTTAGTCGCTTCATCATCTACGGTCATGCTGTAAACAGATTTGTACGAAGGCAGTTCTCAAGCGATTTAACTTTCTAATTTGAAATTCTAGCTTTTGATGTCTTTATTCTTCTCTGCTAGTAACATACTGCCCGTAGATTAATCCAATCGAGATTTTTATAATTTTGTGCAATGTCATGAGATACTTTTCCAACGATGTGAACTGGCAAAAATTTGCAGGGAACGATATCAATTCAGTCGTAACGTTGATATGTTGATTTGGCATACCCGCATCTACTTCGTCGTTGCGAAATTCTTGGACATTGTATACTTTGGCTTTGCAACCATGATAATATTCATCGAAAGTTTTAAAGCGGAATTTGCAGTTCGAATGCCTTCCTACAATGTGGCAGCTATGCCAGAGGATGCAGCGGCTAACGTTATTTGAGATCTTGACCAAATTGTTGCCGGAATCAACAAAAAATGTCTTTGCTGTCCCACTCGGAGCATCGAGAAAGTAAATGCCTCCAGTTTCAACGTGAATCGTACACGTTCTTGTACTCGGTATTGGACAGCGGCACATTTGTTCGAACTATTCCGGTCAGCTAATCTAGATTATAGTCTTGCTCCCGTTAAAATTCGCGATCGAATGCATCTTGTATCGAACAATTTGACGCTGGCATTCCCAATGTCGACAGCAGATTGCGCACATTAATTTAAATATTATTTTTTTCATTACCAACTAACATTTAACCGAAATTTTCCACCTAGACATCGTTCAAAACCATCAAATCATCCGAAAATTTTTTTTGGACTTTTCCGGAATTTTCCGAGTTTTTCCCTAAGAATTTTCTATTTTCCATTCGAAAAGCCATTCCGTAACAACTGCACAGAAAATTCCATACAAAAATACAATTTTCGACTTTTTCGAAGGTTTTCCCAAAATTATCTTGCATAAAACCCTCATACCAATTGAACATTTGAATAAAAATTTAGCAAAATGGGCCAGCCGTTCTCTCTTGAATTTTTCCAAGCAGCACAACGAATTTTCCACCTACGTCGTCTAAATTTTGATTTTTCCAATTTCCCGATTTTTTCGAAGGATTTTCCCAAAATTATATTGCATAACAACAATTGAATAAAAATTGAGGGAAATGGGCCAGCCGTTCTCACTTGAATTTTTCCAAGCCGCACAACGAAATCATCAAATCAAGCGATACAATGAAAAATTTAGTCAAAAAATCCCAACATTTTCGAGTTTTTTTTCCAGAATTTTCCGAGTTTTCCACCAAGAATTTTTCTATTTTTCCATTCGAAAAGTCATTTTGAAATGATTATCCGAAATTTTCACATTTACAACATTCAAAATTAATAAAACACAATAAAATGTGAAATTTCGCCGAAAAAAAATTAAAATTTTTGGAATTTTTCCATAATTTTCCTACCAAAATTTTCTATTTTTTCAACCGAAAAGCCACTACGAAACAATTGCACACAAAAAGTTATACAAAAAATCAATTTTCGATGCAAAATGTTTCTGAAAATATCCAACTTTTTCGAGTTTTTCCGGAATATTCCGAGTTTTCCACCGAGAATTTTTCTAACTTTCCATTCGGAAAGTCATTTCGGACAAATTATCCAAAATTGTTCACTGTTACATCTGTAGCGGACTAGTTATCACTTAGTTATATTTTACTCAATTATATACATACATTGTCAAAATATTATAAGAATGCATTTATTTTTATGTTCGACACTATACAACACTTTTATAAAACTCATTTACTCACTTGCATCATTGTACTTTTTGCCTTTCACTCATTTATTTTGTCTTTATTTATTACAAGCAATATCACTTAATCATCACTCTCTAACTCTCTGTAATGTTTTGAAATGAATATATATAGAGATAATATGCGTTGTAAAAAGTCAGTCGATGAGAAGCAAGCAAATAAAGAACTTCTGCAATTATTTTAAATAACGTCTTGTTTCTTTCGTCGGCCAAAAAACCAACCAGCTTGGACGCACGAACGTCTGGCTTGCGATAATATAAATTACTATTAAACGGCTATTATCCAGTTTGGACTCTAAGTCTGGCTAGGATTTAGTCATAATAATAATTATAATATAACTATTAAAATCTCCTGAGAAGGCCTCAATTGCCGATGACATAGATATCATTGGCCGTCGACTGCGGCATGTTACTGCGGCCTTTTCGAGCATTGAGAAGCAGTCGGCAGAACAAATGAGGCTGCGTGAACGTTGACACCTATGACTTTTAAGTGGTTGCACGGTTAAATAACTCAAATATTTTGTCCCAAAAATAAAGTATTCCTTAAATATAGTTCGTTTAATTAGCCAAAGTACTTAGGGCTATGGGTTACTTATTGAAAACTAACATTTTTGACGGATTGTTCTGTTACAACGTTTAAAATTTATCTGAAGTTGAAGTTCCGTTCCGTTCCGTTAGTATTGACATTATTTTAATAAGTATGTTACAAACATATGTTCGAATAATAGATTTTTTATGTTATGTAACCGTATTTGTCTAATTAACTTTTATGACCGTGTTCGTTTAAATGAATTTCCAGCATAATTTCCAAAAAATCTTGTAAATGTTAAGGGATTACTGTATTGTATACCGTAAACAAAAATAATAATGTCAGCCTGGATATCAAAAGACGAGTATTGATCACGAACCGCGGCTAATATGCTGTTAGCAAGCGATATTATTAAAAAGCCCTCTCTCGAAAAACAAAGATCAAACTGTACCAGACACTGATTCTACCTGTTTGCTGTACAGCGCAAAATCCTTGGTAATGACGCAAGCGGATTAGTCTATTCTGAAAATCTTCGAGAGCAAAACACTACGCCAAATATTTTAACGTGAACTACAAGTGCCGTTGTCGAATGAACCTTTAGCTGTATAACGGCATCGACGTAGTCAAGCGCGTTTTAATAGACCGAATGCACCTAACGTCTAACATCTTTGGCAGTAAACTCGATGTGTGGCGCAGGATGGGGCGACCAAAACTTCGTTGGATAGAGCAGGTGAAAGAGCTGTTATCTAACCTTGGTGTGACGAACTATCTACAGAGCGCTTGGAATTGCTGCAGGCAAATAAGAAGAAGATAAAACTACTTATATACGCAGTTGGTGTAATATAAGTAATCGCCCATGTCCTGACAATCATGCGATTGTCAAATAAATACATTTTCCTCCAGTCCTACAGTTCACTCATTTTAGAACATATATTTTGTCGGTCAAAAACACATGAATGTGTGTCAGCACACATTTTTTGAAGATTTGCAAGTCAGCTGTTAACTGTTGAATCGCCAAATTTTGAAAAAAGAAGAAGATCATTTGCACCTAAAATTTGACGAAAACATTAAACCTTTTTTTAAAACGCATTTTTTATAAAAATTGTTTAGAAACATATATCTTTTGGTGATAAAATAGGAAGTAAATATGTTAAATTGGATAGGTGCATCGTTTTTTTTTAGTTTTTATACCATCACCCTTAGGGATGAGGGTATATATCATTTGATACAAAAACCAGTAAGAAAGTTTCAGTCGGGCGACCCGACTTAAATATACCATCACCCTCAGTAAAATAAAAAAAATTGCTATTATATTATTACTCGATTTCTAAAGTGGGTGGAGTGGCAAATTTGTATGGGAGGTACTAGAAGGGGCGTGTCTAGACTTCTAGGTTTATTCTCCAAAACTTTATCCTGTTATAGCTTTACAAAATACAGAGTTTGGGCACGATAGCATTGGATGTATTGATATTATTACTCCATCTCTGAAGTGGGCGGAAAGGTACATTTGTATGGGAGGTCCCATAAGGGGCGCCGCTAGACTTCTAATTTTTTCTCCAAAACTTTATCCTGTTATAACTTAGTAAAATACAGAATTGGGGCACGATCGTATCGAGAATATTGATATTATTACTCCATCCCTAATGTGGGCGGCGTGATACATTTGTATGGGAGGTACCAGAAGGGGCGTGTCTAGACATCCAGATCTTCTCTCCAAAACTTTATCCTGCTTGAACTTTACTAAATACAGAATTTGCGGTACCAGATGTGTGTGGGAGGTACCAGATGAGGCGTTGGTAGACTTCAGTTTTTTTTCTCAAAAACTGTATCCTGCTATATCTATACTAAATTAAGAATTAGGGTACGAGCGCGATGTATTTATTGATATTATTACTCCATATCTTAAGTGGGCGGAAAGGTGAATTTGTATGGGAGGTACCAGAAGGGGCGTGGCTAGACTTCCAATTTTTTTCCAAAACATTATCCTGTAATAGCGTTACTAAGTACAGAATTTGGGTACGATTCCGTTGGGTGTATTGATATTATAACTCGATTTCTAAAGTGGGCGGAATGATGTATTTGTATGGGAGGTACCAGAAGGGGCGGAGCCATGTAGCCCATTTGCAATACCGTAAGTAGTTTTGGGGAAATATTAACTCGTGCAAAATTTCAAGACATTTGGTTGCGTCTTTCGAAAGTTATCGTGCGAACCAGCCGGACAGCCACCAGACAGACAGACAGACAGACAGACAGACGGACATGGCTCTAATGACTTAAAAAGTTATGAATCGAATTTGGTTCAAACAAACCTAGGGTCTAAAGTCACTCCTTCTATGTGTTACACTTTTGGGTCGTATCAAATGATATATACCCTCATCCCTAGGGGTGATGGTATAAAAAGTGTAACGCATTAAAGGAGACGAGTTAGACCCCAAGTATCTTAAGACCAAATTCGTTTCAGAACTTTTTAAGAAGAATGAGCTATGTCCGTCTGTCTGGCTGGTCAGCAGGTTAACTCGAGTAAACCTTAACGGAACGGTATGAAAATTTACCTGTGTTAATATTTTTCGAAACAAACTTATGGGATTGTAAATGGGCAGAATAGACCCACCCCTTCTGGTACCTCCCATACAAAATTACCTATTTTTGGATAATTAATATTTCTTTCATAACTATCAAACAGACCATCGGAGGATATCTAAATTTGGTCAGATTATTTATCTTGCAATAGTAGACAAACCCTAAGAAAGCCGAAACCTTTGCCACACCCCTTCTGGTACCTCCCATACAAATGACCGAATTGACCCTTATAGTTTTACATACATACCTTTTTGTAAGTAAACTTATATCACTAAAATTTTGCATATGATATTCGTTTATAAAAATTGAACTCAGGTATGAACATGGACTATATCGGTTTACGCCTTCTGGTACCTCCCATACAAAATTACCTATTTTTGGAAAATTAATATTTCTCCCATAACTTCCAAAAGGACACTTAGGGGGTTATGACAATTGGTCGATAAATTAATGTTGTGATAGGAGGCGAAACCTCACAGAGCCTAACTATTTGACACACCCCTTCTGGTACTTCCCATACAAATGACCGAATTGACCCTTATAGTTTTACATACATATCTTTTTTGTAAGTAAACTGAGATCACTCAAATTTTGCGTATGAAGTGCGTTTTATAAAAATTAGACTCAGGAATGAACATGGACTATATCGATTCACGCCTTGTGGTACCTCCCATACAAAATTACCTATTTTTGGAACATTAATATTTCCCCATAACTTCCAAACCGGCACCAGGGGGACAATCAGATTTAGTCAGTTAATTTATCTTGTAATAGCCTAAAAAAACCTAACTATTTGGCACAACCCTTCTGGTACCTCCCTTACAAATGACCGAATTGACCTTTATAGTATTACATACGTATGAACATTGACTATATCGGTTGACCCATACAAATTGACTTTTTTTTTGGAAATTGAACATTAATTTACAAAATTCTTCGGACACTTTGAGCTGCCCCTAACGGTACCTCGTAAACAAATAAGTCAAACTTTTACGGTTTTGCTATATGTCTTTAGACCATTGGTATTATGTTCCGAAAGTCTTAGCTACAACCGTTTACGCTCCAAAGCAAGAATATACCTAATAATACATAAGTAATTTTAATTACAAATCAGTTAATTTCAAGAACTCAGGACTTACACAATATCTTATAGTGGGTGATGGTATTTATCAGTCAGTTTATCTGACTGAAATTTCTGTACTGGTTCTATTTTCTATTATACTAATATTATTACTCGATTTCTAAAGTGGGCGGAATGGTACATTTGTATGGGAGGTACCAGAAGGGGCGTTGGGTGTATTGATATTATTACTCGATTTCTCAAGTGGGCGGAATGATGCATTTGTATGGGAGGTGCCAGAAGGGGCGGGGCCATGTAGTCCATTTTCAATACCGTAAGTAGTTTTGGGAAAATATTAACTCCTGCAAAGTTTAAAACATTTGGTTGCGTTTTTCGAAAGCTATCGTGCGCACCAGCCGGACAGCCAGACAGACAGACGGACATGGCTCAAACGACTCAAAAAGTCAGTAGTCTGGGGGTCTTAAGTGACTCCTTCTATGTGTTACACATTTGGGTAGTATCAAATGATATATACCCTCATCCCTAAGGGTGATGGTATAAAAGTATGAGTTCACCAGGTTGGATGCATGTGATTAACAATCGCCATATATTATGCGATTGCAATCTCTGTGACATCAATTTTGCGATTTGAAATCACAATGGTATATGTCAATATAATTGTTCTAAACTTCAATAGATTAAAAAATATGAACTCTTTTTATGACGGCTTTGTGTTGACTCTATAGCTATAGTTAGGTTTATACAGATTACATAGAATCTGTAAAGAAAGGCTGAGGAAAGGCAGTGATTGTCGTTCGTACGAAAGTAATTTGAAACTAATATATTCTATATCGATAATGTGCAAATTCGTGAGAGACGATGTAGATTTGACAATTTTATTGTCCAATTAGTCCGCAAGAGCCCTCTTGGTGTTATGGCTGGTACGAGAGTGTCGATATCAGTACCAAACTAAAACACCAGTGTGCTCTAGTTGTTAACTTTTAAATACTAGAATTATATAAATTATAAGAGCTTTTAGACTATTGTTGCGAGTATATATAAGACTGAAACTTTTATACTGGTTTTAAGGTTATCCATAAACATAAATGTCGTACAACTACTGATAACTTAGACCCATAAGTTAGAATACTTGGCCTATACATTATTGAACTGCAAGTTTGCTTGATATTGCAGCTTTCTGCAACTCTTGGTCTTCATGTTTACTTGGCTAACGTTGGGTGTGTGTGTGTGTGTGTGTCAATCATATCCGTCGTTCTTATTGTGGGTGTGGTTTTCAACTTTCAACTTGACACATTGTCAAGAACTCATAAAAGGGTGCTACCGATTCATCTTTGCCGTATGTGGAACATCAACTTGTTGGTTTTTAGTAACATGTTCACTGCTGCACTTCATATTCCATATTTGTGCAGCATCATCTCTATTATCATCATCCCCAACCGAAGTGGCAACAGCAGCAGCGGCAACGATACCAGCTACATAATCATTGTCATCATCGCCTGCATTTTAAGCGTTTTGCCTGTTTGCTCGTCGTCGTCGTCGTCATTTGGTGTACAACCGTTCATATTTGTGTTTCCATAAGGAGAAACAATAACACCAGCAAATGCAGCATTACAAACTGAAAACGAAACAATCCATATGACACACGACATGGATTGGTGCATGTCAGTCTGTTGAGGTGATGAATTAAGTGAATTCTGTTTTAATGACACGTCTTGTGTACATTTCATGGTTGAAGGTTTCATGCTCAAGACGTTGTAAAATGCTCGATCCATCACAGCAGCAACACTCGCACACTTTCACATGCAGTGTTACCGCTGGGAATTTTCAAAAAGTATCACAAAAAGTGGATTTCTTCAAAAAAAGTGGCACATATTATACAAAAAAGTGGCACAAAAAGTGGCACACTTTTTTAGTTTTTATTTCAAGAAAACAACGATAAATCAATAGTTAACAAAAACAATTCATTTGAGTACAGAGTACATAGATATTAAATAGTTACTTTTTTGTAATTTTTAATGGGATCTGTGTTTGGTATCCAATCTTCCAACTTCTCGGCAACCAAACTCAGAGTTGAAAGCATTGAATGACAGGTCTCCACTTTCAACCTGTTCGATAATTTACTTTTCACTAATGTCAGTTTCAAAAAAACGCGTTCTTTTGGTACAAATATTAATTTAAATTATTTTTTAAATTTCCCACTTTAAATCAGAAAACTTCAACATTGATAATTGCCAATAGGTATTCATAAGATTTGTCATTTGATTTACTATCTAATAGTTTTAACTCATTCATGAAAACCTCGGTCTTCCTTATTACATCACTAAATTCAGTCACGATGTCAAGTTACATTGACATTGATATTTTTATTAGATTTTATATAAAAAGGGTCTAAGTACTTTAAACTATTCAGTTTTTTTTATCATTTATATCGATACTTGAAAATATTTGGTCACAAATAGTTTGTTAAAATTTAAGAATATTTGTTTTAATAATTATAATAACACTTTCTGATATATTTTCAAACCATTTTAAAGTTTCGGCTTCATGGCCTACATATATTTTAGTCACATCTTTGATGTGTAAAATATGTATGTAATCAATATTCCACAGCTCTGTAAAGGTAATACAATTTTTTTTAAGTTTCTAAAAATTTGGATTAAAATCTCTTTTGTCAATGAAATAAGATACATAATTTGTGAAGACTCACTTTGAAAACTTGTGTTTAATGAATTCTTAACTTTAAGACTATAAACTAAAACAGTTCTTGTTGAGACTTATGTATTTTTTTTTCCAATTTTTAGAACATTTTTCTTCAAATTGCTCAATTTGGCATAAAAATACAAAAAGTGGCACATTTAGTATCATAATAGAAAAGTGGCATAAAAGTATAAATGCAGAAAAAAAGTGGCAAAATTGCCACTTTAGTGGCATAACGGTAACACTGTTCACATGTATTGCATCAGAGAACTTAATGCTCCACAACATCATAAATAAATCGTGAGATTTTTAAAATAAAACTTTTATATCGTTTTGTGTGTTCATAAGTGATAGAAAATGTGGACGCAGTACCTTCCTCCTCCACTCACACACGCCGACGAACAATAGATTTTTGCTAAGGATCATTATCATTACATGGTGGGATTTATAAATTGGAGTATGGGATTTATAAACACGGGAGCAGAGTTTTAGTGAAACACTAATCACAGTTGTACTGTAATTATGTTGTATTAAAGTAAGTTTTGTATTTTATGACTTGGTATGGTAACAGTTTGTTGTAAAGCCCCTGTGAAGAAGTATTCTAGGGATATTGGGTTGTAGTAATTTCTTACGCATTGGATTTGTAAATTACGTGTATTTATATATGGGCATTATTATGAACTTTAACTAAAAGAGAAAATACTTATTTTTCTAAAGAAATAAATTTGTATTTAGCTAAAACAAAAACACCAATCATATATTGATTGATTGATCAAAGTAGACAGGGCCAGAGAGAATAGTTTAACCCTAAATCAGGTATGAGCAAACGAACAGTATCACTAGCTTTTTGAGTTAAAATTACGGTTTCATAAAAATTTTATTTTTTATTTTGGACATAAAATACTTTTAAACCATTCACCACACGCAAGAACGCAGTGAAGGGTATATTACTTTTCTTCTTCCATTTGTAACCCCAAAAAGGAGGCGTGGTACGTATGACAAAATATATATACAGGGTGAGCGGTAATTTGCTTATTTGGGAATGAAATAAAAATTAAATGAAACTTAGAAAAAATTATTTTATATTTTAATTATATTGAACAGTAAGGGAATTTTTAAATTACATGGTTTTAAATAGTGTATCTGGCAAATGTTGACCTTCGCTATCCACACACTGCTGCATATATTTTCTGAAATTTTCATGAACTCTAAGCGCCAATGATGCCTTCTCGTGATATGGCGCACCACACAGTCACCCGGTCCGAATGCAGAGGTCTCTGGTGAAGTTGTCTAGGGTTTGTTTCATTTCAGTACCGCATATTTTGTTCGTTTACAAACCCAATGAGGTAAAAATGTGCCTCATCAGAAAAGTAAGTTAGCATTTGAAAAATACCATTCAACACCAAATGACCTCTCCTCACGTGTCCAATGCATGATGGCAACTGAAAGTCAGACGAATACAAATCTCCAGCCCCTCGTAAGACCCATTTTGGGGTCTGTCCCCACAATTACAGCCGTAGTTTTAAACTCAAAAATGAGTTCGGTAAAGAAAATTCTCCCACCTCTCATGCAAAACCCCCCCCCCCCCCCTTTTGTGGGGACTGTCTCTGTGAACAGCCGCAGTTTAAGAGCAATAATCTTTAAATTTGGATGCAAGATTCTATTCTATAAGCGGAGGTAGAGTTCTGACCATAGGATGACAAATTGCCCTTTTTTGGCGTTTGTGCCCGCGATTACAGGAGTAGTTAACGAGATATCGAGCTGATATTTGGAATGGAAGCTTCTATCCTCATAGTGGAGTCTAAGTTCTAAGATGGGCAGGATCTTTCAAAAACTACTTCCACCACCCACACAACCCGCCCCCTTTTTTGGGGTCCGGCCCCCGATTAAATTTGGAATGAAAGCATATATCCTGAAAGTGGAAGTAAGGTTCTCAGATGAACAAGATCAGCCAAAAAATAATCGCGTGGTGCATTTGGCATCAACTTTCGTGATCCAGATCGGATCAGTGAGCGTGATTTACATCTTGAAACTTTAAACGTCTGTATCTCATGGACTATCTATCAGAGGTATAAAGATGATATTTGGAATATATGTTGTGCGTATAGTTAGAATTGCAACCAGGGTGGAAGTGGGCGCTGCCACGCTTCTTTTCCAAAAAATCACTGTATCGGCTATTCTAATATACCGATTGATTTACAAACTGGTACCGATGACCAGTTGATAGTCCCTGACTACACTTCCTTGTGATTGAATGAAGGGGTGTGGCACCGCCCATACAACTTGGAAATTAAAAAGGTTATATCTCATGAACTATCAGAGGTATAAATATGAGTTTGGGCATATCATCGCTGCGCCGATCAAATCACTAATGTGTAATATCAGAATCACTTTAGAACCAAATTCAATTCATGATTTCGGCCATGTCCGTCTGTCTGGCTGTCCGGCTGGTACGTAAGATAACTTTCGAAAGACATACCAAATATTTTGAAATTTGGCACTAGTTAATATTTCCTCAAAACTACTTACGGTATTGCAAATGGGCTACATGGCCAATACCTTTTTGGTCTTGCAACGCCCCTTCTGGTACCTACCAAACAAATGTACTATCCCACTTTAGAGATGGAGTAATAATATCAATACTCCCAACGCGATCGTATCCAAATTTTGTCATTAGTAAAGCTATAACAATATATGGTTTTGGAGAAAAAATTGGAAGTCTACCCACGCCCCTTTTGGTACCTCCCATACACATCTGGAAGTCTAGAAAACTCCCTTCTGGTACCTCCCATACAAATGTACCATTCCGTCCTCTTTAAAAACCGAGTAGTAACATCAATACTCTCGACACGTTCGTGCCAAAATTCTGTATTTTGTTTAAATGTATCACGATGAAGGTTTGGAGAAAAAATTGGAAGTCTAGCCACGCCCTTTGTGGTGTATCCCATACAAATGTACCATTCTGCCTACTTTAGAGATGGAGTAATTACATCAATAAACCCAACGCGATCGTACCCAAATTCTGTATTTAGTAAAGCTATAACAGGATAAAGTGTTGAAGAAAAAATTGGAAGTCTAGACACGCTGCTTTTGGCACCTCCCATACAAATGTACCACTTCGCCCACTTTACAAATCGAGTAATAATATCAATATACTATAAAATTTTATGTTTCACTGAGGTTGAGGGTATATGTAAGACGGTTTTCCCGAATGAAACTTTCTTACTGGTTTATTTCTCATGTCATTGCAAATCATTCAGAGCAGAAATGATCCCAACACAACGCCGTAACATGTCATACAGCGCGTGAGACCATCACTTTGTTAAGCCAAACTTTTGGTGACCGAAATGTCTCAATAAATGGTAATACAAGTTTGATACATTTTTAGTACTCGGCAATATTGTTGATCAGTGGGAAAAAAAAGACATGAAAAAAGTGTTTTTTTTTATGGCTAAAGACTCAAAGTTTGGTACACATATAGTACTGGGTAAAAAAGGCACGATCAATAATCGGAGAAGGCATGTCAAAGTGTATTTTACGCCCAAAGAGAAATTCAAATGAATTTTTTTAATCAATGTTCTTCCAAATTTTTTTATAGTATAGAAAATTTAATTTTATTTTGTGAAACTCTATGGTTTTCAAGATGATGGACCGTAAATTACCTCCATGCTCACCCACGCATTTGCGGCACCTAATCATCAGAAAATTATTCATTGCAGCCTGAAGGATTGACGTCGGGGTCGTCTTAATTATGGTTTAATGGACTATTTAAATGATGGTATCGTTTAGTACACCTCTTGCTTTATATAACCCCATAAAAAATTCTGGTTCAGTCAAGTCAGGTGAGCTTGTAGGCCAACGGAATTTTCGTTGGAGCTCCGTCATAACCGGTCTGGCTATATGTGCAGTTGCTCCATCTTGTTAGAACCAAATGCTGTTGAAACAGATATGTCTTCGACACATTAATGGGTAAAAAATTCTTTACTTACTTACTTACTTACTTACTTAATCTCCATCTGCACCCCATGAATGAGGTATGGGATAGCTTCTCGCGTTGTTGTGAATTAACTAGCTTTATATTTTTAGATTCACAATTAACGGCACCTACTTGTTTATCGACGAATGCGAAGGTCACTGTTTGAGAAGCTCTTACTAGACACGCCGATTGACTTGACACTTATACTGCGAAGTTGCTGTCAACAACATTCGAGGGGAGCCGACAATGAAAGAACATTTTTTTTTAAGGTGACTGGAGCCAGGTCTGAACCTGCGATCTCCCGCGTGTTCTAACCACTATACCTTCTTTAACATCTTTAAATAACGGTCCCCATTGGCTGTTACTGTTACACGTAGTGCACGATTCGTGCGTCACCCTGTAAATAGTGCACAGACGGGTCCCGCTACTACAGATACAAATATAAATTTAATTTTGATCATTAGCGGAATGTATGTTTCCGATTAGTGAAGAATGTCGTTTTTCGCCCTAGATACAGAAAAAAAAACGATCTACATGTCGGCAGTATAGATGTAAATTTGCCGATGGACTTTTTGCTATCGTCACAGAGCTTAAGATATTTAACATTTTAAACAATAAAACTTCCTTGGTGAACTTTCATGTTAATGAGTTACTTGAAATTAGCTACGTAAGTCTCCTTACTCAGTTTTCACTACTTATTTAATCAAAATCAAACCCCACTAGGCTTAATGTCATCTACAATTAAGAATTCTACACCACAAATCAAGATCCACCAGGCTTAATTACAGCTAAAATTTGGTTTAACGTCATCTACAATACCGAATTCTATACTTAAGAAAATAGCCCCATCAGGGTTAATGCCATGCAACAATGGTGGTAAGAACACTCGACTATCATGCGAGAGACTTTCCATTCATAGCCGGTTTCATCGATATTGTCGACAGCAACTTCCAGTATATAATCGAGAGAATCGTCATGTCTAGTAAACCTTTTCTTAAAATAGAAGCGTGTTAATACACAATAAAGTGAGAAACTCTCCCACATTTCGTACGTAGATGAAAAAGGGAAAATAAGTTATAAGTAAGTTTAGTTTAATTTTAATGACGTGCGATATATAATATACACTTTTAAGGACCGACGCATAAGTATTTCTAAGCAATTAAAAGTAATGTCCTACTCCTATTTGAAACATATAGTTGCTCAAACATTGCAGCATTTCTAACGTAAATGCATTCAATCGTTAATTTAAGAAACCTCTTTTTTATAACTTTGTATATTTAAATATGAGGAAAAATCATAAAAATACAATTCATGCATAACGGAATATGTTGAATATTTGCATATCCCTTAAATAAACACTTCCTCATAACCATAAAATTCAACACGACCGACGAACATATGCAAATAACGAATAAAAATTTTCAAAAATTTAGGATCTGGCGAAAGGCAATGAGTGTGTGAGTGTGATATGTTATGGTTATGAATGATACCAGCACGTCGCAGTATAAAGAATATCTTTTTTTTTTTTTTTTTTTTGTTGCTAGCTAATATTTGTGAAAGACAAATAAATGTTAAAGGAAACACGTAAAAGCGTTCACTCGCAGAAATCACAAATTGGGCAAATATTATGTGAATATAAAATGTGAGGTGGTTTGGCATTTCCTCCCCCAAAACATGTGTTTAGTTAACAGGGAAATGATACTTAGAGCAATGAAAATAATTGTAAAGGATACGTTTGGTGCAAACATTAAAAAGTAAAATGCCTAAAATCCATACACCTAAATTTGTTATCGCCATAAATGTATCCTTGGGCTTTCAGCGTGCGGGTGTGAGCCCTAAGTGAAAAATACGTTAAACATTTAATATCCTGGCATTACTTACGTGCATTCATTCGTTCATTTACAACCCGTAAAATTCCCAGCTTAATTGTAAATATTATTAAATGCATCCACATGTTGGGCTTTTCATTTCTCTCCTTTAGAGCTGATGAGTAAAAATGAAACGCATTTTCATGTTGAGTTTTTTTCCACACATTTGCAGCCTCGTTTTATGGCCAAGGAGATAGAAAACAGGCAACAAAAACGTTGGGGAGTGAAGTTGTTGTATGCTGGCGTTGTTACTTTATTACTTCTTCATGGCAGCCTAGGAAGGGAACAGATGTTGTGTGCCCATATTGTAGGATACCACACGTCTTTAACACACCAGAGCTACGTGAGATTCTATCAAATATCAACCTCACCTAAATATGGCAGCCAAACTCGTTACTTGCAGTCTCATACAGTCTCAGATGGAGATATTGCGATAGTGAAAAATTCGGGCGCTATGACATTAGGCCCCACGAAAATACACCCCAAAGTGAAAATGAAATTAGGCCCCAAATTTGGGGTCTAATTTCATTATGAAAATAGACCCCACGAAATTATACCCCAAACATAAAATGAAAATTGGCCCCAAAATTTATGTATTGGGGCCTAATTTCGTAGTTGTTATTTGAAAGTATGCAAATACACCCCAAAAAAATGCAAATATGCCCCAAAATATAGTGTTGTTGTTTTCTGTATAAAATTGGGGTATATTTTCATATTTGTGTTTGGGGTCTAATTTTCAAATAAATATCGCAGTTCGTATATAAAAACACAACACGCAATTAGGCCCCAAAACGGCGGTAGAAAATAGAAAATGAAAAGTTGCCCAGAATAAAAAATAAAAATTTACCTAAACCAATTATGAAAATTGCCCAAAAAAAATTATTTTTTCATATGAAAAATCAACAAACAAAATATATAATTCCAATTATAAGTAGTTTCTTAAATTTTTAATCATTGCATATTAGCTAAACTATACTGACTGTAATGTCTTCGCATACAATACATATTTTGGCCCTCACGTAAAATTTTACGTTCCTATTTTTTTTATATTTTTATATTCATTTGTATGGCAAGAAGGTAAGAATATATACGAATATATAGCGTAATGTAAATTGTTAAATCAGGGGGAAGCACCGTAGGCGAAAAATTTTTTAGAATATGTAAAAAAAATGTAGTTTCTAAAATGACATTTTATATTTTTGCTGTTTTGTATGGGTTTTAAATAGTAGTTGCATAACGTAATATTTATTGAGTAGTAAACACAGCAGGCAGCACAAAACTTTACAAAAAAAAATTAGCGAATTTATCGAAAAGGTTCGAATTTTTGGGTGCAATTTTTACGTTGCCTATATTTATATGAAAATAAGCGGAAAAGATTTGAGCATAATTGTAAATAGTCTGTTCTGTGAAATGGCCGCGACGAAAAATTATTAAAAAAATCGCGCGATTTTGTTAAAATAATTTTTCATGATTTTAGTTTTTTAAAGAAAATTTTAATTTTTCATGTTTTTATATTTTAAAGAAAAGGGTCCCACGAAAAATTATTTTATATAAATCACGCAATTTTTTTAATACATATGGTAAATTGTCTGCTTCGTAAAAGGCGCCGCAGGCGAAAAATTATTTAAAAAAAATCGCGCGATTTTTTTAAAATAATTTTTCATGTTTTTAGTTTTTCAAGAAAAGGGCCACAGACCAAAAATTATTTTATGAAAATTATTTTTTTTTTATTGCATATGGTAAATTGTCCGTTGCGTGAAAAGCGCCGCAGGCGAAAAATTATTTAAAAAAAATCGCGCGATTTTTTTTAAAATAATTTTTCATGTTTTTAGTTTTTTAAAGAAAATTTTAATTTTTCATGTTTTTAGTTTTTAAAGAAAAGGGCCACATACGAAAAATTATTTTTTAAAAATCACGGGGTTTTGTTTTATTGCATATGGTAAATTGTCTGTTGCGTGAAAAGCTCCGCAGGCGAAAAATTATTTATAAACATTTTTCGATTTTTTTTTTCAAAAAAAGAAAATTTGAATTTTACAGTTTTTTTTGCAAAAAGAAAATTTGAATTTTTCATGCGTGCTTTTAGTTTTTGTGAGTTAATTGTACGTTTTCTTTATTTCCTTATTAATATGTATGCCAAAACAGCTGAGATGAAACAACGAGTCTGTAATCGTTGAAGCGTTGTGTTGTTAGAAGAGGCGAAGATAACGGTTGAAAAAATTCTTGAGAGGACGATGGATGGTTTTTTCTCCTTGCAAGATGTTATACAAGTTTACAAATTAGTTTAAAGGTAATAAACTGTATTATTTTCAATAAAAAACCAAGGCTTTTTTATTTTGCCGAAGGAAATTAGACCCCAAAAATAGTAAGCCTGACCCTAAAATGAAATTGAACCCCAAAAAAGCGAAAATAGGCCCCACAATTTTATGAAATTATGCCCCAAAAAAATTTTTGGGGTCTATTGTCACACAGACATTTGGGGTCTAATTGCATTATGCAAATATACCCCAATAAAAATATGAAGTTAGGCCCCAAAAAATCATAAAATTTCGTGTTGTTGTTTTCCATATATTTTTTTGGGGCCTAATTTCATTTTCACTTTGGGGTGTATTTTCGTGGGGCCTAATGGCATACCGCCAAAAATTCGCATTGTCCATATGATGAAAAATATTACAACTTTTTATTAAAATCGGTTGGTTATTGTGATTCAAATGACAATTTAAATCCGAAAGTTATTTCCAAGTAACGGATTGTGGAATGGGGTATATTCTAATTTGAGTTTTCTAATCGTTGTTCACTTGGGAATAACCAGAATCTTTCTTTGGAGGTCCCCAAGCAGCTCACACCATGTGAAAGATCACGTGTTTCCTATGAAATTCCACTTAACTTACGTTCGGTGAAAGCAAATGTGAGAAGGGGCAATATCCGGCAACTTAAATGTCATGCTACCACCGATACGTCTTAGGAAGTAGGTAACATACGAGGACATTAAAGGTGAGCGGCTGTAGGAAATATATGACCGCTGCGCTGCCTTGACATTAAAATTGTTCTGGGTGATTGCTCTTGGTACAGTCAGTCTGTACAACAACACCTCCGAAAAATGATTCAGACTAGTTAGCTTTACGTCAGAAAGAAACAAGGTAGTGAGTGGAACCAGATTTCACATAAAGATATTTTCTTACACTGCTCGTTCCCGAATGCTGCATATGTGACGAAATCACTATAATCATCATAGACGGATTATATCGTCCACCACCAAGCCACATTGCACTGCTTCAAAACAATAAAGCTGCGTGTGCCAAAGGACGGCAGGCGGCCAAGAACTGGCAACTTGAATGCGCCATATCATAAACACGATTAGACTAAATGAATCCTAAGCGAAGACTGGAATCTAAGTGTTCTGTCTTTAACCCACCGAGTGATCAGCATTTTTCCTATAGTGTATGTTATGTGAAAGACCAAGACCTAACTTATCGAACCTGATAAGACCTTATCTGTGTGGCATTAGACTTGGTAAATCCACGACCGACCATATATTCACAAAACTACAAATTCACACTACAAACCAATGCATTTCGATAGATACCGCCTATTCATCGATTTCAATGCTGCATTCGACAGTCCGATTTGACAGAAACCGTTAGGTGCTATGATTGAGATTGGTATCCCTGCGAAGCTGATACGACTTTTGGCGATGACACTTAGGGATAATTATACCATCACCATTAGGGATGAGGGTATGTATCATTTTATAATACCCAAAAGTGTAACACATAGAAGGAGTCACGTTAGACCCTAGGTTACTTTGAACCTAATTCGATTTATACTTTTTAAGTCGTTTGAGCCATGTCCGTCTGTCTGTCTGTTTGGCTGTCCGGCTGGTGTGCACGATAACTTTCGAAAGACGCAACCAAATGTTTTGAAATTTTGCACGAGTTAATATTTTCCGAAAACTACCCTTCTGGTACCTCCCATACGAATATATCATTCCGCCCACTTTAGAAATCGACACCCAACGGGATCGTACCCAAATTCTGTACTTAGTAAAGCTATAACAGGATAAAGTTTTGTAGAAAAAATTGGAAGTCTAGCAACGCTCCTTCTGGTGCCTCCCATAGAAATGTGCGTTTCCGCCCACTTTAAAGATGGAGTAATAATATTAATAAATCCAACGCGATCGTACCCAAATTCTTTACTTAGTCAAGCTATAGCAGGATACAGTTTTTGAGAAAATAAACTTTCAGTCTAGCCACGCCACACCTGGTACCTCCCATACACATCTGGTACCGCCCACTTTAGAAATCGATTAATATTATTAATAGAGCAAACGCGATCGTGCCCAAATTTTGTATTTAGTAAAGTTCAAGCAGGATAACATTTTTGAGAAAAAATCAGGAAGTCTAGTCACGCCCCTCCTGGTACCTCCCATCCAAATGTACCAATCCGACCACTTTAGAAATCGAGTAATAATATCAATATAATAGATATTTTTTGGTTTTACTGAGGGTGAGGGTATATGTAAGTCGGGTTGCCCGACTGAAACTTTCTTACTGGTTAAACTTTCCATCACGTCAAATTTTATAAAAGTGTACTCTTGAAATTGCGAATACATTGTAGTGAGTAAGTTCTTGTACTCTATTCTACATTTCGCTGTAATATAAAAAAAAACGCTTTTATACTTACATAACTACGTAACTTAAAACGGTATTCAGAAGTATTTACTTTTCTTCAATAGGAATAATGAAATGAATATGATGTACCACTTTGAATAAAACATTACGTGTTCACTAAATGCAATTTCATCCTTTGTCAGCTGTTTTAAGCATTTTATATTTTTTTGTTGTATGTGAAAAAGCATTTTCTCCTACATCCTTCCATATCTATCCGTTGTAATACCTTGTAACTTTACTGTACATCATAACCGCAGTATCATAACATAATATTAATATAATGGTGTTCTATCAAATATGATGCTTTTATTGAATTTTATGGCCATCTCATCATACGACGACATGAACACATCAGCAATATATGAGTATCTTACGCGTTTTCAATAAAATCACATGTGAATACACGATGATGTTAACACGATGGTCTTCAGGACCCAGTACAAAAACAAAGACAAATAAAATCTCCTGCTGATGGTGGAAGTGGCAACAACAAAACTCAAAGATTATAAAATGTTTCCAAAGGACCCCAAAGTTTTTGAGGTAATTTTATGACACGTTAAATGTCCGGGATTATAAATGTCATAAAATTCAAGGGCTGTCGATCGCCATCTGTTAATGTGTGATGGCTTAACAAAGTTCAGAGGAAACGAATTGTTAATGCGTAACGGCGCAGCGGGTTAGAGATAAGTTTGTGTCGGATCCATTAAGTATCTGGTATTCTTGTTGATTGTGAGTTACAACAGGCAATATAAAAAGCCCAGAAATTTAGTTAGGGGAACTGACTTACATATACACTCACCCTAAGGCTATTTACTGAAAATAAAGGAGGATTGTGCTTAGATTGGGCCGGAATGGCATGCGGAAGATCTAGGGTTTTTTATTCCTACCTCAGGACAGGTCCCTTTGATGTTATCGTCAGTAAAATTCTATTAATATAATTTGTTCTATCAAATCCATTTTCAATCAGCTGACGTTCGCAATCGTCTATAAACAGGAGGGGTATTGGTTTACCCCTTATACATGGAGTGTAATAGGAAATTATGATTATCCTATTGCTGCAAGATGAAAATTATTTGCTAAAATTGTAGTTCAAAAAGGATAGGGAAACCTTATTCGACTACGCTACATCTACTAGTGCTACCGATTTTTCTAGGTAAGCTATTGTTACGACATATTTGCGGTTAAAAACAATGGGACCTATTTATAGCACTATTAATGAGAAAATTTGTATATAGCAACCGAGTAAATCAATATTCAAATTAATAAAATCCCCATGTTTCTAGTGAACAATTTTTAGTATAGTTTCTTTACCATTGTGGCGTATTATTGGTTGCAACACATTCGCTGTAGAGCATTAATATTACATTTTCATCATGCCGACCATTGTCTCAGTCATCTACATTTTCTTTCATTGGCGGCCCCCCAAATGTTGTCGTCAGCAACATTGCTATATACTAGGGTGGTCGTAATCGAAAAATGATAAGCCTTTGTAGATTTTAGGATGGCCAGAATTTGAGCACGATTGGAGTATATTAACCCGTGCTGCTTTGGGCTTAAAGTTTTAAAACTCCTACAGCTAGGTTTGGGGGGCATAACTCAAGAAACCCAGTCCAATTTTGATGGAACAAAAAAATCCTAAATTAAGGAATTATAATTCCTTTAATCTGTTCATATACCATTTCTCTGCATAATCAACAGTTTCGTAGTTATAAGTCAATTGGCATGTGCAGTAAAAGTTTCTCAAACAGCTGATGTTCGTATTCGTCTATAAACAAGTAAGTGCCGTTTGTTGTGAGTCTTAAAATACAAAGCATGTTCATTCACAATAGCGCGAGGAACTATCCCATTCATGGAGTATATATGGAAATAAAGTATTGAAGGGAATTTAATGTTTACCCGTCTTTGCCAGGTTAACGTTTAATCCCCTCGGTTGAGCCCAGTTTTAAGTATCCTTAACCGTAATAAACTTGTAATCCTTTCGTAACAGTTGAACAAAATTATCACCCTAAAAAGTATCGATGTTCTCTTTTCCTTATTTCGTACATTTCGCTGGCCAGCTCACAGTTGAACACAATTATCACCCTAAAAAGTATCGATGTTCTCTATTCCTTATTTTGTACATTTCGCTGGAAGTGCGCCTTCAACCTGGAACTAGTCTAAGGATTAGATAAATGTTTCGATCTGTGAATTATGAAGGTGCCATCAATATTAATGCAGACAGAGAGTGTCTTATTTTTATTGGGCAGCAGTAACAGAAATTCATTCTTCAGTAGGCTCACGTAGGAAATAATAATCGCTTCGGTCTTTTGCGCTCCACACATAGTTCGTCACACCAAGCTTAGATAACAGCTGCATCACCTGGTCCATCCAACGAAGTTTTGGTCGCTCCATCGAGTTTATTGCCGAAGACTTTTCGGGTTTAGCATTTTCATCCATTCGTACAACGTGTAAAAGCCAGCGCATTCGATCTATTTGAAACTGCTTGACTACGTCGATGTCGTTATACAACTCATACTATACTATTCTGGTATAATACATTGATTCGCTTTTGTCATTACCCAGTATTATCCGCTGTAGAGCAAGGCAGGTAGGTTCAGTGTCTGGTACTCGCTTGCTTAGCTCAGAGTTGCAGCGGTTTGCGATCAGTACTCTTCTCTAGATATCCAGACTGACAATTTTTTTTCTCTTTGTTCGTTGAAACAAATAACTTGGTTTTATCCTCATTAATCACCAGACCTCTTCTGCCGTCTGATTCTCAATGCTTGAAAGGGCCGCAGTAACATCCAGCAGTCCTCGGCCAATGATATCTAAATCATCGCCATACGCGAGCAGCATCATCTCCGTTATAATGTTAAAGAGATCGCATGACAGACTAACGCCTTATCTACGGCCTCGCTTGGTAGAACAATACAGCGAGTGTACAAACTTTATAATAAAGGATTCTTCTATGTAGTCGACTACCTCGTACAGAGCTGTTTTCACTGATTCACCTTCAACATAAGCAAATTGTGTTTAAGTCATGTTATATTCCGTTATGTTGCTCCTGACCATGTTATCCTCTAACTGTTCCACGATCTTAAATAAAAAAGATGTTGGACTTATCAGGCAACGTTTTTATATAAAGACTAACATAGCCGAGTGAAGTGCGCGAGAATTTTATGCAGGCTGTAAGTAATCTGTCCACATATATTTTGTGTGGGTGGAACCAGAGGGGGCGTGGCTAGACTAGACTCGAAAACTATAACCTGATAAAGCATTACTAAATACAGAATTTGGGCACGATCGCGTTTGATGTATTGATATTGTTAATCGATTTCTAAAGTGGGCGGTACGGTAAAATTGTATGGAAGGTACCAGAAAGGGCGTGGCTATGTGGCGAACATGCAATCCCGTAAAAAGCTTTGGGAAGATATTAATCCATGCAAAGTTTCAAAACATTTGTTTACGTCTTTCGAAAGTTACCGTGAGTACCAGCCGGACATGGATCAAACGACTTAAAAAGCCATAAATCGAATTTAGTTCAGAAAAAACCTAGGTTCTAATGTGACTCTTTCTATGTGTTACACTTTTGGGTCGTATTAAATGATATATACCCTCCTACCCGTAGGGTGAGGGTATAATTAAAAGAATTGTTAATGGAATTATTCTTTAAAATAGTTTCGCTTTTTAAAGCTTAAAAAATCAATCATTTTTACTATTTTATTCTGAACAGCAGAACCATTCAGCTATCAATTTTAAAAAATTTCCATTTTCTTATTCTAGAACAAAGTTAGATGATTTGATTTGATGGATCATACGACCAAATCTGAATTTTTTGAGAAAAAAATTACTAATTCTTTTTCTGCACACTTTGTTACTAGTTTAAATAATTTCATCAAACTGGGAGAGAAGACCCAAAATGTATATGGGTATTTCCACAGAAGTGTCAACTGTGATCGAAAAATGAAAAAGACGAATACTTAAATTTTATTAAATTAAAATGCCCGAAGTTTTTCTTAGATTCCGTGTTGATTCAGCGGACTGCAAAATTGAATTCTTTTGCTGGTCACCAGTTTTAAATTTTCATATTATATTTACTGATGATGCAAGTCCACTTTTATCATAAAGTTGTAGTTACAACAATAATTGTAGTTACAACAATAAATAGCAACAATAATAGTAAAAAATTAGCAGTTAGCGGCAAAATGTTGATTTTATTTTATTGGCGTTCTAATGTAACATTCCTGAACAACAAGGCACTTAAACTTTATAATATTCCCTAATTTCGCAAATAAATCAATGGCTTAAGCAAACATTTTTTTAAGCATTTCACAGCTATGGGATATTTTTTCACATAACGTAGTTCTTTATTACTGTCGCTGACTGCGACGCGAGTTTCCCTGCGGGGACAGCGAATTTAACAATCCCACAATAAAGCACACTTTGGCACAAATTTATATGTGTACGAATGTGGATGTTTATTTCTAAATAAAAGTAAAATTAATAAACAAATAAAATATATGTACCTTACGTACTTACCGCAGTCTTTGTCCCCAGCAAACTGATCATAACGATCGAGCCACTGTTTGCTTGAGCCTACTTCTACTGCTTTGTTTATGTTTTTATAACCGTTCTTTTCCATTGAACGAAACTAATGCAGTAGAATGTAGGGCAAAGGACTGCGGTTAGTTCGTAAACAAATGAGGGCAAAAGAGAAAAACAAATAACAGTTCAATGAACTAAACTAAACAGATGTAACTCAAACGTAATGATCATGTTAACAACCAAATAGTAATGATCATTAAAATAACAAATAACCAAAACAACATAATGAACATTAGTGAAAATAAAAATAGCAGCACCGGCGACAATGAACTAAACTAAACAGATGTAACTCAAACGTAATGATCATGTTAACAACCAAATAGTAATGATCATTAAAATAACAAATAACCAAAACAACATAATGAACATTAGTGAAAATAAAAATAGCAGCACCGGCGACATCCCCGCCCTCGTGGATCGGTCACGATTCACTACTCCACATCTAGGACTGCAAGCTTCGATACGGGGCGCTTCAAAATTCCGCTGCTAGTTCTGACATCGGCTCGACGAATAACGCCATCACTGCCTTTAAATACTTCCTCGATGCGTCCTCTCTTCCAGTCTCGGCGGGAAACAGCTGGGTCACATATGAGCACGAGATCACCAGGAGCTACAGGCTTAGTGTGTTCACACCATTTGGACCGACGTGTAAGTGTGGGCAAATACTCAACAATCCACCTTTTCCAAAAGTGGTCACGCAACTGGCGGGCAATTCTCCACTGTTTCCTTAGGACAACCGGCTTTTCGATGACTGTGCCTTCTGGCGTCTGGGCTGTATTTGCAGCACCTAATAGAAAATGATTCGGCGTTAATGGTTCCTCGTCCTCATGGCTGACAGGCAAATGAGTCAATGGGCGAGAATTTACAATGTTTTCAGCTTCAATTAAAAAACTCAAAAATGTGTGTTCTCTTGGGGCGACTTCCTTCAATGTTACACGGAGAACCTTTTTGACACATTGGACCATTCGCTCCCATATACCACCTTCTGCTGGATTGTGTGGGCAATTGAACTGCCAATCAACGCCCTTTGATGATAATTCATCTTGGATTCGAGCCACATCAAATACCTCTTCGAATCGCTTAGCTTCTTGGTCAACTCCAACGAAATTCTTTCCATTGTCACTTCTGATCTTCAACGGAGTGCCACGACGATTTATAAAATTTCGTATAGCCAAAATACAAGCGTCTGTAGAAAGATCGAAGGCCACCTCCAAATGCACAGCTCTAATCGTAAGGCACGTGAAAAGAGCCACCCAGCGTTTTTCGTGACGTCGGCCAATGGTAATGTTGACGGGGCCAAAGTAGTCCACACCGGTATAAGTAAATGGGCGCACATATGGAGTCAATCGATCGCTCGGCAACGAACCCATATAAGGAGCCACTGGAGTAGAACGACGAATTTTGCAGATATTGCATTTTGAGATAGACTTACTCAGCAGTTTTCGAAGTCGAGGGATCCAAAATGTTCTTCGTATTTCACCCATAGTAGCCTCAAAGTTTTGATGTCTCATTTTGTTGTGTACATGGGCAACAATCAGCTCTGTTAAATGATGATTGGGCGACAGTATAATGGGGCGTCTTGAATGTAGTGGTAACCAGCTGGCGGCATCGATACGACCATTCACTCGGAGCAACTGTTTTTCATCAAAATAAGGCGAAAGAGTATACAGGTCATCCGATGTTAGTAAGGCACCACCGGATTTTAAAATTTTGAATTGATAGGCGAAACTTTCTTGTTGTGAAAGGCGGCATAAAATAGTTTCGGCATCCTTCAATTCGGCAGCAGTTAAACACTTTGCTCCATTATCAGTGGTCCTCTTTCGGCAACGATCGACAAATCTCAGAACCCATGCCATCGTGCGTTTAAGTCTGAGAAATGAAGAAAAGCGATTAAAGTCAATGACATATGTGTTACCAACCAGTAATGTAAATTTAGGACGCAGCTCTTCTTCGCAGCAATTCTCATATTCTTCAGTTGTCTTCGGCCAATTTTCTTCAGGGCCATAAAGGAATTGTGGCCCTTGGTACCAGCGCGTTTCGTTTGAAAAATCAACCTTGTTTTTCATTCTCGTTGTTTCATCGGCAACATTTAGGTCTGTGGGCAACCATCTCCAATCAGCTGGGCGAGTAGAATCCAATATTTCAGTAATTCTGTGGGCAACAAACGGTTTGTATCTTCTGCTTTCAGAACCAATCCAATTTATGACTGTTGTAGAATCGCTCCAACAAATGCGGCGGGCAACTTTAAGTGAATGCTCTTTTAAAATAGTGCACATAAGTCGAGTCCCCAATACTGCGGCTTGTAGTTCCAATCGGGGAATAGTCATCGTTTTTAATGGGGCACATTTTGTCTTCGCAGAAATAAATGAAACACCAATTTGCTCATCAGCTGTTTTGTAACGCCAATAAGCCACGGCACCAAATGCATCTTCACTCGCATCGACAAAAACATGCAGCTCCAGCTCAGAGGGCAACCCAAATCCAAAATAAAATCGAGGAACACTCACTTGGACAACATTTTTCAGCTCTTGGCGCCAATTATTCCATAGAACTTGTAGGACCACAGGTAGCTTCTCATCCCAAAGTATATTATGTCTCCATATTTCTCGCAGCAACAATTTGGCAGTGATCATATAATGGCACAAGAAACCAATAGGATCAAAAATTGACATCACGACACATAACAACTCACGTTTACTTGGATACTTTGTACCATGAATGACGTCAGCTTTCACACGATGAAATTTAAAGTCAAATTTAAAGGCGTCATCTTTCGGGTCCCAAAACATACCCAGCACCTTTTCTGCCGATGACTCCAGTTCGTTGAGAGCTACATTAAAATTTACGGCGTGATCCAAACTGCCTTCTAGAGCCACAACCACCTCTGGTGAATTAGATGTAAAACGACGCAATTCAAACCCAGCTGATTTATGTATATGACGAACTTGTTTCGCGATTTCGATAGCTTTGTCTGCATCTTCAAAGCTGTCCACAAAATCCTCAACATAATGGTGGTCCAAAATTGATTTTACTGCTCTGGGGTAGCGATCACGGTATTCCAGCGCATTTGTATCCTTCACATAATGGGCAACACAAGGCGAACAAGCAGCACCAAACGTCATCACAACCATTTCATACACTTCAGGTGGGCCACTATCGTTTTCGCGCCACAAAAATCTCTGCGAACACCTGTCTTCTGGAGCAATTAAAATTTGGTGAAACATTTCCTTTATGTCTCCACACACAGCAACGGCACCAACTCGATAATTGAACAACACAGATGGCAGCGGCTTATATTGTTGTGGACCCTTAAGCAATTTTGAATTTAGAGAAATTCCCTCCACTTTAGCAGCAGCATCAAACACCAAACGTATTTTCCCTGGCTTATTAGGGTTAACGACGCCAAAATGGGGCAAATACCAAGTCCTCGGATGAACATCACTCTCATTGGGAGCCAATTTGCGTACATACCCTTTTTCTTCGTACTCTTTAATTATTGTCTTGTAGGCCACACCAAATTCGGGATTACTTTTTATCTTCCGTTCAATGCCAAAAAATCTGTTGAGGGCCATGGAATAGCTATCGGGCAGGACTACTTCATCATCGCGCCACAGTAGTCTCGATTGAAATCTTCCGGCAACCCTCTTGGTAGAATTCTTCAGCATTTCTCGAGCACGAACAACTTCTTTAGACTCAATGACCGGTAGAGCCTTAACACCAAAATTTTCCGTCTCAAAATAATTTGCCACCATATCATGTAGATTGTCCACCTGGGCTGTCATCAAACATGAATGAGTTGTAGAGCGACTTCCCTTTATTTTTCCAAATACAACCCATCCTAAAGGCGTATTGGCAGCAAATGGACCAGCTTCCTCCAAAGGCACGATTTCATCAGGCAATCCAAGATGACAATGATCCAGGCCAATAAGCACTTTTGGAGCCACACATTCATATGATTTTATAGGAACACCATGCTTTTTTATCAAATCTGCACTAAAACTCTGGCTCGGCAATTTTAAATTCGTAACACCATAAACATTTTTCAAGGCATATTTTCTTGTTCTATTTGAACCACTCACATGCAGATCGACGACCATGGCAACTTCTTGCGACGATTTTCCACCATACCAGCTCAAATTTAATCGGCTCTGCCTCCCCTGTAGTCCAAGTTGTCTCACCAAAGAACTATCTATCATCGTGACTGATGAACCTTCATCCAACAAGGCATATGTTTCGACAACACAATTTGGGCCATACAAAACCACTGGCAGAACTCTGAACAACAATTCACTTTTTGAAACACAACTCAGCACTGGCACAATATTTGAGACACTTTCTGATGATGGCACATTTGGTTCATTATTCACACTTGGCACGATCGGTTGGGCTTCATGTAGTAATTTGTTATGTTTTCGTTGGCAATTTTCAATTAAGCACTGTTTGCGGCGGCGGCAGTCTCTGCTCGAGTGTCCTTCACCAAGGCACGAAAAACATAACCTCAACCGCTTTACTTCACTCCACCTGTTGGGCACGTTCATAGCTAAAAATTTTCTGCAGTTAAATATTTTGTGTGGTCCATGGCAATGCTGACATCCCTGCTGCTTTTCTTCCCCATCAGCTGCATACAAAACAACTCTCCGTTTTGGCTCACTGTTGTTTGGACGACTGGCACTTGCAATGGGTAATTGGACACTTCTCACCAAATTTGCAACTCCCTGCAACCAATTGCTAAAATCCAATACTGTGGGCCACCGTCGAATACTCGCTGCATACTGTGCCCAGTCTAACCGCTTACTCATTGGGAGCTTCTGCACAAGTTCCTCCATCAATGTTGGATTCGACAAATGGTGCTGTCCGTTTGACGTCTCCAAAAACGCAGCCAAGTTCCTCACTTTCACTGAGAACGGTATTATTTTGTCCACAGCGTTTTCAGCTATGGGCAAAATTTGTCTCACCTGCTGCAACTGGCATCGTATCAGCAACTCGGGGCGACCATATTGAATTTTCAGCTGCTCGATGACTGTGGGCACATTATTCGGGTGTATGAGCAACGATTTCACACACTCTCGGGCTTCACCTTTTAATGCTTTTTGCAACCGGAGACAATTTTCAAATTTGGAATAGCAGTACGCGGCCGTCGTATGTTCAAATGAAGATAGAAACATAGGCCAGTCTTCAGGGTTGCCGTTAAACTCTGGCAAATCATATATTTTTCTTTGCGCCGGCATAGCACTTTGTATTTGAAATGACGCTGTCGGCTGTTGCACGTTCAGAGGCTGCGCTGCTAACGGCTGCTGCAATTGCTGGTAGCTCGGAACCACATTGGTGCCATTACTTACGTGGGAGTATGGTGTTGGACCACGGCGGTCGGCTGTGATGTCTTCTGTGGCACTAATACCGTTACTTGCGACGATGTTACCTGTAATAGCTGGCGTTGTGCTGGCTGATGGCGGCATATTGGTTGAAATATTTGGGCAACTTACACTTTCAGCTGCTTTTAAGGCTCGTTGGGCGTTCATCAACTGCATCTGGAGAACGTCGATTTGTTGTTGAAGACTGTTCAAGTCTGTATAGGCACCTGTGCTGATGTGTGACGTTGACAGTATTTGGCTACTTACATTTGGAGCGGGCAACAATGGCGGCATAGTACTGAACGAAGTTTGAATTTGTTGTGCTGGACTGGTCTCCCTTGGAACACTTGTGGCAACAGTGACTGTGTTGGTGAGCGACGTTGATGTTCCGGCGGCAGAGGAACTAATAATATTGGGCAACAGCGGCATTTGCACCAAATTTTCACCATCATCTATTCCGGCAGGCATGGAATTGTCGGCACTTGTTGCGTTTTTTCTCACTGTGGGCGACGTTGTGGCAGAGGGCATATTACGTTGACTTCTCCTGAGGGGTGACCGATACATATTTTAAGGGCGACAAAAAATCTCCAAAACAACTTTTTAACAAATAAATCGCTTTAAGTTTGCGAACACAATTTCCAATATTCGCCAAAGGTTGCGAAATAAAATTTGTCGCTGACTGCGACGCGAGTTTCCCTGCGGGGACAGCGAATTTAACAATCCCACAATAAAGCACACTTTGGCACAAATTTATATGTGTACGAATGTGGATGTTTATTTCTAAATAAAAGTAAAATTAATAAACAAATAAAATATATGTACCTTACGTACTTACCGCAGTCTTTGTCCCCAGCAAACTGATCATAACGATCGAGCCACTGTTTGCTTGAGCCTACTTCTACTGCTTTGTTTATGTTTTTATAACCGTTCTTTTCCATTGAACGAAACTAATGCAGTAGAATGTAGGGCAAAGGACTGCGGTTAGTTCGTAAACAAATGAGGGCAAAAGAGAAAAACAAATAACAGTTCAATGAACTAAACTAAACAGATGTAACTCAAACGTAATGATCATGTTAACAACCAAATAGTAATGATCATTAAAATAACAAATAACCAAAACAACATAATGAACATTAGTGAAAATAAAAATAGCAGCACCGGCGACAATGAACTAAACTAAACAGATGTAACTCAAACGTAATGATCATGTTAACAACCAAATAGTAATGATCATTAAAATAACAAATAACCAAAACAACATAATGAACATTAGTGAAAATAAAAATAGCAGCACCGGCGACATCCCCGCCCCCGTGGATCGGTCACGATTCACTACTCCACATCTAGGACTGCAAGCTTCGATACGGGGCGCTTCAAAATTCCGCTGCTAGTTCTGACATCGGCTCGACGAATAACGCCATCACTGCCTTTAAATACTTCCTCGATGCGTCCTCTCTTCCAGTCTCGGCGGGAAACAGCTGGGTCACATATGAGCACGAGATCACCAGGAGCTACAGGCTTAGTGTGTTCACACCATTTGGACCGACGTGTAAGTGTGGGCAAATACTCAACAATCCACCTTTTCCAAAAGTGGTCACGCAACTGGCGGGCAATTCTCCACTGTTTCCTTAGGACAACCGGCTTTTCGATGACTGTGCCTTCTGGCGTCTGGGCTGTATTTGCAGCACCTAATAGAAAATGATTCGGCGTTAATGGTTCCTCGTCCTCATGGCTGACAGGCAAATGAGTCAATGGGCGAGAATTTACAATGTTTTCAGCTTCAATTAAAAAACTCAAAAATGTGTGTTCTCTTGGGGCGACTTCCTTCAATGTTACACGGAGAACCTTTTTGACACATTGGACCATTCGCTCCCATATACCACCTTCTGCTGGATTGTGTGGGCAATTGAACTGCCAATCAACGCCCTTTGATGATAATTCATCTTGGATTCGAGCCACATCAAATACCTCTTCGAATCGCTTAGCTTCTTGGTCAACTCCAACGAAATTCTTTCCATTGTCACTTCTGATCTTCAACGGAGTGCCACGACGATTTATAAAATTTCGTATAGCCAAAATACAAGCGTCTGTAGAAAGATCGAAGGCCACCTCCAAATGCACAGCTCTAATCGTAAGGCACGTGAAAAGAGCCACCCAGCGTTTTTCGTGACGTCGGCCAATGGTAATGTTGACGGGGCCAAAGTAGTCCACACCGGTATAAGTAAATGGGCGCACATATGGAGTCAATCGATCGCTCGGCAACGAACCCATATAAGGAGCCACTGGAGTAGAACGACGAATTTTGCAGATATTGCATTTTGAGATAGACTTACTCAGCAGTTTTCGAAGTCGAGGGATCCAAAATGTTCTTCGTATTTCACCCATAGTAGCCTCAAAGTTTTGATGTCTCATTTTGTTGTGTACATGGGCAACAATCAGCTCTGTTAAATGATGATTGGGCGACAGTATAATGGGGCGTCTTGAATGTAGTGGTAACCAGCTGGCGGCATCGATACGACCATTCACTCGGAGCAACTGTTTTTCATCAAAATAAGGCGAAAGAGTATACAGGTCATCCGATGTTAGTAAGGCACCACCGGATTTTAAAATTTTGAATTGATAGGCGAAACTTTCTTGTTGTGAAAGGCGGCATAAAATAGTTTCGGCATCCTTCAATTCGGCAGCAGTTAAACACTTTGCTCCATTATCAGTGGTCCTCTTTCGGCAACGATCGACAAATCTCAGAACCCATGCCATCGTGCGTTTAAGTCTGAGAAATGAAGAAAAGCGATTAAAGTCAATGACATATGTGTTACCAACCAGTAATGTAAATTTAGGACGCAGCTCTTCTTCGCAGCAATTCTCATATTCTTCAGTTGTCTTCGGCCAATTTTCTTCAGGGCCATAAAGGAATTGTGGCCCTTGGTACCAGCGCGTTTCGTTTGAAAAATCAACCTTGTTTTTCATTCTCGTTGTTTCATCGGCAACATTTAGGTCTGTGGGCAACCATCTCCAATCAGCTGGGCGAGTAGAATCCAATATTTCAGTAATTCTGTGGGCAACAAACGGTTTGTATCTTCTGCTTTCAGAACCAATCCAATTTATGACTGTTGTAGAATCGCTCCAACAAATGCGGCGGGCAACTTTAAGTGAATGCTCTTTTAAAATAGTGCACATAAGTCGAGTCCCCAATACTGCGGCTTGTAGTTCCAATCGGGGAATAGTCATCGTTTTTAATGGGGCACATTTTGTCTTCGCAGAAATAAATGAAACACCAATTTGCTCATCAGCTGTTTTGTAACGCCAATAAGCCACGGCACCAAATGCATCTTCACTCGCATCGACAAAAACATGCAGCTCCAGCTCAGAGGGCAACCCAAATCCAAAATAAAATCGAGGAACACTCACTTGGACAACATTTTTCAGCTCTTGGCGCCAATTATTCCATAGAACTTGTAGGACCACAGGTAGCTTCTCATCCCAAAGTATATTATGTCTCCATATTTCTCGCAGCAACAATTTGGCAGTGATCATATAATGGCACAAGAAACCAATAGGATCAAAAATTGACATCACGACACATAACAACTCACGTTTACTTGGATACTTTGTACCATGAATGACGTCAGCTTTCACACGATGAAATTTAAAGTCAAATTTAAAGGCGTCATCTTTCGGGTCCCAAAACATACCCAGCACCTTTTCTGCCGATGACTCCAGTTCGTTGAGAGCTACATTAAAATTTACGGCGTGATCCAAACTGCCTTCTAGAGCCACAACCACCTCTGGTGAATTAGATGTAAAACGACGCAATTCAAACCCAGCTGATTTATGTATATGACGAACTTGTTTCGCGATTTCGATAGCTTTGTCTGCATCTTCAAAGCTGTCCACAAAATCCTCAACATAATGGTGGTCCAAAATTGATTTTACTGCTCTGGGGTAGCGATCACGGTATTCCAGCGCATTTGTATCCTTCACATAATGGGCAACACAAGGCGAACAAGCAGCACCAAACGTCATCACAACCATTTCATACACTTCAGGTGGGCCACTATCGTTTTCGCGCCACAAAAATCTCTGCGAACACCTGTCTTCTGGAGCAATTAAAATTTGGTGAAACATTTCCTTTATGTCTCCACACACAGCAACGGCACCAACTCGATAATTGAACAACACAGATGGCAGCGGCTTATATTGTTGTGGACCCTTAAGCAATTTTGAATTTAGAGAAATTCCCTCCACTTTAGCAGCAGCATCAAACACCAAACGTATTTTCCCTGGCTTATTAGGGTTAACGACGCCAAAATGGGGCAAATACCAAGTCCTCGGATGAACATCACTCTCATTGGGAGCCAATTTGCGTACATACCCTTTTTCTTCGTACTCTTTAATTATTGTCTTGTAGGCCACACCAAATTCGGGATTACTTTTTATCTTCCGTTCAATGCCAAAAAATCTGTTGAGGGCCATGGAATAGCTATCGGGCAGGACTACTTCATCATCGCGCCACAGTAGTCTCGATTGAAATCTTCCGGCAACCCTCTTGGTAGAATTCTTCAGCATTTCTCGAGCACGAACAACTTCTTTAGACTCAATGACCGGTAGAGCCTTAACACCAAAATTTTCCGTCTCAAAATAATTTGCCACCATATCATGTAGATTGTCCACCTGGGCTGTCATCAAACATGAATGAGTTGTAGAGCGACTTCCCTTTATTTTTCCAAATACAACCCATCCTAAAGGCGTATTGGCAGCAAATGGACCAGCTTCCTCCAAAGGCACGATTTCATCAGGCAATCCAAGATGACAATGATCCAGGCCAATAAGCACTTTTGGAGCCACACATTCATATGATTTTATAGGAACACCATGCTTTTTTATCAAATCTGCACTAAAACTCTGGCTCGGCAATTTTAAATTCGTAACACCATAAACATTTTTCAAGGCATATTTTCTTGTTCTATTTGAACCACTCACATGCAGATCGACGACCATGGCAACTTCTTGCGACGATTTTCCACCATACCAGCTCAAATTTAATCGGCTCTGCCTCCCCTGTAGTCCAAGTTGTCTCACCAAAGAACTATCTATCATCGTGACTGATGAACCTTCATCCAACAAGGCATATGTTTCGACAACACAATTTGGGCCATACAAAACCACTGGCAGAACTCTGAACAACAATTCACTTTTTGAAACACAACTCAGCACTGGCACAATATTTGAGACACTTTCTGATGATGGCACATTTGGTTCATTATTCACACTTGGCACGATCGGTTGGGCTTCATGTAGTAATTTGTTATGTTTTCGTTGGCAATTTTCAATTAAGCACTGTTTGCGGCGGCGGCAGTCTCTGCTCGAGTGTCCTTCACCAAGGCACGAAAAACATAACCTCAACCGCTTTACTTCACTCCACCTGTTGGGCACGTTCATAGCTAAAAATTTTCTGCAGTTAAATATTTTGTGTGGTCCATGGCAATGCTGACATCCCTGCTGCTTTTCTTCCCCATCAGCTGCATACAAAACAACTCTCCGTTTTGGCTCACTGTTGTTTGGACGACTGGCACTTGCAATGGGTAATTGGACACTTCTCACCAAATTTGCAACTCCCTGCAACCAATTGCTAAAATCCAATACTGTGGGCCACCGTCGAATACTCGCTGCATACTGTGCCCAGTCTAACCGCTTACTCATTGGGAGCTTCTGCACAAGTTCCTCCATCAATGTTGGATTCGACAAATGGTGCTGTCCGTTTGACGTCTCCAAAAACGCAGCCAAGTTCCTCACTTTCACTGAGAACGGTATTATTTTGTCCACAGCGTTTTCAGCTATGGGCAAAATTTGTCTCACCTGCTGCAACTGGCATCGTATCAGCAACTCGGGGCGACCATATTGAATTTTCAGCTGCTCGATGACTGTGGGCACATTATTCGGGTGTATGAGCAACGATTTCACACACTCTCGGGCTTCACCTTTTAATGCTTTTTGCAACCGGAGACAATTTTCAAATTTGGAATAGCAGTACGCGGCCGTCGTATGTTCAAATGAAGATAGAAACATAGGCCAGTCTTCAGGGTTGCCGTTAAACTCTGGCAAATCATATATTTTTCTTTGCGCCGGCATAGCACTTTGTATTTGAAATGACGCTGTCGGCTGTTGCACGTTCAGAGGCTGCGCTGCTAACGGCTGCTGCAATTGCTGGTAGCTCGGAACCACATTGGTGCCATTACTTACGTGGGAGTATGGTGTTGGACCACGGCGGTCGGCTGTGATGTCTTCTGTGGCACTAATACCGTTACTTGCGACGATGTTACCTGTAATAGCTGGCGTTGTGCTGGCTGATGGCGGCATATTGGTTGAAATATTTGGGCAACTTACACTTTCAGCTGCTTTTAAGGCTCGTTGGGCGTTCATCAACTGCATCTGGAGAACGTCGATTTGTTGTTGAAGACTGTTCAAGTCTGTATAGGCACCTGTGCTGATGTGTGACGTTGACAGTATTTGGCTACTTACATTTGGAGCGGGCAACAATGGCGGCATAGTACTGAACGAAGTTTGAATTTGTTGTGCTGGACTGGTCTCCCTTGGAACACTTGTGGCAACAGTGACTGTGTTGGTGAGCGACGTTGATGTTCCGGCGGCAGAGGAACTAATAATATTGGGCAACAGCGGCATTTGCACCGAATTTTCACCATCATCTATTCCGGCAGGCATGGAATTGTCGGCACTTGTTGCGTTTTTTCTCACTGTGGGCGACGTTGTGGCAGAGGGCATATTACGTTGACTTCTCCTGAGGGGTGACCGATACATATTTTAAGGGCGACAAAAAATCTCCAAAACAACTTTTTAACAAATAAATCGCTTTAAGTTTGCGAACACAATTTCCAATATTCGCCAAAGGTTGCGAAATAAAATTTGTCGCTGACTGCGACGCGAGTTTCCCTGCGGGGACAGCGAATTTAACAATCCCACAATAAAGCACACTTTGGCACAAATTTATATGTGTACGAATGTGGATGTTTATTTCTAAATAAAAGTAAAATTAATAAACAAATAAAATATATGTACCTTACGTACTTACCGCAGTCTTTGTCCCCAGCAAACTGATCATAACGATCGAGCCACTGTTTGCTTGAGCCTACTTCTACTGCTTTGTTTATGTTTTTATAACCGTTCTTTTCCATTGAACGAAACTAATGCAGTAGAATGTAGGGCAAAGGACTGCGGTTAGTTCGTAAACAAATGAGGGCAAAAGAGAAAAACAAATAACAGTTCAATGAACTAAACTAAACAGATGTAACTCAAACGTAATGATCATGTTAACAACCAAATAGTAATGATCATTAAAATAACAAATAACCAAAACAACATAATGAACATTAGTGAAAATAAAAATAGCAGCACCGGCGACAATTACCTCGCGGTTAAAAACCAGAGGAAAAAATTTGCCCAACAAAAATATATTTTGAAAGCGCTATTGGTCTATTTTATGAAATAATTAAGTGCATATACTAAATCTTAAACAACACGCAGACTTTTGAAATTTCAAGAACTAACATAAAACGAACTTCTATTTCGTGTAGCATAACGTAGGCCTGTGTTTTGTTAATATCTTAGATTGTAGTTTTTTAAGTATGACGCCTTTTTTACATAATGTAGAGCTAGTAGGGAGCTATTCAAAATATACTATAAAATACACAAAAATTTTTAACTTTTATGTGCTTTTTTCCAATTGAATCGTATGATCGTAACATTCGTAAGGCTGGAATTACCCATATACTTTAATGTAAAAAATTCGAATAGATGACAACCGATATATGCCGATGCTTTACTTATTTACGCCGTCCCCTATTGTTTGCTCGACTCTGATTTCTGCATATTTTTATAATGCAAATATGGATTGTATAATTTTTAATATCTTTGTAGTAAAAACGATTACAACAACATTGCAGCAGGCCAAAGTATTTAATAATAGCTCAAGAAATTTAGAACACATTGTTACAATGGAAACATAAAAGCAACTTTTGTGGGATTTAAATAAAGGCACTGGCATATATGCGTTATTTTTCTATTCTGGGCTCACTCTGTTTACACATTCAAAAATGAGTCTAATAAAGCATAGACATCTGTCCAGTTACTTTCGTTTGATGTAAAATTTTTGATTACTGCGTTTGCTTTCTTGCTAACAAGCCTTCGAAAGCCATTAAAATATGACGCACATATTATCCTATAACGTTTATGCGTTACCTCCTCTGTCTTAATTCATCTGCTGTTTTTGTTTATGAATAATGTAAATATTTACGGGTTGTTATAAAGAAACACAAAGGTTTCACTAATAAAACCATAAAGTGGAATAATGTGGCCTTTATCAGTGGTTTCGGTAAATACACATGAGTATGACGGACTTTACCAGCTAATAAACTTCTCATTTAAACATCTGCATGTAGCCATAAAGATCTCGCTGTGAATACATTTTAATGCAGCGTTGTGATGGATTTATCTCAAATAAATGGCAATAAATAATCATATCACAGAGAAGCGGTTTTAAATTCAATTAAACTGTTATCATTATGTCGCCATTCTGAAGAGAAAGTGAAATGTTCAAGAATAAAATGACTCAAAGTACATACAAGAGATTCAGTTTCCAAAATAAACTTATAACAGAGAAAAAACATGATGAAATTTTAATATCCAGCTGTGTTAGGAGAGGGCTTTTAAAGCGTCTGTTATAAATCATTGAAGAGGGATTAGTAACTTAAATATTTACTCAGTAAAAATAACTTGCTCTTCCGGTCTTGTTAGCGATCGCATATGTTATATTAAGGCAAATTGAGTTATAATAATGTCAAATTTGATGCGATCGTAGAGAGTATATTAAAACTATTTAACAATTATCTTAAACGTTTACAAAGTTTGTATGAAAATAGCTTCTTAAGCATATGCTGTGCTGCCTAACATAGGCATATTTTTCTGCACTTTAGTTGGATCTGTTACAAATTTGGCCTTACTACGAAGGAGACTGCTTAAACAAAATTTGAAAAAGAAAATCAAAATGGCGGACAATTTTTTCAAACAATGCTGGAATTAAACTGAATTTGTGCTAAGAGGCTTTTTGGAGTCGCTGACTTCGAATCCGGAGTCAAATTTTTAAAAATCAAAATTGCGAATTTTTTTAGTTGAAGTACAGCATTTTTTGAAAATAATGCATTCAATATTATATGCGCCATTTTGTTTTGTTTTGCTATGTTTCATCCATATCAGCTGTCTCCTTGAATTTAAAACAATATCTTTCCCAATGTTTAACGAAGAAAGGGGAAATGAAAATCGACAAATGTATAAGAAAAAGGGGCAAAAGTAGGCTTTGTAAATTGAGTCATTTCGATAGGAAAACATCAAATTTTAAAGTAGTGAAATGTTTTTGCTGATGCTAGGTCACATTGGAAAGGGAAAGGAACAAACAGCTGGATAGGAATTTCGGTGATTATATCAGCGGTCTAGAGACATGTGGCTTAACCTTACAAATTTCACTACTTTCTATCGAAGGTACCATTAGGAGCAGCACAACGTGGCCGATTTATTTCAGAAATCAATGTTCAAAAGACGCTTACATTGCCAAATTTATATGGGAGGGACCAGAAGGGGTGTGTCAAATAGTTTCGATTTTTGAGATTTTGCCTCCTATTACAAGATAAATTAACTGACCAAATTTACTTATACTCCAGAAGCCGATTTGAAAGTTATCGGAGATATATTAATTTTCCAAAAATAGGTTATTATGTATGGGAGGTATCAGAAGGGGTCAAAAGATATAGTCCATATTCATACCTGAGTAAAAGCGTTGGGGAATGGAGAATTTTCTAATTTGAAACATTCTGATTGATATTCATTTAGGAATATCCAGAAGCTCTCTTTGGAGGTTCCCAAGCAGCTCACAACGTCTTAGAGATCACATATTCCTCGGGCAATTTGATTGAACATCCGTTCAGTTGTAGCAAACGTGAGAAGGCGCAAGAGGTTAAAAGCAAAGGTTTTGGAAAAGGGATCCCCACCTGTAAGGACAGAAACGGAAATCTAGTCACGGACACTTAGAGTGTGCTGTAATTATGAAGGGAACAATTTCGATCTCTACTCGTTCCCGAAGGCAGCATAAGTGACTAAATCACATCAATCATAAACGACAGAGTAGGATGTCCACCACCGAGCTAAAACGAGATCAGCACGGCTATCGCAGCGCTTAAAAATAATAAAGCTGCTGGAGCCGATGGACTAAAGTGACTAAATCACATCAATCATAGACGACGGAGTAGGATGTCCACCACCGAGCCAAAACGAGATCAGCACGGCTATCGCAGCGCCTCAAAATAATAAAGCTGCTGCAGCCGCAGAGCTTCTTAAAGCCAACACATGGAACATGCATGCACCAGCTCATAAACACGATTTGGCTGTAGGAATGCATGCCCGATATTTGGAAACTGAGTGTTCTATATCCTGTGCTTAAGAAAGGCGAAATTAGCCTTTTACCCATCGCATTAATGACAAAGCGCTCTCTCGATGAACAAAGATCCAACTCTACCAGTCACTGATCCTACCAGTTTTGCTCTACAGCGCAGAATCCTGGGTAATGACACAAGCGGATCAATCTATTCTGGGAGTTTTCGAGAGAAAAATACTTCGCAAAATATTTCGACCCATCATCGTTAACAGCGAGTATCGTCGTCGAATGAACCACGAGCTGTATGAGCTGTACAATGATATCAGCGTAGTCAAACGCGTTGAAATTGACCGAGTGCGCTGCATTGGACAAGTTGTACGAATGGATGAAAATGTTCCAGTTCGAAAGGTTTTCGTCAATAAACTCGATGAGCGGCACAGGAGGGGGTGACCAAAACTTAGTTGTAAACTATGGACCACAAAAGACCGAAGCGCTTGAAATTCTTTTCTACGTGCGGCTACTGATAGATAAATTTCTGTTGCTGCTGCCAGTTAAGACGAAGACGTTTCACGCAAATTTCTACTGAATTCAGTCTACTTACAAAAAAGATATGTATGTAAAACTATTGGGGTGAATTCGGTCATTTGTATGGGAGGTTCCAGAAGGCGTGTGTCAAATAATTGGGTCTTGAAAGATTTTGCCTAATATCACAAAATAAATTCACAGACCGAATTTCATTACCCCCTAGGTTCTCGTTTAGAAGTTCTGGGAAAATACACACTTTTCAAAAATAGGTAATTTTGTATGAGAGCAGTGCCGTAGCCTGAATTTAATTTCGGAGGGGGCGAAACCCAATTGAAACAAAAACTAATTAAATTTTTTCATATTCAGGATGTCTCAAAAGGAAGTTTATATTAGATTAGCTGACTATGAGAACACATTAAGTGTGAGGGGCGCGGGGAATATGCCAGTAAGATGCTTGGATCTTTGGAATTTAGTCACTGTGGAGCGTTTCTCTATGTAGGAACACGCGGTCCTCTTGAGAGGGTTTTACAACACAATAATTCTGGGACTGCATAGTATAGAGGATTCTGCAGAATGCTAGGTTTTGTTACTTACATGATGCACTAAGGATCTCTATCATTGGAAAAAGTGTTATTAGATTTGTCGGGGCCACCAAGGTCGGTGAAAGGAAGAAGACGTGAAGAGTGTAAATCAGCCTGTTTCCAGTCTGTTTGTGAGGATTTTTCACTTTTTGACATGAAGATCTAAAACTTCACCCTTACATATTTTAATTATTGCATGAATTAAAACCCCAGAATGTAAATTTCACTAGCAAATTGATATCCAGGAAAGGTGATAAACTGGCCTGTATGCAGTTCTGACATAACTCCTGGGGACTTTTTCTCGTGGAATTATCTCAAATATAATGCTTAAACAATAAACCGACTTCACTGGTGAATAAGAAAGTAAATATTTGCAACGAAATCGCAACCATTACGGAATCAACCTGCTGAGCTGTCATTTAAAATTTAGCTGTTCAAAAAAATGAATGCCGTGATTGCAAAGATTTACATTTAGACGATATTATTTTTAAGGAAAAAATTCCCAAATTCCCCGTGGTATGTACGACTTTTTAAGTCGTTTGATCCATGTCCGTCGTCATCCAGCTGGTACGCACGATAACTTTCGAAAAACATAAAGAATTACTTCCATCCCTTATCCATGGGTTTACATTTTCCCAAATCTAATTACGGAATTGCATATGGGATACATGATCACACCTCTTCACACTTTAGAAATCTAGTAATAATATCAATACAACCACCAACTCGATCGTGCCCAAATTTTGTATTTTGTTAAGCTGTTTTTCCATTACTCCTTTTAGGAGCGTATGTCTACCACGACCGGCCGTGGCATAGTGGTTAGAACACGCGACTACCATGCGGGAAATCGCAGGTTCAAACCTGGCTCCAGTCATCTTAAAAAAGAAAAAAATAAATAAAATTTTCTTTCATTGTCGGCTCCCCTCGAATGTTGTTTGACAGCAACTTCGCAGTATTAAGCGTCGATTCAATCGTCGTGTCTAGTAAGAGCATCTCAAAAAAAAAAAAAAAACAGTGACGTTCGCATTCGTCGATAAATAAGTAGGTGCCGTTAGTTGTGAATCTAAAAGTAGAAAGCGTGTTAATTCACAACAACGCGAGAAGCTATCCCATACCTCATTCATGGGGTGCAAAGGGAAATTAAGTTTTAAGTTTTGTCTACCACAAAGCTTCTCCATTTTAATCGATCTTCTGCTATTATTTTCGCGTTCCCCCACATAAGATTGCTCTATCTCAGCTCTTAGAGTATCGTTCGACTGCAAGTGTTTTTGAGTCGACCATATCGTACTAAACCTTGAGGATTCCACTGCGGGGCCATCCTTGTGATACTTTCGGGCTTTTTTCCTGATGATATGGTCGATCTATCTCCATTTTCTGCGTTTAATTTGCTAACGTATTGGTGGCTTAAGTTCCAGAGATCTGTGTTGCTGATGGTGTTGGGCGAGAATATGCTGCATATCACTCTGAGGCACTTGTTGATGAATATCTGTAGTTTTTTAGTGTTTGTGTTGGAAACTAGCCAGGTTTCACTTCCATACAACAGAGTAAACTTTACGCATGCATTGAATAGCTTGGTTCGTCTGGATATTTGTGAGCTTCTCCATACTGATTTCAGTTGTCCGAGTGCCACTCTCTCTTTGTTGTGCATGCTGCTTGCGTCCGTTTCTGAGCCGCAAATTTGTTGTCACTATACTGCCCAGATAGCAGAACTGGTTGGCCTTGTATCATGATGTTTTCCGTGATAATTTTGTTTATTCTCTCGACTTTGGTTTTCTTGATATTTATCTAAAGTCCAACATTACCCGCTATTCTTCCCAGATCTTTCAGTTTCGTTTGCATGTTGGAGGTTTTGAGAGAGAGACTTTATGTAATTCTTTTTCTCTCTAGACAGACTTCGCTCGTGATCTCATTCAGCACGGTAGTAAACAGTTGAGGGGATAGAGGGCACCCTAACTTAACTTCAGCGTTAGTTTATTAGTTTATGAAATGTTTGGCTGATGATGCTCCCGTTTTGAAGACTGCATCCTCGTACATAGCTCTTATGATTTGAATTCTGGGGTACACTTTTCTAACTCATTGCTTTCCATATAGTCCGTTTGATGGTGTCGAAGCCTTTCTTAAAGTCTATGAGCAGTAGATACAGGGGAGTACGCTAGTCTAAAGATTGCTCTATTATAATGCGTAGAGTATTGGCCTGATCTAAGCAGCTTCTATTTTGCCGGAAACATTCCTGTTCGTCTCGCTTATTACGATTGCTAGTATCTTGTATACGGTGTTCATCGATGTAATTTCTTTCCAGTTGTTGCAATCTTTACAATAATGTCCTTTTACCAAGTTGGATGTAGCTTTTCTTCCTCCCATACTGATGTGAGGTTGCTTCGAAACTTACTACGTTGTGAGTTAAAATATGCGAATAGCTCTCGCATATATTATTCATGGAATACTAAGAAAAAAAAAGCAATTTTGTTTCGCCATCTTTCATAAAAATTACATACACATTAAAGCCGTAAATCAAATGTTTGCTAAATTATAAAGTTCGTTGTCCCTCATATGCCATTACAGTTTTACTTGTAATGGCAAAGAAAATGTCATGATTCTGATTAAAAATGCAGACTTGCTTAGAATTGAACTTTAAATATATTTTATAGTTCAAGCGAACGAAAACTTTCTTCATTTCATTTAGAAGATGGAAAATATTCTAAAGAAACCTAAAGTTTATCCTACTCAACACAATTTAATAAACTGAGAATCCATTAAAGTAGTAGAACCTCACCAACCAAACTGAATATCAATCAATTTGTTTTTGAATCGCAAAATAAAATAAAACTTGGTCCTTTAATTTCTATTTGTTCCACACAAAAAGAACATCAGACAACAAAGTTTCTTAAGAAACTCTGTCTCTATGCTCGCTGGGCATGATTTCGTATAAGTCATTGAAGCAGATTGTGGTCAGTGTTTCACATCAATCGATGAATATTTCAGATAGGAAGCAGCTTTTTCTCTTTCCTCTTGGTGACCGACAAATCACACAATCTCTGTTAATACCTAACAACAATTCGCAGTTTTTGTTGGTCTTCTTATATTTTGAATCAAATAGAAATGAGAAAAAAAATTGGAAAGAAACCAATAAAAATAAAAGACCAACTCCATAGAAATTGGAACTCAAAACTTCCTGAGCAGACAAATAAAAGGCAAATAAAAGGCAAAATGAAACGAAACAAAAAAAAATAAAACAAAAAATGTCATTTTCGTTGGGGTATTATCTGTTAATGGTCTGTTTATAATCATGCGAAGCCTTTTAGATTGATCTCCTCCCCCGAATAAATACAACAACTGCCACCGGATCAATTTATGAGAGTTTTATGGCTTTTAATGTAAAAATGCTACGGCGAGAATATGAAACAGCCATTCAAGTGATTTGACTAAAGACGAAACCAAAATCGAAATTGAGCTGACAGACAGACATGGAACATTTTCCTATGATTTGATTTGAAAGATGGGTGCTTTGATAAGACATAAACCAGAATTATTGTTTTGTTTTTTCCTTATTTCAGATTTGAAAAGGTTCCCAAAGACGATTGCCACTGGTACAATTTAATGCTGTTGCTTTATTATTGTTGTATTTTTTTTGTTTTTGTAGAGAACAAAAAGTTTCTACTGCATACAAATATGTAAATTTTTTGTTTCTTAGAAATTTGTTTACATCACCGATAAACGTTTGATAGGCTATGAATACTAAAGCAACAGTAACAGAAAATACTTTACAAAACATTTTGACAGATTTATTTAACGATTTTACATCAACACCGTTTAAGCAATTGTTCTAAAATGAACTGCAGTAAAATCAATAAAAATATCACGCCCGATATTTGTCTAATGGACACTGGTATATTTTCAAAGTTATATATGTAAACTTTGAAGAGATTTTAACTATGTTGAGCAAATGCAAACAATAGTGATAATAATCATTTCTCTTACAACACAAAAAAACATCAGTATTCCTACTATATTTGGGTGCCCTTAGGGATGAAAAGTGAATCTTGGACCCAAGCCAAATCACGACATCCTTCGTGGCGGCACTTGGGCAACGTTGTTCGCGATATTTTTTTATCATGAACTAGTGTGCCCGGCAATGCTTCGCTATTGCATATTAACTTGTAATATATTTCACATTTCTTACTATCCTAAATGCTATATAAACGCTAATTTATATATTTGTAGGTCTATAAAGTTCTTTGAAGACGGTACTTAAGCTCGACAACAATATGTTGAGTTTATTACCTTATGTAACTAATTTCAAGTAACTCCTTAACATGGAAGTTAACCAATTAAGTTTTATTGTTTTAAAATCTAAATATCATAGACTCTATAACGAAAGTCATATCGATAGTGCCGACATGTAAATTTACTTTGTATGTGGGGCAAAACCCCACTTCTTTGACAAACAGGAAACAGACATTCCGCTAAGAATCAAGGCGTAAAAACACTTTTGTCATGGCTTCTCATGCCTTTAGACATAAAAACATCTTTTGCCATGTCTTCTTCTCGCACCGATCAAGAATATTCCTGAATACCATCTTTGTATTGAACTCGTATAACCATTTTTTGAGATAATTCCGTCACCAAACGTTTGGCTTAACAAAGTGATGGTCTCACGCGCTGTATGGCTTGTTAAGCCGTGTTGGAACCATTTCTTCTCCCAATGATTTGCAATGACATGAGAAAAAACACAATCAATTGATGATCCACTGGTTCTTCCACTAGTTGGATCTTATATAGTTGTAGGTCGAGATCTTTCCTCAGCATTGGCAGAGACCTAGTTACTGAGAACAGCGTCGGTTCGAAAACACTTACTTCTACAGCGTCGATGGCTTCCATTAGCCGCTCAGATGGATGATTATGTGCACCGTAAACTTGACAAAGGGCTCCATAAGTATTTTGCGCATTTTGAAAATAAATTTGTAAGATTTGTAAACGCTGTTGTCACACATCATTAGTACGGTAGCTAGATTTACACTTATACCTATAAAAAGTTCTATATGTCAAAAAAATACCTTATACATAGGTTATTTACAAATGTTTGCTAATGTTACCTCTGATATACTTTAAAAAGCAAATTGTGCACCAATCAAACAAAAGGTGTTTTCCAGTCCAACTCCAATAAATATTATTTAATTCTTCTATCTATAGGATTTTTTACCGATTCGCTCTCCTGAAAAGTAATTGAAAAATGGTAGTAGCATACCAAAATCGAAATCTACGATGAATCCTAAGAAAATTTCACTAAGAAAATATATGTCTAAAACCAATTCGTAGTTCGCGCTGAGAAGCATGAAGATTTCAGGAGGAGATATTTTTTAGTGTATGAGCAATTATCGAAAACTTCAGACCGATGGTCCCTGGCTGTAATTTTAACCTACCATTCCGATGCTTGGAAACAAAGACGAAGAGAATGGTATATTTTTGGCATTGTTCGGAATCCCGTCCAATATTCTGCGCCATAATTTTTTAAACAATACATACGTTTTCTTCTGTAATACCTCATTTAGTTTGTTGGGAAGTCAGAATTTCGCAGAAGGTCTCAAAAAATATATATCTGAAGTTTTCGGTTTGCGCTCATGTAAAACCAAAAAAAAAAAATCACAATCTGAAACCTTCATGCTTCCCAGCGCAAGGTAGGAAGTGATTTTAGAAACAAAAATTATTGGTGAAATTTTGCGGAAAAAAATGAATTTTGAGGATGATCAAACTATTACTGTGGCGGTTAAAACAGATAATTTTATAAGGGTGTAGTACAGCCCACTTCCACCCTTACTATAATTCATACTGCAACAATAACATATGTAACAAATTAAATCGACATACCTCTGATAGTTCATGAGCTATAGCCTTTTTTACTTTCAAGTTGTATGGGCGGTGCCACGCTCCTTTATCCAAACATAACTAAGTACAGCCAGAGACTAACAACTGGTCATCAGTACCACTTTCTAAAATTATCTTGTAAATCAGTCTATTATAAAGCCGTCAGAGAAATTTTTGACAAAGGGGCGAGGCACCGCCTTATTCCTACCTGGCAGTAATTAATACTGCTCCAACAACATATATACCAAATCTCATCTTCATACCTCTGATAGTTCATGAGATATAGCCCTTTTTATTTTCAAGTTGTATGGGCGGTGTCACGCCCCGTTATCCAATCACAACCAGTTATAGCCAGGGACTATCTACTGGTCAACAGTACCACTTGGTAAAATTTTCGTATCTGTCTATTGGAAAAGCCTGCAGAGTGATTTTGGAAAAGGGGGCGTGGCACCCTCCACTTCCACCCAGGCTGTAATTAATACTGCTCCAACAACATATATACCAAATCTCATCTTCATACCTCTGATAGTTCATGAGATATAGCCCTTTTGATTTTCAAGTTGTATGGGCGGTGCCACGCTCTTTTATCCAATCACAACCTAATCTAGCTAGGGACTATCAACAGGTCAACAGTATCACTTGGTAAAATTTTCGTATCAATCGGTCTATTAGAAAAGCCGTTAGAGGGATTTTTGAAAAGGGGGCGTGGCACCCTCCACTTCCACCCTGGCTGTAATTAATACTGCTCCAACAACATATATACCAAATCTCATCTTCATACCTCTGATAGTTCATGAGATACAGCCCTTTTGATTTTCAAGTTGTATGGGCGGTGCCACGCCCCTTTGTTCAATTGGACCGAATTGTAAATCTAAACCATCCGGGGCGCCACCCAAACGCATGCAAATCTGTCCAGCCGTTTAGGAGGAGTTCAGTCACAACATACGTACAGTAGAATTTTATATAAATAGATATCGGCTGATAGTGAGCGGCGAACCCTGATGGTTGGCTAGCCACCCACTTTCAGGTCCTTTACTGGCTATGAAAACACGAGAAAGAAAAAGTAACAAACGGAACCCCCCAAATGTTGACAACCCCCGCAATCGTAATAAAGACTATGATTTAAGGATATCCGACTGGCGGATTTCCTCAAAAAATATAAGGCTGACATCATCGCCATCCAGGAGATGAGATGGACTGGAAAAGGATTGCGACATCTATTACAGCTACCATGTCGAAGAGCACGAATTTGGATGTAGGTTTGTAGTTGGCGAGAGACTCAGACATCTTGTCTCGCCATTCAATCCTGTTAGTGATCGAATAGCCGCAATCCGCATCACGCATCAAGGTGTGCTCATGTCCCGACGGAAGATAAAGGCGATAATATCAAAGATGCATTTTACGTGCGCCTAGAGCAAACATACGACCGCTGCCCTGGCCACGATATTATAATTGTTCTTGGAGACTTTAATGCAAAAATAGGAATTGAAGATGTTCTTGGGCCATCGATCTGTAAATTCAGGCTACATACCGACACGTCAGACAACGGGTTTAAGCTGGTTAGCTTCGCAGAGGGAAGGAGCATGGTAGAGATTCCAGCACAAAGATGTCCACAAGGCAACTTGGCTATCTTCCGATCAAAACACCAAAAATCAAATTGATCATGTGGTAATTGATGGCAGGCATGCATCTAGTGTCATGGACGTGCGTGTGATATTGGCTCGGATCATTACCTGGTTGCAGCCAAGGTGCGCACAAGATTGAGCAGAGCGCAAAAAGCACTTAACCAAACACAATGAAAGCTGGACATCGCGAAGCTGCAAACCCCAGAGATAACGACTGCCTACTCCAACCAGCTCTCCCAATTACTAAGACGCAACGCCTCTTCTTTTGACATTCTCGATACACAGTGGCATCATATTGCGCATTCCATGGCAACAACCGTGCTAGGATATAAAAAACGGCTCTCAGGCGAATCCTGGTACAATGAAGAATCTCGCAGAGCGTCTGTTAACAGGATGCCGCTTATGGCAACGCTTCAGCCAAGTGTGACCTGTGAGAAAAAGAGACAGAGACAAGAGAAAAAGAGACAGTAAACCAGGCGAGACAGGTATTAAAGCGAAACTAAAGTCAGATGAAGGAACGGGAGTATGAGGACATAGAGCGATACAGGGATAGAGGTGAGGCCCGAAAATTTTACCAGAAAATAAAAGCAAAAAGCTACGATAATGGGCTCCCTTCTGAAAAAACTCTGTAAAATATATGGGCCCATCATCGTTACAGAGAGTATCGGCGTCGTATGAATCGTGAGCTGTACACTGACATTGACGTGGTCAGACGCAGTAAGGTGCAGAGGTTGCGTTGACTAGGTCATGTTATACGCATGAACGAAAATTCTCCAGCTCGAAAAGTTTTCGACAATGAACTCGATGGACGGAGCAGAAGAGGGCGACCAAAACTCCGTTGAAAATACCAGGTTCCTGAGAATCTTACAGAATTTAGTTTGACTAACTGGATAAGAAGCGCTGAAGATCGAAGTGCAGTATATAATAAAATGGGATTGCAAAGAAGTGCCAGCTAATTAAGTAAGTATTCCTACTATATTATTTTACCCTCGTTTCAAATGATTTCGCTGATTTGTGTGAAGACCGGCATAACTTATAAAAAGCGATTCCGAGATAAAAGCATTTATTGTTTTTAATTTAGAGAAACTGCTGAGAAAAGTACGAAACACTGTTGGACCCCACTAAGTCGGGGAAATAGACACTAATACCATTTTTCGATAATATTCGATATATACCCATTTTTCGATATATACCCACATATCACTTAAAACGTGAAATCCAGAAATGCATCAAAAGTTTACAAACTATCGAAAAACCGAAGCATTTGGCACACCCCTTCTTGTATCTCTCATACAAATGTCTAAATTCACACTGATATTTTAACACACATATTATATATTCTTTGAAAGTACACTGAATTCAGTCATAATTTTCGTGAGATGTTCTCTTATGAAAATGTAAGTCAGAAATGAATTTGGACTATAATAGGCCGACCAACCCCCTCTTATATCACCCATACAAAATGACGTATTTTATACCATCACCCTTAGGAATGAGGGTATATATCATTTGATACGACCCAAAAGTGTAACACATAGAAGGAGTCACTTCAGACCCTAGGTTTCTTAGAACCAAATTCGATTCATGACTTTTTAAGTCATTTGAGCCATGTCCGTCTGTCTGTCTGTCTGGTGGCTGTCCGGCTAGTTCGCACGATAACTTTTGAAAGACGCAACCAAATGTCTTGAAATTTTGCACGAGTTAATATTTCCCCAAAACTACTTACGGTATTGCAAATGGGCTACATGCCAACGCCCCTTCTGGTACCTCCCATACAAATACATCATTCCGCCCACTTTAGAAATCGAGTTATAATATCAATACACCCAACGGGATCGTACCCAAATTCTGTACTTAGTAAAGCTATTATAGGATAAAGATTTGAAAAAAAAATTGGAAGTCTAGACACGCCCAATCTGGTACCTCCCATTCAAATGTACCTTTCCGCCCACTTTAGAGATGGAATAATAATATCAATATACTTGAAACGATCGTGCCCAAATTCTGTATTTAGTAAAGCTATAACAGGATAAAGTTTTGGAGAATAGATCTGGATGTCTAAACACGCCCCTTCTAGTACCTCCCATACAAATGTGCCACGCCGCCAACTTTAGAGATGGAGTAATAATATCAATATTGTCGACACGATCGTGCCCCAATTCTGTATTTCATTAAGATATAACAGGATAACGTTTTGGAGAAAAAATTGGAAGTCTAGCGGCGCCCCTTATGGGACCTCCCATACAAATGTACCTTTCCGCCCACTTCAGAGATGGAGTAATAATATCAATACATCCAACGCTATCGTGCCCAAACTCTGTATTTAGTAAAGCTATAACAGGATAAAGTTTTGGAGGATAAACCTAGAAGTCTAGACACGCTTCTTCTAGTACCTCCCATACAAATTTACCACTCCACCCACTTTAGAAATCGAGTAATAATATCAATATAATAGCAATTTTTTTTTATTTTACTGAGGGTGATGGTATATGTAAGTCGGGTCGCCCGACTGAAGCTTTCTTACTGGTTTTAATTCATATTATTTCCATAACATCTCAGTGTAATTATCCTGTAATAAAGAAATAATAAAAAACCCCCAGAAAACTCAACCGTTACAACACCCCTTGTAGCACCTTCAGTAGAAATTACCAAAATCACCCTTATAGTTTTGTACACATGTCTTTTAGGAAAGTACACTAAATTCTTTCATATTTTACAATGTACTTACAAAAATTTGACTCAGGAATAAATTTAAAATATAAAAAACCGTGCCTTTCTGGGCTCGGTAATAGAAAAACACTCAGTAAACTGAACCCGTAGGCGCAACCCTTTTGGAACCTACCATACAAATAACCAAAGTCAAACTTATAGTTCCACGTGAATATCTTTTTTGTAGGTACACTGAATTTAGTCAAATATTGCACAAGGTAATCGTTCATTGAACTATGACTTACTTATAAATATCGGATACGTTGTGCTGACCCTACTGGTACTTCCTGTCCACATAACTATATGTGGGTTGAAGGTATTTATCGGTCATTTCATCTGACTGCGATTTCTATAATGCTTTTGAATATATTTACACTTGTAAAAAGGACAGTCACTCCAAAGATTATTGTCTGCTATACGTAAGACGAACCAGGATTGTCAACGAAGCGATATCGTTAATGTATAATAACAAGATAAATAAATACCTCAATCCTGTTTAAACTAAGTTAGCTGATACACACACTATAACTTACTTCGTATGCCTTCCTGCCAACTGATCCCCAATCAAGAGTGTTACATGTCCTTTTTATGTTTTAGTTACAAATTGATTTATATGCATTCATTTGTGTATCACAAAAATGCTTAACAATCCACTTGAATATACTAAGCCAATTTATCATAGTTATGATTTCATAACTTTATAGATCCCCAGGAACCGTTTTAAATGGAGCTACTGGTGTACAAGCAATTTACACAACTGTATTGGATTGGCTATCCAATGACTCGGCTGGGTTTTTGTTGTTAAGTCAACATTTATCAATTGCAAAAATATTGGTCTTTCCCTTTACCATTTCGCCATCTCATTGCCAAAACTAAACCCTTTTCAAAGAAGGACAGGAGTCCTGTAGCCTCTTCAATTCCTCAATGTGAAATAAAAAGGTTTACCATGCCAATGAAGTTGGCGGAGGGAAGCAGTAAAATAACTCAAACTGAATTTGGCATATGTCATGCCAAGGTCGGTGGGAAATGAAGAAATGTGTCACCTTACCCCGTATTGCATATGGTTGGCTGGACCTTTCTTGGGGGTGTGAGTGTAGAATATACGAAATGCGTATGTGTCTTATGAAAGTAAATAATTCATGAATAATTTACTTACTTACTTACTTACTTAGCTGGTACTTCTATGCAATCCCAGTGGATTATATACCGCACGTAGAAAAATATTATAAGCGCCTCGGTCTTCTGCGCTTCTTCTCCAGTTAGTCACACCGAGTTCTGTAAGGTTCTCAGTAACCTGGTCTTTCCAACGGAGTTTTGGTCGCCCTCTTCTGCGCCGTCCATCGAGTTCATTGTCGAAGACTTTTCGAGCTGGAGCATTTTCATCCATGCGTACAACATGACCTAGCCAGCGCAGCCGTTGCACCTTAATGCGTTTGACCACGTCAATGTCAGTGTACAGCTCGTACAGCTCATGATTCATACGACGCCGATACTCTCCGTTAACGATGATGGGCCCATATATTTTACGGAGTATTTTTCTCTCGAATACCGCCAGAACCGATTCATCCGCTTGTGTCATAACCCAGGATTCTGAGCCATACATTAAGACAGGTAGAACCAATATCTGGTATAGCTGGAGTTTTGTTGGTCGAGAGAGGGCTCTGTCATTGAATCGCTTGCTTAGTCCGTAGTAGCATTTATTTGCAAGCAGGATTCTTCTCCGGATTTCTAGGCTGACATTATTTGCTTTATTGATGGCGGATCCTAGGTAGACAAAGTTATCTACCACCTCGAAATTATAGTTGTCAACGTTCACGCAGTTTCCCAAACGAGTAGATTCTTTGTTCGTTGAAACTAATAACTTCGTTTTGTCCTCGTTCACCGTTAGGCCCATTTTCGCTGATTCTTTCTGTATACCTGAGAAGGCTGCAGTCACATCCCGCAGTTTTCGACCGATGATGTCTACGTCATCAGCGTACGCGAGTAGCATGTGGCTTTTGTTGAGTATAGTGCCACTCGTGTTTACTGCAGCTTTTCTCATTATCATCTCCATCACAATGTTGAAGAGATCGCACGATAGGCCGTCGCCTTGTTTTAGGCCTCGTCTGGTATAGAAAGGCTCCGTAAGGTCCTTGCCAATCTTCACTGAAGACTTCGTGTCAGTCAGCGTCATTCCGCAAAGACGTATCAGCTTCGCTGGAATACCAAACTCAGCCATGGCATCGAGTAATTTCTGCCGTATCGGGCTGTCGAAGGCAGCTTTATAGTCGACAAAAAGATGGTACGTGTCGATCTGTTTCTCTTGGGTCTTTTCCAGGATTTGCCGAAGTGTGAAAATCTGGTCAGTTGTTGATTTTCCGGGTCTAAAGCCACACTGATAAGGCCCGATCAGGTTGGATAACACTGGCTTTAGTCTTTCACATAGCACACTCGACAGGACCTTATATGCGATGGGTAGAAGGCTGATCCCGCGGTAGTTGGAGCACACACTTGGATCACCTTTTTTCAGCACAGGACATAATACGCTTACATTCCAATCGTCGGGCATGCACTCTTTAAGCCAAACCGTGCGCAGGAGCTGGTGCATGCTCGTTATCAGCTCCTCGCCACCGGACTTGAAGAGCTCTGCGGGCAGACCGTCGGCACCGGCTGCTTTGTTGTTTTTCAGCCGCGATATTGCTCTTCTTACCTCGGCTTGACTTGGTGGTGGGCAATCTAAGCCGTCGTCGACAATTGGCGTGATAACTTCACGTGCGCTGCCTTCTGGAACCAGCAGTTGCTGGAAGTGTTCTCTCCATATGTGCAGCACACTCTGCGTATCCGTGACCAGATTTCCATCACTGTCCTTACAGGTGGGGAGGCCATTACCGTATCCATTTGTTCTTATTTTCTGGTAAAATTTTCGGGCCTCACCTCTATCCCTGTATCGCTCTATATCCTCGTTCTCCCGTTCCTTCATCTGACGTTTTTTTCGCCTAAATAGCTGTCTCGCCCGTTTTGCTTTCTCCTTATGCCGTTCCCTAACAGCACGGGTTGCAATAGGCTGTAGCGTTGCCCTATAAGCAGCATCCAGTTCCTCAGACGCTATGCGACATTCTTCATCGTACCAGGATTCGTCTGAGCTCCGCTTTTCATATCCTAGCACGGTTGTTGCGGCGGTTGCCATGGAATGCGCAATATGCTGCCACTGTGTATCGGGAACGTCAGAAGTAGAGGCGTTGTGTCGTAAAAGTTGGCAGAGCTGGTTGGAGTAGGCAGTAGCTATCTCTGGGGTTTGGAGCTTCGCGATGTCCAGCTTTCTTTGTGTTTGGTTACGTGCGTTTTTCGCTCTGCTCAATCTTGTGCGCACCTTGGCTGCAACCAGGTAATGATCCGAGCCAATATTAGCACCACGAATCACACGCACGTCCATGACACTAGATGCATGTCTGCCATCGATTACTACATGATCAATTTGATTTTTGGTGTTTTGATCGGGGGATAGCCAAGTTGCCTTGTGGATATCTTTGTGCTGGAATCTGGTTCCACTCACTACCATGTTCCTTCCCGCTGCGAAGCTAACCAGCCTAAACCCGTTGTCTGACGTGTCGGTATGCAGGCTGAATTTGCCGATCGATGGACCAAGAACATCTTCCCTTCCTACTTTTGCATTAAAGTCTCCTAGAACAATTTTAATGTCGTGGCCAGGGCAGCGGTCGTATGTTTCCTCTAGGCGCTCGTAAAATGCATCTTTAATCTCATCGTCTTTATCTTCCGTCGGGGCGTGTACACAAATCAGCGTGATGTAAAAATATTTCGCCCGGATGCGAATGGTGGCTATTCGGTCACTTACAGGGTTAAACCGCGAGACCAGGTGTCGAAGTCTCTTGCCGACTATGAAACCACATCCAAATTCGTGTCTTTCTGCATGGCAGCTGTAGAAGATGTCACAGTTCTTTCGTCGTGTGCATTCCTGTCCCGTCCATCTCATTTCCTGTATGGCGGTGATGTCAGCCTTGTATTTGTCGAGGACATCCGCCAGTTGGATAGAGGCACCATCTCTGTATAGAGTTCGGACATTCCAGGTGCATATCCTTAAATCATGGTCCTTATATCGTTTGCGGGGGTCGTCAACATTTGGGGGGGTTCTTGTTTTTTCATGAATAATTTATTTATATTAAAAAATACGCAAGAAATTGTATAAAAACAAGCAACATGAATTGAAGTCATTCACTACTCTTTTCATTCTTTTTTAGAAACTTTATTCCATTAAGGTAGCTTTAACAAACAATGTAAATATGATGAATTTTAAATAAAGCATTCAATTTTACATTTAGTATTTTAAAATTGTGTGCAACAGATATTGAAACCTTAGCTATGTTTATCGTCAAGAAAATGGAAGCGATAAACCGAGTGACTCGCAAAGTTGCTCCATATCGCCGTTAGTACAAACAGAGACCACATTTTTTCATAAGCAGTTTTTTACATTTCAAAACCATTACGGTAAAAGTTAATATCCCGTTCGGAACCTCGGCAGATCCGCAAAATGGTTTTATCAGCTAAGATCTTATTAGATCACATCTTATCTAATTAGATATAATGTTATCCGAAATTTGTCCCAGATATATTTTAATTTGATCACATATATTCTTAAGACTATGGAGATAATAATTGATGTATATATCAGATCATCTCTTTTACCGGAAGTCCTATCCAAGGGTCACCATGCCTACACAAAGGGTAAATCCACAGTAACTAAGTTACATTCGATAACCATTGAGAGATCCCTGGACTACTAGGAAGCTTTTCATAACTGAGGGAGCTTTTAATAATTTCAAACCTGAATCTGTAATTGACTCAGTGGAATAACTAGAGATTAACCCAATGGTCATCTCCTTCGTTGATAAACTATTAAAATTTAGACGCATTGGATCCACACTTCTCTTCTTCTTTAATGGCAGCAACAACAGAAATGTATTCATCAGTAGCCGCACGTAGAAAAGTATTCCAAGCGCTTGGTAGATAGTTCGTCACACCAAGATTAGATAACAGCTCTTTCACCTGATCCATCCATCGGAGTTTTGTCTAAAGCTCTGACAGATTTTTGCCAATTTTCACTGAAGACTTCGTGTCAATCAGTGTCATCCCGCAAAGTCGAATTAGCTTCGCGGGGATACCAAACTCAGCCATAGCATCCAACAATTTTTGTCGTATCGGACTGACGAATGCAGCTTTGTAATCGATGAACATTTCTTGGGTCTTCTCCATTATTTGTCGTAGTGTGAATATCTGGTCGGTCGTGGATTTACCAGGTCTAAAGCCACACTGATAAGGTCCAATCAGGTTCGCCAGAATGGGCTTTAGTCTTTCACATAACTAATCCCGCGATTGTTGGTGCACACACTTAGATCGCCTTTCTAATGCACGGGTCATAGGACACTCAGATTGCATTCATCGGGCATGCACTCTCTGAGCCAAATCGTGTTTATGAGCTGTTGCATGCATACTACCACCTCATCGCCGCCGGCTTTAAAAAGCTCTGCCGGCAGTCCATCGGCTCCCGCAGCATTACTATTTGTAAGCCATGCTGATCTCGTTTTGGCTCGGTGGTGGACAGTCTACTCCATCGGCGATGATTGGTAGGATTTCGTCACTTATGCTGCCTTACGGAACGAGTAGAGATTGAAAGTGTCCCCTCCATATTTGCAGCTCACTCTGAGTGTCCGTGACCAGATTTCCGTCTCTGTCCTTACAGGTGGGGATTCCTGTTCCAAAACCTTAATTTTTACTTTTTGGTAGAACTTTCGGGCCTCACCTCTATCCCTGTTGTTTTTGAATTCCTGGCTCTCTCTTTTCTTCCACAGACGCTTTTTCCGCCTGTGTGTCGGGAACATCAGAACTAGGGGAGTTTGTTTGGAGTAATTAAAGGAGTTGGTTGGAATAGGCTATCTCGGTGGTATGCAGCGTTGTGATGTCTAGCTTTCTTTTCGTTTGATTACGAGTGTTTTTAGCACTGCTTAATCGTGTGCGTACCTTGGCTGCGACTGTGTGGTGATCCGAGTCAATATTTGAACCGCGCATCACATGTACGTCCATAATGCTTGAGACATGTCATCCATCAATTACCACGTGATCAATCTGATTTCAAGTATTTTAATTTCCCTTAACACCCCATGAATGATTTATATTTTAGATTCACAACAAACGGCACTTACTGCTTATCGAGGAAAGCGAACGTCACTGTTTAAGAAGCTTTTGATGGACATGCCGATTGACTCGACACTTATACTGTCGACAAGATCGGGGGGCCGGCAATAAAAGAAACATATAGATGACTGAAGGTGGGAAGCGAACCCGAGATCTTCCGCAGTGTAGTCGCGTGTTCTAACCACTATGCCACAGCCGGTCCCGCCGATGCGGAACTAACAAGTCTGTTATCTGTTATCGAAGGTGATGTTGTGTAGACTGAATTTTCAGACTGCTGAACCAAGAGAATCTTCCATTCCTATTTTAGCATTAACATCTCCCAGAACAATTTTAATGTCATGACCAGGGCAGCGGTCATATATCTCCTCCAGACGCATCTTTAATGTCATCGTCTTTGTCTTCCGTCGGGACGTGTGCACAAATCAGAGTAATGTAAAAATATTTCGCCCGAATGCGAATAGTTACTATTCGGTCACTTACAGGGTTAAACAGCGAGACCGAATGTCGAAGTATCTTGCCGACTATGAATTCAGCTGAATGCAGCTATAAACCAGTACAGAAATTTCAGTCAGTTAAACTGACTGATAAATACCATCACCCAAAATAATATATTGTTTAAGTCTTGAGTTATTGAAAATAATCGATTTGTAATTAAAACCAGTTAGAAAGTTTCAGTCGGGCAACCCGACATACATTTACCCTTTCCCTCAGTAAAACAAATAATTTTCTATTTTATTGATATTAATACTCGATTTCGAAATTGGGCGGAGTGGTACATTTATATGGGAGGTACGTGAAGGGGTGTGTTTAGGCTCCAGATTTATTCTCCATAACTTTATCCTGTTATAGCTTTACTAAATACAGAATTTGCGCACGATTGCGTTGGGTGTACTGATATTATAACTACATCCCAAAAGTGGGCGGAAAGGTACATTTGTATGGGAGGTACCATAAGGGGCGTGTCTAGACTTCCAATTTTTTCTCCAAAACTTTGTCCTGTTATAATATAACAAAATACAGAATTTGGGCACGATCGTGTCGAGTGTATTGATATTATTACCCTATTTCTAAAGTGGGCGGAGTGGTACATTTGTATGGGAGGTACCAGAAGGGGCGTGTCTAGACTTCCAGATTTTTTCTCCAAAACTTTATCCTGCTTAAACTTTACCAAATACAGAATTTGGGCACGATCGCGTTAGGTCTTTTAATAATATTAATCGATTTCTAAAGTAGGCGGTACCAGATGTGTATGGGAGGTACCAGATGGGGCGTGAATAGACTTCCAATTTTTTTCTCTAAAACTTTATCTTGTTATAGCTTTACTCAAAATAAAATTTGGGTACGATCACGTTTAATTTATTGATATTATTTCTCCATCTCTATAGTGGGCGGAAAGGTAGGTTTGTATGGGAGGTACCAGAAGGGGCGTGGCTAGGCTTTCAAAATTTTTTCCAAAACTTTATCCTGTTATAGCTTTACTAAATACAGAATTTGGGGACGATCCCGTAGGGTGTATTGATATTATTACTCGATTTCTAAAGTGGGCGGAATGATGTATTTGTATGGGAGGTACCAGAAGGGGCGGGGCCATGTAGCCCATTTGCAATACCGTAAGTAGTTTTGAGAAAATAATAACTCGTGCAAAATTTCAAAACATTTGGTTGCGTCTTTCGAAAGTTATCGTGCGAACCAGCCGGACAGCCACCCGACAGACAGACAGACAGACAGACAGACAGACAGACAGACAGACAGACAGACAGACAGACAGACGGACATGGCTCAAACGACTTAAAAAGTCATGAATCGAATTTGGTTCAAAGAAACATAGGGTCTAAAGTGACTCCTTCTATGTGTTACACTTTTGGGTCGTATCAAATGATATATACCTTCATCCCTACGGGTGATGGTATAAAGATGTCACAGTTCCTTAGACAAGTGCATCCCTGTCCCGTCCATAGCATTTCCTGAGGCACCATTTCTGTAAAGAGTTCGGACATTCCAGGTCCTTATATTGTTTGCTGGGGTCGTCAAGATTTCGGAGGGTTCTTGTTTTTTTTTTCTTCGTGTTTTCATAATAATTGTTTTGTTTGAGGAGAGTAGCTTATTAGGCCACCGCACCCGATCCTAGTTTCTTGAGGCTGCCAAGGCCGCTAAGAGAGCCTGTGTTGAGCTTTAGTAACTTATGTTACCTACTTCCTAAGACGCATCGGTGGTAGCATGCCGATTAGATTTCTCAACATTTCGCCTTCTCACATTTGCTATAACTGAACAGATGTTCAGTGGCATTGCCCGGGGAATACGTGATCTCTAGGACTTTGTGAGCTGCTTGTGAACCTCTAAAGAGAACTTCTGGTTATTCCAATCAGAAAGACTCAAATTAGAAAATTCCCCATTCCATACTGGATCCATACTGGGCGTGTCAAATATTTCCAAGAAAGCTGTTCGCGGTACTCGCATATGCGGATGACGTGGCACTAATAGTTACCGGAAAGGATCCAAAACTACTCTTTGAGCTTGTGGAAACTGCACCGAAACTTCTGCTAAAATTGAATCATAACTATGGATTGGGTGAGAAACCAACTAAAACGGAACTGGTGCTATTCACTCGGAGATACAAAATCGCACTTTCACTCTCTGATAGTGTCAAATACCTTGCGCTAATATTGGACAGTAAACTGAATTGGAATCTAAACACTCAGGCCAGGGCTATCAAAGCGGCAATGGCCCTATACTGCAGCAAAACGGCAATCGGTTTCAATTGGGGAATCAGCCCCAAAAATTTCAACAGGTTTAAAAACATTGTTATTAAACATATCGGCAGTCTGGTGGCCGGCGCTACATAGAGCATCCCAGGGACTGAAATTTGAACGCATTATGAGCCAATCATCTCAACAGCAGCGCTTAGAACTACTGCAACAAAGGCACAGTTTACGATCATAAAGTGGTTACTCCCGGACATTGAGGTGAGGAAAATAGTAGCGAACACCGCAATGCGTTTAGACGCACACAAATGCATGGATGTACCGTATCTATGGCCAAGCCAAAATTCTGTACCTAATGAATGTGAGCTGTCACACGGATTACACCATACCAGAACCTGTCTTCTATCCGTGTTTTTTAAGGAACATCTCAGATAGGTCCTACTATGATGAAAATGGATGTCATCATAATTTTCACAGACGGTAAGAAATTAAAGAAATCAGGCCGAAATAGCGGTCATTAGAATAGCCGGAGAAAAAATTCAGTATCGTGGGATATTCATATTCTTACTGATAGTAAAGCGGGTATAATATCCCTGGAGAACGTGTACAACACTTCGCTTAATGTTCAAGAATGCCGGTTGTCTCTTCAAGAGATAGCAAAACATTCAAAGGTTATCCTTACATGGATTCCAGGACATGGGGACATATATGTAAACCAATGAGCTCATACATTGTCAAGGACCGCCACAACCGTGAACTCGAGTGAAGTTTACGGTCTCACTGGTGTCTCTCTCATAAGAGGGAAACAGCTAATTGCGGAGAAACTGAACCTCATTGATAAATAGAGATGCATTGCAACCACACAAATTTGGCCTACTATGGATATACAGAGGACACGAGTAGTGCTGAATTTGTCCAGAGTCCACCTGAGGAACAATATAGCTGTAATAACCAGTCACTGGCCAGTTGGTTAACACTCTAAGATGTTGCAACTTCCCTACAATGACTTTTGTAGAAGCTGCAATGATGAGGAAGAAGAGGAGACCACGGAGCATCTTCTATTTCACTGCCCTACTTTTGGTGACCTGAGATATGAAAGCTTGGTCATCGGATACTTATGGTATATAATACCTGTCTATCAGTAGGCTATTTGCAGAACATCCATGCCCTAATCTGAGAAACGAAATGGTTAAGAGCGACGTTGACCGAACAGAATAGGAATATTTGGTGCGAAAATTTGGAAATGATATCACAACGGGACTCATACTAGGACCTAGGTGATTGTGCTATTGAATTAACCGGATCTAACCTAATTACATATAACTGTATCAGATCTGATCAAATCACATCTAATTTGATCATAAATTTATAGTGGATCTATTCTGACACAATGAGATTAAATTAGATCTTGAAGATATAATTATATAAAATTGCAAAAACAAAACAAATTTTATATTCCAAAATAAATTTTTAAAGTATACCAATAAAAATCTATGTTTTTTTATTAATTTTAATATTTAGTTTTGTGCTGAAAATATTAACAAATCTATTGATCAGATTTTATCTCAATATATGACACTAGATATGATTATATATGGGAGCAGATATCTCACATCTCGCTAGAATAGATCAGATCTATGGTAACATATAATAAGATCTAACTGCATCTTACAACATTTAATTATAAAATACAAACAATAAATTGTGAAATAACAACAGACTTTAATTATATCCATTTTAGCAAACCATCACCATAAATATCATAAACCCTGACGAATCTCGGTCTCCTGAAGAGACGTATAGTAAAACTGTAGAAAAGGTTACAGCCAACTAATGTAAAATGTTAAATTCAATATCTCTGGGCATTAGTAATTAATACTATCTGTGTATCAAATTTTATCTTCGACGACTAAACTACAGTTTTGCCACGCCCCTTCCTCCTGCTGAACCGAATTTATTATATCGTCTGCATATTCATATTCGTGTTGCCGATTACTTTCTGTGTACCTACTTTTATTTGCCTAGGACTAAAATACAGTTTTGGCTGATCATTTAGGAAAATTTCGTCTACATATTCATGTTCGTTTTGCCAAGGACTATCTGAATGTTAAATTTTATATATCTAGTCCTAACTTATGTAAATTGTGCGTAAATTCATTGAAACTAAGCACTGCTTTTGTTGACAGTAATTGATGTTGAATCCTCTGTCTCACAGAAAAAAATTACGACAAACTAGTTGTCATATTGAATACCATTTCGTCAATATAATTAAATATTTAATTAAAAAGGCTCCAACAACCAAAATTGTAAATACAATAAACAGTTTTGTTATCGTTACAATATGTGTATTTTAGTTAAATTTGAAATGTGGTTGTGTTTATTTCTGTGTACAATATACACCATAATTGATTACATATTGTTGCCATTCTATTAATAATACTTAATTTTAATATGTAACACTAATGTTTATACCTTCTTAACTAGTTCCTATCCTAATGTAAATCCCTTTCGAAAAAATATTAAAAACATATCCCGAGCTGTTAGTACTAACGCTGATGCTGTAGACGGAACTAAATCTTCTTTAAATTGAGGAAATCGTTTAAGTTTCAATAATAAGTCCTCCCTCCCCCAGTGACAAAGACCGTGTGACCCTGTGAACTTGTAAACACTTGTACTTGTACTTCTGTCGACTCGTCTACATGAGTAGAATATGACTTCATACATATTGTACACGTAGTGCACAAACACTTGTACACGTAAATACACGTATGTAGGTGAGTAATGCTTATACACTTTATTAGTCATGTATTGTACGGTGTTATATGGGCCGGGGCATGTACATCAGAGAATGGGCTCATAGCACTTTCACATAGTGTGTGCGTGTGTGTGTATGTGGTGGCACTTTAAATGTCAGTTGAATTCGAGTACAATTCAATTCAACTCAAGTGTCCACTTATTCTGTTTAAGTATTAAAGCGGCTCTGTTTTATGTTTAAAGTTTTGTTCGTTTGTGTTCGTAGCCATTGTGTACAAGTATTGGAATTCTTTATGATTGACTCTGGCGTTGGGAGAGGGAAAAATCTTAAGTGCCTTAACTTGTGCTCCATATCATCGAAATTCTCCACTTGATTTTGTGACCTCTCGAATAAATTTAAAAATAATTTTGTGAATAATTGGTTCACTTTTAAAGTTAAATGAAATTAAGAGAAATTTAGCAAGTACGAGCACAAGTTGTCATTATTTTATAAACAAAAGATAATTGTGTTTGAATATAACATTCTTAGTAGAAAGTGTTAATATTGAAAGATCAGCACGTCATCATAGCCGACACCGGAAAAAATATCGGCACATTTAGTAATTAGTTGTGGATAGTTAATATTGATTTCAGCAACGTTGTTAATATGTATGAAAAATTCGGCATATATTCATTATCAAAAACAACATTTTGAACCATCAAACTACAATATCAGAAGCTAATATTACAATATTCGTTGTTGGCTCAATTCTGTACCATTCGTTTTGTCAAGTTGGCTGCATTAATAATTTAATGACCATACGAATTTGTTTTCTTCAAGGTGAATTTTTAGCACTTTTTCTATATTTTACCACGATTATATCTTGGTATACTGAACTGAATATCTCTTTTGACAAAATGAATGATGCAGAAGTTTTTACTTTTAGGGCCACTTTCATGTGCAATTTTAAAATTGAGTCCCGAATAAAGGAGCCGAAAATGTGGTACTGTGTTAATATTGTAATAATTTCACACAGTTCACTCTGGTTAATTGTTCGAAAGTTCTCTTAATTGTAATAGGGATCTTCTCCTGAAATTCACATTAGTCGATATCAACTCCACTTTAATAAAAAAATTTTACCTATTTTCTTAAGTGGCCCATTACAGCTTACGAACGTGGTTCATAAATTTGAGGCCTGAAGTATTAAAGAATTCCACACGCTTCGGTTTTCTGCATGCGTTCTCCAGTTAGTCCTACCAGATGATGGCACGTCGCCAACCACTTGGTCCTTCAAACGAAGTTTGAGTCTCCCTGTTTGAGTTCAAGCACCTTTCTCGCTTAAGCATTTACATCCATCGTGGCAACTTGTCCCAGCCATCGAAGTCGTTGGATTCTGAGTCTTTTAGCTTCGTCGATGTCATGGTAAAGCTCATACAGCTCATGGTTCATCCTATGCCGAAAATCGCCATCGACACAGATAGGTTCATATATTTTTCGGAGTATTTTTATCTAGAATACTCCCAGTTTTTGTATGCCCGTTGTCGTAACCACCCACAGCAACTCTGTGCACTCATCCTATCTCTTCTTCAGCTCATTCTTTTCCGCTTAAAACGAAGACTTGCATCTCGTCTCTTATCCCTGTGCCGGTCACGAACGGCTCGCGTTGCCATTGGCTGCAGTTTCGACCTGTATGCAGCATTTGTCTCTCTCTCCTGGCATTGCGACATTCATCATCGCACCAGGCATATTCATTAAACGGCTTTGAATACCCAAGTTCGATTTTCGCAGTCCGTTCTATGGAGTCAGCTATATATTGTCACTGCGCGGTAATATTATCAGGGTTTGAAGCATTCCGTAGCAGTTGAGTTAGGTGGTTGGAGTAGGCGTCCTCTACCTCTGTAGTCTGCAGTTTACCGATGTCCAGCTTGTGCCTGGTTACGTATGTTTTTCGCATTGCTTAGCCTTGTGCGTACCTTAACTGCTGTATGGTAGTGATCGAAGTCGAACATTGACCCCTGATCACTCGTACATCCAGAACACTCGATGCGTGCCTTCCATCGACTACTAATGATTCCCCGTCAATTGATCTGGAGATAACCATGTTGCCTTATGAATATTTTTATGGTCAAATCTAGTGCTGCTAACAACCACATTTCCAATATTGATGTCATGTCTTAGGCTACGGTCATATACATTTTCTAGACTCTCGTAGAACTCGTCTTTGTCCTTATCGCTTTTCTCTTCTGTCGGAGCATGGGCACATACAAGTGTTATGTGGAAAAACCTTGTTTTGACGCTTATGGGGTCATACGTTCACACACCGGGTTGAACCTTGAGACTAAGTGTCACAGTCTCTTGCCAACCAAAAATCCACATCCAAACTCGTGCTTGTCCCCATGGCTAGTATAGTAGATGTCGCAAGTCTTCATGCGCGAGCACCCGTGTCCCGTCCACTGGATTTCCTCTAAAGCGGCTATGTCAGCCTTTTATTTTTCGAGGACTTCCGCCAGTTGGAAGGAGGCACCTGGTCTATACAGTGTTCTAACATTCCAGGTGCATATCCTCAAATCATGGTCCTTAATTTTTGCCGTGGTCATCAAAATTTTGTGGGGTCCATTTTTTTATTTTCTTACTTCTTTTCATTGCAATAGTTCGTCCCATACAAACTCCTCTTTTTGGGAGTTTCCGTCTATCTGTCCTCGCGATTACAGCAGTCGTTAAAGAAATGTTGAGCTGAAAATTAATAGGCAAGCTTATTCCCTCTATGACGGCCCTGTGCTCCAACCTGGAGGTGTGGGAATCAAATATAATATATACCCTCTAAGCGAATGTTAACTTTTAATATGAGATAGATCGGATTATAACTACCCCCAACTCCCAAAAAAACTCCCCCTTTTGGGGCCGTCCGTGTGCCTATCCGCGCTATTAAAAAGAGCCAAACTTTAATATGCAAGCTTCTATCCCTCAAACCCAGTTTAATTTCGAAGATGAGCAAGATCGGACCTCTCGTTTTGGGGGTGTCCGTCTGTATGTCCCCGCGTTTATAACAGTAGTTTAAGAGCTATCGTTCTGAAATTTGGTATTCAAGTAAAAAGTATTTCATTTCAGTAAAAAATTTTGCAGAAAGGATGTACGAGACTAAAAGTAACGACTACCAACTTCAACAAAGTTTAATAAAACATAGTTGTAGTACAAATAACCAATTTTATCACTATTTTTGCAAATGGTGAAGGGTAACTTAGATTCGGCATACCCGAAGATAATCACCTTACTAGTTAAGTATTAAATATGTGTAAATCAGACGGCTTTAAATGTATTTTTAGTGTCGGAAAGTGTAAAGAAATAGCTGTTTTTAAAAACCAATGATTAACATACCCCTTATGGTAACTTTAATGTAAATAACGAAATTACTTAATTAGCTGGTACTTCTATGCAATCCCAGTGGATTATATACCGCACGTAGAAAAATATTATAAACGCCTCAATTTTCTGCGCTTCTTCTCCAGTTAGTCACACCGAGTTCTGTAAGGTTCTCAGTAACCTGGTCTTTCCAACGGAGTTTTGATCGCCCTCTTCTGCGCCGTCCATCGAGTTCATTGTCGAAGACTTTTCGAGCTGGAGCATTTTCGTCCATGCGTACAACATGACCTAGCCAACGCAACCGTTGCACCTTAATGCGTTTGACCACGTCAATGTCAGTGTACAGCTCGTACAGCTCATGATTCATACGACGCCGATACTCTCCGTTAACGATGATGGGCCCATATATTTTACGGAGTATTTTTCTCTCGAATACCGCCAGAACCGATTCATCCGCTTGTGTCATAACCCAGGATTTTGAGCCATACATTAAGACAGGTAGAACCAGTATCTGGTATAGCTGGAGTTTTGTTCGTCGAGAGAGGGCTCTGTCATTGAGTCGCTTGCTTAGTCCGTAGTAGCATTTATTTGCAAGCAGGATTCTTCTCCGGATTTCTAGGCTGACATTATTTGCTTTGTTGATGGCGGAGCTTAGGAGACAAAATTATCTACCACCTCGAAATTATAGTTGTCAACATTCACGCAGTTTCCCAAACGAGTAGATTCTTTGTTCGTTGAAACTAATAAATTCGCTTTGTCCTCGTTCACCGTTAGGCCCATTTTCGCCGATTCCTTCTGAATACCTGAGAAAGATGATGTCTACGTCATCAGCGTACGCGAGTGGCATGTGGCTTTTGTTGAATATAGTACCACTCGTGTTTACTGCAGCTTTTCTCATTATCATCTCCATCACAATGTTGAAGAGATCGCACGATAGGCCTTCGCCTTGTTTTAGGCCTCGTCTGGTATAGAATGGCTCCGTAAGGCCCGTGCCAATCTTCACTGAAGACTTCGTGTCAGTCAGCGTCATTCCGCAAAGACGTATCAGCTTCGCTGGAATACCAAACTCAGCCATGGCTTCAAGTAATTTCTGCCGTATCGGGCTGTCGAAGGCAGCTTTATAGTCGACAAAAAGATTGTACGTGTCGATCTGTTTCTCTTGGGTCTTTTCGAGGATTTGCCGAAGTGTGAAAATCTGGTCAGTTGTTGATTTTCCAGGTCTAAAGCCACACTGATAAGGCCCGATCAGGTTGGATAATACTGGCTTTAGTCTTTCACATAGCACACTCGACAGGACCTTATATGCGATGGGTAAAAGGCTGATCCCGCGGTAGTTGGAGCACACACTTGGACCACCTTTTTTCAGCACAGAACATAATACGCTTACATTTCAATCGTCGGGCATGCACTCTTTAAGCCAAACCGTGCGCAGGAGCTGGTGCATGCTCGTTATCAGCTCCTCGCCACCGGACTTGAAGAGCTCTGCGGGCAGACCGTTGGCACCGGCTGCTTTGTTGTTTTTCAGCCGCGATATTGCTCTTCTTACCTCGGCTTGACTTGGTGGTGGGCAATCTTAGCCGTCGTCGACAATTGGCGTGATAACTTCACGTGCGCTGCCTTCTGGAACCAGCAGTTGCTGGAAGTGTTCTCTCCATATGTGCAGCACACTTTGCGTATCCGTGACCAGATTTCCATCACTGTCCTTAAAGGTGGGGAGGCCATTACCGTATCCATTTGCTCTTACTTTCAGGTAAAATTTTCGGGCCTCACTTCTATCCCTGTATCGCTTTATATCCTTGTTCTCCCGTTCCTTCATCTGACGTTTTTTCGCCTAAATAGCTGTCTCGCCCGTTTTGCTTTCTCTTTATGCCGTTCCCTAACAGTAGGTTTACAATTGGCTGTAGCGTTGCCCTATAAGCAGCATCCTGTTCCTCAGACGCTATGCGACATTCTTCATCGTACCAGGATTTGTCGGAGCGCCGCTTTTCATATCCTAGCACGGTTGTTGCGGCGGTTGCCATGGAATGCGCAATATGCTGCCACTGTGTATCGGGAACGTCAGAAGTAGAGGCGTACAAGTTGGGAGAGCTGGTTGGAGTAGGCAGTAGCTATCTCTGGCGTTTGCAGCTTCGCGATGTCCAGCTTTCTTTGTGTTTGGTTACGTGC